>WUAM01000287.1:78566007-78581992 GCA_024336885.1 Actenoides hombroni
AGAACAGAAACATGTTTGTAAGTGCCAATCACTTCAGAAGTATTAAGTTACACAACTTCTGCCTTCCCAAAGTTCTGAAGTACATTTTCTGAAAGGTACAGACATGTCTTGTCTCTAACTATCAAAGGGAGTAAATTAAGAGTCAGCAGTGGGAACTGCAGGGGTGTTTGAACAATGATGCTTTGTTCCTATTTATTTTACTTACTAGTTTCTCGCAAGAAACTGAGTGTTGCAAATAAAAATGTATCAAAATTACTAACTGAAAGGAACGTTGTATGGGAAGACACCCCTCTGTAGCTTGCTTGAACTGTAACAGGTATGTGGATGCATTTCTCAACGTGCAAGGAATTTGCAAGATGTGTTACAAAATACAGTTTGTAGCTGTTAGCTAACAATAAGTAGAAGTCCACGGAAGCTGCTTCAGGGCTTCCATGTAGACACACAAGATTTTTTGTAAAGTGGGTTTCTTTGTTTAGGTAAGTCAGAGTGTTGGGAGTGTAAAGTCCAAAGTCAAAGCCAACACCACACACTTAAAGAGATAAATGTTTATTAGCAGAACGTTACACTCCCACTAACTCATTCACGGAAGATATATTTGCAAGGTTTACAGATACAATAACAATTATGGAAGTACTAAAAATATAAATTGTCTTGCCTCAAAGTTGCTTTTTTGAGACACTCTTTATATTCAAGTCTTTACCAAGCGTGTTGCATAACTATCTGAAGTGTGTGCCTTAAATTTCTTTTGACCTATGTCCATTGAGGTGTCATGCAGAAACCCAAATATTCTTAATTCTTTTAATCACAAATATAAAGGGTAATGTGACTGAGATTCTGTCTCTGCCACTCCAAAAAGAAAAAAAAAAAAAGTGGTGTCAGGTTCTGCTGGAACAAGGAAAGGAGCAGACTATGAATAAAAAGTACCTTGAGAACCAGTTTACGACTGGTCATTTATCTTTAACTACTTGGCCAAGTATATTTTATGGTTTCTAAACTGCCTTGCTATTAATGTCAAGTAACTCAGGTGCTGCACTTTGTTAGTACTGTATTGTGATTTGGTCAAATAAACTTAAGCAGCATGCTAGGCTGTGTAACTTGTGTTAGGAGCCTGCACTTGTGCCTTCACTGTGGTCTGTAACGTGCTGCTTGTTCAGACCAAATGAGAATTTGGCATCACTGGCTAAAACCCCCAAATGCCACTTCTGAAAGTGGTGTAATCAGAAGCCAGTAGTTCTGAGACTACCTCTTGGCACATATCAAATTCATTATCATCCTGAGGTTTTGGGTTTGGGTTGGGTTCTTTTCTGGTTTTGTTGTGTTTAAATTTACCTTGTTGTAAGTAACTTGTCAATATTCCACTCATTTTAGTTTTAACTTGGCAGACAGCCAAAAGAATGCCACGTAACTGCAGTTTGTCCTGGTCTGCATGAAGACAGTGATGAAGGGCAAGCGTGCTTCAATATATACTGCCTGACAAAAAGAATCCCTGAGCACAAGGTTCATCTCAGTGATAACTGTAGGCCTTTTCCTCTTTGTTTCCTAACTCTAAGTATTTCTCACTGCACAAAAATTAGCTACATGATAGAATGCTGATTAAAGTGTCTTAGCTCTTTATTAGAATATGCAATTGCACAAAAAGCTTGGTAAGTCCCATCGGTTTCTCTAACACTTAGTTCAGGCTTGCTTTGCTTCCAATGGAATAGCATCGAGTTGTCCAAAACATAGGAGAAAGCCAATATTTTGCCCTGAGTTACAACATGCTGATTTTCTCCTTACAGGACCACTCTGTAATTTTTTTAATTTAAGTCTCCACCATAGCAATAAGGAAAGTAACTTTTACAGTGTTCATTCCCAACTTTAACAGAAGATTTAGGATGCAGACATTTGCATGCTATTATCATTCTCTAAAACTGAGATAAAACTCTGTAAAGAAAACTACCTCAACCAGGTTAAGTAACTTAAATGTACTGCTGTTCTATTTTACATTGTTTTGCTAGAGCAGAACAGATCATCTTTAATTCAGTAAGGTTATTAACTCACTTTTTCTTACTGCCAACTTCACGTCTATCTTTCTTTTCCTCAGTGTTCTCTCCATTGTGTTGCGACTGTTTGGTGTCTTGAGCTTCAGATGCTCCATTCAGAACCTTTGAACCTTTAAAATGAAAGCGCAGGGAAAGAAAAGAGTACAGTAGGCAGCATAACTGTGCTATAAAAAGCCCCAGATAACTTCTTTACCTTCATCAACTTGACCACAGTAAATGCTTTCCCCTCACCTTGACACCAAGCAGCTGGAACAATGCAAAGAGCAGCTGATACAGCTTCAGCAAATGCCCTGCAATGAGCCTCATCCAGTAATATTAATAATGGGAAATCAACAGTGCATATTTCTTAACGCAGTTTTGAGTTCTTCTTGTGCTTGCTAGGCTACAGATAGTAGGACTAATGCTTACTCATATACTAAGCAGTAAGAGAATGTACTTCAGCAGTAAATTTTGTTTACCCCTCAAACCCGGTCAGGTAATTTTGTGGAATTTTTGATACTGTAATTGCAGAAATTACTGGTTCCTTGGATTTTCATTTACTGTCAACTCACAAATATGTATACAATCAAAATATGTCAAACAGTGCATATATAAATAAAGTGTGCAGTTACAGCATAAAATTGCTGAACCAGGAAACAAAGCACTATGTAGAAGCATTATTTACTGAAGTCAAAGCAGGAATAATTAACCCTTTCAAAATTTCTGTGATGAAGATGTGTTTTGCTCATACTACAAGCCAAGGCATTTTGAATGAACTGTTGAGGAATGTGACTTCAAGTCAGAACTGACAGTCCATTTTATTTGAAACTACAGGTCTACAAAAAACCTCCTGTTTAATTACTGTGCTGCAGCAATGACAAAAATACAAAGACATTACCTGTCTGAATACCTGCAGGCTAGAAGATGCTAAAAACCAGACAAAATAATTTTAAGATGACATTCTAGTAGTTGATCTATTTAGACTTGCTCAGAGTCTGTTCCAAACTTGAACACCATGGGAGGAATTCAATGAAGCAGTGACTGCTATAATGCCTTTTTAGAGCTCAGTCCGATGCTGTACTTCATCTGAAGTACAAATGTCTGCAATTGTTGTGCTTCATAAAAGATCGTAAGAGTTCATCGGTTCAGTTTTTGAAGGGGCAGAAGTAAGAACATAGGGAACAGGAATTTCTTTGTAGCAAATAAAGAAAAATGCACTTCCACGTAGGATCCTCCTACTCCAATAAAACTATTTACTATTCTCTGTTTGATGAGGCAACAATATGGTATTTTAGCATGTTCTCTTGAAGTCTAGTGTTAATCTTACCCAAGTAGCTTCATTAGTCAGACTACATGTAGGAAGTCTTTCAGGTTAGATCCTCTGTTAAAATGTTAGCTGTGCTGATCACTAGGCTGGGGAAAGATTTATGTAGAAACTCTACTACATAATACATACTGCACTCACCATAGAATGGATGGATTTTATCATCATCCCTGCTTTCTTAGCAGTTACAAATACAGTGACATTTCACCTACAGCTATTCTGAATACCTAGCATCCTTGATCACCTCAGTGGCAGTAACTTGTTTATTCCAGATCCAGGTGGTGTAACTTTCAACCACTTCTATGAAACAATTTTACTCCCAGGATTCAAGTTCAAAGTAAATACAGTTTCTCTCCTGTGCTTGTGGAGGTCAAGGATCTAAATAATTTTAATAGATAGGTAGAACTCCTACATCTTCAAGGATTTATATTCATTTGCAACACCACTGTTGCAAAAGCCCTTCCCTTGAGGGAATAAAGGTAAAATAGCCACAGAAAACATTATATTCTTGAACTTTAAAGTCAGTTACAGCAGTATTATCCTTGACTATATCAGATATGTAAAGGCTTTAATAGGTAGAATTCCTACATCACGGACTTTTTTAAGCTGGCTCAGAAATTCATGGAGACTAGGTCTTTTATATAACAAGAAACTAAAAACACAGTGACGTACCTGTTAGGTCCTTTTCCTTTTCTATTTTTTTATTTGCTTTCTTCCACTGTTCTTTGGTTTTGTTGGCTTCCTCATGCTGCTTCTGCTCAGCAAGTGATTTATTTAGTACTTGGGAAAGAACAGAATCTCCTTCCCCAACGAGAAACATGGTCTTGAACTTGTTGTATAGCATTGTAGATTTTTCCATGATAACTTGGCTAACTTTGAATTTCCGTATCTGAAATCAAATAAAACAATGAGCTCCACTTAGGTATTTAAATATCTATATAATTTCATCAGGTGCTAGATGAAATTCTTAATTTAACCTGAAAAGAGATCAGAGAGCGTAAAAATCTATGAAGTATCAGAAAAAATCACAGAACAGTTCAGGTTGGAAGGGACCTTGAAAAATCATCTGGTTCAAACCTTTGGAAGAAAGGGAGGCTGGATGAGGTTATGGAGCACTCTGCCCAATTATAGCTTGAAAACCTCAAGCCATGGGGACTCTACTACATCCCTGGGGAGGTTTTTTTCAGTGTTCTCAGTATGAAAAACCAACATAACATCAGGATGAGACCTCTCCTTGTGCAACTTGTACCTGCTGACCCTTGTCTCCTCCATGTGACTCCCTGTGAAGAGGGAGCCTCTACCCTCTCTGTTGCTGCCCTTTACATGCTGGAATGCTGTGATGAGGTCTCCCCCTGACACTTGTCTGGGAAGACCTAACCCCTTCAGTGTTTACTTACAAGGGCAGGTTCTCCAGCCCTTTGGTCAACTTCATGGCCCTCCTTTGGACTCTCTCCAGTCTGTCTGCATTGTTCTTGAATTGCGGGGACTAAAGCTGGACACAGTACTCCAGTAGTATGGGATGCCTAATATCATTTTATGAAAACACACAAGTTACTTTGATTAATATTGCAGATCTCACCTTCTTTAGAGTCAGAATCATCTCTGTATGTTTCTGAGCTTGTTGCATTGTGACTTGAAGGGATGCAAGCTCATCAAGAGCCTCAATACACCTGTTCACATCCTGGATATAAACATGAAATTAGTGTGAAGACTTAACTTACATATTAATAACCCTTAGTCATACTAAATTCATTTCCGTGCTCAGTGATACCTTCCTACAATATCCTTAATTTGGCTATATACTTAATTTCAGAAAATAACTATGTCTTTCAGCTACTTCCATAACAAAAGGCAGATGCTGAGTTACCTACAATCTTTAAAAATAACTTTATACTTTCAAAAGAAAAACTCAAGCTTTACACTGCTCTGACAATTCTAGTGTTTCTGTGCTTGAAGCAGTTCTCCATTGTCAGCCTTTTCTATACAACTTTCACTGAGTGACTTGCCACTGAGAAGACAGCAAAGCATTTCAAGTGGACTACAGGCAATATACAGAACTGTAACTTTGTAGATTTTTTTCAGTTAAAAGTTTGATGAATGACATACTGTGCAGGACACCCAGAAGTAACGATGTGAGCTTCTGATCCATTCCAGTAACTACTGTACTAAAGTCTTCTTCCTGTAAGGCTTCGTTCTCAATTTCCTCATCTTCAGCTACTCTTTATTATTTTAGTTCCCATTTGGAACTAACAAGATTCATCACCAGCACAGATCGTAATGGTATTTTGCACCTTGTATAAAGTTGTGGGTTCCATTCTCAATGGAAATCAGTATTAAAAAAAACCAAACCAACAACAAAAAAAACAAACCAAACCATAAACAACAAATGAACATATCAGGACCATACTCAGCAGAATTCTTGTTATCCTGTTTACTTGATAAATACAATTATGACAAATTAAGTGTCCTTGCTGTGACTCTACAGTGTTTATCCCAGTATTCTAAGATACTTGCTCCCTTGCCCCTCTGAAATCAGAGGTTTGGGGGGGTTCTGTTTTTGTTTTTCCACTTACTATTTTAGGGGAATTTATTGTCTGGTTCAGAACAGAGTAATTTATTTAAGTCAAACCATTAAGCTGTAAAAGCAAAAGCTTTCTTCATTTTACTGAGGTGAACAATATTTCTGAGACAAAGTATTGGCCATAGACTTAAATAAAATAATTAAAGAATAGGCCACACTTAAAATGAACTTCTTATTTAACACTGGTGGGTTAGCCTTGGGCCAGCAGCCAGATGCTCACCCAGCCACTTACCTCTCCCTCTTGAACAGTGCAATGGGAGAAAATAGGGTAAGAAATCTCATGGGATGAGAAAGACAGGGAAATTGCTTACCAGTTACTGCTGTGGGCAAAACAGACTCTCCTTATGGAAAATTAAGTTATTATCAGTTGAAATATATTTGGGTAATGAGAAGCAAAGACAAACATCAAATCAAAACTCTTCCTTTCCCCCTTCTCCCATGCTCAGCTTCACTCCAGATTCACCTCCCCAGCCCACCCCCAAGCAATGCAGTGGGGGTTGATGGTGAGTACTTCATAGTTCCTCTCTGCAACTCATTCCTCCCTCTCACACTCCCTGGTCCAGCTTGAGCTTTCCCCACAGGCCACAATTCTTCAGGAGAAGTCTCCATCCAGCATGGGATCTCCAGAGGCCAGTATGAACATCTGCTCTTTCATACCCTCTTTCCATGTGCTGCAGGGGAATACCTGCTCCAGCAACACAGAGCACTTCCTCCCTTCTAACCCCGGTGTTCCCTCTGCTGTTTCTCACTCTTTCCTCCACCCCTTCTCCTCCCTCTGCCCAGTGTGTTTTGTCCTTTCTTAAACAAGCTTTCACAGAGGCACTACCATCCTGGCTGAGGGGGATCAGCCATGCCCCAAAGTGGGTCCAATGGAGCTGGCTGAGCTGGTTGTGTCCTGTATGGGGCAGTCCCCTGCCCCGACTACCAGCACCTTGTGTCTGACATCACAACACTGAGTTTCTGAGCTGGAGAAGCTTGCTGCTTCTCATGCTACTGTAATTCTTCACTGACACTCAGATTTTCTCATTGTACAAATAGCACTCACAAAATGAGAATACTAAACCAAAGGCTGAATCCTTTTCAGCATCATTCATGCCCTGGTACTCTGAAAAGACCACGTAATCAGTTCAGTGAAGTCCTCGAACTGATGTCACTCTTAGACCTCTCTGTGGCCAGTTAACAGCAGCAGCAACTATTTTCTTGTCTTCAGCTGTACATAAAGGCAGAGATGGAATGAAGCCTTTTACTTGTTTTTTCATGGTTGTGTAAATATAAGTGGACTTTTGAAGATACGCATCCCTTCCAGAACTTCAAACAGGAAAAGAAACTGGTGAAGACTTTTAAGTTTGGTCTCATGATGTGAGGTTTCAGTTAAGAGAAAAAAAGAAACCAAAACAAAACCAACAAAAGTACAAATAACCCTGAATTCAGAAAACTTGGCAATATTGTTCTGAAGTACCAAAGGCATAGAAATTAAAATAGGCTTAAAAACAAATGATACAGCTCTCGTCCCTCCCTATGTCAGGAAGTTATTACACTGCAGAAGCTTCCTGGGTTGGTGCATAATCCCCATGTTGTGTCTTCAGCAGACGACAGAATGATTCAAGCCTTCAATGAGGACCAGAACCTTTGAGCTGCAGGTGTCTCCTGATTGCCTTAATATTACTTCATTCTCTGCTTCTGGCTGACCAGGTGATACACAGTACACATCCTCAGGATGTCACCCATATTAGTCTGACCATTAATCCTGACCCATAAACTCAGCTGGCTTATCATCTGCACCAGTGCAGAACTCCACACATTCTACCAGTCTCTCACATGAAGTTACCCTGCATCTTGTCTTTCCCATCACCCATCATCCCTAAAGAGCCTACATACATACGTGGCAAGTCTCCGGTCCCATGAACCATCCCACCAAATCTCTTATGATGCCAATGAAACAAAAGCTCTGCAACTGCAGACAGAGGTCCAGTTCCTCTGGTTTGTTCACCACGCTATATGCATTAGTGTACAGACACTTCAGAGAGGCAGCCAGCTGTGCTGGCTCTCCACAAAGGTTATGAGAGCTTTCTTCGTAGTGCTGTGCTGCCAGCACTTCCTCATTTCTGTGCATATTCTTGCAGTGAGGCCACTTCAGTCATGTTGTGCTGAGGAATTCTGTTAATTACAAGGCAAACCCCACTTACATCACCCTGCATCATTTGATTGACATCCTGCCCCACCACTTTCTCATCTGCTAAAAGTTTAAAAGGAGCTTGCCACTACTACACTCACTGGGTCCTTCTGGTGTTCTGCATGGCTCAGGCTGAGCAGTCGAAGGTGCTTCATTTGACAGAATTCTGTCTGAATGTGTCCAGTAAATAATTTATTATGAAGTATTTTCAAACAAAACCAATTTTACTTGCTGTCCATAGTAATCTCACTTAAGCAGCAGTTATCTTTCAAACTGAAAAAATATCATTAAAAACAAACAGGCATGCCAAGTATTTCCCACTGGAATTATACACATAAATTGGTTAAAAAACAAAATAAAACTCAAACTTACAAGATTATCAATTTTCAGGGAGTTCTTAATTTCTGCATGTATCCTCTGAAGCCTTGAGTCCATTGATGTTTCTGAAGATTAAAAATTATATGAATGAATATTTGATAATCACATCAGGTTTGTTTTTGTAGAAACCTTTCTAAAAGTCTCAACTTCACATGGAATGCAGGAAAATATGGGCTGGCACTCTGCATCAGATAATGATGCATTTGTACATAAATACACCACAGGGCTTACTACCAGAAATAAAGTACACAACTTTTTTAAGTTGGGCACTATTAGCAACCTACATATTTTTCTCCTTAGGAGTTAAAAACTTCAAATAATTTTCTATTTCAGTATACAACTGTGGCCCTCTAATTGTGGGCCAGATTAAAAAGCAATTTCAGTAGTTACAAAGCTGGAAAACCTTTAATTACAGGACACCTGTGTATTGACGGTTTTCAGTAATCTGGACATGATTCAAGTTACAGTCCAAATCCACCCAAATAAAATGTTCCCAGTACACATGCTCCAGTAGGTGTGCAAGATAAATGAACATGTTCATTGCTAATTCACATGCTGAATGTCTGGATTTTTTCATACAGAAGTGGTATGTATTCTGAACAGTACAACAAGCAAACAGTTTCCTTCAAGTCCAATCCATCTGGGATGGGTTTGGATAATTCCCCTCACCCCCCCTCCCCCATCAACACTGGGTTGGTTGGAGTCCATGTCACTGGATCTGTACTATACTACAAGTTACAGCCAGTGGTTTGGATTGCTCTTAAAGACAGGAATGCTAAAACCAGAATGGCTTATCCTTACGAAAGTCAGTTTGTAAGTGTGGGTTAGTAGACAGGAACACAGTAATCCAAACCCAAGCCTCCTCCTGAGGAAGAACAAGGCTTTTGCTTAGCAAGCCTCCTGCTTAGTAAAAGATAGAATCTAAATACTTTGAAGAGGTCCCTCAGGTTATTGTATTATGAGAAGACAGAAAGGAAAAAACTTAAGGTAAGACCTAAAGTGATTAGGTTCAAAGAATATGAGCTTTTGTTTCTTTTTCACAAATAGAAGGAATCATCGAGGTTTAAAAGCTCAAATGACAGTAAAATGGGAGTAGCGAAGACCTGTTCTAATGCACTGAAAAAAGAAGGAACACAGAACAAGAACGCATGGTTTCAAAGACCTGAAGGAAGCAGTCATGGATCAAACATCTCAGACTGAGACCCCAGAGCCACCTTTAGCAGTAAATTATCTTACCCAGGCAGATAATTTTGTTCAAAATTTAAGATGACCAAAAATACTGTTTAGCTTCTTAAACTAACCTCTCTTCTTCTCCATCTTCTTAACTTCTGTTTTCTTGCCTTCTTCTTTACTCTGCCTACCAAAAATATTGAAGCGTTTTTACAGTGTTGCAAAGTCCATTTTTCAGTGTTCCCCTTGCTCCCCCTTCTTTTCAGATGAGATGCAATGTTTTGAGGTATTACCTCACTAAAAGATTAGCATGCAAAAACCACAAAGAACCAAAACCTGGTTTTCAAAGATTGAAATGAGATAAAGTAACAAAATCAGTTAGCTGAGCTACTACTGATAAATCCTCCATATTCACAGACTATTTTCCCTAGAAGCAGCAAATTAAAGGACTTTTTTTTTTTTTTAAAGTCAAATTTCCAAATTGTATTTTGTTTTGGCTGCATGTGTGCTCTGAATTTTTACCTTGTTCTTGCCTTTCTTCTGCCCTGACACTAACTCTGGGGATGGCACCCTCAGGTTCTCATGGTGGCAGCTTCTTCACCCATTTGCAGAATAGCTCTTGAGAACGAGACAGATTTCTACCTATTGTTGTGTCATGTGTCCCCCATTCCCTGACCTCCTCCCTCAGTTTCTCCCAGGATCTTCTTTCCATTCTTATGTTTGATACATTTGTGGTAATTTATCTTCTGAATGCAGGCTGCTCTTGGTACTACCCAACTAGCTTTACAGTGTTAAAGAGTAAAATTCTTGGTTTTCCACTCGTTCTGTCTGACAACGTGTGCTCCAGCTGCCAGATAGAGGAGGAAATGTTTTCCAGGTGACCCTAACCATTCCACAACCTGATCAAAAATCTACAGCCATGGATTAACAGGTCCTAACAGTTCTCAGTCAAAACCGGAAGAAAAATACATGGCTGACCTTAAGAGTTTTTCCACACTGATCCCTTTTCATGTAGATATGCTTCAGTTACTTCTAAACAGAACCCACCAGCTATCTTCTGCTAGAAATTTTAAGTCACTGAAGACTGACCTCACTTGGATTTCTAGGTTGACCCTAGGCAGGGAGAACTGAATTCTTCCTATACTCCCACAACAGGCTGTGTTGGTTCAGGGGAGTTTTTTGGCCCTCCGCGTAAAAAGAGGTTAAAATAAACAAAAAAAGTGTCATGGGAGAGAACAACAGAACACAGTGCAAAACAGTTTGGAATTTTTTCAGATACTGTCTCCTCCTGTTAGTTTCAAAGTACTTCTACAACTCCTGGGCATCACATGTCAAAACATACTCACAATTCAGATTCTGTCTGTTCCTCCTGCTTACGCTTTCTTTCTGTTACATCTCTCTCATGTTGGCCTCTTACAATGTTTCTTCTGTGAGCTGCCTGAAGGCTTCTTCCTCCTTTTTTCTTCTGTATTTATTTGGGATTTTAGGATTGGAAAGAGGACAAAAAAGATCATTAAATCACTCTTTGTAAACAGGTAAACCTAACTACACTAGTATCTTTGAAGCAACCCTGCTCCACAGAACAACCTGAAAAGAGCAGCCTGCAACTAAACAGAAGACCTCCACATAGGGGCAATTTCTGAATTTTAGTGATTTCTTTCTTTTACCTTTTCTCATAGAAGGTAAATGTCCTTAGCACCAGAAAATTGCGGACATTCCAAATGATTTGCTAGCGACAGCTTTATACCTTTCAGAAACTTGATTTCAAGCCAAATATTCTCTTAGATGCATCCAAGGAAAAAAAAGTCTGTGCTCAAAGCAGCATAGATGAAAAAAGCCTTTTGACAAGATAAGTAACTGCTACATTTAAATCCTGTGTTAGAAAGTGTCTTGGAAAAGATGCTTTTCTTACAAAATATCAAAGAATTTCCTGAAAGAATTATTTGACAAAACGAAGTTCTGCAAAGTTTATTCTGTGTATCTATATTAGGCAGCCACAGGGCTCCAACTGTTACTAGATCTAGCATTAACTTCAAGAAAGATCCACAGTAATACTGCTTTCCTTTATAGTAAATCTATCAGGAAATCAAAATTGTACCTTGTCACCTTCCTGTTCTTCTCCATCATCTTCAGAATCAGAAGCTGACGCAGAACCCACTTTTGCAGAATTTTTGCGTTTTGGTTCAGCTTCTTTCTTTCCTTCCTTTTTATCAAATTCCTTCTTTGATTTCTCCTCTTCCTTCTGACTTTCATCATCTTTTTTCCCTTGCTTTTTGGGCTTTTCCTCTGGTCCTTTTTTCTTTGCCTTCTCCTCCTCATTAACACTAAAACATAAACAGTATTTAGTCAATCATTGATGAGTTTAAAACATCATATTCTTCTGACGTGGGAAGTTGATTGTATTTTTTTTTAACCACAGAATCTTAAAAATCATGAAGTTAATTCACTCTCATTTCCTTTAATGAATCCTCAAAAAATACCTTAGTCTTCTTCTAAAATTATATCCCACTATCTAAGCAAAAGAAAGATTAGTATGAAGGCCCTAATGAAACTACATTAATATATGCACATAGATCCAAACCCAAGAAGTTAGTTCTCAGAATTTCTCCACACATTAATATGTGCCTGCAGAACCAAGAGTGCATATGGTGTAAACTAGTTTTATGAAGTATATGTATTTCTGGTGTACATCCACTGAAACCGTGGATCTTCAAATCTGTAGAAAGCTATACTAGTGCTCAACTTTTCCTTCAGTTACTAGAACCACTAAGGACTTGATGCAAGAACTGAAGAGGGTAAAGAGAAAATTTTGGTGACAAATAAGCGTTCAAAGAGATTTCTGAAATGAAAGTGTACCAAAAAAAACCCATAGTATTTTAGTTCTGCATTATCTTGTTTTTTCTTTTAATAAATATCTTTTCCTCTTCACTCACTCTACAATTATATAAGCAACTCTGCAGAGCTTTTACAAGTTAGGAAGGTTAAGATCATCCTTTCTTGTTTCAGAAAGGTATTACCTGGAGTTACTATGTATTAGTTACCTGCACTGTAAGTAACAATATCAAAACAAACAGTAACTCATACTGCATACTAAAGGGGCAAAAACCCTGTCAGGAACTCACTACCATTTATGAAGTCTTAACATAAGCAACAACATGGTTGACAATGAAGAAGCTTTATGTAAGGAACAAAACAAAACAACTCACAAGTCACTCTCTGAAAGACAAGGCGGTTTCACCAACTTGGGTCTCCCTCTGGGTTTTGGAACCTTTACTTCAGAAGCTAGTATTTATACAGAAATAACAAGTTAGTCCATCAATAACAGCCACCATCTGCTCCTTGTCTATGTGGAAAGATTCTTACTCAACAGACAGAAGCTATACTTGAAATATATACCCTAACTTTGTTACATAAAATTCAAGTGTTAAGCGAGTACCAAACTTTAATCAAGACCTCTTTGAAAAACTGGTGGGTTTTTTTATAGCTTACGGGTAGATTAAAATCCTTGGTGCTTTTTTAGCCACAGGCTCCAACTACCAATTCTTGTGGTTTTTACACTCTGCGAAGTTAGGATTTGCATCACATGTTGCATAACTAATACAAATAAGTCTCACATTATAGAACGAGGAAGTCTGAATTTAGAGAATGGAAAGAAGTCATTTAGTGTCCATATTTATGCACATCTATTTGCCATTATTTTTAGATGTGTCAGGGGGCTTCCATCACTTTTGGTAACAAACCACTGTCAAGAAGTTCTACCACCACACTACAGTACAGAGCAAAACTCTGCATTTCCTCAAGTTCACCCTATTGTTAAGAATAAGATAAACAGTGTATCTGCTTTCATGGCACAAATCCACAGCGAACATGTGGTTAGGAAACCTAATACTCAGTGTTTAAACTCATGTTGGTGTTAACATGGAGTGCCATTAAGCAAGAGACACATGCATGGTATAAACACCAGAACAGGCTGAGTAGTACATCTTATAAAAGATATTTTATACAGGAGGTGAAATCATCTCTTATAGGTACTTTCTGCTCTTACAGAGAACACTTAGCTAAGATCAAACGAAAAACGTAAAGATAAAAACACATACAGATATTAAAAACATTTGTTTAGTGAATGTGATGAAATGGAGCGAGGGGTAAGGGGAAGCAGAAGGGGAGCTGAAGTAATACTTAATTTCCTCACAGCTTCCAGGGCAAAAGTAATTCAAGTCTAGTTAACTGTGGTTGCACTTTCAAAAAGTTATTACAGCAAACACAGGTGAGTATAAATTATGAGTGTCTAGTCTGGGAAACAAATACTGTGTACTTAACTGCTCCAAGTACTGTTTTCTGATATAGTACATGATCAACTCAGGAATATGTGCAAACTTACCACAAAAATTCCAATTAGATCATTGCTGCTTTTTAAAGAAACAAGCACTGCAGAACGATCACCAAATGGTTCTAATGATACATTTTGAAAAGAAGATGCAGCTATTTTAGATTTTCTATCAATCTACATGGACTGCCTTAAACATCTTTTTAAAAATGTCTCTCCAGCGCTTTGTCTTTACTGTCCTCTGAGCTCCACCTACAGGCTCTCTGTCCCTCCAGTTCCCTTCCTTGTGTTCTATGGATATTCTAATACAATTAAAGTATTTTATAGACCTCTAATGAATATAAGCCTTTATGGGTTTATGTATGTTGACAACACAAAAAGAGCTCTCACTGTGCATCTGTAGTTTAGCAGCACGCTATGAAGAAGTCTTTTCTAAAGGTGATACTTGTACCCCAAACCAATGAGTTTTCTTTAGAGGACTGAACAGTGA
Organism: Actenoides hombroni; assembly: GCA_024336885.1. NCBI lineage: Eukaryota > Metazoa > Chordata > Aves > Coraciiformes > Alcedinidae > Actenoides > Actenoides hombroni. The sequence goes on from WUAM01000287.1 coordinate 78,580,472, forward strand.
TGCCAAGAGTTGAAATACATTTACATTCTAAACTCCCTCATTTTGAGATGAGAAGTTTTCTTACTACAGTCTATTTGCAAAGACCGCCTTCAGCATGAGAAAACACTGTAGTACTTTAGGGGAAAGACCCTGACTAACGCTACTAAGGTATTTCTGTAGAGTAAAAAATTAAATCTTTCTTTTTAAAGTTACCTGCTGGTCTTCCTCTTTTGGGGCTTACTTTTGGAGATGCTGACACAGGACCTGATGCTGTCACAGCTGCTGCCGTCACTGCTACTGCTTCCTCAGCTTCAGCTTGTTTTTCAGCCTAATTTGAAGAATGAATTTCACAAGTGAAAATACACAGGGCATCAGTATCTCAATTACTTTCTCAGTTCTAGACTTCTCAAAATGAATTATTATGCTACTACTCCTACACATGAAAAAAAAAAAGTTTCCAAATTGAGTAACAGATTATATTTAAACTAATTTCACCCTCTCTCTACCATCACTAATGTTTCATATAATTTCAACCAGCAATTCATCTTCAAAACAGTAAACTATCTTGGTAAAATGAAAGAAAAATATTATTTCTAAGTATTTTTAATATGACCATAACAGCATGCCAAACCCCAGTTTTAAGCAGGGAAGTTCATGTTTTTCCTCCTATATACACAGATACTCTTCTCTCAGATGCTATCATCTCCCCTAGCTGCATCCAAGTTTCAAGCCAGTAGATGGAGCTTTTCAGAAAAACACCTGCTTCTAGTTCTACAGCCAATTATTCACAAGGAAAAACTGTGAACTGCCCTAACTGGACATAATGACCTTCATCTACAGAGTCATTTTAGGGGGGTTTGAGTTGTAAAGATAGAACTTATGAAAAAAGAAGATCCTCGTTACAGGACACCTACCTCTCTACAGAAACATTCCATATGCACATATACAGATAAGAAGAACTGAATAAAAACAACTGGAGAAAATACTGATAGAATCTAGGAGCATCAGTTAGCAGCAACAGAAAAGTTATTGGCAAATACATATTTATCTTAATATCCTTTGTAGGCACCTATAACAAAAGACGTTTTTAAAGAATAGAGACAAATGAATCTAAAACAGAGTAGAGGTACATCTCATTATTAACTGTGCTTTCTATCAGCCTACAGAAAGACTGTTTAAATGAAGACAGAAAAATACCTGTTAGAATGATTTTTTTTTTACAATACCAGGAAAAGAAAACACCATGTTTCTTAAGACAAATTGTTGGGGTTTTGTTTTCCTGGGGAATTTTTCCATACTTGTTACTAGGAGATAAATTGCTGTACTTCAGGGTACTTGGGAGAGACATAGGACCTGGCCACAGGGGGACGGGTCCAGCCAGCTACTGAATGAAGGGGTTGGGTGGAGCCCCTAGTCCTCTTGTTTTTACTCCTGTTTTTGAGGGAGAGAGGTTGTGCCCACTGCGTCGCCTGCTTTCTCCTGCTACCCCTGCTGGGCACCGGGCTCAGCTTGGAGAAGAGTTATCACTGCGTCTCCTGTTTC
>WUAM01000287.1:78585299-78598863 GCA_024336885.1 Actenoides hombroni
ATCCCAACTAGCACATGCTGCTTGCTTATAAATTCACAGGAAAGTGAACTGATGAACCAGTGCAGTTTAAAGGAAGTTTCTTCCTTGTAGTAGCAAAGGTGGAGGAACAAATGCTTTTGTCAGCATGGGCAGGAAGGAAGAACACCACTGGTTTACCAATACCGCCTGGAAATACTGAAGAGCGCTCCTAAAGTACAGCTGACAGAACCCAAGTCACACTGACCTATCACATGTGGAAGTACTAAAGTAACTCTCTAAGCAGTAAGAAGTTGGGAAAAATAATCCACCAATAACCCCACAGACTCCAACTCATCAAAACTACTGTCAACATCATCTATTAGTGTGCCACAAGTACACTAATTTTTTCTCCAATCAAAGGTCTTTTTACCTCTCGAAAAAACCAAGATATTACAGCTACTAGACACATAAGGAAGATCCACTATGCATTTGACACATTGCAAATTCTTCAGCTGCAGCTCTGAATCAATGCTTAAGGACAGCCTTCTACACCTACAGAAAAACTACATTAAATCTTGACAAATAATCAAAAGGAGAACAGTGCAAATCAAAGTGAGTCTGTTCAAAATAGTTTGATGCTTTGACGCTTAATTTAAGGGCACTGCTCATACTGTGGACTAGCATATTCCAGAAACAACTCAGGAAAAAAAATAAATAAAAAAATGGAGATACCATAAATGTATCAATTCTATCTGCATCACAATTTTTCTCATTTTAGGGTTCTAGTCTCATTAAAATACAAAACAAACAAAAAAACCCAACCAAACACCAACCAACCAACAATGACTGAGAAGAGGTGACATACAACATACCTCTATCTCTTCCATGGCAAGTGAAAACTAATCATACATGAATAAAACAAAATATTCAAGGACAAAGTTCAAAGCAGGGTGCTACACTAGTATCATTAAGTGTACAGTAAGCTAGGAAGGTTCACCTCTTAGAGTATGAACCACGTAGAGCACAAGTAAGCTGAAACAAAGATGTTTCAGACAGAAATGCATTTTCTTAGTATGAATACAATGTATTTAAAGAAAACACGTCGTCGTTTTGGAAGGATTCTAAGGATTTGCATTTGCATTTACAAAGCAAAGAAGCCAAACTCTCTCTAAACTACTGTATACTGATCACTCACACTTTCCTGACTCAAAGACTTCAACTAACAGAACTATGAGATCCTTAATATTAATTTATATCCTAATTAGTCCATTAGAAGTACGGCCTAATTCAAACCGACTTTTATCATCTGTTCAGCCTGATAATACACTGAAGAACCCTTTCAGCTCAGAGAGAACCTAATGCCCCATTAGGCTCGTCAACAAACACTGTCACAATTGGAAGAGACAAGTCATACCTGTCTATGATATTAAAAAGTCTTCAAAGGGAAACAAAACTAAATTGTGGTGATCATTTCCACCTTTCCCTGCCTAGGAAGTATCATATGAATTTAGTTTAAGAGTATTATGATTTAGAAATCTAGACCCGTAAATAAATTAATTTTCAAAAACAGTCACAGCACCTCAAAAGGAATACAGAATGACAACCATTTTAACTATATGTACCTCTGAAAAGAGCCAAAGGAAAGGCAATTACAACAGTAACACACTGTTAAAGTATTTAAGTAAAATCTTAGCAATGCAGTTTTGAACTAGAAATGTTTGTGGTAGAACAAAACATGAATTCAGTTGCTTACTTTTGAGACAGATGATTTTCTTCTTTTGGCTCCTGCTTTTTCTTCACTCCCTTCAGCAGGTTCCTGACTGCTTTCTTCAACAGCTTCTTTGCTAGGAGTGTTAACAGCTGGATGGGACTTCAATATAAAAACAACAAAAATGAGACCTAAACCCCTTCCTGAACTACAGAGCAACAATACTGAGATGTGTTCAGATCTATGTACGTTACTGAAGAAAGTGTCAGGCTAGGGAACCCCTTACTAGAAACTACAAGAATATTAAAGTATATCTTATTTTAATAATTTATATGCTTCTCAGTTTAAATTGCATTTTCATTATCAAACTTTCAAGCTCTAATGCTATAATAGTTTACTTTGACACTAAAAAATACTGTAGCATGAGGAGCTTCTTAGTATAATTAAAAAAAAAAAATTTGGTTTTTGGTCAAATACAACTTCTGATGCTGTTAAAGAGTACATTTTAAAATGAGCTATCATGTCCAAGTGAGCCAACTACCTGTTCCCAAAAACATGGACAGAAAGAAAAAAAAAAAAAAAAAAATAAAGGCTAAATAATTAAACTTAAGAACATGGAAACAGAGAGGGTAAAGGCAAAAATACTGGGGTTTTTTTTTATTTCACTAGATCATGGATAGCATTCTCGCTCATAAATATCAGCTCCTTCAAACAAAGCTCATAAAATGCCCCTGACTCTTAAATTTTCCCCCACTGAGGAAGTGGTTTTGGATTTAAGCCCAAGCCACAAACTCCCTTCTGCCCTCCACCTCTCTTACCAGCAGTTACAAGTGACATCTGCAAAGTATAAATACTGCTTTCAGAACACTCCAGACAGCTCTGGCAGTTAAGTGTGATTCTCAGAAGGACTTACAAAGACAAAATATACCCAGTAAAAGAATGGGGGGGGGGGGAATTAAAAAATGGAAGTGACCCCTTCCATGTGAAAAGCTGAGAAGAGTGTCACTTCAGTATTAGCTTCTATCCTGAATAAAACCTCAGTTTTGCCAACATCTCTATGTTATTACCCGCTTCCCTCTGATCTTATCTGTTGTGTGGCCAGACATTATCTACTCACCCTGAACTTTTAGGCTCTGACAAGTAAACTGTCTTCCCTGCAACTGCCCAGTAACTGTGCTTCACTTAATTCTATGAAGTTTTTCTAAAACAGTAGAAGTGTATGAGTATCAAATATAGAGACCAAGGAATATCTTAAGATACATTCATTCGTCTCCAGGACCCCAGCCCGTTCACCAACGTGTAGTAAATACCGCAACATGTTAACAGACCATAACACGCTATTCTACTTTAAGTACCACTGGAAAAATAGCCTCTTCTCTTACCAGTATCTTACATCACCTTCCCTACCAGTCTTCATAACCAAGTACTTGTCCTCACTTTCCAGACCTCTCAGGCTCAGCTCTTCTCACACACGGGGCGCAGGCCAGCAGCCGGCCTGTGCGCAGGCCCAGCTGCCCCTGCAGAACCCCTGGCTGGACACAAGCAGCCCTGCTGCAGTGCGGGAGCCGCGGTGGGGAGCGAGGGCTGCCTGAGGCCAGGGGGGCAGAGCGTGGCTCCAGGAGCAGGCGTGCGGGACACCGAGGCTCAAGAGAGGGCAGGGCAGGAGGGGTGCTGGGAAGAGGCGACTCACGAGGAGCGATCCAAAGCAGGCTCCAGCCCTGAGCTGCTGCCTGAGCGGGGGCAGAGCAAGGACAGAAAGGACAGCTCGGTGGGGAGCACGTGTGCTGAAGCCCATGCCCAAGCCACCGAGTAAGAAACAAAGAACAGCAAAGTAAACGCTACACAGCAGCCTCAGCCTCCTGCACTGCCGCTGCTTCACCCAAGGGACTGACTGTGGCGTGCAGGCAGAGGTGGCCAGAGGGAAGCCGAGGTGTCTCTCTAAGAGTTTGTCTTTGTTTCTCATTACCACAATCAGCAACAAAAAGCTTATGTCAGTTGGTTAAATTGTGCCAAACTCTCTGACATGAGTGTTTTCCTGCCTGTACCATACCCCTCTTTGGAAAAGATGAGGCTTCAGAAGCCCATTTCAACCACTCTGCTATCCTTAAAATAGATACAAGCTTCCCCATAAACTCCCAATAAAACTAAATAAAATATCTACATCAAGCACTCTTAAGCTTCTTTTCATTCCCTGACTTAAAGATCCAGAAGCCCTACCCCTCATACACCCTCAGCTATTAAATAAGACAGCCACAGAGACTGCTAGCAAGCACCTCTTCCTTTATTACTAGGGGGGGAGAAAAACTGTAGGCACGTGCTTCTCCAGCTTCCAGAACAGGATGCTAAGGCAACATCCACATGAACAGGAAGCTGCAACATAGTCAAATGCCAAGGGAACAAACAAGAACATGAAATAAGGTACCTCTGAACTCTCATCACTGAACTGTATGCTATCCAGCAAAGTACTGATGGAGTAAAGCTCATTTCAGCAAAGAAGCCGAAATAAATAAAACCAAAACCAAGTATCACACTACAGTCTCCTTATTCTTGGAAAAGTGGGATGTTCTTCCACCTTACCTGTATTCTTTGGTGGAACAGTGACACAGCATTTTAATTCTAAGAATTAAACCCAAACCATAGCCCTTTCTGAAAAGACATGGAAGATCCATGACTGACTGCCCCGACATCATCAGAGATGCTCAAAGAGACTATCTCTTGAAGTAAACTCAGTAGCAGTTTTATTTCAGATGAAGCTAACACTTAGTCTGCCTGTTTTACATCCCGATTCATTTTACATAATGTCAAATCTGCTGCTGGTAGATGTCCTTCTTCAGCACCAACAAGAACTGCCCACAAGTAAAAGTAAGAGCTGGATAAATCTCTTGGGCTTGATTTTCTCTAAATAACACTTGCTATCAACAACATACAGCACAGGATAGAAAAAGAAGGCTACCAAATGAAAGGTTTTCTAAAGACAAAAACTCAGAAGAAAATTTGTACAAGTCTATGGCATTACTTCATTTGTCCTGTTATGGCTCAACTCAAGCAAGGCCACCCAAAGCCATCTGACTGATACCATGTCCATATAGCTTCAGAGTATCTCCATGGATGGGCATTCCACAACCTCCCAGGGCAACCTGTGCCCATGTTCAGTCACACTCACAGAAAAAAAAATGCTTCCTAATATTCAGAGAGAACCTCCAGAGTTTCAGCTGGTACCCACTGCCTCTGATCCTGTTTCTGGGCACAACTGGAAAGAACCTGGCATCATCATCTTTGCACTCTCCCTTCTGATACTTGTACAAATTGATGAGATTCCCCCAGAACAAAACAGCTCCAGCTCTCTTGGCCTTTCCTCATAGCAGAGATGATCCATAATCTTTGTGGCCCTTTTTGGGACTCCCTCTCCAATATGTCTCTTGTACTGAGTAGCCCAGAAATGGACAAAATACTCCAGTTAAAACATTCTTACGAAGAAAAAATTCTTCTTCAGTAATGTTAAGGCTCACTTACAGGAACAGATTTTAAATATGGCTTGTTTGAAGAAAATCTTTTTGTTGTTGTTATTAAATAAAGAATTAGTGGCAGTGTGGGAAGGCAAATAACAAAACAATGGCTCAGGGCAGAACCTGACTGGTTACTCATTCCTGCTGTGAAACAAAATGCTTGTTACTGTTGATTGTTTATACTTGGATTTTCACCTTGTTAGAATGACTGGTAACATACAACTTGGTTATGGTTCACAACTGCCTCAGCCATCCATGGAGCATCTCTCCTAAACTGTCACAAAGAGAAGGTAGAGAGAAGGGTGTACGAACTCATATTTTACACCAGCAGAAAGAATCCACCTCTTATTAATACAGTCCTTCCCACTGCAATGAGGTGAACATCCTTCCATATCCCAGAGCAGAAAGAGTGTACATCATCCTATCTCTCAACTGTACTTCAGAAACTTCTTAGCTCTTTATCCTCCTTCCAACTACAAACACAGTAACTTGGAATATTTTAGGGAGCATGGATTAATTGGTGCTGAAATAGCAATCTGGCATGTCATGCAAGAGCAGCACATAAAACCAAAATATATCAATTATTTTTATCATTACTGCAGCATTGCCTAGACAACCCAGTATGTGAAGATGGTCCACTGTATGTCCAGTGTACATAGCAAAATTTAGAGGCTACAGAATATTCAGAGCAGGTAGGTGAAGTCAAATGAGCAAGACAGTTTTGTTGTACTCAGATCAAATTTGGGTCTTTTTATGGGTAGCACTGCGTAGCTCCAGTTTAAGCTTGGAGTATTTACCCAAGAGGACAAACTACTGATGGACAAAATTTGCAACAAGCAAGTCATGTGACAGCTTGGGGCCAAAAGGCAAACATTACATTATTTCCAACCACTAGAAGGAAAATAGTGTATGCTAAGAAATTACACACTGAAATCTTACAAGGATATCTGTGGAAAAAGCCCCTTAGTTTAGAGGACAGAAAGTAGTAGAGCGACAGATTCCAAAAACTACTACTTCTCAAGCACAGCTGTACAGTTCCAAAGGACTATATCTAGCTGTAAGTTTAAATAAGTATATATAAACCTATAAGTAAAACTTTATGTGTACTGTAAAAGTGTTAAACTAAGAGCCCTGTACTCTGGAACTGTCAACATGACCCCTCATAAGTTTACTATAATAAACAGATATCCGCAGTTAAACAACAACCCCCTACCTCTTCTATGCTATCTTTAGAGATAAATTAAAAATAAAATGTTAAAAAAGAAGGTATTTTAAAAATTGGTCTAACCCACAGACGAATGACATCAGTAATTCATCACCCTATGGCAGGGATACAATCATTGCCTTCCCCCCCACACCTAAGAGCACAGCAACAAAGATTTGCAGACTCCACATAACTTACCTGCTGATGCGAGAATTTCACTTTGGGGTTGTTGTCAATTTCCCACAGCCCCTCATTAAACCCCTTTCTTTTATTTGGTTTGCCGTATTTTTCTTTATTTTCAGAGTATGGGAATATGTCCTTTGGTCCCAAAAATGCCCTTAACGAGAGAAAGAACAAAAAGAACAAAGTATCACGTTTTAGTCTTTTCAAAGAGGTAAACACCAAATATTATTAAGGTATGAGACTCATTACTACTGCAACAGCTAATTCTGCTATGTAAGTGTCTTTGGTTGTCTCAACTTTTGTCGTCAACAGCCCAAGTTTTACATTACTACCACCACACATACTGACCCCCTCCTTCCTAGGGTATTGGGTGTCTAGGCATGAAACAGCTGATGCTGCATCTTACGATTGCAGCTGACAGGACAACCAACTACTGTGAAACTGAACAATCCTAAACCAAGCAGCTTGCAAACAAACAGAAAGAGCTATTGCTTCCTTAATAAAAGCATCAGGATTCAATGCCAATAATAAAAAATGCTTGAATTTGGATGATGTAAGGCAAGAGAACAATTTAAAGGAGAACAAATGGCTCCACGCTAACAGAAAATACTAAAATTCAAGTCATCAGATGAAAAATAATCCAGTTCAGATATAACATTTAAGGATAAATTTTAGTATATTGGACACAAAAAAGCAACACGTAAATACACCGAGTGCCCAGGTCTTTGTAACAGTGCTATGTAATTCAATAGTCTTCCAGTGTGTGACAACAGGACCTCGTAACATGATTTACCAGCCTTAAAAAGAAGCAGTTATTGGTTAAGTTTCCCCCCAACCCTTTTTTTGAGGAAGGAAACATGAAAAACATTTTGTTTTTACTCAAGCTACTCTTGTAGTGGTTGTAGTACAGGTCTTAACGCTGCCTGTGTAGTTTTATCATACAACCAAACAAAACTCCTGCATAGCACTACCCCTCTTGTACGGTAAGTAACCGAAGTTTTTAGCCTAGTAGCTTCCCACGTGTCAAAGCCACAGCATCTGCACTACTAGCTTCTCAGGGTCAGACTTAGGAAAACAAGATAACATACTACTGACAACAAATATTCTGCCGAATAACATCAAAGACTGTTTAATTCCCACCCTACTTTCATGACTTCTCAAGTTTGGATTCCACTGTAGCAATTGATAACACTGCTAACAGAAAAAGACAACACTTTGGTGGTACATTCTTATTTTCACTCTGTACCCAGACAGAGCTTTGCCTGATTGTATATATGTTATATCCAACTACTTGAAAAGTTGCAGATACTTGCTTTCTAAAGTATTGGCTCACAGAAAACATTATACAGACGCTTCTAAGCTCCACTCTATTATTTTCTTCATCATCTTTAAGAAAAAAAAAAAAGTTTCTTCAGACTTAGACACTACCAAACAAAGAACATATCATCCTCTACAAAGCTTAAGCATTTCCTACTCCACCAGTAAAACTCACCTATGTGTACAAAGTGTACAAAGTATTAAGTGAGCCACTGTGACAGATCAGACTGCAAATCATGCACCTCTTTGCAAGAGGAGGTTTAGAGGATTCAGCCAGAGTTGGGAACACGCACCTGCAAAGCCTACTTAACCAGACCAGAAGGATCAGGAGGGTGACAAGCAGAAACCAAGCAAAACAAAACAGTAAATGAACACTGCCTCCCTTCTTCCTTATCCCCTGAAAGGAAACATTTTGCCAAGGCCTGTAAGCATCTGCTACTATCAGTAAGGCTTTGAAAAACACCAGAAAACAGCTACTGTGAGAAGGTCAGGTAGCTTATTAGGCTGCTGTAGTTAAAATCCCCATGTACCAAAAAGAAAAAGGAACAAGAAAATCAAACTAATAGAGATCACCCTAATATACAGGGTCACAGAATCACAGTATGTTAAGGGTTGGAAGGGACCTCAAATGACCATCTAGTCCAACCCCCTCCTTCCAGAGCAGAGCCACCTAGAGTAGGTCATAGAGTTCAGTATGACCTTCTGTTTGACTGTGACCAATCAAAATTTGCACTGATGTGATTTACTGGCACAACAGATCCAAATAAAGCATTAATTAAACAGCATCTGCTTCATACACTTTTAGGAAAGGGCACTGATGTCACATTAAGACAGCATGGAAATAAACAAAACTCAACCAAATTCCCAAAGTGTATTTTAAGAAGCAAGTACCTGTTCAGTGCATGAGTAGCAACATACTTAGCTGTTTTGACAAAACTAAAGAGAAAGTCAACAATAGCAATCCAAGCACAAGATTATACTTGTTTATAGTCATATGCAAAACTGAATCATTCTTATTCCTGAAAGCCAAGTGAGAATTATTCCCAAGGCAATCTTCTTTTTGTTTTTCCCCATAGCTCCTCTTTTCTTACTGTAATATTCACATAGATAGAAAACAGAAAAATAGTCATCCTTTATACAGAGACTTTTTAGTATGATTAAGCTTGTTACTTGACTTTTTAGAGTTGCCACTGCTTACAGTAAGATAGGCTGTACATACACAGCCTACTAACATGCAGAAGGTACACAGTGTAACTAACTGTGAGAAGCACAGCAGAGAACAAGTTTACCCAATTTCTTTTAATTCCCATGAAAAGGTACAGAATATTTTAGCTGTCCCTAATGATGGATCACTAAGTCATGATTTACACCTGCAAACCTAAACAAAATTACATACCACACATAGAGCAGCATTCTCCTTTTTCACCTGATCTGCTCGTTCTTATTGTTACTAACAGGTGTCAGCTGTAAGCAACAATATGTAAGATGAAGAAGCATAGGAGTTTCACCTTTACCACTCTAAGGAGCACAAGGTAAGTGACATGCTTAAAGAACAAATGCCAGGAGCCACCTTGGTCATGGAACATTCTGTACTTTGCAGTTTGTATGAAACTGAGAAGAATTTTCTCTTATACTATATGCATCTCTGAAATGTAGTAACCTGAACCCACAGACTAATAAAAAAAAATGACTACAGTAAAACTTTATTTTGTAACAATATTCAAGAGTGAGGCACAGACATTTCAAATTTACCCATGTAAACTACAAAAAACCTGAACCATTTCCAAATGTAAGCATGTCTTAGGAGCCTAAGCTAGATTTAAAATTGGCCACGATGCTTCTCAAAATTTGCAAAGGTATTTTTAAAGCTTTAGATAAGGAGTTATTTCTGCCTCCCCTATATTCTATCTGCATCCCTGAATTCACTTAAACTGCACAGAACTGTAGTACAATCCAAAATTACACAAACATTACCAAGGACAGGATCAAAGCAATACTGTGCTTTCAGCTTCCAAAAAAGATACAGCTGGATGGGGGTGTGGGGGGGTGTGGGGGTGTGCGTGGAATAACCTGCTGCACTGCTTAAAATTGTCATTTAGAAAATGGACAAGATTTAAATGATGCAATCTTGAATCAAATTCCAGGAACCCCTCTTTACCCCCAAAACTATGCATACACACACAAAAAAACAAACGTAAAAACCCCAAGCCATTACAAGATCTATTGAAAGATGAGGATGGTTAAAGAAATGCATGTGTATATGAGCCAAGTACAGAGAAGTCTTTTTCACAAGAAAACCAGTTTTTAAAAAAAACAACCAAGTAACAGGTAACACCAGAGAGACCAGAGGAAGCCTACTTACTCTTTAATTCAGGGCAATGTATCTTGTCTTAGCATAGCTTACTAAAAGATAGATGCAAAGTGCCAGACAAAAGCAATTTCAATAGATATTGAAGAAGGTAAAGAAAAAAAGAAAGCCTTGCCACAAAATGCAAGAAATGAGAGTACTTATAACTTCTATCTCTGACCTGCTTACATACCATTTGCCATTTTCTTAAGAAACCCAGCAGAATTAAAACCACACCATTATTTTGATTCTTTAAAACAAAGAAACAACAAAAGAAACCAACAAAAAAGAAACAAACCCCAAGGAAATCAGACAATACTGCAGCACTGATTTTTAAGTCTTAGTGTCTACACTAGGACAACCAACCATGCTATAAAGTAACAATTTTTAAAAAGACAAAACTGCATGAATGTTCAATGTTCAAAAATGAATAAATTTCTAAATGAAATTTAGAAGTGGATGAAATACAGTCCCTCAAAGCAAATGTATAACTGCAAAACCCTAGTATTGTTGAAAGTAACCAAATTTAAATATTATGCAGGCTGACAGGTATAAAGCTAGCTGCATGTCCTTATTTTTCTCTCCAGATCTAAAACACCAACACCCACAACCCCAAACCTCTCCAGAGAAGAAAACCAACAAAACACAATATATAATTATTTGTTTGTTTCTCCAATTTTATCTATTTCATTGCTCTCAACATCCTTTCACTTTCTTTCAGCATTCTGAGGATATACAGGATTACAATTAAAGACCACTATCAAAGACAGAAAAAAAAACATCAGTCATACTGCTGTGGGTAGGATATTCTTTATGCTGATGACAATGGAAGTGTACATGGCATGGTTACGGTCTACCGTTCCTTTGAATAGCTTAAGTAAATGTTAGAGAAGCATATCTTGTCAGAAGAGATGTATTTAGGAAGAATTTGGTCTGCCACAGAATACTACCATTTAAAATAGAGAACATTCAGACAAGCTGTTAACTTCTTGTCATGGCATTATGCAATGTAAAAAAGTATGACCCTTAAATATAAAGGACTTACGTCTCATGGGTGCCAAAAAAGAAAATAGGCATTTTATTGGTAGGTGGCTTTACTGCTCCCTCTGGAACTTCATCCACCTAAGGAAAAAACAACACTGTAATTTAAGTCAAGTAACAGTTAGGAACAGTTTAGGTGGAAAAAAGTGTTAAGTGTTAAAGAGGAACAAAAAAAAAAAGCTACAGAGAAGTAAAGCAGGTCTCTTTTTAAAAAAATCTCTTTTTAACTGTATGTTAAAGAATACAGCAAAATCAATGACAGTATTAGCAACAGTAGGAAATAACACTTCTTGTGTTACAGCAACACTTACTACCGCTTTCTTTAAAAGGAGAGACATGATGTGCTACAGGTAAAAAGCACAATTCAATTTCATGCAAATACAGCCCCTCCTTCAGCATAAGCAATAGCAAGGCTTCCTGTGCTATGCTTAGCTGGTAACTTGCCCAAGCCCAAATGTCAAGTGCTACAAGAAGGAAAGGTCAATGAACTTTAAAAAAAACCCAAACAATTCTTAAGGCAGCATCTTAGCTAAGTATCTCATAATTAGGCTTTTATCTACATACCCACAACCATCAAATGACCTACAGAAGTCACAGAACTTGCCATGCCTCTTCCAAGTGAGCAGGGAGAATGGAAAAAGGACAGGACAACTCATCACATACATGTAGTTTATTCCTCAGGAAGCACTATGGGAATAGCTGACTTGAGAAGTACAGAGTAACCCTACCATAACTTTTTTTTTTTTCTTTTTGTGAAAGAAGATTAGTTCTGCGGGAGTATTTTTGTACAGTTGGGTGCCTGCATGGCTCCAGTGTCATGCTACCACAGAGCAGTCTTCGGTTCTAAAAGTCGAGTTATGCAAATTAGGGCCAGTAACGGCTGCTGGAGAGGACTACTTGTTAGAGGGGAAACGACTTACAGCCTACAGCACAAGAGAGCAGCGCAGCAGCGCGCAGGACCCGCAGCGTGATTCAGAAGTGGCTTCCAAGCCGGGGAGCACCACCGCGGCCTCCCCCGCACGGGGGGCGGGGGCTGGAGGAGCAACGCGGTTTAGCCGCGCTGCTCTCCACAGGTGTCTGCAAGCGCTTCTGGCAGCACAAAGCTGGAGCGGCGGGAGGAGAGGCGTGCGCGGAGGACAGGATCAGGGCAGGAGGGCGTCGCGGCCCGCGGGGGAGGAGAGGGTGCCTTACCCTGGCTGGCCAATGAGGATAACCTTTCATCTTGGCAAAGATCAAGTCTCCAGGTTTGAAATCTCGGCTCATGTTTTCTCACCGATGTGTCGCCTGTTGCCGCCAGGCGAACTGGGCCGAGGGGAGGGGTCTGCACCTCCAGCCCCCACCACCGAGGCGCTGCCAGCCACGCGAGGTCCCGCTGCGGGGATAAACACACCGGGGCGGGGGAGCGGAGACAAGGGTAACACAGAAGGGGACATCAACAGCGCGCTCCGCACTGGCGGGAGGCTCCCGGCGGGCAACCGGGGGACACCGCGCACCGCCCGCCCCTCACTCCTGCGGGCCTCCCCCCCTTCACCCCCCCCCCACAGGGAGCCCAGCGGCCGCGCCCGCAGCCCTCACCCGCCGCGCGTTCGCCGTACCGATGCCGCACACATACCCACATTGGCCGGGCTGGGCCGCAAGCAGCGGGAGCGCCTGCCGGCCACAGGCTCGTCCGCCCTCACGCATACATGAAACGGAACGGCTCTGCTCGCCCGCCGCGGCCGAAGCTGCCCATTACCCGGCCAGCACGACTCCCGCCACACGGATGCGCAGCCCGCCCCCCCCCGACATACAAGGCGCGATGGCGCGGAAACGGGATGGGGGGCGCGGAAGTAAAACTCTGCCCATCTGGCCCCCCGACCTCTCTCTCTCTCTCCCTCTCTCGCTCGCTCCCGTCGCCTCAGCGGTCTGGCGGCTCGCTACCTACCGCGTTAATGTCCAGTCTGCAGCCCACCTCCGTCTACAGCAGCAGCAGCCGCCGCTGTAGACACGGCCGCGCTCCCTCCTCCCGCCAGGCGGGGCGGTACCAATGGGCACGTCGCAAGCGGGCGCGGGGGGGAAGGCGAAGGTATCAGGGAAGGAATCGGCGCAGGCTCTGCCGCAAACAAACAGCTGCGCTCCCGCCTCCGCGTCTGAGAGTGGACGAAGGGAGGCAGCCACTAGAAGCGGCTCGCCCGCCCGTTGTGAAGCAGGGAAGGAGAGAGGAAGCGAGAGAGCCTCATTCATCCGTCTCCCCTCAGCTGTGGAAGTGGCTCGGTCCTCCTTCCGTGGGAGCTGGGCGGCAGAGGCGCAGCGGGTGGGAA
>WUAM01000287.1:78626424-78638561 GCA_024336885.1 Actenoides hombroni
TACTAGATGTTGTCTCCTAAGCTGCTTTCAATAGTAAAACTGTTCTATTTTACCACTTTGCTTTTGTAACTGTTCTCCTGCCCATTGCCCTAGTTATAGGGTTTATGTATAGTTATAAAATTCCAGCAAATTAAAAATATACACATAGATGTTAAATGTAGACTTGACTGCCTTAGTTGTTGCTTGAGAGCTTAACTGATTTAAACTTGTCAGATAAACATCAGAAGGATCTGGGTTTATAAATTATGACTTCAAATGTGTACCAGTCTTTTTCATTGTGTATTTAGAGGCCTGTTTTAATACTTTTATAGTTATACTGATTTAGGAAATGAAAGCTAGATGAAGTGGATTTAATTTCGGTCTTAGTATGTACATAGAAGTGGGATTCTAAGGATATATGCAAATCCTGGTTGGAAAAGCTGCACTTCATGAACTTAAACTGTAATTCTGAACTTGGCTGTGAAGATGCTGAGGTAGGCATGGAAATGAGGCTTAACCTATTGAAATATGTCTCTAAGATACGGACAGAAAGTAATCCTCTCTGCGTTCTAACAAGTTTGTAGTGTGCTCTATTGGGTGTGCTTAGAGTGCCATCCACTTCATTGTAAAAGATGTTGCAATTCAATAGTAAGTGCAATACCATCATCTTGTGGTTAGAATATAATATAGTACTTCTTTGTAGAAGCACTCAGTTTTTCCTTAGACTCCTTGTGAAACTATCTTGTTTTTACGCACTTTGAAAAAATCAACCATGTTTTTCATAAGCAGATACATATAGTAAGTATGTATATGACATGCAGCTATACATCTACCTGTATATATTGTTTATTTTAAATTTTTTTTTTCATGATAAAGTATGTTTCTCTTTGAACCTTCTAAGTGTGGGTGGCTGCCGGGATAGTCTTGCACAGTTTCTTACCAAGTCTGAAAAGTTCAGAGACTGCTTTAAAATTCTGAAATCCTACAACTCAATGTTGACTTATATAACAAGCTTGAGACTTATATAACAAGCTTGATCTATTCGTGTCAATCTTAGTCTGATTGATGTTAACTGCCTTTCCAGTATAATTTTTTTTTCAAGTCTTGATGTAGTGTTTTCCAGCAAAGTATGTATTATTTATTTCATGCACACTTTTCCCAGCTCACTTTTGTTAACATGTGGAAGGTAGACCTGGAGAGATAAATATATCTGAATCTTTCCAGTGTAGAGAAAGTGGAAGTAGTTATATATTTCTGTAAAATGGTTAAAAATTTTTCATAGCGTGCTGATAGGAAGAAACCTGTGCTCTGGCTTGATACTACAGGCAAAGTTAGCACATTAGTTTAAATTTAGTCCATATCTAGGTATATTATTTTTGAAATATGTTGATTTACTGATGTTCCCATTTTATTCTTCATGTGTTTCATTTGCATGCTCCTTGTTATCTTTTCAGAAGATGCCAGAAAATTGTTCCATAGTGTCTGCCCATAAAGGAAGAGAGAAAATAAACGTTTTTTTTTTTTCCCTCAGTTACTAATTTGTAACATCAGCACTGTCATGATTCCCTTATTGTCATGTTAGAGTGGTCAAAACTTTCTACCTTTTGTATGTAGGAACTTCCAAACTTTGGAAAAGACTTATATTTCTTTGATCTTCATATATAAATATGATTCTGTCAGACTTCAATCTTCCAAAGAATCATTCTGTATGAATAATACATTTTCTCCTCCTCACTGCTCTGCAGATGCCTTATGATTAGTGATTTCCAGGAACAAGATTGAGTGATGTCAGAGTAAGTGCAGAATATGCTGACCAACTGGTTTATTTTCACAAAATGTCTCTTGCCATGATGTTGAGTAGAAGTAAATGACAAGGAGGATTTACTGTAATCTTTCTGTGTTTTGCACAGAACGTAATTTTAACAAATTGGGTCTCCAAAGGTCCTTCAACTAAATCACTGGATTTGTATCTTGTTTCTTATGCTAGTTATGGAAAAGTTTATTCCTGTCCACTAGACTGAAGCTATGCTTTTTGAGACTTCTGGGATCTCCAGCTTAAGTATGTACTAGAACTAGGAGGTTCATTATTTGACTACTTTCCTCTGAGCCTGGTGTGATGTGAATGTGGATTTTGTAGCAGTGACTCCACAGAGCTGTTGAGTCCAGTAGTGTTAGTAATTATCCCAGACTGTAGCTTGCTTGATTCAACCTCTGAACGCAGAAATGGAAGTGGGGAACAGCTTGGTAATTGTATTCTACTGAGATCTTCGTAATTCCTGTAGATCATTTTTTGAAAGTAATCCAGTTTCTAGACAGAAGAAAGTCTTTATCAGAATAGCAGAAATTAAGATTATTTTAGTCTGTGGGAGTAACTGTTTCTAAACATATTTGATTTGATTTCAAGTTCTAACAATTAAAATCAGAACAAAATAGAACTTCTGTCTCTCATTTTGTCAAGTGTGCTTAACTATTTCCCTCTCCATGATTTCTGTTGAGATGTGGGAGAGAAGAAATTGGACTAGCAGCCTTGGACTCTTTAAAGATTTCTTATGGGAGATTGGCTCTGATTATAGTATTACTGCAGAAGGTCATGTTCATAGTGATTTTTGAACCAACACATTTTACCCATGGGTGAATGAAGAGCATGTCTGTTGTTGCGTTAATGGTTCTGTTGACATACACTATCGTGCTGGCTTTTAACAGTCTGTTCTAATGTAGGCTCCATTCACAAAGAATTCCTCTTTTGAACTCCCTGCTACAATACTTTCTCTGAGTAAAAGTATCTCTTAATGCTCTTTTTTTCCCCTTTTTCCTAGGAGCACAATAATGAACTGCAAAATACACGCAAGAAAATGAAAGAGATGGAGGTGGAGCACCATGGCTGTACTGAACTGCTGAGGCGCCAGGCCAGTGAACTTGAATACAGCTCTGAAAGAGAGGAGCGACTTAAAACAGAACTTGAAGTAAGGATTTTTTACTATTGCTACTAGTCTCAACAAGCACAGACACTCTGAACAACTTCATTTTTGAGGGTTGAAACTTCCCAGTTAGGACATGAACTCTATGTATTGGACTAACAAAATTTTGAACATCTAATTCACCGAAAAGGCTGAACAGGCGAATGCCACTTTCACTGTATGCCTGACTTGAGAGTGGTGTTTGAACAGCAGATATGAAAAGGTTTATGTAAGCAGGAAGACAAGGATAACTTCAGGACATCTCTACATTTTCCCTAACCTCTTAATTTCATAGAATCAGAGAATACCAGATTGGAAGGGACTTGAAGAATCATCTGGTCCAACCAAAAGCATGGCCAAGTCAAGATGGCCCAACACCCTGTCTAGATGAAGCATGAAAGCGTCCAGTGTTGAGGAATCCACCACTTCCCTGGAGACATTATTCCAATAGCTGATTGTTCTCCTTGTGAAAAATATTCCTCTTGTGTCCCACTGGAATCTCCCCAGGATTAACTTGTACTCATTACCTGTTTTCTTTCTGATGTGAGTCCTTGTAGAAAGGGAGTCTTCATCTTCTTTGTAGCCATCCTTTAAATACTGGAACATGGTGATAAGGTCTCCTCTAAGCATTCTTTTCTCAAGGCTGAACAAACCCAGTTCTTTCAGCCTTTCCTCATATGGCAACTTCCTAGTCCTTTAATCATCTTTGTGGCCCTCCTCTGGATCCTCTCCAGGCTGCCCACAGCTTTTTTTATATAGCAGGGACCAAAACTGAACACATACTCCAGGTGTGGCCTGACAAGCACTGAATAGAGTGGGATGATTTCTTTATCTCTGCTGGTGATGCCCTTATTGATGCAACCCAGCATCCTGTTGGCTTTCTTTGCCACTGAAGCACACTGTTCACCCATATTGAGCTTGTTGTCCATCAGGACCCCCGGTTGCTTTCCACAGAGCTATTCCCCAGTTGAATAGAACCCAGCCTGTACTGCACTCCTGGATTCTATTTTCCCAGGTGCAGGACCTGACATTTCTCTTTGTTGAACTTACAGGTTCTTGCTAGCCCATTCCTCCAATCTATCCACATCTTCCTGCAGGGTGATTCTCCCTTTGGAAGTGTCTACTTCCCTCCTCAGTTTGGTATCATCAGCACACTTCATCAGGGTACGCTTGATCCCATCATCCAGATCACTTATGAAGATATTAAACAGCCTCGTGACCAGTATTGATTCCTGGGGGATCCCACTTGTGACAGATTGTGAGTTTGAAAAGGAGCTATTTGTCACCACCCTCTGGGTGTGGCCTGTCATCCACTTCCCCACCCACCATACAGACCACTTGTCTAGACTGTGATTTGTCTATCTTTTTGGATTAAGAACAGATTTTGAGCATTAGTGATTTGTGATGGAGAATCTGCTCGAGCTGAGTAAGTCACCAGATGTTGTGCTAGGTAGAGAGAATAGCATACTGGAAGAACACAGTGGTGTTATGGTAACCTCTTCCTATAAAGACTTAAGTGCTACAGGTAGGTTTAGTTTGCCTGTCTGTTGAGTTGACACTCAATGCTGAGAATTCTCAAGTCTTTAAGAAGATTAATGTCTTGTAAAAGTCGTCCTTTTACTAAACTGCTAGTTCTCTCTTAAGTTTCAAAATCTTGTTTGTCCACTCATAGGCTTTATAGTACCTATGTTATCTGTACGTACAGTCTAGACCAAGACTTTCTTGGTAGAACATTTGTTACTGCAGAAAAGCATAGTGACTGCGTGATTCTTTATCCTGGTGTAAGTTTTTTACTGAAAGTATCCTTAAATATTTTCTGCAATGAATTTTAAATACTTGTCATTTTCAGGATGTTGTGAGCCCTTAAAGGAACAAGTGCTGTACAGTTTTCAGCTGTGTTTGTTATTTTTCCGTTAATGGCAAAAGAAGTATTTAAAGCATCGATTGCTAGGTAGATAGAGCCCTGCATTAAAGGTGAAGTACAAAAGAAAATTCCTGCAGTGAAGATCAAATCTCATCAACTAAAAACACGACTTATTGACCAGTAAGGGAGATTTTTGTGTCCTCAAATAGATATACAGGAAATCTATTGTCAGGTATTGTGAGCTGCACGTATCGGCCTAAGCAGAATTACCTTCAGTCGTAAGTGCTGCATGCTGCGAAGTTTCAATTGCCCTTTTAAAAAGAAAGATTTTTGCTTGCAAGTACTTGAACAGGGCATTTTATTTATTTATTTGTTTATTTTTATTTCATGGCTTTTAATATATTAACATAGGAATCATGAGCAGCAAGAAGGAGCAAGGCAGCAAATTATTTATCTTTCTAAATATTTTGATTGGGTGTACTCGCCATCTGTAAATTGGAAAAGGAAGCATTTATTTCCTTGAAAATGTGTAACTACTATGCCCTTGATAAGGAGCATTCCTTGATAAAACCATATTAACTGCAATCAGCTAAGAAGTTTTCATTGCTGCTTATTTTTATTAAATTCTTTTAACTTACTGAATCTCTTCATAGTGTTCTGAGAGTACAAAATATTCAGACTACATAAAAATCAGTTTTGTAGTACTTGTTGTAGGTATAGCTATTTAAGCAGTGACTAAGGAATGTATGTGATGAAATCCCTTGCATTCAGAAGTCTAAGCAAATTAGTACAGGTCCCTGTGAATTAAAAAAATAAAGTCTTAAGTTAGACTGCAATGCATATGCTTTAATCAGCTTGCATCTTGCTTTACCATCTCAACAGTAAATTGCATGTGTATGTCTGAAAGGGCCCACAGTAACAACTTACCTATTCTGTTCTTGAAGTCAAAGATTAAATAATGAGCATCTCTGAAAATACATTTATTCTTTAAGAAGCAAAAGCACTAGGTATTTTAAGCTTTCAATATTGATTATTGTAGACAAGATTGATTATTGTAGACTTCATACTGGACAGTGGACTCAAACTCCAGATTTTGTGACAACAGCATCATCTGCTCTTACTCTTATTGCTCTTATTCTGCATTGCTGTTTGCAGAGCAAAATTTGTTCTGCCTTTTTTATGGTCCTGTAAGGCTGCAGGGGTTCTGAACTTCAAAATTCAGGTTAATAAAATCTATTTTAAGTTTCTCTCTCACTCATAATCCTGTCCAGAAAAATTATATACTGAGGAAAAGTTTAGTATTAACAGAGCTTGAAGTCTAATTGCAACCTTTCTTTGATTTATAAATGTCATTGCTCTTTCTCTCTTCCTTCTGGTGCTCAATCAGGCAGAGGTATCTGCCCTTCAATGGGCTCAACCAATGGGACCATATAAGCTGCTTTTCACCTCTCTACCTCAGTTATTGGAACTTTGGCCTTAGAGACTATAAGGGAAGGAAATGGGGGAATGTTCAAGGGCAGACTTGTTCCATAAGGCAGGGACTCTCTCTCCGTCTAATTGTGCTTGAAAGAAAGGACTATGCCTTTTTTAAAGGGCAGACTTCTTTCCCAAGTAGAGAAAAGTGCTTTTGTCAAGCTTGAAGATTTTTGGGATTTAAACATATTGCTGTCAGTAGAATTTCCTTCTCTCTGCTGTAACAGCTGCCTCACTAGGATGCAAACTTCTGTGTATCAAATTCTTAGTTGCCAAATTCTTCTCATACATTGTGGAATAGGCATGAAAGAGTGGCACTAAAGTCTGGGCAGTAGTTTTCACTGTGTGCCAATGTACCAAAGTCTCCTTGTGTCTCAATCCATCTGGTATTACTCTCGCATAGGTCTGTGCTGTTCCAGCTGTCAATTTAAAATTCTCAGTGTATGGCAATAAATATACCAATGTAAGAAATATAGATAAAGTTCTGATAACCAGTCCTGTACTTCCAGCTGTCTTTAAAAACAACTCTTATTTTTGCCTATGATGTTAGTATTTGAAATGGACTTCCATTCAGGTATAGAACCCTTGAAGTAGTACACCCAGGAGAGAACAGTCTACACTTTTTCATGAATTAGTATTATATTTCTTTATCTCTCTTCATGGAATTTTTAGGTTGTGGATAGAAATTTGGGATTTGTGGACACAGGAGACACCTCTCATTTCAATTTCCATGCAGAGCACCTTGTGCTAATGGGCATTTGGTTAGAAAATGTGTGCTTAAGCCCTTGATGATGGCAATGAACTTCTTAAGGTGATTTGTGTGAATAGTAGTGTAATTCTAATGAAAAGACAATGTTATCATATTTTGTTATACATTACTCAATATGTAATCACAAAGCTGTTCCTTTACTACCCTCTGCTGGACCTAAGCGAGAAGTTCATGTGAAAATACTTGTTTCAGTTGGGAAAGGAAATAATAAATTGAAAATATTTTTCTTTTTGCACAATGGCACTAATTTGAATAATTACATCTAACAGACTATATTTTAAAAGAAAGGAAGGTATGAATCTGGTTTTATACTTCAATGGTTACTCTGAACATGGTATAAAAGAAAACATTTCTGGGTTTTGGAATTAGAAATGAAGTGAAATAATAATGCCAAGTTTTTATGGACTCTTTGCGTGAAAGATAGCCGTTGGTACAGTGTCCAGCTTTCCAGTTTGCAGTGATATCAGTGTGGTATACCACTGCATGGACATGGGGTCCTTCTGAAGTAGATCACATTCTGTAACAGAAAAATTTAGACTAGGAACCTTATTATCATTCTGCCTCTTTAGCCTAAGATTCAGTGGTCAAACAAATTCCTGATGTAGTTGTATTGTACTCATTAAGATATTACTGTTATGATAATCAGTTTCCTCAAACAGCATCTTTCATTTTAGCCTTTAGCTCCATTGCTCTGGAAAGATGATATGTTGGGAAATATAGAGCAATTTGTATATAGAAATAGTGTTTCTTGTGATGCATCTAGCTGACAGAAAGTTGGGTGCGAAAACTGTTTGACAAACAGTGGTGGAAAGGGGAATGTGGATTTTACTGTGAGAAACAGAATTATTAGTTCATAAATTTCGAACTCTTTGTCTTATTCACAGAAATGTAGCCATTTTATATTGTTTGTTTTATGTGTTTGAGGCTGCCAGCTGTTAGTAATCTGGAGCTCAAGGTCTCTGAAAGTTTTTAAGCCTTTCATGTGAGGCTTGAAAAATGTCTTATAACTTGGTCCATTTTATTTCTGATACTGAGTATGTTACCATATGTCTGAGACCTGTAGTTATTATTTAAAGACCATTCCCTTAGCTTCAGTGTTGCCTTTCCAGATCCTGTGCCTGTAAGTATATTGACATTTTCCTTTCTTGCTAAATGTAATATCTTATTTTGGCTTGGTAATGCTGCCGTGATGGGAAGATTACTGCAAAGAAGGCTTGTATGATGGTCCATCTCTGTGTTTGCAGAAGTTATATGTGCATGCAATAATTTAAGGCTGTGGGTGTATTAAATTTGTAACTGTATCTAAGTCAGTGAAACATGAAATTTAGGTCCCAAATAAAACCAAAGTAAAATGCCCCCAACCTTCAGACATACCCCCCCCCTTTCCCCCTCCCCCCCCCCCCCAGCTTAATGTTCTTAATTTCACATGAACTGCAATGTGAGGTAAGTTATAGTTCTCATAAGAAAGACTTTAAAAAGCTACAAGCAGTACGAGAGAAGACACATTTTTCATCCAGTTAACAGTGGTTAAACTTTAAACTACTTTTTGTCTTCTGTGACTGCACACTTCTTGATGGCTTACTCCTATTTACTGCTCTTCTTTCTAGTGACTCCACAGTGCACAACTGGCATCTGGGAATTCTAACTACTGTGACTGTCTTGTATGTCCCATAAGCACTGCGATTTTTTGTAATGGTATCTCTATGGTGGCTCCAAAGTTCTGTGTCTCTCCAGTGACAAGCTTACTGACATAATGGACTTTCTCTCTGACAGGAACGTCCTCTTTATCAACTCCTATGTCATCATATTATTCAAGTCCAATTTCAAGGCTGTTCACTCCTACCTCCCTGTCAGGCTGAAGTTGTTTGAATGCTCTTTTTTATCCCTCACCAGGAGGTAGTAACAAGTCATGCATTAATCTTGTCTATGTATATGTATAAAGTAACGAGGTGAGTTCATGTACTGCTAAGGGGTTTACCAGCTACTAAGCGTGAGAAACAACAGGGACATCTTTTTCCCCTCAGGGTGTTGTAGAAAGGGAGAGATGGGTTTGCCAGCTGCAAATCAGCTGCAGATTGGAATGGAGTTGAACTTTATCCAAAGGCAACCAAACTATACCTGCTTAGCAGTTGTAGTAATTTTCACTTTTTTTTTTTTTTTTTTTTTTAACCTAAAGTGAAGCACATGGCTTATCTTCAAGCCCCCATGCCAGTGTAGTTGTTTGTACAGTGTTGTGCAGGTTGAGTATGACTTCTCTGTCAATGATGCTTGTTACTCTAGACTTCATATACAGGAAGTGTTTATAGTGAGGGTTGACCATACTCTGTCAAGATGCAAGTTCATTTGCTTCAATGGTTAAGAATTGTTTGTAGTTAAGTAACTTCATAGTCACTAAAAGATTGTTTATTATCCGGACAGGAGATGGCTCCACCTTACCATGATCAAGAGGCATCATCATTTCTAACACTAGGTGGAATCGGTCAGCACATCTCCCAGAGATGTGTTTAGACCTAACCTCTTGATTTTAATTATGAGTCACAGGGAAATGCTTTTAAGTAGAAAGAAGTAAGATCTTAATCTGAATATGGAAGCATACAAACAGAGTGAGTGGATGATGATCCAGATATGAGGTACATGTGTGTCCTCTTCACTTAAAACTTTACCTTGGGTGAGCATTTCACGTAGAGATTGGACCTCAGTCATGGGGATTTGTAAGTATCCTCACAACTTATTAGCATAATTAAACTGAAAAATCTTGCAGAAGTGGCCTAAATAGAAGCAGAGGGGAGAAAGATCACTTCTATTACTGTATCTAAACTTAGTAATTGTTGTAAATGTACTTTTATCTTTTTTTCTATTGTTTTCTTCGTTGCTTATCTGATAAAGGGTATTTTGATATAAATGCAAGTCTCAAATGAGTATGTTTTCGTGGCTGTGGCATTGCAGAAATGTAGGATACTGAATTACGTTTTCAGTATGCAGTGCTCCAGTATTCACAAATACTTAAGTACTTAGAGCAGTCTGGGCTTGTCCCCTCACTTGATACAGTGAGGGGCTGAAAAAAGTGAAAGCCACAAAGGCCAGTTTAGAAAATGGTATTGCAAACTGTTAGCATGCAGAAAATGCCTTCTAGAAATCACATTGGCATTAATATGCAACAGGATGTTGGAAAAAGTGACTGAACCCTATGGAAATATAATAAACGTATAGCATCATTGCTCACAAGTTCTAAGACTGACACTGAAGATTTTTTTACTCATTTTTATTTGCTGTTTCTCAGAAGTGACAATTCTGTCTGTGCTATCATGGAAACAGATCTCGGGTATCTTTGTTCTTTAAGACTGAAATTGACTCAGCTTGAATATCTAAGGAAACTTTGGAGATTCCTTGAGTTTGTGTGTCGTATCTTACATAAGATGTCTGCCTTCATATATTCTGGTAGGTGCACATGGAAGTAATGAGTGACTGAATCTTGTTGAATAACCATTTTTTTCAAGTGTTGGATAAGGAAACACTTCGTAGCCACTGGAGAACCCACTTTTTTGATCCATCCTTGAGATCAATCTCTGTGACTTTGACCCAACAAGAAGCTTTCCAACCTAAAGCAGAAAGTTATTCTAATTTGACTCCTAGTTGAGAAACTGTGGCCTGAATGTCTGTGGCCTATAACCTTTCTTTATAGCTTGTTTTCACACAGCTTCTTTCTAGACAGGCATTGTGTGAAGTTTTTGGACACATGTGGTTCAGTAAGGATACTGATTCTCATCTTCTGTGGGGTTCAAAGAGGTTTGCCTGGCCAACATGATTCTGGTACTACTGTCCTTTTATTTGTCAGACAGGAACATGAAATTCCTTTCTCTTTTTGGAATTATTACTATCATCTTACAGGTTATACTAACCCCTGACATTTCTTTCTTTCCCTCCAAGAGTGTGTAATGGATCATTCTCACTGGTAGAGCATGCTGCTTTTCACAGTGAAGGGAAGCGCATATGAATATCAGTAAAGTTTATCTGAACCTTTTACTAGCAATGTAGACAAGATTTTTATATAGTGTTTTGTTGTTATTGTTTTTATATGTTTGTTGTTGTTTGGGTGGGTTTTGTTTTTTTTTTTTGTTTGTTTGTTTAGTTTTTGTTTTTGTTTTCTTGTTCTGTTAAATATATCTGTCTTCTTCCCCAAATAAAACCTCAGACTCAGCTTGGAATCCAGGTGCAACTTGTATGGCTGATGTGAACCTAAATAAACAATTATTCCAAGATATTTTTTTTTTAAGAGCAGTCTACGCAAATCTGAATTTGTTTATGTTTAATAACTCCATATTGCTTAGCAAGGCTTATGTGCTAATGGCTGGTTTGTTATTTCTCATGAAGTTTCTGTATTCCTGCTAATTTCCCACTGATATGAAAGCATCTGATTTTGTTTAAATTTGCTAGAGGTATGGTGAACCATAAGCTTCAGCAATCAAATCCTAGAACCCAGGAAAAAGAATATTCATTGCTCCATGAGACACAGACAGCATCTACAAGACTTTCTCAATTTAAATATGTAATTTTTCTTCAAGTTCTTTTAAGCATTTGAATCTTTTCTGAGTAAGACAGCTGCTTATATAGGTAAACTAAGATTAAAGTTCACCTGAGTAATTTAAGACTTATAAGGAGGACATAATTCATGCTACATCTTTGGCTTCTACCTGCACAAGAAATTAGTGGCAGTTCCTGTCAGGTCCCTGACAGGGATTTGTCTTGAGTGCAAATACATTTTTCTATCCCTAGATCTTTGTTTTCTGAAGGTCCAGTGAACTAGTTTAAACAAAGTTTTAAAAATAAAAATTTTAACAAACTGGTGGTAATGAGGTGAAGCTTTAAAGAATTAAACTCTAGAAGGTGAGCTTTCAAAGCAGCAATAGGGCATTGAGATTCATGGAAGAGACCTTCAAGACCATCTAGTCCAACCTTTGACCCAGCACTGCAAGCTCACCACTAAACCATGTCCCTAAGCACCAGGTCCACATGCCATGTAAATGTCTCCAGGGATGGCAACTCCACCACTGCCCTGGGCAGACCATTCCAATGTTTGATAACCCTTTTGGTGAAG
>WUAM01000287.1:78639043-78649051 GCA_024336885.1 Actenoides hombroni
AAGCAGATAGACACCCACCTAGGTTGGTGTCATCTACAAATTTACTGAGATTACACTCAATCCCCTCATGCAGGTCATTAATAAAGATATTAAAGAGAACAGGACCCAGTACTGAACCCTGGGGAACACCAGTTGTGACTGGACGCCAGCCAGTTTTACCTCCATTCACTACCTCTCTTTTGGCTTGGCCATCCAGCCTGGTTTTTTTATCCAGTGCAGAGTGTATTTATCCAAGCCTTGTGCAGTGTTTCTGAAGGAGAATGCTGTGGAAGACAGTGTCAAAGGCTTTACTAAAGTCCAGGTAGAAAATGTCCACAGCTCTTCCCTCGTCCACTAGGTGGGTCACCTTGTTGTAGAAGGAGATCATGTTAGTCATGCAGGACCTGCCTTTTGTAAAGCCATGCTGACTGGGCCTGATCTTGTGAAGAAACTTCAGTTTTGAACAAGTCAATTTTCTC
Organism: Actenoides hombroni; assembly: GCA_024336885.1. NCBI lineage: Eukaryota > Metazoa > Chordata > Aves > Coraciiformes > Alcedinidae > Actenoides > Actenoides hombroni. The sequence continues at coordinate 78,639,502 of WUAM01000287.1, forward strand.
ATGCCTTTACGTGGGGATGTGATCTGTAAAATGTTACTTACCAACAGATACTTTGATTTCTAGTTTCTCATTTAATTTACCTGTGTGTACAATCTTGAATATCTTTGAATACTTTCTATCAGATACCTGTCAGGTACTTCTAGGTCTTATTCGGTTGCTGCCTAGAGTTCATACCTCTTTTACAGTAGGGTAGATACATTGTCCTGATTGCAATTAGGAGTCTTTTTCTTGCATTTCAGAGATTATCAGAAACGTCTGTAGCTGAAACACTGTTTTTTTCCAGTGCTTCTTTGTTTATAGGCATACCAATTCTACAAGTTAATTATTAAGCAACTTTTCAAGTTGCTTTACTCAAGCAAAAAAGCCTTCTGCAAATATGTGTATTTTTAAGTGAAATTGCTCTAACTTCAGACAGCAAAAGAGTGATATGTTGGCACTTCCTACAGGTGTCTTTTTACTCCTGTCTCTCTTCCCTCATTGTCCCAGGATTAGAATGGAAGTTTCTGTGTTTCTGGGAGTTTTTTTAAACTTTGGACTATGTGCCTTGTCCTTGCAGTTAGTGTCCATCATGTTGGCTCAAGGAGACACACTGCTTTTAAGGTTCTATACCAAGACCTGATGCCTGTATGCTCTGTGATTGCTCCACTTTTTCATTCTTGCAGATGCCCTCACTCAAGCTCTTATTTATTCTTTCTGTTTTTATTTTTCTTCTTGGGACTGATGAAATCTAACAGTTTTAGGGGGCTTCGTCTCAAGTAAACCATTTTGATAGTTTCTTACATCTCTTGTTTCATCTGAAGAGAGTCTGAGATGAAGGCATAGTTCTACTTTGGACTGCTGCTCAGGAAATAAAATAAGACTTAGAAGTTAAATACAGTACAGATCTTGTGAATTAGTAAGTTATGCCTAAAAACTTTACTTGCAAAATCACTTTTTTTTTTTTCAATTTCAGTCTTTGCTATGAGAATAGACACTTGAACAAACCAGCCAAAGACAGAAAAGCATTTTTGCTCTTGGGGGTATGCAGTGAAATATTCTCTGTGAAGTTTCTATATCTTACATTTCCCACTCTGAATGTTGTGATACGTATATTCCTCACTGTTTCCTTTATTCTTCTCTTCAAACTTAAAATAGAATTATTTTCAGGCTGACTTTTTAATGTTATTAAAAAAAGACATTAACCCCACATCTCTCCTATTTATTGCTCACTGACTACTTTTATTATTAGGTTGGCAGTATTGTTGTGTAAAACCATTGTATTGACAGATGTTGACCTGTTGGAGGATGCTAAGGAGTCCTTCCAAACTAAAGCAGGAGGTAGTTTGCTTATTCTCCATTAAGGGCAAAGGGGAGTAGGAGCTGGTGTTTGGAAGAAGTAATATTCTTAAGAGTCTAAATCAAGCTATTTTTGAGAATAATCTTAGCAGTATGGAAGTACAATGGGAGTGTTTGTGCAGGATTTGTGAATATTTTATTTATTCAGTATGTTAAGCAGATGACACTCTTGGGAAGACACAAAGTTTAAGTCTTTTGACAGACCTTACTGTGGAGTGGGTTTGGTAAGCTCTGTGCAATTGGTACTTTTCTCTTTAGTAGGCCTTCCATGGACATCCATTTCAAAAGTCTCTCTGTTTATGTGTGTGTGTGTGATGATACAAAGAAAGTTTAAATTGATTGCCAAGAGCTTTTATTTTGACATCTGTTAATGTTTCTCTCTTTTGCTCTAAGTATTAGAGTCAAGATGCAGTCTACATGCTTGCTACTTTGTTTTACTTTTCCAAAATCTGTGACTTCCATTGCATTTTTGTAACCTTAAATGTGCTTATGTTAAATATCTTTTTAATATTAATTAATTTTTCTTGATCACCCTGATTTAACTTGAAGCCAGGAGAAATTTTGGGATGAATTTCTCTTTTCTATTCAGTTATCAGTCAAAGTGAAAACATTTTATTGGTAGAAAATAGCATAGTAAAAAAATGCATGTGAATTTCCATTATAGTTACTGCTTTTGGTAGAAGTATTTTTCCAGGTGAAATTCTGTGTCCAGGCCTTTATCTGGACATATGTATCTGGTGATTGCTTTTGTTTTTATTGTAACTTGAAAGAATTTTTTTTTCAGCTTGGATTACTTAAAAAAAAAAAGTTTAGTAAAAAATATGAACTACTTCATGAACTTTTTCTAGGCAATCCATATTTCCAAGTAGATTCTTAGCATAGTCATTTGCATTTTTGTGCTTTTCTAATTGTTATAAGAATGGATAAGAACGAGGCAATAGCTTGTCTCCATTTTGCGTAAACTGTGTGTGCATGTACAGGTGTTCTGTGTCATGAGATGCAGTAACTGTCTGAAGTAATCACAGTATTTGTTAAAAGACATCATGAACATCCTGATAGTTGCTACACAAAACCATACCAGAATAATCAGAGGTCTAGGAACAGAGCAGTAAAACCAGCTAGGTTAGTGCTTTAAAACATTACAGAGTTTACAGATTTTTGTTGTAGGTAAATTATGACTCATGTAGGCTGCAAAGTTATGGGCATCTTAACTGGAAATTACGTACCAAAGCCAAAATATTTTTGAGGAATTCTGTATCATCTTTGTGCTTCATCTGTTTCATCATGGAAATTGTAGATACTGTAGTGATATACCATTGTATTTTGGAACATAGAGGGTGTGGTTATATTGCCTCAGGTGTCAACCTTGCTGAAAAAGCAAGTAGTAAGGGAATAGGTAGAATATTTAACTTGGTATTTCTGCTTTCTGACTCCAGCCGTGGTTTTCTTCATTATAAAAAATGCAGCCATAACAGTTCAGATACTGTATGAGTATCTGTGTATGGAGTTCTAATGTACTGAATGAATAGTACAGTCCTTGTGTCATGTTTGCCATCTCTCTGGACTTAAATTTCTTCAAAATGTACTTTCAGGGAGCTACAGTGAGAATAAAGAAACTGGAAGAAAATATTGAAGCAGAGAGAGCAGCACATCTGGAATCCAAATTCAATTCAGAGATCATCCAGGTAAACTTTTTGTCAAATATTTTGTAGAATTTTGCAGCAAAGCAGTTAATGAAGTTGTAAGATACAGTCTTCCAAAAATGTTAAGACCACTTACTTGCTTCAGTGAAAACACTGAATAGATTTTTTTTCTTTTTCAGCAAGTGTCAAAATTGTAGTAGCTAATATATAAAAGGAGACAATAGAAAAATACCTTCTTTTTCAGGGTACATTAAAGTTATTAGAATAAATAATAAAATAAAATATCACATTTGTAAGTTGGAGAATTCCCACTAGCATTTAAACACTGAGGGGAAAGGAAATGTTTCACAATAGTTAACAACACTATACTACTGTTTAATCATCCTGCCTTGACTGGACTTTAAGAGCTATTTGGAGATACAGTGTATACCTCCAACTTCTCTAGGAGGCTTAGTGCAGCCTGAAACTGCAGTTCCAAATATAATTATTCAGAGTACATCTCAGCTTCAAACAAAGTTATGATATCTGCAGTTACCAGTAAAGATTGATTATGTGAAAAAATGTAGTATACATACTTGAATATTAAATCTTTGTATTATTAAACTGTATCACATGGAATTTGACCCAGTAAGGCAATTATGTTTTATTTTAAAAAGCGAGTGAGAAAAACCTAAGTAACAATTGCATAGTAATCTCATCCTAACAAGGCCTTCACACTGGACTTTTGAAAAAATTAAGACAAAAAAAAGAGGATGATTTTTTTTTTTTAAATCTTCTAAGTAACAAAAATAAGTACTGCCATGCTTCAGTCAGTTATTTTCTTATTCTTATGATCATCTCTGTGTACAGGCACTTAAATTTTTTGAAGTGACAAACTAGTAGAAAGGAACGATTTAGGGTTCTTTTTATTTCCTTTCTCTACTTTTACAACGTGAAAAGGAACTGGGAGGGTAACGTTACTTAGAGTTAGAGACTTATCTTTTATAGGGGAATGACTAGTAAGGTTTTCTTCCATGTTAATATTCATGAACAAGTTTCAGGTGTGCTCTGTGCTGAGTGGAAGTGTAGCCTTTACTCTTAATCCCACACATTCATCAGACTACTTAAAAAGTAGAATTCCCCTGGAAAACTTCAGTAATAACTGAAAAAGGAAAAATCCAGACACCAACAAAGGAGAATAAAAGGTGCTTTTGGTCAGCAAATCTATTTGTTTTTGTTATGAACTGTATATATTCATATATTTTTGCATGTGCTCAGTGCTTTCTATGTATGTATTTTGACATCAATTTAAGAGAATATAGTTACCTGTAAAGCAGAGCAGAACATAGAACAGCATTAAAGATCATGATAGTTTTTCCTAACTTGCTTTAATTGCTTTCTTATCACTTGGTAGTTAAGAATTCGAGACCTTGAAGGAGCTTTGCAGGTGGAAAAAGCCAGCCAAGCAGAAGCTCTTTCGGATTTAGAAATGATCAAGAAAGAGTTCAAAGAGGTAGAAAATGCATATGAGAGAGAAAAAAACAATGCCCAAGAGACCTTGGAAAAACTCAATGTGTAAGTTATTTTTAAATTCATTGTAAAATGGCAGTACACAGCACAGTCGCTAGAGAACAACACAATCTGATGCAATTTTGCCAAATTGTGCCAAGGTTTGGACCCTGGCATTCCATTATAACAGATCCATATCAGTAACCGTACACATTGTTCTGATTTTATTATTTGATGTGAAATAAATGTGGAGTCATGAATTCCAGATAAATGAATTTTAAAAATACAATGACATATTTAAGTACTACACATGCCCATAAATATAAACCGCACATCATTCAAACATACTGGGCCCCGAGAGGAGTTATTAATGCTTTACCATGAGAGTTATATACCAGTAAAACAGGTTGATTCCTAGGGATTTTGGTATGTTTGTCATTTTAATACTTTTATTTGTCTATTTTCAGTTGTCTTTTTAACTTTCATTACAACTCTTCTCTCAAGTACTCCTCACTGTTGTAGTAAATTCTTATTTTCATATTGCTACCAGATGTTTTGTCTTGGATATCTGTGTTCAGTAATGGTGTTCAGTAGTGATGTTCAGTAGAAGAACCTCTCATGAAGATACCATTTGACCCCACAGAAAGTTCATAAAATACACGAGTTTCTCACCTGCATTTTTTAAAAACAATTTTGGTTGGTTGATTTCATCATGCTAGACTCCAGTCCCCCGAAGTGTTATGTATATGCACTTAAGTTTCCTTAACAAACAGAGTTTGTCAGAGCATTTAATTCTTTGAATTGGATTAGTTTCTCAGATGAGCAAAGACTTTTCATCTCAGGAAGTAGTCTTAAGGGAAGTACTGCCAGCGTATTGAATACTGCTGTCCAGTTGTTACCATGTGGAGCTCCACTGTCCCTTTAGATGCTGAATGTGAGCTCTTAAAACAACTCTTTTTCTAACGACTTAGAAATTGCAAATTACACTCCCCTAAGTTAGTGACAGAGATGTGAGTCGTTAAGGCCTGAATTATTCTTAGTGTAAATATGTTCCAAGAATCAAGGGATGATGATAATAGAGATAAAATGTCAGCTAATTAGAAGCATTTTAATAGTAGCTTAAACATTTGTTTAGGAATTTTCCAAACCATTAGAACTTTACAAGTTTTACCACATGGTCTGCTTTTTAAATTTTAAATCAGTAAAGGTAGTTAAAAATTGTGGAAATCCCTAAGTGCTAATTTTCCAACCATGTCTTTGTGAGACTCTTAAAGATACTTTTCTGTATTAGATTATTCAGACCAGCATAAGGATAATGGTAAAATATTGAATTACACTGCAGCATTCAGTAATGTTTTGTTCCTTGTGAGAATCCTTTTTCTAGACATATGAAGCTGCTTCTTGGAGAAGTGAAGGTTTTTATGTTTAGGGTAGTTCTGGTCCATGAAAATCACATTTTGGAAAAATGGGAAGAACTCTTATAAAAAACCTTATTCTCAAAAATAACCCCAAAAAGCTATTTTTTTAGGGATTATGTTTCTTTGTCTGTAATTGCAGTAGGAAATGCCTGTATATATGTATTTTTGTGGTTAAGACTAGAAAATATGTTTCTTAGAATTATGGTACCAGTTACATTAGGAACTTCAATATCAGTGCTTACAGGGAAGAAAGTGCTTTTGTTACTAAAATACTCTAAGAACCTTAAACAACCTTTCCCTTTTCCTTTAAACTGGATAATTCCATTCAGCACTTCTTTCCCAGAAAAGCAGATTTGCCCTATCGTGGGGTTTGGTTTTTTTGAACAAAAAAATAATTTGTGCCTACTTAAAGCATCTGTTCTCTGTGTTAATTTGTTTAATATCCAAAGACTACTTTTCACTATTCAAAATCATCTGTTGGTGCAGGCAGTTACTTGTAGTAGCTGCTGCCAACTGAGTTTTTTGAAAACAAATTATTTTCTGTGATTTCAGAGAATGTAAACCTTTCCATGAAAGTTAAACAGTTGGTAGGTATTTTTAATAACAATTTTGTTAGTCCAGACACCTAAATTTCCAGAGGTCCATAGAAACAGGTAGTGGAGGTCAAGCTTTATCTCAGAAGGATATCAATATACTCGGTTCCCTTGAGGTAGTTAAAGGGGGTGGTCAAGTACTGCCTTGTCTGTTTCCTGTGCCTTTTTTATTCTTTGGAGCATACAGGTATCAGTAACTTAGTGAATATCAGTGATAGCTTTCACCAGATCCCTTCAGAGAGAATACAAGAGCCTTTGATCTACTTACCTTTGAAGGCTGTGGTCCTTGGACTCCAGACAACATCAGGAGATTGGCATTTTCTTTTAAGCCATGATTTGGCACCCCAATGTATTTTCCCTTTTTCTGGAGGAGCTCTAAGAATTTGTCTTTAAGCCTTAGTCTCTGGAAAGTCTTGGAGACTTTCATTTGTTATGCTAGAATACTTGTATGTCTTTTTAGCTGGACTTGATGTAGGATAAATGATACCAAACTTGGAAGATATACAAAGCTGTGAGAATTTATTTTCTGAGGAAAAGATGGTTGTAATAACTGAAACCAAGCAAACAGGCTTTTCTGGGTTGCATAATTTATTAATTAGCTGTGAACCCAGTAGCACTATGTTAATTGAAAGTGACATGGGATTTGGGTCTCTGTGTGAATTTATTTTTCTTGAAGAGTGAGAGCATGACATAGAATAAATTGGAACTGCTTTTGCTGTGTTTCTGAAAGCTGTGGGAGTAGAAGCTACTTTGGGGGACTGAAATGGGCAAGTTCTTTCTCTAGGAATAAGGTGTAACCATCTACTGCTAAAAGAAAAAAAAATCAGCCAGTCTGAAGCTGAAGCACATAGGTATTTGGAAGACTGATAAAGTTGTCCTTCAACTAAAAAGATATGTTGATCTATAAGAAAGTCAGAGTCAGGAAGTGACAATATTGATTCAAAAGTTTCAAAGTTGGAAGAACTTTGAGCCCTTTGCATTACTTTCAATTCTAGTGAGACAGAAGTGACAAGAGAAGAGACAAAGAAATGAGAGACACCTGGATGCTCTCACTGCTAAAAGTTACATCAAAGAGTAGTTCAGATTGAAAAGAGTTGCAGGAGATCTATAGTCCAACCTTTGCTCAGACCAGGATCAACTATGAGATCAGGTTGATCAGGGCTTCATCCATTTAGATTTTGAAAACCTCCAGGAATGGAGATGGCACCTCTCTGGGAACCTGTTCGACTATTTGACTGGCATTAAGGTGGAAAAAGATTCTCCTTGTCTAAATCTCCTTGGATTTGATTTGTGAATGTTGGCTCTTGACCTCTAGCCATACATTGCTGTGAGGTGACAGGCTGCATCTTCTTAATGAACTCCTTTCATATAGTGGGGGCCCTGTTGTACACCCTGAAATTATTTCTTTTCCTGCCTCAACATACCAAGTTCCCTCACTTCTATATGTACTTCAGGGATGGAGAGCAGAGTAAACCCCCCCATAATCCAGGAAGAAGCAGTTAATGACCTGCTACGCCACCTGGACACTCACAAGTCTATGGGGCCAATATCTCAGTACCAGGGAAGATTATGGAATGTTTAATTTTGAGTGCACTCTCATGCCACATGCAGGAAAACCAGGGGATCAGGCACAGCCAGCATGGGTTCATGAAGGGCAGGTTCTGCTTGACCAACCTCATCTCCTTTTCTGACCAGGTGACCTGCCTAGTACATGGACGGGATGGGGAGATGTTTTGTACCTGGACTTTAGTGAAGCATTTGACACAGTCTCCCACAACATTCTCCTAGAAGAGGTGGTGGCTCATGGCTTGGATGGGTGTCGTTTTCACTGTTAAAAACTGGCTTGATGGATAATCTCAGAGACTTGTGGTAAACAGAGTTAAATCCAGTTGGCGACTGGTCACACAGATGGTGTTCCCCAGGGCTCTGTATTGGGGCCAGTCTTGTTTAATATCTTTATCCCCTCATCCAGAGCATTGATAGAGTGCACTCTAAGGAAGTTTGAAGGTGATGCCAAGTTGGGGTGGGAGTGTTGATCTGCTTGAGAGTAGAAAGGCTTTACAGAGGCACCTGGATAGGCTGGGCTGAGGCCAATTTTATGAGATTCGACAAGGCGAAGTACCAAGTCCTGAACTTCTGTCACAACAACCCCAGGCAGTGCTACAGGTTTGGGGAAGAGTGGCTGGGAAGCTGCTTGGTGGAAAAGGATCTGTGGGTGTTGGTTGACAGCTGACTCAATATGAGCCAGCAATGTGCCCAGGTGGCCAAGAAGGCCAGTAACATCCTGGCTTGCATAAAAAATAATGTGGTCAGCAGTACTAGGGCAGTGATCGTCCCTTTGTACTCTGCATGGGTGTAACTGCACCTCGAATACTGCGTTCAGTTTTGGGTTTCTCACTACAAGGAAAGACATTGAGGTGCTGGAGTGTATCCAAATAAGAGCAATGAAGCTGATAAAGGGCCTAGAGCACAAGTCTTATGAGGAGTGGCTGAGGAAATTGGGGTGGTTAAGTTTGGGGGAAAAGGAGGTTGAGGGGAAACCTTATTGCTCTCTACAAATCCCTTAAAGGATGTTGTAGCAAAGTGAATGATCTCTCTTCCCCAAGTATGAAGTGACAGGACAAGAGAAAGGTATTTAAAAGATGTGTAGATGTGGTGCTTAGGGACATGGTTTAGTGGTGGACTTGACAGTGTTAGGTTAATAGTTGGACTTGATGATCGTAAGAGTCTTTTCTAACCAAAATGGTTGTATGATTCTAGTTAATAAGATCCCCTGGTGTGGTGGGTTGACCTTGGCTGGGCACCAGTTGCCCAGCAACCCTTCTATCACTCCCCGCAACGCCCGTCAGCACGGCACACAGGGAGAGAATAAGATGAAAAGAGCCGTGGGTTATGATAGATAAGATGTTATTCTCTACTTCCCGTCTACAGGCGATGTCGGGCTGAGTCCAGGAAGCAGGGCTCCAGGAACACGCAGCAGTTGCTCGGAGGACAAAGCCAAATGCCCCCCATCCTCCTCCTGCCCTCTCCCTTTATAGTTGAGCTGACGTCACATGGTATGGAATATCCCACT
>WUAM01000287.1:78663198-78673947 GCA_024336885.1 Actenoides hombroni
AATGGCACATTATTTAGACTGTATGGAATATAAATATTGGCAATGGAATTGAACCCCCCTCCTTTTTTTTTTTTTTTTTTTTTTTTTTTTAACATTTATGTACAAAGTTCTTCCTCTATAGTCAAGTGATATGTAGCCTTTCTGTAAAAGCCTCTTTGATCTCTGTATTTTTCACAGCTTGGGAAAATGATGGCTGTGTGTGAAAAGATGGCAAAAGAACTTGAGATATCCAAAGAGAAAGTGCATGCTTTAAGTCAAGACCTTAAGGTATGGTTTCATAAAATTTGGAAGTTCTGCAAAAACTGTCTTTCTGGATTGAAGGTATAATTTTTTTTTTCTTATCAGAGTAGGTCTCTGTACAGTTGTATTGTGTTGAGCAGAGTAGTTTACCTCACAAGCCTGTGTGAAGCCATGCTATGTTGTTCTGGGGTTACCACCTTGGAGCACATAACTGATCATTTCAGTAATTACACTTCTGAAATAATTTGAAATATATTTATCAATTTGCAAACTATTGTTTCATATTGAAATCAGCATCAGTAATTTTTTTTCCTTAACTTTTTCTCAAGAAAAGAAGAGAAATTTATTACATCTGTTCTTGTAAAAGCACGTTTTATTAAAGATGTCCTTTCCTTTGTAAATTTTTTTGTTTGTGTTTATCAGGCAAGTTAATGCATGTATGAAGCATCAGGTCATCCATCTTTAACAGCTGTACGGTGTGCAGCCCAAAATTTCTTACAGTAAAATCTACCTGGGAAATGATAAAAACACTTGAGAACTCTTTTCTTTGGTTTCTGAATGAGGATTTTGTTTGTCTACATTTTTGGCTGACATACCACTTTTGCAACGTCCTGTCTTGTTCTATCAGTGGCCAAAGGAGTGAGGATATCCTGAGGTCATGGTTAAACTTAAATCTCCCAACTGGCAGTGTATTATATTACTGCCAAAATAGAATGTCTGTACTCCCAGAGTTTCTCAGATTCTTTTGCTGGGGATATGCTGCTTTATTACTTCAGTTTAGTCACAGATACTTCTGCAAAGCTTAATGAATCTTCATTTTAGTTAATACTTGCATATGATCTCCTGTTGTCTGATTTGATTTGAACTTTCTTTAGTATTTATGTTCAGAAGACTTAAAACTTGCACTTCTGTTGCAGCATCTTTGTAAGGTGCTTAAAAATTTTGTAACTCATGATAACAGATACTTGCACTCTTCTTGCAAAACCAGAGTCTGCTACACACTGATGGTGCTGGTTTTTATGCAGTACACCAGTTTCTAATTTCTAACTTTTTAGTAATTAAAATTGTTTATATGAGTGAAAACTAGATCCAGTCTGAAAACATTTGTATTAGAAATGTAACATTTGCTTTAATCTTTTTAATATTTTCATTAAGAAGAATAACAGTTGTCATTGGTGAATTTGGGAGTATTGTTTCCATTATATTTCCTATATAAGTAACTATGATTTTATGAAAAACAAACAGTGCTTTCAGTTTGACCTTTAGCAAACTTTAGCAGTACTGTAAGTCCAGCAGTTGTAGGGGAGGAAAGCTTGTGTATCAGTCCACTCCATCTCAGCAATCTTTTGGCTGAGAAGAGGTAGTATATATAAAGTTCTTTACCTGTGAGGTTTGGTAACGGTGACAATAGTGATTGTATTTGTGACCATTTCTGATTATTAGTTTCTTCCTGTAGTCAAACTTCCAAAAAGAGTCCACAAGGTTTTTTTATCATGCATGTAAAGAATCCATGGGGTAACAACAGCTGTCTGTTGCCTATCAACTCAGCCAAAATGGATCAGAGATGTACTTTAAAAATTACAGTATCTTTTCACTAGCTTGAGAGCTCTCCAGTCTGCAGAGGATAACTTGCATCCATGTGTTATGCATCTCAGTTGTGGGGGCAGAGGGGATTCTGAAGGTCACTGCATCTTGGAGATTTGAACTCTTAGAGATAGATTTTTGATACCATCTAGTTACAAGCTGTGGGGAAGGACTATTGTCAAGTTTGAAATACTGTTACTGACAAGATACATTTATCTTAGCCTGGAGTCTTCTGAACACATGTGGCTATATAACTGTTTACTTCTTCAGATGCTGAACAGTGGACTAAGTAAAATTTTGTAGTGTAAAATTCTTACCAGCCTTTCTGTCCATGCCTCTGTTCTACAGGAAGCTCAGGTTAACCTGGCCAATGCCAATAAAGAGTTAAATCATCTGCACAGTAAGTGTGCAGACAGTGAGACTTTAACAGGAACTTTAAAAATGGAACTACAGAATGTACGTCAGTGCTGGGAGAAGGAGAAAGTACGTGCCACGGAATCTGAAAATGAAATCCGGCAGCTTACCAGGGCTTACCAGAAGGATATGGAGGTATTACCAGAGAGAAGATGACTGTCAAAAAGAGCCTTTATTTAATCTCAACTTTATACATTTACATACATCAGATGGTTACTCTTAGTCTTAACAGACCTATCCACAAAATATGATTTTAAGATATGTATTTTGAAATATGTATTTAATATCTACAAAGTCTCAGGACATTCTGGTTCTTTTTCCTTCTATATCAGAACTAACAGCTTTACCCTTCCAGTGTTTTTTAATTTTTAAACTAGAGTCTATTTAAAGAGCTACACATGATGACAATTACTTCTTTCTTTCAACTTGGAAGTTAACAAAAATATTTGACAATTGGAACATAGAATGGTATCATTGTACATTATTAATTACTGATTCACATAGCAATTGTTAGATAGCAGATGTAGAATTCAGATAGTTTTGCCTGTGAGCCACAAAACCTAGAAATTGTTATTTGTGACCCCTTAGCTCATTGTGGTGTTCTGTGTGTGAGAATTGCTTCACAAAGTCTTGTTTTTAGAACAATTATCTCTCTCCGTATATTAGTTTACAGATGTTACTTTTGTTGCTCTTCCCCACGTCCCCCAATAAAGCAGTTCTGTACTAACAATGACAATGATATTCTTTATCATAGTTGTTGTGCGTATTGAGCTCATTTTTTCCACAGGTTTGGATGTGGGTGCCAACTGAGTAAAAAGCAAACATTCTTTCCACCTCTTTTGCAGTCTGGTATTTAAATAGCGTCCACATGAAGCAGCTGGAATTGTTACATGCATCAAATAATGATTAAAGTGAAGGAAAATAGAAGCCTGGCTACATTGTAAAGTCAGCATGTCTACAACACTGTGGTTGCATTCAACATGTGAATTGATTTTTGGGATCCCTTTTTTCATGCCAAATGGATAATTATGATCCTTGGTTTATCACATCTCAAGCAAAAATGGTGGCACACTGGATTTTCCTTAGGGAATTATGAGTTCTTCTAGAAATAAAGTTAAACTAAGCTAAACTACAATATTTTGTTGCATAAAGTACCATGAAATAATAATGAGAAAAATGCATCTAGATATCATGGAAAAAGCTCAGAAAAACCATGGTTTCCTATCTTGATCATCCACAATTTCTTAATGTAAAACCTCATCCAAGGCCCCTGCAAAACAATGAGAACCTCTTCAGTGGTTGACTTTGAATAAAGGCTCTAGTTTTTGTGGCTTTCAAGGTACAGCTTTCTCCTTTTGTCTTAATCAAAGTCACTAAATTGCATATATGTACTAAAAGGATGTTGGAATCTCTGTTGCATGTCATTGTTGTAAAGTTTATTTATAACTTGCATCAATTAATCTTAGTACTGACTAAAATCAGTGTAAATGAATGAGGCATGGTTTGTGCGATTTAACTGATGAAGCTGCAAGCCTATTTTGTCTATCTATTTAGTAATACATAATCCATACAAAAACAATTTTTAAAAGACATTAGAGTGATAGTTGTATAAAGTGTGTTGTGCTGCCAAGCGAATCAGAGGATTTTCTGCTTGCTATGCAGATACAGGAAGTGAGTACATTTTGAATGTACCTGAGAGTGTTAACATGAATGATTAAATTGCATCTACTAAGAGCAGAGAAATTTTTATCTGTATCAGGTCATGATTATTGCCACTGCCCAACTGGGCTGTCTTTATTTATATGCTATGTTTAATTAGACAAATTTTGTAAAAGCTGATTTCTTACTCTGACTTTAATACATATGACTGCAAATATTAACAATGAATTGAATTTAGAAAAGGTGTAAGAATGAGCTTGTTGTGTTTGGTGTTGGATTTTTTTTGGTTTTTTTGTTTGTTTGGTTTTGTTTGTTTTGTTTTTTATGGGTTTTTTTGGTAGCTGTTTGCAGCTCACTTTACTACACATATGAAGCATCTCTTTGGATTTTAACGCTGTTCAGATACAACAGTGAATTTTTCTTTTTGTCTCTCTCAGGAGAAGCTAACCTTTCTCCATAGCTTATACCAGCGTTTGGTAGCAGGCTGTGTGCTTATAAAACAACCAGAAGGCATCCTAGATAGATTCTCTTGGCGTGAGCTTTGTGCAGTCTTGCAGGAGAATGTTGATGCCCTGATCTTAGACCTCAACAGGGCTAATGAGAAGGTAAGTGTCCTTAGGCACCAGCTACCTCTATTAAATTCAGTGACATTTGTCCACATCACAGTATCATTAAAAAGGACTGACATTCATCGTATTTCAAAAAGAATTTGGACGTTAATAATTCAATACCATTAATTATGGCTTGTCTACAACTCAGTTTGATGCCATTGCTGTGGGCATGTAAATGTGACTGAAGTCTCTATGAAGTCTCTAAGCTCCACTTTCTGTGCAGGACATGCTAATAGTACTAGCCAATATTAGCCACAGGGACCTAATTAAAGGAAAATAAATTAATCTTACTGATGAAGCAATTCAAAGAACTTAGTCATTTACACTAATAAAGCAAGTCTTTATTTTAGCATAAAACAGAAACAAAATGCACTTACTCCAGAAACATCATCTTCAAATTGTATGTTTATGATTTAGAGTGTACTATTTGAAAAAATACCTGTATGTTTTTTTGGTTTAATTGTAACTTTTGGATTATGAAATTTGTATTCAGAAATACAATAGAAAATACTTCTATAAAACATGTCAATATTTATTTGAGGGAGAAGCTGTACTTTTCGGAATTATTTTAATGTGAATAAGGTTACATGGCCTTTTTCCCCAGAAATGCCTGCATTTTTAGGAAAAAGATCTCTTTAAATAACTTAAACCTGGCTCCACATACTAATATATGCCACTCTTGAGGATTTCAGTTTGTGTTCTGGCTCCATTGATCAGGCCAGCCTGCAGTCCAGTAAAACGACTCCAGATCTCGGCTGCTGTGACATTTTGTTCTTGAGGCATAGTAAGGGAAAAGCTCTTCTGGATGTTTCTTATCTGCTGCAATTGTGACCACTCTTTTGCTCTGAGTAAGGGACAGGGCTGGTTACAGTGAATCATTTTGACTGTGTCCATCATTTAGTCAATAACCCAGCAGTCAGTGGAAGGTACTGAAGAGAGATACTGTAAAATCTGGATAATGCAGATTGGATATACATTTCCATTTTCCTTTTGAAGTAGAGCAGGAGAGGGAATGGAAGGGAGTGAACATTGTTGGCAGTGTTTGGGGGAGTTGTGTGTTACTGTTTCTTGCTTTTTCATTTAGTATAGTTATCGAGATTGATTGTGAGGTCTCCAGGGCTCTTTCATGTACTTACCAGCTTTTCAGGGATTTGGGGCAGTGTTGTTATCTGTCTTGTACCTGCTTTCTGACAAAAAAATTTTTCTTCTGCAGTTTTGTGCGATCTATTTAGAAGGTATCTTGCTGATACCTGCAGTAAAAAGTGTAGGCATGTGTATTTAGAGGTCATTGTTATCTTGATTCATTCCTCCATTTAGTTTGCATAGGAGCTGCAAATTTAAACCAGAGAATGAACCTCTTCATGCTTGTTGAAAACACTTCATAAACAAATGAGCTACTTGTGAGAAAAAACATTCTGTATGCTAAAATTTCCTGAAATTATTTTAATACTTAATGATTTATGAAATGTCTTGGCTTTCCAATAAAACAAAAATTAAAATTAAAGGCTGTTTTTCATTATTCCTTGCAATCCTTGCAGAATGCTAAAGGACTGATATACTCAGATTCCTAATTTAGCAATACAAGATTTAATGCTTATTAACTTGTTTCAAAAGAATGCAAGAAGTGTCCAGTTTATATTTCCAGTAAAGGTGGTAACAGGTATCTGCAAGGTGGTGTAACTATTGCAAAACTGAAACCAAGGAAAATTCATTATTGCAAAATAGGTCTGTTTTGTTGCAACATTCAAGTAAGTAATCCCTTGTGAAAGGCTTTCCTTAATGTTAATAAATACGTTGAAGAAATTACAATTTAGATTTTATGCTAGAATAGTCTGTGCTTAAACTAATACATACAATTAAAGAAAAAGTGTCTTTTGAGAGGTAAAAGCATTTCTTTTAAATACTTGTCACACAGATATCTCACCTAGAATGTGTTTGTAAGAATAAGTCCGAAACTGTGAAGGAGCTTCAGCAGAGCCAGGAAGATGCTTTTAGCAAAATGGCTGAACAGATGAAAGCACAGGAAAGCTGTTGGCAGAAACAAAAACAGTATCTGGAACAGCAGTACTTGGGTCTCCTTGGGGAAGTTCATGCAAGGGCACAGGTATGGTGCTGTGAATTTCTGATTTATTTTTTTTTTTCCTTTGTAAATATTTAATGGATTATTTCATTAGTTTAAGCTCCTAACCAATTTAAGGTTGTTTGGCAATTTTTGTGTATCTTTAAATTAAAAAAACACCACTAGCTTCACTTATAATAAGAAAAAAATTACTTAATTAAAACATTCCAGAAAGGAATCATTTTGTTTGGTCTAGGAGTTGCTAGTGATGTTTTTTCAGAGTGTTAAATCTGTAGGACTGAAGTTGATTATTTTAAGCTTTATATAGGGCAGCAGCTACCTTTTCAGTGTCATGCTTTACAAAGACTCTGTGGAGTAACAGTGATGTGGTGTCATTTGAGGATAAATTGAGGCATATCTATTCTGACCCTAAGAACCAGTTAGCAGTTACAGTGGTAGATTTCAACTGTATTAAAGGACTTTGTTATACAGGCATTACAGTGAACAGCAGTTCAAAAGTGTAAAACTGTTGTGACTGTTAGAAAAGTTTCACTGTTATTCTACAATGACAATTCACTGTCTTCACAGCTACATTCCTTTACATGTGTTTCAGTCAAAAGTGTTGTGATACAGAGGAAATAAGATATAACATGTTATTTGTGACTGCTACCTGAAACTAAGTTCATCAAAATAGTGCTGGATTTGACTTAGATTTTAGGCTTGGAAGTCTTTGCACTCTGAAAAATGTATTTATGAAGTATTCTTTAGACAGAACAATTTATGGTAATTTCTTGGGAGTTAATTAGAGTCTTGTATATATTTTTTTTCTTGATATTTGCATTTCACATTGGATATTGGCAATGCTAAAAATATCCCTATGAGTGGAATAAGTGGTATCCAGACTTAAGTTCCCCCAATATCCTGTAGTTTCATCATATGAAATTGTTGCCAACATAAAGAATGATGAAATGAGAAAGCTTAATTTTAATTTTAAAAACGACTTATCCTTCCTAAAGAAAATGTAGAGTTATGAAATTTACATTTCTACCTCCTTTTGTCCCAAGAGAAAGGTCAGAGTCATCTCTTTCAGAACCATAGTGTATTGTGGTGAATTGGTGCTGTGCAATACTGCACCATTCTTCAGCATGGTGCTGAACCTGCCAGTTTTCTCAGCTGAATTGCACAGAAAGCAAGCAAAGCATATACTGAAATCATGGATCTTTTTTGTGGAGCATGCATTAGGCATGTCTCATAGCAAAGACTTATCTGTCAACTTTCGGTACAGGACTACTGTGTTTCTAAAAGGGAAATGCTTTCTCTTAGAAACATCTGGGCATATATTCTAACACAGATTATACAGTGTTGGAGTACAAGCTGGTACTGTTGTAATATGGGCAATGCAACGTCTATATACACTGAGATGATTCAACAAAACTTTGTCTCATCTTTCTTCTGTTGCATGTTCCAGTTTCCCTTCAGTGTCAGTCTGGGAAGACAACAGTCTAATTTCTTCTGGATTTGTAATTTATGACTGACTTTGAACCTGTGAATATGAGATGAAGCTTTTCCCTTTCTGGGTTCCATAGGGTCCATGGATGTGTGCTGTTAGGGTTGTCCTAATCCAGATTGCTTGATTTTTATAAAACTTGACTGTCTTTTACCTGTTGCATTTTGAGGCTGTTAGCCATATTTGTCTGGAAGATCACTGCTCTGTTAGAACAGAGTTGTGCAGACAGACTCATGTTGTAGCCTTATTTCCCTAGGAAACAAGGAAAAATGTGCCACAAGTTACTGAAAGTCTTCAAAGGGTCTTTTAGATATTAACAAGTGCCACTGTTTACATAAAGATACAGAAAGAAATATTTAAATTTAATTAACAGTCTTTATTCACTAAATTTTACAAGAAACATGTAATCAGTGTAAATGGAATATAATTTAACAGTTTTCTGTATTTCATTGTAGAAATATGGGTCTTATCACTCTAGAACTATTCTAGCACTACAAGGAAACTGTAGCACTTGCATGTATTTTCCATCCAAAGATCTGAGTGTCAATTACAAGCAATTTAATGGACTCATCCCTTGTAGGTGCTAGTTCTTTTCTGGAAAGAGAGGAGTAGTAATTTTTGCTCTCCTGCACCAAGCTAATGGTATACTGTAAGATACATCAGTTTTTTGGTAAATTTGTCTTCATCCAATTCTTCATGCCTTCTTCTAGACAATTTTTCCTCAGAGCTCCTGGGTTGAGACTTCTTCAGTTTTTGCAATTGTTGGTACTTGTGCAAAGGCAAACTACAAACTGTCAATTCAGACTCTCTGGAATTAACGGAGAGCTCTAACTGCACAGCAACACAAGTAATGTATCTTGGAAATGATTGCTTGGGTTTCTCAGAACTGCAGTAGAGAGTTCGGGCTTTTCAGAGTTAAAATGTAACATTGCAAAATCTGGAGATTTTAGTAGCAGTGACACCTGCTACTGCTTCTGTCTCCAGCCCGTACTGTTTAGGGTCTCAGGCTCTGAAATAGGATGTATGGATGTTAGTAGGTACTACTACACAGCTGTTGCTATAGGTCAAATGGATGTTGTAATGAGAAAGCAGTTTCACTGTTTTTCTGTGGGGCAGAAATTTTCAGAGTGGCCTTGTTACAGATCAGCAATAAACAAAGCACTCTATAGGTACCACACTTCTTTGCACATGGTCTTCATGTTTGGCGAGTTAATGAAGCTTAAAATGCTCATCTTTTTTCCGTGACTTTTTTCCTAGCAGGAGTGCAAGGTTTGATAGTGTGCCATTTTGAAAATGTTACTATGTCTGTTCCTTAACCTCACAAAAATTATTTATTCAGACTGTGCACAGTCTCCTAGGAAATGTCCTCTGAATTTTAACTGTCAGTTGTTTGTTTATTATGTAGACATTTATTAATCTGTCCCCATTTTTTTGTGGCAACCACTTAAAATAGAAGGGTTTTGTTCTGATAAGCAAAAAACAGCTTGTAAGAGAAAAATCCTGTAATTACTTTAAAAATGTTATTTTCAACAGAAAAATAAAAGGTTTGCTAAATAGGAAAGAGAAAAAGTCCTCTAGGGAGAAAAAAGTATTTTCCTCTATTGGCTTTGGGTTTTTTGGTTGTTTGTTTGGGAGCCTTGCTTTTACAGTAAGACAGGTGAATTGGCTGAAGACTGTTGTATCTTGCAATTGTATCAGAAGTCAGTGCAGTCAATGCAAAAGAAGTAGTATGTGTAACCCACTGTGTATCTTTGATAGCTATGTCTGCTCCATGTACTTAAAACACAGGAAAGAAATGGAGGACACCAGTGTTGATTGTTATTTAGATGTATAGATGTATATATGTAGAAAAATAAAACACCTGAAATACACGAAAACCTTCTCAAGTCACTGTGTCAGTATATGGTTTCCAGTTCTGTTCTCATGACAGAATAATGGGTAAGGACCTGGTAAGAAGTAGGATAAAATAGTGTTGGTAGTAACACCTGACTTTTTGTTAAGGATTCTTGAAATCCAACAAGCTCTGTAACCCACTGAGGTGTCCCTCAAAGCTCAAACACCAAAGGAATCCAGCTTACCAGTGTTTAGGAAGAGAATTCTATCTCCATTTCAAAAACTCTGCTTTTAAGCTTTGAAGAAAACACTAGAAACAATATGGGGTAAGACAAAACCAGTTACTAGCTGGTAAAAATAAGGAGGTGTATTTTCTTACAAAACTTTTACATTTCTGTAGTGAGATATTTTCTTGTTCACTCTTGCATACTACCATATAATCATAAGTATAAAAACACTAAGCTTTTGTAAAAAATAAGCCTTAATTAAGCCAGAGCACTGAATGTTAGTATTGCTGCCCAGCAGCCCTGTAGGGATCACACTTTGTTTACTTGGATATTGGCCTTTCACCTGTGATGGCCAGAAACCATAAGTTGTTTTCTAAATTCAGCTTACCTTTTCACTTCCTTCCAGTCATATTATCAGGTCTTTTTTTTTTTCTATAAAAATCAAACACTGTAAATAATGCAGTAGCACTGAAAGTATTGTACATGTCCATACTTCATTTTAGAGCAGTAAAGTGACATGAGGCCTGTAAATTGCATTTTTCAATTTAATTCATTGAGTTACCTGCTCTACTTTTGTATCACTGGAAGTATTTTAATACCACTACAAATACTTCC
>WUAM01000287.1:78714942-78727496 GCA_024336885.1 Actenoides hombroni
GGCCGCGCGCCGCAGCCGTTGCTGCCGCCGATGGGGGGGTGCCGGGGGGGGGAAGGGCGCTGTTCCCTCCTCCTCACTTCGGCTGACTGCGAAACTAACTAAATATCAAACTGTCTGAATTTTGTGCAAATTGTAGCATTTCCCACTCCAAATTGGCAGTTAGAAACTGTATAAAAGTCGATTAATACCGATTAGCGCCTTATTTCTTATAGTGAGTCCTCAATAAGGAGCCTAGTAGCAGGATGGGGTTTTTTTTTCTCCTTCTGTTAATTGCAGAGCTACAGGTTGGTTTATTTTGCTTTGTTTGAGGATTATTTATCTTAATCTGGAGTTTAACTGAGTTGATATTAAATGAACCTTATTGTGGAGGACTGATATGGTCTCCCCACAGCAGGCAGCACTGACATGCCAGCTTCTTGTTTGTATGGTCACGTGAACTTTCTCATTTCATAGCTGATGTTTGTTTGTGTCAGAAGGACAATTACTCTTTCTTTTCTTCCAAGATTTTTACAGGGGACAGAGCTGTGAAATGTATATATCAGGTGGGCGTGTGAGTCATTAGTGTCTCTCCTTCTTATTTCAGACCAGGGGAAGATGCTTTTTCTTCTTAACATTCTCTCCTAGCAGTCTGAATTAGAGATTTATTTGCAACGAAAAATCAATTAGTCCTAAATTTATTCATGGATTTCAGGTCCAGCGATCAATGCAAGTCCACTCAGTGGGCTCAAGGGGACCCAGTTCATCCCAGTTAATGTGTCTGAAGGGGAATTACCATTGATGCTGTTTTTTTCCCTTTAGGTCAGAGATCAGACCTTGCTGTCACAGACTGCGGCAACCAGGAATGACTTCACCCTGCAGCTACCCAAACTGCACCTATAGATCTTTGCAGTGGAAGGGCTGAAGGGCAGGCCAGAGGTTGTAGCATTTCAGGTTAGAGTCTAAAATAATCCTATTTCTTCCTCCCCCCACCCCCCCCCTTTTTTTTTTTTTTTTGTTTGTTTGTATCTGAGATAGAAGAAGAAGCTAGACTGCTCTGAATATGGAGAACAAAAAGCTTCAAAACTGTTGCAGTCAACAGTTGAAAGAGAAATACTTTCCATACATACTCTTGAATATGGTATTTCAGAGATGTTGTGAACTTTTAATTTTGAAATTATAACTGATGGGACTATGACCATGGAAAAATGCAAATGTTGTATTTGAAATGAATAACATGCTATCCCACCTCCCCTTTCCTCCCTCCCCTTACTTTGAGCACAAGTAAAATAGGGGAAATAAAAAAAAAAAAAAGAAAAATAAAAGCAGGCCAGTATCAGATTTTTCCATGTTTTATAAGTAATAGTGATTTTTGAGCATTTCTAATTTAAAAGAAGCTGCTACTTGGAATATTTAAATATAGAAACTATTTTCTTCATGTTGGTTTAAAGACTTATGTTTCAAAATACTAACTTTGTTAGGAGGAAACAATGGGGGGAAGAAAGAGAAATTGACAGAAAATGTACAAATTTTCAGCTCTGAAATCAGATTCTATGCAATGCCTCCTTGTATCTTCTTACAGACAAACTATCTCTTAGTCCTTGTATCTGTGCAGAGTGACTTTACTCCTGTGAAACATTACGGCTAAAGACAGAACATTTTGTTTTCTTGCTGAGAGAACTAAAGGCAGAATGAGTGCATACTTCTTTCATTGTGCTCTTCTATGTGAATCAGAGAGAGGAAAGCTAGTAATGTAAAGTTTAAGGAAGTCAGACAGTGTAGGTATTGTACAGTATGTCTACATTTCTGTAGTAATCTTTTTTAAGTTATGGTAGATTTTCTGTTCTAGATGCAGTGTATAATTTCAGGAACAAGGTCACAAAATCAAACATTCAAGAAAGGCAGATTCTGGGCTGGACATTTCTTGCTGTTGCCCCATTGCATGCATGCATTTTAATATGATAAAGATTTGAATTATGTGTGTTTTATCATGTTTCTGTAACAAACTAGTAATATGTAACACCTTGAAATTCCCATGAATTTTGGTTAACACAACTGTACATGCCTAAGCAGAGGGTAGAATTGCAAATGTTTCCCCAGTACAATGATAATCACTTCTAAGGCTGTGCAAAAGGTTCCACAGGTGGCAGCTTTTCAAAGAAGCTGTAATAGAAATCAAGAGCTTTTAAATACTGCTATTCTAATTCAGTGGCCAAATCAGTGATAGCTGCCTTTATTTATTTTTTTTTTTTTTGGTCCCATCCCAACTCCCATTTTTTGACCTCAGAATGATTGTAGAAATATTTGCAAGACAGCCTATTCCTTCTTTCTTTCAAAGAAGATGAAGAGAAACAGCAGTATAAAAAGTGGAATTTCACATATGTACAGATGGATTGTGGTATAACTAACACACAGTAATGTATGCACTGAGGAGCTCTCTGGTGCTGCAGTATTTTAAATATAGTTTTTGTTCACCTGACAGCACCAAATACATGTGGTTACTCTGTGTGTACAGATAGCTTCAGTGGTTCATGGTCTATCACTGTCAAGTTCCTTCTTTCCTCTTCCCTTTTGCTTTTGCTTTTCTGTCCCTCTCCCTGTCCTTGTCTCTAGTTACATAGTGCCTGATTGAGAACATTTTAAGTATGTTATAGACATTTTATTATAGAATTTCCTTTTTATAGCTGCAAGTCAGCTAACTGATTTTAATTGCACTGTATACAAAACTATATTAGGGGCAATTCTGCAGTCCTGAATGAGGTAAGTAGTTAGTTACCAATTTATGGACACTTCTTCCTAAAACCAGTGGAATTGTTTGCATGCATGGTCTCTATAACTATTGCTACTACTACTACATGTATTTTATAGTTAATTTGTGACATCTCAGTTAAAGACCTTGTTATCTGCAACTGTTAGACATAACGAGTTTTTTTCCAAGTCTAAATGTATTGATAATAGATGGTTTCTTTGTAAAAATTGCATTAAAAAATAAGGTCATAAATTAGTACGATAGGGATGAAGCACTGGCTATCAGAACTGTTGAGTACACACAGAAGACTGCATTGTTTTATTTTTATTATTCAGTCATCCAATTCATAGTAAAGAATCAGTAATTGACAATAATTTTATATCCATTGGTTTAGTGTGTCACTTTTTTGTCATATGAGAGGAAGATAAAAAGCTGATGTATTCATATGGGCAATACACATCTGCATAACTTGTCTCCTAAGTTTTTCAGAAAGCAAGTAGCTCTTAAAGGTGTTTTGAATGAAATCTGCTGTCCTTCATTTACTTGATGGCTTCAGCAGCATTAGGCATCTCTATTCCTTGTCATTGGGAGTACGGGAAGCCTTGGAACTTCTAAATTGCTGTATTTAATTGCTATGAAGGATGTTATGTCACAAAGTTGTATTGTGGTGTACATATGTACATATATATATGTATACACACATACATATACACATATATACATACAAGGCTGATCAAACAAACATACAAGTAAAACTGTCATTCCCAAATAAACTAAGTGTTAAGCTGTATAGGAAGCAGGATGCATCTTTTAAAGAATAAGCTGTACACTGTAGTGATAGACCTTTAGATAATGACATGAAATATTTGGGACACAAAGTACTGTGTATCTTTTCGAAAGCCTGCACTTTACGTAATGTCTCTCAATTTGCAAAATTACATAATAGATTGAAATGGAAGTTATTAAACAAGAATGTCCTTGCACTGGCTTCTTCTAAAGCCCCATGGAAGCAGTGAGAGTATGACTTAATTTGTAGGTATTTGTTAAATTCTTGGAAACTGTAACAAGAATTACTGTAATAGTTTGAAAATGTCACTTGAGATGAGAAGTGCAATATCGCACAGAGTAAAATCATACGATTGCTATAGCTTTGAAACACTCTCACCTGGTATTTAATTGCTGTGAAGGATGTTATGTCACAAAGTTGTATTGTTTGTTACTTAGTTAAGTTTGAAAGTGGAAAATACAGCATTATTTTCAAGCATCTAAACCACATGAGAACAGGATTTAAGATGTGCTGTTCTGACCATGCCAAATGTTTGTTCCCTCTGAAAGAAAAAAGTGGAGTCATACATGAAACCTCCCATAAATACAGGATATATGGTGAAAAAGAACTATTGAAGTAACTTGGGAGTCCTAATTCTAGTAGTCTTGCTTGGCAGATGGCTATTTAAATTAACAAATAAAGGTTATCAACTCTTTATAAAAAAACGGGATTGAATTGTTCTACACCTTTAGGAAGAGGATAATGTTCTCAACTCCTCTTTGGAAAGAGGTTATTGGCTCAGAAAAAGTGGTCATTCAGAAGAATCATTCTGAGTTGTCTTGAGTACTTCTACATCAAATATGTCATTAGTAATCATGCAAGCAACTTGACCTAAAAAACAGTGCATAAAGTCTCCAAATAAACCAGATAAGGTTTAAACGTTCATGTATGAATAATTAAGCGCTGGTATACTCTCACAATAAATATCTTCCATTTGGAGATGTAGACACAGAAGGGTAAGAACTGGTATGAAAGAAGCTTCTTGAAGCAAGTTTAGGTACCTCAGACTAGTTTTGCAATAAGAATAGGATAAATTGGATATATAATGTATACTTGATGTGTAAGTGCTTGATTCCCTAACAGGCAAAGGCTGAGAACATACAAATCAGTGGTTTTGCTGTATTGAGGTTACACTCTGTATCTACTGTTGCAGGCTCGTTTTACAGAAGGTACAGGAGCTCTTTAAACAAAGTAGAGGAGCACTGTATTTATGGAGGATGTGCTAGATGTTTTAATACACAGAAGTAACAGATTTATTGAGGCATCATCAGTGAAAAACAGTGGCAGCAAGAAGCTAGCTGTGGTTGTCAGAGTCACATCCACGGCATGTCTGAAAGACATGGATATAGCTCTGTGATCTGCCAGCCACTGATGTTCACACATGATAGCTGCTTGGAGATGAGCAATTAGGGAAAGAGTAATCATCTTCTGTGTCATGGGAACTACCTTGTCCTCTGTTTTCAAAGTCTCCATTTGTGTATTTTATTAATTGACCCTATTAATTTGTGGTGGTTGCTGTTGGCCAGTATTTGGCATGGTGGTCCTCTTCCTCCTCTAATATCTGGTGGCTAAAGGGATATGATGTGACTTCTGCATGTTTGGAAGAGAACTGATATTCACAGATGAACTTGTGTTGCTTTTTTATAGGATTTACATGAATTAGAGAATCCAAATGGGCAAGTTGAGTGGCTTTAATGAGGATGTGAATATTTAATGCATTTATGGAAAAGCAGATGTGAGGATGAGATTACAGGCAGGCTTTGGGATAAAAGGGATGCACATACCTGTATTGGTATTTCTCAGTATTTGTAGGTGTTAGGAGAAGACATTTCTTTGTGTGCTGCCCTTCACCTGAGATGTAAGATTGACCTGACCGTTGGAAATCCCTTGCACATTAAGAAAATTTTAGTTTATTACAACCAAGGAGTCGAGTATGCAAATCTCTTATTTTTTCATCGCTGAACTGAAAGATGCTACACCCTTGTGGTATGCGCTCTCTCCCAGGCAGGTCTGAGAAGGGGGAGATTCCACTTAGTTGTGCTGTGTTCCCATTCTCTCTCCCTCTCTTTACCTCCCTCCCCGCCCCCCTCGCCCTCACCTCCCCTGCCCCCCGCTCTCCTGCTTTCCTGCCAGCGCGTTCTGCCCGCGCCTGACGCGCACGGTCTCCGGCTGCCGCGCGCACGCAGCCGCCCGAACGACTCTCCCTGTGCTGTCCATGAGCGCTCTCGCTGCTCAGCTCCGCTCGCGCTTGTGCATCCCCTTGGCCCTGCTGTGGCCGCTGCTCGGCCCCGGTGTCCAGTCCCTTCCCGCCCCCTCAGGCCCGGCTTCGCTCTCCTGCTCGGCATCCCCGCAGCCTTCTCCCGGTTCTGGGCCTCTCCCGCTCAACAGCCCCGTCTGGAGCTCCCTCTGCCTTGCTCTCCCTCTGTCATCGGCATGTGTCCATCTGTTCATGCAGGTTTATAAAGTCTGCCTGCAATTTAGATCTATTTCTTTGAGTTTCTCAGGTGTTTTGAGGTAATTTAAAATAAAAAGTACAGTAATAACATGAAGGCTTATAGTGGTGGTGGTAATATAATCAGGTAGAGACATATCCTCAGTGTTAGCATATAGTCATTATAAATTTATGAAAGAGTAGGTTCTTACGGTTTATTTTATGTAAATTATGTATTCATGTATGATTTAGTCATGCATTGTCTGATTGTCTTGTAGGTCCACTTTTCTGATTAATTGGGCAAACATAAATGTAGTTTAAAGTGTTAGGAGCTTCTTAATCTGTATTTATTTTCACTTGTTGATGTATTTTAGATTTATGCTTGATAGGTTAGAAGGTAAAAAATATACATAATTCTGCTGATGATTTTTATAAAAATAATAAACACTTTTTCATTCTCATGTTTACTTGTCAATACAAAAATTCTTACCAAATTGGGGAAGCAAGTGATTTGAAAGGTAACATTATAATTCTGTCATCAGATTTTATCTTCTGCATAGGGCAAGTCTTTCAAACATAAATCACTTCTGGTATGAGTCCTCACTTAATGGGATGAATTAATCATGGAGTAGCTGCTTGAAAACTGAATTGTTAGTATTTTAAATCTTGTAATTCTATTTTAGATCCTATTCCTTTATTTTTTTGTAATGATATGGCTGTTAAAAGAACAAGTAATTGTGGTTTTTTCCTCTCTCGTAATACTTCAGAAAGGAGAAAGGCTTTTAAGAGAGTCTTGAAGGTAGTACTTTTCAACATACATGCACCCAAAATGCACACGTCTGTTTTTTTTCTTTTTACCTCCACCATTTCACCCACAGAAGGAATTGTCTGCTTCATTACAGAGGCCAGAATGCTGCCTCCTCTGGAACTGGATGGCTGCTTTTTGTTGGGTGAAAGTGAGTCTTCATTCTCCAGGAATTCAAACAGTTCCTATCAACAAGCACCTGGTCTGCCCTCCCCCTCTTTTTTTCACCTCTGCAAAAGGACTAATTTCCTACTTAGTGTCAAAATGTGCTGCTTCTGGACTCACTGTGAGCCTGCCTTCCAATATACTGTTTGAAGAGAGAAGTGGTTATTAGTTTGCACTTGCACCTTGAGTTGAAATACTCATAAATAAGTAAGCGTTTTAAACTCATTAGAGTGGGGTGACAGCTCTTGCAACCCTGACCTTTTGCAAACTTCAGTTTGTCAAAAATAAAGTTAGTGCATGACTTAAGAAACAAAAATTAATGACTATGTAAACTCTGAATAACCACATGAAAGAGGCATAATACGAAGAACTCTAACCTGTGTTCTAAGAACTCTGAACCTGTGTTCATCTGGTACCTAGGGTCATATCTTCCAATAGGTTGTATCATGATGGTAAATATTTAGAAGCCATTTCAGCTAATTTGTTCTAACTGTAGTTCATTTAAAACATAATGCCAATGTATGTTAGCAAAACACAATTTAAAACATAAAAAGTGAGGCATCTTCAAAATGCCAGTGATGTTGGAAATTTTCCTTCTATAATTTGAATTTTACACCCCTTCTCCTTTCAGTGGGTTGTGTTCCCAACTTCCTCTCCTCTTCACAGCATTTCATAGCAGTCTTTTCCTCCCTGTCCTCTGTGAGCTTTTTATTGCTCTCTCTCCTTTCCTCATGTCCCCATTCCTTATCATTAGCCTCTTTCTCTTACTTTCTCAGCCACTCTTCCACTTTTTTTGTTTCTTCCCTTGCCTTTTTTCTTTCTAATAAATTAATAGCAAATATATGAAGAACACTTGTTAGAAGGCCTTGTAGTTAGGTGGTATGCTAATTGCACCCAACCCTGTTAAATCTTTGGCACTATGGGACCGTAAATATCAAAGTCAGTATCAGTAATCACCAGTTTATCAATTACAGAAAGCTCTTTTTATGCCTGTGAAACTACTCGTGCAATTTCTACAGTGTAGAGGTACTTCCTACCTATTAAGTCTTGTCCAGGCTCCTTCATAAGCATTATTACTTCTGTAAAAACATTTCAGTTAAGATCTGCTGCTGATTATCTTGAATGCCAAAGTTAGTATATAATAATTTAACCTTTCAGTAACCTTCCTTAATGGAATTTTTTCTTTCTTGATCCTGTCAGGCAGTCATGTAACTATCTGCCTTTGTTCACTTAGACTTTTTCATACATTTGTAAATGTATGAAACATTGCATGTGGGTAATCTCTTACGAATAATCTCTGCTGATGTGCAAGAAAGCTCTATAAAAACTGTGTAAAATACGATCTTAATTCACCAGGTTTATTTATTAATTTTGCTTCCACTTGTAATCATGGGATGGTGGGGTTTTTTTCCCAGATGGTTACCAGGTTGCTGCATCTTAGAGCATAAGGACCCAACAGGAAGCATCTTTATTGACTTCTAGTCACTATTCTTTTATGAGAAAAAGTACTCTAGAGACATGGTGATCTCAAGATGTACCCGAAGCTGCCTCAGTGAATAAGGGCAGACTTCTAAATGCTGCAACTACAAACATAAAGTATCATTCAATAACAGAAAAAAAACAAATACAGTTTTCACAGCACCTGTGTTTGTTAGACAATTTTTCTTACTTCAGAAATCCTATCTTTCATCACTACAAGGGATTATCTGTGTGCAGTATCTTCAGAAAAGGAGTAATTTTACCAGATAACCACTGCATAGATTGGATGTGACTGTATTGTTTGATACTGTCTGCAGTGTGTAGTGTTGTAACACAGATAAGCCCATTCAGAAGCATAGCTGTTAAACTATTGATAATCACGTGGGTTATGAAAGTAATTCATGAAGTGAATACTGTGAATGATTAGAAACTGTCTGGAATTTTACTTTTTTTTTTAAGTACGGGTTCTTTTAATTTCAAAAACAGGAGAAATGCTGAGTAAGTGTGTTTAAGCAATAGGAGTTAATAAGGCAATAGGCTGTATTACACAAATATCTTTGTAGCAGAAACAGAATCAAACTATTTTCTGTTCTTAATTACATTTAGACTAAAAAAAGAAACTTCTTCAAATGCTGAATATTTTTTTAGTCTTTTTTTCACTTAACTGCTTAGTATTCCATTATTATAAAATGTATCTCTGTCATTCTTACCAATAGCTTACAGAATGAGAAAAAAAATTAAATAATGCACTGTATTAGTGCATGAATTTTGTAATCGAATCATGGGAGATATTTCTGCTCAGATAGTGCATTTGGTGGCCCTTGTAGTTAAAGACCTAGAAGAGGAAGGGTTATCTACAACTTTAGTTTTATATTTTAGATAGCAAGTTTATTATGGCTTAGTGACTTGCTGATTGATTTCATTTGCTGTCAGTTAAGGCTCTCTTAATGTCAGCTTTCTTTGCATAATGCCTTGAAATAAAGACTGATGAAGTCTCTCAGATTCATTGCGCTTACATAAACTGACCCTGATTTGCCCTTCTGTGTGACAATATAAGTGACAACAGTTAGATGAAAATGTGACAATGAATATGCAATTTAAGGATTAAGAAAAACACAGTAAACCTTTCAGAATATAAAACTGGGCATAAAAAACTAGGCTGTTCTGTTAACTGTTCCACAGTTGTCCTGTACTGATGAAAGACCATTCCATGTAGCATACCACTGAAGTGAAATTCAAAGAGGACAAGTTTTGAAAGGATTAAAAGTTGACCTGTTTTTTACCAAATTCTACCAGTTTGCCACTAATTCATTGTGGGTTTTTTTGTTTCGATGGAGGCTGGAGGGGGGATATGTAAATTGTGGCCTAGAAAATTCACATACGTTGTTACCAACAAATTTCCTTTTTGGCATTGTTATCTTGCGGGAATCATAACAAACTACTTTGAAGCTTTTGTCTTGATTTTTCAGCTACTGAATTGTTTGATGGTCTAGTGGTATGACATGCTGGAATCCTAAGGTCACAAGTGCCAACAATTATGTTGGACTGTGGAAAGCGTAAATTCTTAGTAATGATAAAGTCTATTGCTGTAGGTGTTCCGGGACAAATATGTTTGAAATAGGGCACTGATTTTTAACAAAGACTAGTCTATTGCAGCACCCAATTTCATTATAATCTTCTTTAACTCTCCCTTCATTATGGTCTCTTCCTGTTAGAAGCAAAAAGGTGGTAAGAAATTAGTCAAGGGGGGTGGGGGTTTAGAAAATTGAGAGATCTGGAGGGTGCTAAAGGAATGGAAAGAAGGTGAATGTAGATCTGTTTTGTAAACCTGAAAAAGAGGTATACACTCCCTGCATGTTGGCAAATTTACCTGCAAAGGATTGAGTCTTTCATGGCTTTAAAAAATATAATATCCATGGAAAGACCATCATTTATCATCCTGGAACCTTGATGGAACATCTACTTGGATTCCTTTGGATTGCTTCCACGTCATGATCTTTTGATTTCCCATTCTCAAAGGAGTAACTTTTTTATAAATTACTTCAATGTTGTACAAGGTAAAGATTACAAGTTGAAGTTTAAATTCTGAAGGTTTTACAAATGCTTTCAAAGACCACAGGACTTCAGTTTTGAGCAGGGAGTCTCCTACACATCAAAATGTGATGCTTGTCTGTACCTTGGCAGAGGTCAGTCTCCTGGTTGCTTGATTTGTTCTGCATTTATTCCATGTAAGACTTGCTGCAAATTTTACTCCTTTGGGAAATAGACTGTGGGACTGAGCAAACATTTAATGCCTAGAAGGCACATACAATAGCAGTAAATCTGGTTGTCCTTGTTTAAAAGCAGGTTGGACAGAGGAAAGTAAAAACAAAACAAAACCTAGAAGAGAATATGAGAAAGAGGGCTCAAATGTCTCCACAGTTTTTCCCAGTACCCACCATCTTAGGTCAAGGACCTACAAATTCATGTTTTTGTGTTCAGCAGCCATTTACTGTCCTATTGCTTTTTGAACCCATGTGAAGTTCACATGACTTGTGGAAAGGACCTCAGCAGCTTAACTACACACTTTCTGAAAAACTATTTTCTACATTTATTTGGAAAGTTATTTCTGCTACTTCATTTAATGTTAATATGTTAAAGATAATAAATATTCTCAGTTTACCTTCTTTATACTAGTCATGAGTTAGCATCATATGTCATAATCAGCTTCCATTCTCCTCCACTGCATCAGTAGTTGTATCTTTTTGGGTTACTTTCTTTGTTTTTGAACTACAAGAAGGTAAAAAATTGTGGAAATAATCTAGATAAGCTGCGGAATGATTTATGTGTGTTACCAACATTCATAGGCACAATTGCTTAAAAGTGGCCTAACAGCATATAGTGGTCCAGCTCTGACAAATGGATAAGGAAGTGTCTGCAGCCAAATACATTAAAAAAGAAAGACTAAAAACAGGCTTTCTCAACCTAGCTGTGATAGTGGGTATTTTACTTCTGATTCTATTGTTGAAGAATACTTTACACTCTCTAGGCAAACATCTCGCCAGTGCCTGTCCTCCTTAGTTTTCTCCTTTCAGTGTTGCTATAAATATCCAGTTTTATAAACAGAATTCAGAAAGTCACTTTATCTCTTATGCTTCTAAGGAATTGGATGTAATTGTTGACTGTTGACCAGACAGGGGAATGGACTGTAACAGCCTACTCCCTACTTGCCTGGCTCCCAACCTGATAATTCAAATCCTATTCAATCTAATGATAAGTTTTCATTAATGAAAAGACACTTGGTGCATTTGCTTAAGAGAAAGCAGAATGTCCATGACTCCCAAAATCTTATCTAAAAAAGCTTATCAGGTAATAACATATCTGTGAATTCTTGGTCTGAATGAGGACAGACAGAGCTCTGCTAACAGACAAGTTAGCGTTGTATTCCCTTTGTCTTCCAAGTGAGCAGCTTTCTTGCTGAGCTTGTTGACCTCTTGGACAGAAGAGGCCCAGACTTCATTATAATGGAGTCTCATTCATCCACTAGTTTTTAGCATATGTTACTTGGGATTTATACCTTTCTGAGTTGAGCTAATCTGTCATCTATATGACCAATGCCAAAAAGATAGAAAAACAAAATCAGTTTTTCCCAACAAGGCTTTTCTTCAGCTCTACATCCATTGTCAGTAGAACTAGATATGCAGATATGACAGGGATCATTTTATTTGTGCTTCTTATTCAGGTTATGATGGTTAAAAGCAAACTTAGGGAGGAAAAGATTTTCTTTATTTCATAATAAGCTTGAGGATAGCAGATTGTAAAGCTCAGTGTCAGTACCACTTTTGTCGTATGTTGCCAATATTCTCCAACTTTTGCTTTGGAAAGAGGGATACTAATGTGTATGCTCATTGTGAAGGTCAGTCAGTAGTAGGTGTACTGTGCTCTTTAAATTTCCCTGGACTCTTCAGATTTTTGAATAGGAGTTGTTGTCCCTGAAATTTCTAAGAAGACATTTTCATGGCGTAAATCAAGTCTTGAAAGCAAGTCTGATTGAAAATCTAGCCTTAGGTTATTAACTCGTTGAAGCCACATAGGCTTGGATTTATTTAGTGGTTTTTTTCTTAAGACGGTGCAAGGAAAGCAC
>WUAM01000287.1:78727596-78739084 GCA_024336885.1 Actenoides hombroni
CATGGCGTAAAATAAGTTTTGAAAGGAATTTTGATTGAAAATTTATCCTTTTTTTTTTTTTTTTTTTTAATACAAATTTTGATAAAGGTCAAGAATGTATGAGGCAAACGATTTATCTCAGTAACATCTGAGTGTAAGCAAAATGGAGAACGCCTGTCCATTCTATATGTAGCAGTGGACATCAGATTATGGGTTTGTCCATTTATGGGAAGAATGCAGTTCAGCTTTTCTATGTTGTTACTTTCTCTACAGAGAATGACTGGTGTGTTTTCCTCTGCTGGCATCATGAATTTGTGCACATAACTGATGTTTCAGTTACAAGCCAAAATGCAAAAGTAAGTTTGCTATTCAGTCTAACAGGTATACTTCAGAATTTCCTTAAAAAAGTTCAAAATGTTGCTTTATGTAAGGTGAAATATTTATGTTGAATTAAAATGCAGTGCTAACATGAGCACTTCATAAGCAACGCAGAGGAAATGAAGTAACAATACCAGTAAACTTTGTTCAGTTTTCTAGCCCCTGGGCTCTGTTAGATTTGAGCATTCACCTAAAATCTGATATGAAGATCAGGGCTCAGTAATGATAGTTTGTGTATGAGCCACATAATCAAAGTTGTCATATTGACTAAACCTGCCATAAGGGACTTTTGTCTCTCCTAATAAATGGCAACTACAGCATAGATTGTCTTCATCTTTTTGCATGGAAGATACAAAGTGGACACATTTCTCCCTTCTAAGCATATGCAAAATATTTTATCTAATTCAGTTTGAAAATATTTTAATCTAAAATCGAAAAGGTGCTTCTTGTGGCCAGGAAGGAATAATCTATGTCCCTTCATAGCTCTAGTTAAAATATTTAAGGAGATGTCTGTGCTGAACCCACATTTTGTGGGGTGATCATTTCCTTCTGTTAAAGTCAGTGACAGACTTTTTTTCTACACTGTTTAAAATTAATTTAGTATTTTTTCATTAATTTCTGAGAAGAATATTATCACTCTCAGCAGCATCTATTTGTCTGTAAAGCATATTTCTTTACTAAAAGTAATTGAAATTGGTCTTAGTTAATAGAGCACTCTTTAAAACCAATGAAAACACTGTATTTTAATTTTCACTAAACTCATTTTTTCTACTATGTTAGCAAATAGTTGAGTTAGTTACTTAAGTTCGATAGTTTGTAGACAGCATTTCAGAATAACAGAAGAGTTTTTCAGATCTCATATTTACCTTCCATGTGAAGTTGCTTCAGATTTCCCTACTTGGTAACTTGGTTGATTAATACCTGCTTCTCTTCGCTCCTTAGATTGTTCTCATACCTATACACCTATAATTAATCCATTAGATTTGAGAGAGTTGAGAGATCATGATTAGATAAAATTTATTTATAAAAACTGATTTGCTTATGTAGGATAGCCTATCCATATGTAGAAGTCTTTTAAAAATAAGAAGGAATACAATTTTTAGAATTTATTTTACTTCTATTGGTTTGGTTGTGAAAACAGAATTCTGTACTGCTGCTCTTGTATGTCTTTTTTGGTTCCAAGATGTCACTCCAATAGATCAAAAGCAACATCATCCAGATACAGGCAACTTGTACTTTCACTTGACACTTCGTCTGGATTTTGATGAGAATTTTTGCTTTCTTGTTTCCCCTCAAGACTGAATGTGTTATGGGACACTGCCATTTTTTAAATAGACTTCTCTGTTCTGACTGCTGCTGTTTAGTTCCTCTCATCAGTGGTACTATATAATGCTCAGTCTAAACAGATTTTCATGCTCACAGTTGAGGCATTTTGATGAGGACTGTATAATATTTTCAGTGACTACCTGTCCCTCTTCCTTTCATCCCTGTCTAGAATATACACTTCAAGAGAAGGCTGAAGGAAGTGTACCAGGCTGAAACTTCTTTCAGCTTCCATTTCTTATCATCAAAACCACTTGAAACTTCTCTTCGTCCATGGCAGGCTGAAATGTTCTTTTTATATCAAGACTACGTAAGAAGATGGGAAAGGCTAGAATGTATTGGTAGTATTTTCCCCATAGCTGTAGCTTAAACTACAAGTTCTTTGGGGCAACGATTGTTTTTCCTTTACATTTTGTATGCAGCTGTGCTTGACTTTGTGAGATAGAATGGTCTTTGCATATAAACACTACTGACCTATAAAAATCTGCATTTCCTTGATTTTGTTAAGTGGCAATTTGCTTACATGGTCCAGAGGTATTTCTGAGTAGTCAAAGCTGCACGTTGCTCATTTGCTATAAACTTCTCAGGATGCTTTCTACCTGATCATACCAACAAACACATTGGTCTTAATTTATCAGTTTCTAGAAGATCAATGTTATTTTTGAAATTCTTACACTTTGTAATAATTTTCATGGCAATTGTTGTTATGCCTGCATGCTGTGGTTTCCACTAGAAGCTCTTTCCCTTCACTGTCTGTCAATTTCAATGCTCCCTTTTCAATTTTCTTGTAGGAAGTCATGTCATTACCTCTTGCAGAGAATCTAGCCTTTTATTTAGAGCTTCATTCCCTTGGGCTATCCTCTGAGACCTACAGGGTAAAGTAATTGTTATTGAAGCGAAGGGGATAGAGTTAGGCCCTGTGTGTGGCACTGAGTCAGCTTTCGCTGAAGTAAAAAAAAAAAAAAAGGTTGTAACAGAACTGACCTGCTTTTTGGCACATTTAAATTGTGCATGCCACGCTTGAATGGAACCCAACAAAAAGTTTAGTGTTGAAATGAGATACAAGAAGAATAGATCATTAAAGAAGTGCCAAACAGCTGCAAAAGTGCAATTTTGCTGAATGCTGTTTCCCTTGAGGATATTTTCTGATGCCTGAGAAGCTGCTGTATTTACATCCTCCAATGATGCCACTAGATGTTTTGGACTATGGGTTAGGGCAGTCAGAAAGGGTTTTCAAATGCTAAAATGTATGGGGAAATGTATTTCGATCCTTCTCCCCATATACCTTTCTCATATCTCTAATAATTATCTTGAAATCTTGCTTCTGAAAGCAAAAAAGTAATTGATGTATGTTTTGTTTTCTGGACTCATTTTGACTAATCTTATTTATGTCAGTTTGAAGCAAGGCAGTAACGACAGGCATTCTATAGGTTGTCCATTAAGCATACAGAACTCCACTCAATGGAGTTTTCATTTTCACACCAGTTGCTTTTGCCTGAATTGCATTTCAACCAAATTCTGTACTAAAAATGAAATTCTCCATCTTTTCAGATTCTCATCTAAGCACTCTTTTATACTACAGTTAATCTTCCATTCTTCTCAAGTCCATTCATTATTCCTTCTCTTGTTCTTTTTCATCTTTTTCTATATGTTGCCCTTAGGTAAATTTACTACCTGCTTTCTTTTTAGTTGAAGAATTTCCTGGAGGACCTATAACAGTCAAATGTTTTGACTTGATACTTCTCTTTTTTTTTGATATACAAACTCAATGCTTATGTTGTCAGGTTGTTAGTCTGTTTCATAGCTGTTAATAAACATTAATTCACTTAAGGTCTCCTTCCTTCAGTTTTGTTCCTTCTAAACAGGCGTTACCATTCTATGATAACCGTAGGCCCAATTAAGATGCTAAGTTAACAGTATAAAGCTGATCCCTAATCACTTGCTATTTTATTTGTCTTTCCATAGTAATTAAAAACTTTAAAGTGAAACTTCCATTTGCAATTATTTATAATTCACAATCCAAATAAAAATTGTCTTAAACTATGTTTTTTCTCATTAACCAAGCTTTGAAGGCAAGGGAGACAACAGGTACAGTGTTTTCATTTTGAATTAAAAATGCTGGGTTTATAATACATAATAAATACATTAAAACTATTTGCATATACTGATGTGTATAGTTCTTGTCACATGTTTCTACTATAACTGAATTTAGAACAGCTGAAGTTTGAGTAACTGTTGAATTTCATAATTTATTTTTAAAAGCTTTTATTTTCCTTTTGTGCTTCATATTCCTTGAAGATTGTTATGTAATTTGTCAGTATTAGCCATTTTTCACTTAAAGTATTTCTGAAGATGGGAATCTTCCAGACATTTAAATTTATATCCAGTAATATATGCAAAAGCTATTCAAAAGTATCTATAGCACTGTGCACCTTAAAATTACTGTTTCTAGAAATGGTGTACAGAACAAGGAAATTATTGTTTATTCAATAGTACACGAAGGGAGTATTAGAAAATACTGTTTTTACATGTTCTTTGGAGGACTGTCTCTTATGTTAAGTATTTCATGTCCTTTTAAAGATTAATCTGGAGATAGGAAGCACAGCTTAAATTCTGCCATTCTGCTCTGCAGTTCACTGGTTTGTAGTTTATAAACAGCATCAGATTAGTTTGTCTCATTTTTACTTTCAACTCAGATGTCTCAGCTTCACCAACCTGTAGTTTAAGACAGAAATTTTTATGTGTCCCAGATGAGACATGTTTGACTAGGTCATAAGGACTCTCTTCCTTATGGCAGCTTTGAAATAAACCTTGTCTGTTAATTTCACTTAAAACTTGTTTCATTTTTTTGTTAATTTTATATATGTTCTCTATTATCTATTTATGTGCTTATTTACATATATGGGAGTATTGATAGATGGCTATGCACATACATGGTTTTCCAATGCTCCTGTTTTCTGGCCTCGTTTTTAGAAGCTGGAGAGGCAGGCAAAATGACCAAGTATGCAATGCTCAGAATCTTCAGAATCCCATTTTCTAAACAAAAAAGGATCTGAAATATAAAATACTTTTCTCCTTTATTGTGTAAATAGCACTTAGTGCATTTTTCAAAATTTTCCAGCTTGCAATGAATTCAAAGACAGCTAAAGTGCTCATAGTGCTTTTCTAGAGGGAGATGCAGTTCTAAATGTATAGATATCCATACAAAGTCCTTAGAAGTACTTAGGCTTAAAATAACTTGTCCATTGAAGGTTATATTTGCAAATGGGACTTGGCATTCTTGCAGATGTGTCCAGCATCTTCAGCATAAAACATCCTTTCTGCATGCCACCCTTATGAATATATTTTTCTGCTTTGAGTTGCAGCTTATTATCTGGGAAAGTCATGCATCTGTTTTCAGGAAGCTACCTCTGTCTTGCCTTAGTGTTGGACCATGGGTCTTGTCTCACATTGAAGGCACTTTTGACATTGAAAGCACTCCTATCATTTGTTTCTGCGATACCAGTAGCACTTGAGGTAGACCTTTAAATAACAGTCAAATCCTTTAGAAAATAAGGCATTTCATGGAGTAAAAGGAAAGGGAAGAAGGCACTTAAAAAAGACATTCAGCTTTCTGATTAATTGCTTTTTTTTGTTGGTTAATGCAGAGTGATTACAATTTCTGCTCTTAAAATTTACATTCCTATTTAAATTTAAACCAATATTAAGTTGCATCATGTTCCCTCCTTAGGAAGACTTTATAATCACCAAATTACACACTGGCTAGAGCTGGAGGGAACTTCTAGAGATATCTGGTCTAAGCCTCCTGCTTAAGCAGGAACACCTAGAGCCAGTAATATTTAAAATTATTATTCCTCAACCCCACTATTGCTGTGGCCTTCTTGATTAAGTCTTCTTGACACTATCCTATAATACTCATCTGTCTGAAGAGGTTATAACTTCTAAAGTGGTCTGAGTTGCAATACCATTGGTTCAATGGGTATCATTATATCTGGCCTAGCTGAATAGAAGTAATTTCTTGGTTTGTATTTTTAAAATATTTTTATTTGTAATGGAATACATTTTTTTATTGTTTCATGTTCTGTTCCCAGTTTGCCTATCACCGTATTATCACAACACATTCAAAATCAGACATGCTTACTTAAATGAGGATTCTGCAGATGTGTATGAATGCCAAATTTTGTGCTAAATTAATCAGGAGGATTGCTGAAGTATCTTATTGCTAAGTACACTTTAAAACTATGTATACATCTTATTGCTATGTGTACTTAAAACCAAAAGAAAACACTCCTTAGCAAGAGAGGAAGAAAATTCTGCAGAACTATATGTGCCTTCGCTGAAATTCTGTCAATAGACTTGTTGATCGTGGAATAGTTTCTAGAGCTGTAGATAAATTTATACCTTTAAGGTGCACATGGGTATCTAAGTTTAAGTTGTGAGCTTCTTTAGAGATGTGTTTAATCATTTTATGATAGATATTGTAACAAACAAATGACCAGGTTCCATTCCAATTCCCCATGTATCAAGCTTTCTAATAAGTGGAACTTTTGTATTATGGAAAACAGATCTGTAACTCAATCTGTGACTGACACAAGTTATGTAAAATCATATGTAAATTAATGCCTTCCAATGGCACATCTAAAAACCCAAAGTATTTGTCTTCCTCCAGGTGGCATTTAGAATAAATGTTCTGCACACTCCTTATAAAGGATTCCACATCACCTACTGAAAGACCCAGAAAATGCGTTTTCCTTAACCTGGTCTTGAGTGAGAGAAATCTAAACTGACCCTTACTCTTTTCTAGGGAGTTGGGATATACTGGAAGAAGTGTGTACCTATGAGTGCATAGATGCTACTTTCTCCGTTGGTAATGAATTGTTAATAGCTGAGAAATTGTTCCCTTCTGTACTGAAAAAATATATAAGTATCTTAGAAGAAATACTGTTCATGTCTGAAAATAAAACCTCATGAATGAATACATTTTTCTCAGATTGAAAATTTTCAAACTCATTAAATGAGATGAACGAAATAGCTGAGTTGAGCAGCTCAGCAAGGAATTGTAACTCCTGTTTCGGATAATTGCATGGTCTGGAGATATAGAACAAAGCTATACAAGTTAGTGGGTTCATTAGATTTGTGGTAGCAGAGGTTAAAGGAAGAAGGTAAGGAATTGTCTCTGTGTCAGGCTGGATCAAAGGGCTGAGGCCAATCATGGGCTTTAGCAAGGCCAAGTGCCAAGTCCTGCACTTGGACAATAACAACCCCAGACAATGCTACAGGCTCAGGGAAGAGTGGCTGGAAAGCTGCCGGGCAGAAAGGGACCCGGGGGTACTGATTGACAAGTGGCTGAATATGAACCAGCAGTGTGCCCACTAAAATGGCCAGTGGCGTCCTGGCTTGTATCAGAAACAGTGTGTCCAGCAGGACCAGGGAGGTGATTGTCCCTCTGCACTTGGCATTGGTGAGGCTGCACTTCCAGTACTGTGTTCAGTTTTGGGCATCTCAGTACAAGAAAGACATTGAGGTGCTGGAGTGGGTCCAGAGAAGAGCAGCGTGGAGAACAAGTCTTAGGAGGAGTGGCTGAGGGAACTGTGGCTATTCAGTCTGAAGAAAAGGAAGCTGAGTGGGGAGACCTTATCACTCTCTACAGCTACCTGAAAGGATGCTGTAGAGAGGTAGGTGCTGGTCTCTTCTCACAAGTAACTAATGATGGAACAAGAGAAAGCGGCCGCAAGCTGCACTAGGGGACGTTTAAACTGGACATTAGGGAAAATTTTTTCACTGAAAGGGTTGTCAGACATTGGAACAGACTGCCCAGGGAGGTGGTTGAGTCACTGTCCCTGGATGTGTTTAAAAGCTGTACAGATGTGATGCTTGGGGATATGGCTCAGTGGTAGACTTGGTAGAGTAGGGTTAATGATTGGACTTGATGATCTTAAAGGTCTTTTCCAACCTAGATGAGTCTATGATTCTATGCAATCTAGTTCAGGGATACCTTTAAATATCATGTGGGAAGTAATCAAAGGAATGTGTAAGACCTTTTTTTTTCTGTGAGATTTGACACACAGCATGTTATGACACATTGATATAGTCCTTGTTTATGGGTCACAGATCCAGTCCATAGACCTATTTCAACATATATCTAATTTTTACCATGTGGGCAGTTGTCATACGAAGACTCATAGGCAGTTTTATATGGGGTGTGGGATATATCCATGTTCTTGCTTGGTATTGTTTGTGAAGGGCTGTAGCATTTTATTCACATTGAATGTGGATGAAAAACTTTTAAAGCAGAGCTAACAGCTGCAGACTTACAGAGCTATGTGCATACGCTTTTAGGACTAGCATCATATTATGTAAAACATTTTGGATATTCTTTCTGATGAGAAAAGATATGATGGTGTTAGTTTGCCACTGCTGTTTCCTACATTTGACAATGGAATAACCTGATTGATTTCAGTTAAGTTAACTTTTATTCTGAAAAACAGTAGTGTGTTTGAGAACAAAGAAAGGAAGACAGAGAATCTTTGTGAATGCCTGTTCGTGGTACTAAGTTTATTTTTGCCCATACCACAGGCTTACATTTAAAAGGCCAATGTTATATTAACTGTAATATGTTCTTGCAGTAGAAACTCACTACAGGTCGTATCAGAAGGGAAAAATATAGCTTATAAAATGTGATTAACCAGTTGTAAGGAAGACCAGTAATCTCAACAGTGTTATACTATTTAGGGTGGATATAAAATTACCAGTACTGCCAAAGCATTTGTACTCTCTTGTGCTTCTAACTTTATTATTAGTCTGATCAATATTACACAGTTGGGATATTCTTCCACTATATACATGAAAACAATTAAATTTTCCCAGCTATATTGTAATCATATTATTTACTTTCTGAGGTCTGTAGATTTACTGGGGTTTTTCTGTTTGTTTGTTTTTGTTTTGCTTTGTTTTTAATGTAGAGTGGGAGGATTAGTATTGCAACTTTTGTTGGAAGTATGGACATTTACTAGAAACTGTGTAGTGATTCTTTGTAAACAGAAATTGAACTTGCACGGAGTTTTGTGTTTAAATACTATTAAAAAATGTCATCAGCTTCGTGTTTGAAAACAGCTTATTAAAACGCTTTCTCATTCTATTAATATTTAAGATTTTAGAAGGACTACAAATCCCATGTTAGAGCTTTTGAATAAGTCCTGAGACTGGAATTTTTACCTTTGTTTGGTTTCTCTGGTTAATAAAAGTTAGATCTTCTGAAATGAATTTGTGTGTATGCTATGTGGCATATAAGTATAGCCTGCCTGGCACTGATGATTTATTTTACTTTTTAAAGGCTATGATTAAAAGTTTTATGGATGTCTACCAACTTGCAAGTTCCAGAATTGATACATTATTGAGAACAAGAGCATCTCATCAGCTTGACAATGCAGCCCTGAAGTCCAAGTCTCTAACAGCTTGTCTTCATGAGAGTGAGTGCTTACAATTGGTAAGTCCCCTTTTCAAGTTATTTTTATTACTTGGCTGTTGTTTCCTAGCTGGCATCTCCCTTCATGCATCATAATTTCCGTAGGGAAATACAATAGTATTTCATTAGAAACATATAAAAGCAATACAACTAGTGTCAACACAAACTTTCTGAGACTTTTTCCGAAGAGAAAGGAGGTGGTTAAAGTTAACACAAGGATTAATTTTACTGCTGTGTCTTTTAGAATGACCTGGTCATTGCTATCATCACTGCAAAGTATATATTGTGACTTCTTTGGTTTTGGCAGTACAGTAAACTTGAATTTTGGACCTGAAGTGTTTAACCATCTAAAAATAAAGCACTGTTTTAAAACAGAATGGAGATGTGAATTTATTTTTTTTTTTAATATAATTGTGGTTATGGATAATAGTTCTCACTATAGTTACAAGGTTATAATCCAGTTTCAGAAATAATTATATGTCTGAAATGTTGTTGCCCACAAAGATACTTAGTCTTTTTTATGGCTAATAAGGTGATTGTTAAGATTTGAGGTCTCTCTCTACGGGGATTGCAAAATACAGATTTATTTGTGTCACCCAGGCAGGAGGCCAGACACAAGACTGTCATAAATATGTAGTGAAGTATGTCTAGAGTGAGTCTGTGTAAGCTGTACCACTTACATAGGCTTGATGTATTTCTCCATCTTTCTTTGCTTTTCCATATA
The DNA here is from genome assembly GCA_024336885.1 of Actenoides hombroni. Lineage (NCBI taxonomy): Eukaryota > Metazoa > Chordata > Aves > Coraciiformes > Alcedinidae > Actenoides > Actenoides hombroni. The sequence continues at coordinate 78,737,466 of WUAM01000287.1, forward strand.
GGATAAAGGAGTTTGATCGTGGGGCTTTTTTGTGTTTGTTTTTCTACTCTCCTTCCTCCTTTCTCTTTTATTCTCGTGAAGCAAAAGACCATAAAGAAAAAGAGTATTGTTTGTCTTTCTGTTTGAAACAGAAGATCTGTAAGAAGAGAGCCATCACAGATGCAAATGGCAGAAACACATCAGCAAATGTATATTCAAAGGCTGTGGCTTTGGGTGTTTCCAACAGAATTATACTAATTTCTTGTCCATCTTCTAAATTGGATCAGCACAATGGGAAATTAACACAAATAGAAAATGTGTTATTCAGTGCTGAATTTTGGTATTAAGATCTTGAGAGGATAATTGTTAAATGAAAGCTTTGCTTTATTTGTAACTGCACAACCTTTGTAAGAAACTATATGACAGAAATAGCTTCCTTTCTCCTTCAGCCAGGCTTTCTTTATGTTTTCTACTAGGTTTACATGTGTCCTGCTGAGCCTGTGCCCAGTGTAATTGGGTTGCTCCTTTGCCTGTTATGATTCTTTTTGTTGTTTAAAAACTAAGTAGTAAGGATTGGGAAGTCTGCCAAACTTGCTGCGATGAGATTTGTTTTCATTTGGATTGAGAGAGCTTTTAGCAAAGATTATGCTAGTCATGTCTGTGAAGGGCTATGAAGCGGCTTGGTATGTTACAGTGGAGAAAAAATACTTTGCCCTGCCCCTACCCCCCCCAATGCCTGTGATTAAATGCAGTGCTTTTTAAGTAATTTGTGTCTGTGTATAGTATCAATGTAAAGATGATACTTCTTGAATTGTAGTAGGACCTGTTGGTCCTTCTGTACCACCCTCTGTTGAGAAAAATAGTTGTTCCTTTAGATCCAGTTGAATTTGAGCCAAATCATAAGCATTAATAGAAAGTGTTTTAAAATTTTAAGGTAAAGGCAAAAAGATCAGAATTATATATTCTCATGTGTCCATGAAAACAGTGTGTTTATGCTGTATTTTGTAGTATTTAGGTTTTCTGTAAAACTTGACCTTAATATTTGCAAATAGTTGCATCACACATGACTTCTAGTAACTTCAGGCATTACAGCTTTCTGGAGTTACTTATATTTTAACGTCCAAGCCAATACTGTTCTATTCTGAATTTGAGGAAGAAGTTTGCAATAAATTTATTTCCATATTAAGAAAAAAGTAGAACAGATTTTTTTTTTGTGATTATTTTAAATGACAGGGAGTGATGACTTTTCTTGAGCATCTGTTTTATTTCAAAATTGTACACACTTTATTGGTTTCAGTCCACTGTATTCAATCACATATCCAGTTCTTGTAAATTTGCAGGCAAAACTTTTCGTGCAGGAGATAGATATAGCACCTGGACTGTATTAGTTGCAGGTCTTCATATGACATACTCTTGTGTTCCTAGAACAGTAACCTATTGCTCAGTGCTGAAACACATTTTTGAAGTCTTTCAGGTGTGTATCATATGTGGTTTTAAGAGATTGGGTTTTATCTTATTATGTTGTGGCTGTCTCTTGATGTCACGTGTGATAGTTGCATAAGGTTTTTGCCCTCCCAGCTGTCCATTGGAACCAAGTTTGGGCCGTTCATGAGTATCAAACTTTTCTGTGTTCAGAAGGT
>WUAM01000287.1:78749289-78765091 GCA_024336885.1 Actenoides hombroni
TCAGAGAAGACTGTAGGAGTGAAACTTCGCATAAAGCAAAGTTTTCATGAATTTTAAGAAGTGTTTAAAGTGCCATAGTATTTATATGCTTATGGTCAGGAACATGTTAGTCTTTCTTTCACAGGGTCTAGTAAATGCATTGCATTCTCTTGGAAGCCTGAGCATGTATTGTAATTTAACTAGGTCTTTGCAAAGCTTCCTGACACTTAAAGTCATCTAGGTTCTTTTTTTTTTTTAATTTGTGCATGTCAAAACATCCTATTACTTTAGGAATTTCCAGTGTAATTTAATAACTTACTGAAGTTTGCAACATTTTAAGAGGTTTTTTAGAAGATCATAATCCAATTGGGAACTCTGAATAAAGGAATTTAAGGTATCATTCTGGAATTACAAGGCACACCAAGTTACTGAAACATACCTGTGTAAAATGATGTTTTAAAGTTCTCATATGGCTTTCTTGTTTTACAAACCACAAAGCTGAAGAAACCCCTCTCCAAGTCTCCTTCTATGTTCTTCATGATTCTTCTGATAAAAATAGATGTCTCATGAAAGTTTGTAGTATTGTATGTACTGGTAGTGGGTTCTGGTTTTTGTGGGTCTTTTTGTTTGTTTTAACTCATCTGTACTTTCAGAACACACTGTTGATATATGTATATGAAAGGATGAAATTCAATTAACATTTTTTTAATGTTGATTCGCATAAAATATCACTGATGAGCAGGTAATATTAGTTCCAGTTGCTTAGTGGACTCAGTTGAACTGCATGTTCAGCCTCACAGAAAGTGGTGATCTAGTACCTGAGCTAAGAGGAGTTCTTAAAGGCTGATTGTGCTCAGGAATCTAGTAAGTATGAAAAGTTCTGTTGAAGTAATTATTAGATTTTTTCTTTTGTGATTTAATTTCAGTCTGAAGTATAACTGTATATATAAATTCAGCCAAAACCAACAGAGACAGTAAACCTAGCTCACCCACACTCAAGTTGTTTATAACTGATAAGCTTGATTCCTTGCCCAGTTAGTGTAATTTGGATTTGCATTTACAAAAGACCTACATGTTAGCCATCAACTGAAATTGAGCCTAAAATATTTTTTTTTTTAGGCTGTTAGATATCAACTGGTATTTTATAAGCAATACTGACAGAAAGCCAACTGTTTTCCCTGACCATTACTGCTATAAAACTACCTTTTAGAACTCTATTGAATATACACTGCTGCAGATACTGCATGCAATTTGCAGGAGAAGGAATAATTCCCTCCTGAAGTTACTTAAACTAAATTTTACTGGAGATGAATGAACATTAAAGTGCTTGGTTTGGATATGCAAACAAAAGGCTGAAAACTATCCCAAACCTACAGAGGCCAAGTGTACCTCTTTCCCAGTGAATCCCAGCTAGTTTATGGTGAAGAGAGATGAAGCCCTTATCAGGATTTTGTCTGGGAGTTAGCAGGCTACAAATGGAACCCTTTCTCCTCCTAATACATTGATGATTTTAATAACAACAATTAATTTTGAGAAAAAGAAGTAGACATTAGTAACAGTTCAGTTCTAAGCATGTGATGTAAGTCAATCATATTTTGTTTATCATTAGAGGGTCTTTTTAAGAGGCTACTCAGTTTAATACAATTATTTAGATGAACTGAGATTTAGATTAGCCTATAGCCTGATGTAAATGCAGGTGTTCTTACTGAGCATGCAAGTGTTTGTCTTTGGATAACAGATTACCGTGTCTATATCCAGTTTATGGTCCCAATTCTGTTGTCTCCTGAGAGCTAACATCAATCTGCTGTTTGTTAGGGAATACTAAAGGCTGTCAATTAATAATATCAGCATTTCCCTTCTCACTTCAGGATTATGGACAACACTGGATTATATTCTCACAACTAAGTGGACCAAAATGACTTTTTGCTCACCTGAGGGTTTTTGGAGAGATCTGCAGCAATATTCTCCATTAAGAGGCCTAGTGTGTTCTTGGCACTTCATTTTAAGTCAGAGTCATACTATTTCCTACTTGAATCTAAGTAAGGTTTGCTATGGTTTTTTTCATTGCTACAAAACTACCCATTTTTGCGTCAGCAATCTCTGCCAGAAGTGTGCTAATTTGAAGTCCTTTTGAAATGATTCTATGTCCTTGCCATAAATTCCTGTCAAGAAAAGTGTCTACTTTACAGCACAATCAATGTATTTCCTTTATTTCCTTCCTTTATTTCCTTCCTTTATTTCCTTTATTTCCTTCCTTTATTTCCTTCCTTTATTTCCTTCCTTTATTTCCTTCCTTTATTTCCTTCCCTTCCCTTCGATCCTGCTCTGGCAGGGGGGTTGGACTAGATGATCTTTCTAGGTCCCTTCCAACCCCTAATATTCTATGATTCTAAGATTCTATGAAGTGTATGACACCTAACAGGGCTAAAACCTACATACATCACAAGGCAATGATGTTAATTTGTAGGACATCAGCAAAAACTTAGGTTAATAATTAAATAATAATTATTTTCCAGCAGGCCTGTAGGACTTTGTCATGAATCTGAGTTGCATTTTGTTGCTTTATTATTACTGAAACATCTAAAGCTATGATATGTGTAAATAGTATGCAAAAGGTTATGAAAATGGAACAGATTTCATTAATACAGCAGGTGGGATGGATCTCAACCACAGTAGGTATTTAAAGTTAAGTTGTCCAATTCTAACACAAATTCCAAAGCTATGGGAAATGTTATCCTCTACTTATACCTACTTCTTTCTGACCATGATAAAAGGAAGCCCTGTATGACTAATCTAGGTGATTAACTTACAGGCTTGTGAAGTACAGCTAGCATCTGTTGACTATGGGAGACTGTTGCAAAACAAAAGGGAAGACAACAGTTTCATATAGAAGTGCTTAAAAAAAATACTTCCAAAATGCACCTTCTGTATGGCTCTTACCTTCCATCTCCAATGGATTCCTGGCCTCATTGTTACAGCTCGGGGCTAGAAACAGTCAGGGTAACAAAAAAGTGACTTTGACATGGCAAAAAATGTATGAACATGGTAAAAAGAAGGTGACCCTTAGAAGCCTCATCCTTAGATGATGGAGGTGATTCAGTAGAAGTGGAACAGATTCACGAGTTGAAAGAACAGCATATACCAGCTCAGATTTCAAGGGTCTGTAAAACCTCAGCACTATCAGCATCTCCCTGGAATATAGTTAGATATTTGACAAGTTAGATTTTTATTATTTTAACACTTTTGTATTTTTTCTAAATGTTTCTGTTCCATATATGTTGCTTTAAGGAGATTGTTTCATCTCTGGCTATAATTGCTATTGCTCCCAGCATGAGCAGACATCTAGATGATGGATATGTCAGAGGTGCTAGTGTAATTGCTGTCAATGTACACAGGATTTCAAACTTCAGGTCTGGCCTGAAAATGGAAGAACCGTGTGCAACTGAAGCAAAGATCAGACCTCAGAATTTCACTGAGTGAAACCAAAATGATGATCAAGTCATAAAACCCTCCAGTCTCAAGTGGAACCTTAGAAGTTCAAGCATGCAAAGAGGTTACAGTCTAATTCTGAGCTGTAAGGAGGTTTTTGCCCACTTAATGTTAAGACCAGTCACTTTACAAAATCTTTGTTCTGTTTGAAGGTAAGTACAAGCACTGCCTACCACAGAATTGGATTTTGGGTGTCTGAAGGGTGCAGATATTTTTAGACTTCATCAGACTGTCAAAGTGCTTATTGATAGCAACTATTTCAAAGGACATTTCCAGTTGCATTTTCACTTCTGCATGAGACCTTTCCCTGTCACTCTCTCTATGGTATATCCTTCTCTCATGCACCATCATGAAACCAATGTGAAGCATGTGGAATCACTGCTTTTCCCCTAGGTGCTTTTATCCTCTCTTCTTTTGATATACTTTCCAAGGCTTTTACTTTAATGATAGCTCCAAACTTTTTCCTGCACTTCTGTTAATCTTTCCGTACAGATCTACTCTCAGCAGACGGCTCCTCTTATTTGCATGCCAGCACAATGTTAAGCCCTTTCAGACTGATTTGAATGATTGACAATTTAGTTCCTTTTAGCAGTCTGGAACAACTGATTTACCACTGTGGGTGTAACTCCTTTCTTTCTGACACTGTTAATTTACCAAATGAATTGTGTTCTTGCATATTTACTGAGATTAACAGAAACTGGAAGTTTAAATTATGTAAAACAGTTGCAAACTTATTCTGAATATTTCATTGAACTGTATTTTATCTTTGCAAAAGTAGGCTCCATGTACTACCATTAACTAAGGTATATTTGATGCAGATGGGTATCATATTTTTATTTCTAAGTAAATTTAAAAAAAACCCCACCTCTGACATATAGCTAATGTTCATGGAAAAATCAATAATATAGTGATAACTTCCTGCATGTGTCCTTTATGATTGCTTTTCTCATTCTTCTTCATACTATACAACTACAAATGAAACTGAATTAAAAACAAAGTATTTACAGTTAGCCTGGGATTAATTTCAAGTTCAAGATTTAATTGAATTTACATTAAAGAAAATCAGGAGAAATGCAGAGGTAGGAGAAATGCAGAGGTAGTTAATTACTTTCATATGCTTTTTTTCAGGTTGTTTTGTTTTTTTCCAAGGGCAAGGAAAGTATGGCAGAGTATTTAGTGATATTTTGAAATGTGTAAACAAATGTTACAGTAGGTGCCTTGTAGGTTTGCAGAGCTGGTCTCTGTGGTCTTACTATGCCAAATATGAGCTCTCAGTTACTAAGGAAGTAGATGATGGTTTCATTGCTTTGCAGTATGGCTGATCTGAAATTAAACAAACGCTAGTTGGGATAGGGCTGAAAGTTTTACTGAAAATTTCCACTCGACAATGATTGAGTTTCAAGGTTTTTCAGGCTTCAAGAAAAAACATGATAAGGTTGGGGTTTTTTGTGTCTGGGTTTTTTTTTCCACATTTGTTAAAATCCCTCTCATTTGATAAAGATGTTCTATTTTATACCTTGAAATTGACTTGCTATATGCTTACATTGTGTTACAGAAAACAAAAAAAAACAACCCACATTTTGTTATGGGATTGAAAACTGTTACATAAAAGTAATTTCTCTTCCTAGGTGCTATATGTCAAAGTTACTCAAATTAAGTTTTGATTAGTATGTATTTGCTAATTTACTATTCTTTACTGTGGAAATAGTTCCCTTTTGGTAGGTTTTTTTGGTTGTTTTTTTGGGGTTTTTTTAATAATCCTAATTGAAATTGAAGTTTTACTTTCATTTCATGTATTTTTTGTTTCCATACAGTTCTTGCTTGCAGGTACAATGAAGGGAAGAACATTTGAGATCAGCAATCTCAGACAGTATTGGCAGCAGTAGTTTAAAGAGCCAGAAGAAAAGTGCCCAGGGCAACAGGCTTGCTAGAAAACACAGCTCAGTTAAAAAGTAGCTCTACAGCACAAGAGAGGGGGCAGTTGCAGGGAACCCACAAGCACTTCATGCTGGGAGTTTGCATTGCCATGTGTTTGCTGTTATTGTCAGCTGACTTGCTAGATAACATTGTCAATTTGGTATACTCAGGTCTGTAATTGCCCTTCTGAGTGGGATGTGGATCCATCTTCTCTAAGGAGTTTCTTGTGCTTCTCCTAATCTCTGTGCTACTATACATCTCCCCCAGTGCTCACTGGGCTGGCAGCCCACTGCTAAGTGAGCAACATTTCCAGGGTAATGGATATGGGCAGTTGCATCTCGGTGTAGGGTCAGTTAAAAGGCACACAGCAGAATGTTTTGAAATGGACATCTGGCATGCAGTAAATGCATTTAGGAAGCAATAAACAGCTCATTTTGAATGACTTCTGCAATTGGTTTCAACACAAGCAGTTGGTGGAAAAACAAGCTTTTAGAAAGGTCATTTAGTGCCATATATAACCCATCTTTTCCAGTTAAACTGCTTAACAGTGTACAAAGCAAATCTCAGCCCATTTCTGGTCTGATAATTAATAGAGTCTTCTACTCTAGCTGGAGCAGTACAAAGAAAGTGAGTGTTGTCCTTGTTATCCAGACTTAATAATTCACCATTTGAATTGTCAGGGTGTCTTTGAAAGAAGCTGATTGTTGAAATCCAAGTGCAGTAGACGTGAAATATTGTATATTGTATTTTCAAGATGAACACGGAATTCACATGCTTTTAGTCAGTAATAGATTACCGACAGCCCTTGGAAAAGACTTTCAATTGTAAGTTGTAATACTGCAATTTTCTTGCTGATATTCTGTTCAAAGAGTATAAATAAAATATGAATACTAAAGTATTTAATTTTCTAACCCTTAAAAAAGGAAAGATATTTTCTTCCCTTTATTTATCATTGGATATGATAGATGAGCAGTATGAGCATTACAAATGTAGGTTTCCAGTGATAAATAAAAGGATCAGATTTCTAAACTGGCCAGACGTATTGACACTGATGATAAATACGTTGTAATTGGCCTGAGAGAGGCTATTAGTTAGTTTGTAAAATAAAATAAATATATATGAGTTACTAAGCTGTGACTACTAAAGAACATTGACTCCACAGGTTCCATATTCAAAACTGATAATCTTTGTTCTTGAAAATGACTGTGTTTAGTTTGATTTAGATATATCAAGTCTGTACTTATGTAAATGAAGGCAAGTAAATCACTTTTCAAGTTGTGCACAAAAATTGTAATGCCCCAGGACAGGTTACTCTGATTTTTTGTGCCTGTAAAATGTCATGAAGAGAGCTCAGTGAAATGTTTCAGATTAGTGTTGTATTAACTGAAAGTATGATGGTGTCAGCAACTGTTCATGAATCTACTCCATGGTGAGTAGAAGAAGTGTTTTAGCATTACAACATTTAATATTAAAAATGGTATATGACATTTTAACAAAAAGTCCCATCCACAATATACGTCTCTTTTCTAAGAACAAATGTGTCTACTTTTCTAAGTATTATTTTCTTGATTATTAGTTAAGAATCAAGAGACACACAATTTACACTTCATGGCACAAAGGAGAAAATGTAAAGTTAGTATGGAGTCTTGCCAGGGCTGGCTCAGAAACAAGAATTTCACTCTACCGAATTTGTCAGTATTTCAGATTTTATTTTCATTTTCTAGAGCAAGACAAAAAGAATTCAATATTTTCATTAAAAAGCCAGGAGAGTAGTGATCTGTCAGCATGCCATGATTTTGGGCAGTCAGGTGATAGAAGAAGGACCACAGTGCTCCCAAGCAGTGTGGCCCAGCAGCCAGCTGGTGCTTGCCATACTCCGGCTGAATTCATGCTCAGGAAAGCCATTGCTTCCTCTAACTGAGCATCTGGAGTGGGGGAACACTGACTGATCTGTCCTGTGCTAATTCTAGGTTAGTGTTTGGCTATGAAGCGGTATCTCTTTGGATTATATAAATTTGTAGTGATGATCAGGAATATGAAGAAAGACAAAAACTAATCCTGTCTGTGCCCTTCCCAAGTCCCAGTAATTACAGGATATTTCTGCTGAAAGAACCTGCAAAAAGGTAGCTAACACTGACCTTGAATGGTCATAGTCAGGTCTCTAAGTTAACAAGCTATTGAAGACGGCAATTCCAACTGTGTTTCTTCAAAAACTGCAATTAAAAGACATCTGTCTCTGGAACTTGGCACAGCCTCACATGACATATGACTGCACTTGTAGCTCGTGCAGATATAAATCAGAGAGTTCAGCGTGGGCCAGTTGGTCAGACACTCACCAAAGAACTGAAATGAGCATTTCAAACAATGGAGCAGCAATGCCACAGTCACCCTCTGTGGCCTCCGAAGCCAGCTAAGACAGTTCAGGACTGTTAAATGGAGACACCACCTCCAGTTCAGAAATCCTGAGAGTCTCACATTGCCGTGAGATGGGGAAATACTCTGGGCAAGCATTTCTCTGTGCTAACTGGGGTTTCATGATCCCTTTGGCTGAACTTGGTGATGGAGCACTACGCTAGCTAGAGATGCTGTCTGACCTTCTACATATGTACCCAAGTAACTTCTCTAGCAGGTATCTCTGAGACCATCCAGCTTTGGACAGAAATATGAACCCTGAATGCATGAGAACATTTAATTTTCTGATGAAGCCCACAAAGAACTTTGGTGGGCCAATAACAGTATTTACACCAGCACAGACCAAACCATAATGATCAAGCCCACATGCAAAACCCACATGCTCATTAGTGTGCATACAAGCAGGTTAGCCTCCTTTTTCCTTGCTTACTCCTTAACACCACACCTTTATCCTTTAATATTCATGTCCTGCCACGCAGTCTGATGAGACATGAAGCTGAGACAGAGAGTTCATGCCAAACCCTTTACAAGGGATTAATGTTGTTCAAGGGCTGGAGACTGCCAGCCAGTGGAAAGTCACTTGTCTTGTTGGAAAAGTTAAGCATTTCATTGAACACGGAGATTTGACAGGGGTGCATGACAAGCTGGTGACTTTATCACACCTAGATGAAAGTTTATATGCATTAAATAATTCTGCACTTTTCCCACATAAAGGAGGATCAGATTCGGCTGAACACCTTTCAAACTGGAGTTACTCTAAGCAGAATGGATATTCTTGACAGTAGCTCAAGACTGGTTTATCTCAATAAATCAAAATTTGAAGTGTCAGGAGTGCAATAATTAAATGAGGGCACAGCTCTGCATCACATCTGTCCTTTCCAGCACCTTTGAAAGTTTATGGGTTGTTTAAATTATTTTGATGTACAATTTGAATTTTTAATCAACATTTTTGGTTGTATATAAAATAAATTATTAAAAATTGGTTTATGTTTATAGAAAATTGAGTAATATAAACTGTAGAAGAATATAATTGTAACAGCAGAAGGTGTATTTATATAGTGCAATATTGGGTTTTGCAGCCCATTTTTGGGGAGAGCAGCACCTTATTGACAGTCTTATTATCTGTTAAAAATCAGTTTGAAAAATTTGTTAGATTGGAGGTGAAAGGAAGGGAGATTGTAGAATAAGTAACTACTTGTTTATTTCCAGTACTTTCAACAGACTGTTTGGAACCAGGGAATTTTGGGGGAAAGATGGGAGTTGGCTGACATTTCTCCTTATCTAGAGAAGGGAGTGCATATATACAGACAGGTTTTATTCTGTTTCCAGATATAAATATCAACCTCAGGTATTAATAGATTAGATCATCTGAAGGTCTTCTTGTCTGTAAAAAAGCATTGTGATGATTCTGTGCCAAACATTTTCTTGGCACAACCAGAGTTATTTCAGAGAGTATTTTGGTTGGAGAAATGCCTGTTCCCGATTGTACAGACACTTGCAGAAATGGATGAAGGTAAGCTAGGAATGGAATAGATCTGCTAAGTGCAGTAGGTGAAGGAAATTGGGTCCTCACACAGAAGGTCCTCACACTAATTACAAAGTGGGAAAAATAAGTGTAAGGATGGATGACCTTAGAGAAAATTGTCTCTATTTCATCTGCTCCCTTAATTCACTGACAATTATGTCAACTCAGCTATATCTCAAAAATAAATATTCTCTTCTATACTTGAAAAATCAAAATCTTATCAGTTTGGTTCTAGTAGGCACTACTGTTGCCTAACCATACCTTAGTACCTAGGCAGCTAATAAATGCTTCTTATTCAAAAAACCCCAAGCCTTTAAAACCTTGGTCACTGGGAGGAATTTTCCACCAGAAAACTGGCATCATTCCTCACCTTTAAAACACAGAGTCAAGGAGGCATCTGGTTGTTTTCAGAGCTACAATCAACCTGAGCTCACTACCCACATACAAGGACATGCAGGAGTATTTTCTTCAGGCTGTGATGGATCTCTCAATCCTCAGCCACCTCCCCTGAAAGGCTCAGCAGAAAGATGGAGAGAAAACCTTACAGACCTGGCAGGAGGGACAGTGTGAAAGTGTAGCTCTGAACTGGCTTCAGAAAGTAAATTAGGGTACCTGGTTATATCCATAAATCTCCCCCTTGTGAAGCCCCACTTTTTTACAAACACTCTAAGAAAAGAGCGAACTTACAACAAACGTTCAGCATGGGAGACGGGCACAAAGGGTCACTGACTTCAGCAAGAAACAAGCACAGAGAGAGGGCTTTGTCCTCACTTTGGTCCCTACAAAGCTGTCTTCTCTCAAGAAACAATATTATGCATGGAACTGATCCCTGATTTCACTCTGACCTGTTGGTCAGGTGTCACTGTGGTCAACACATTAAAAACAGCTGCTCACTGTGCAAAAAACAGAGGATGCATCAAGAGTGTGAGAGGATAATAATAGTGATATTGTAAAGCTAGGCAATAAATTTATGGTACTCACTGCTGTTATAAGCATTCAGATCCTACACCATATTGATAGCTCAGGGTGCTGGGTATATCTTGCTGTGGAGGGACACTTAGACATGCCTGATATTTACAGACAAGGCATGGGATGCCTCTGTGGCCTGCTGTAGAGATCCTGAGAACATCAGTGTATCAAGGTAAGCATCTGAATCTCTCTTCACAATCTAAGAGTAAAAATAAACATCTTTTGAATTTAACTAAAAAAAACCCGCACAAGATACCTAATACTGATCAGACAAATTAGTGTGAAAGGAGGCAAGAGATAGTAGCTCATACATTTTCTGTTTTGCAGACTCCTTGACTCAGACACAGTGAGTCACACCATCAGTGTCTGTGTGCTGGGCTTTCCCAAGAGTGCTTTACCTCATGCTGCATAGGTGTGCAGACTCACTACCTGCCTTTTTGTCTGATTGTCCTCTTTTCTTCAAAAGAGTCATTTGTGAAGCTATGGGCCCAAGGACTCCAACTCTTGACCATTGTCAGGAGCTGTGAGCAATGAGACTGCTGTCAGTCTGTCTTCTGGTGAGGATGGGGCTTAGTGTGATGGCGTAGTTTATCAGCATTCCCTTTCTTCACATACTTAGCAATAACCTTTGAACCCCTTACTCAGTCCCAACTGGACAGTGTGTTGCCACTGTTAGCAACTGCTATCATGTGAGCATTGTTGCTTTCATGAATTAAAACACTGCTTAAAATATTGCTTCTGCTATAAATTCAATCTCAAAACATTTCTTTTTTAATCAAGGGTTATCTATTCTTTTATTTGAAAGCACTTTTTTTTTTTTTTTTACATTTCTTTTTAACTGGCACCACAACTCACAGAGGAATTGCTCTGTTCCTCCTTCTGTCTTCAGGAAGGGCACAGAAACAGTGGATCTGCAGTTCCTCTGCTGAAAGTTACTGTAGGAAAGATAGGGGCAAGAAAAAAAGAAGCAGAGAGCATAGTAATTAACATTAACTGCAGGAAAGTATGATTAATGTTATTTGTATAATAGCATTTAACCAACAGCAGCACTCTCATAACAATAGCTCGTTTGAGGGAATATTTTGGCAAATGTAAGGATCTGCTGTTGTTGGATAATAATGTTCTTCTGCAAAAAGGCTCTCTTCATGATCCATGTGTTAGAATTTCAAAAATAACAGTAAGGGGGAAAAAATAGCTCCTGGGTACAAATACCAGACTGAAGTTGAACCTAGCCAGCACCTTTATGAATATTAAAAGGACACTGACTTATCACCATTGTATTTTCTATATAACACAGTCTTCAAATTATTAATAGAACTAAATGAAACTAACTGCAAGCTTTGTTTCTCTATCTGTATCCTGCTCTAGTATCTAGATCTTATAAAATCACCAAAACCGTATTTTAAATGTTTAAGCCTATGGCTATTTTTTTGTGAGAATTATCCTTCGGTACTACCTCTTCCAGTAAAAAATGCAAGCAAAAGAAAAGAAAATTGTCCCAAACGTGTTTCCCAAAGGCTAGAGAAACAGACAGCTTTTATTCTGAGTGCTTGCACTGCTGTTAATCTGCAGCCTACAGGAAACAAGGTCTGCGAGGGTCATATCCTTAAGTCATTTTTCTGTGGCCTTCTAATGGTTTGTTCAAGTCACTTTTCCATACTAGTCCTGGGGAACATTGGGAATGTACTGTTGTATAAGCTGTAGCTCCAGCTCTACAGAGACATGTGTGATATGCTAAATTTAACCCCCTCCAAGTCTCACTGTCTTCAATGAGGTTATTCATTTAGGCAGAATAGTTCACCAGCTATAAAAATAAGCATGGGTGATCTATGCATTCAGGATCCCTAATTATAACTATCATGAGCCACTATTATCTGTGTATTTGTTAAGCATCTACAATTTGTTTAGCACTAGCCACCACTAGACACATTAAAAGAATGTGAGGGTTAAATCTAGGTGTCATTAAGTTAAAGTTATCTTTGGCTCCAATGGGGTTGTTATTTCAGCCTTGAAATCTATAACATGGATGTGAAAATAAAATGTCTCAGAAACTGTAACTATACTTCATCAAATAATAAAAGACACACTTAAATTATTTGCTGCATGAGAAATAAAGTTACTTACAATTGAATCTGCCACTGTTTTTCTTCTTGGAGGTTACATAATTCATTTAAACACGTTAGGAATCTTGTGATGCTCTGATATAATAGAAATACAAGGCAGGGATCTTTTATGCACTTCAAGGTTCATCCCTACACTACAGAACAGTTCCCAAAAATATAAAGGCACATATTTCCACATCACCTCATGGCAATACTTAAAATTAATTCTGCAAAAGACTCTCATCCACAGGTTGATTGCAAAGGAGGAGCAGGAACATGTGGCTTGGACAGCAGCTGGGATAGGCTTGACCCTTTCAACACAGCATGGTTGTGGATTGGCTTGAACAGATCATGAAACAGTATTCTTCAATTGTAGTGGGTCTAAAGAACAAAGTCCCTATTGAGTCCAGGGCTTTTTGCAGACTGTCAAGCTAAGAATTTGAGCTTCCAGGCTCCCCTTGTGCCTGCTTTCTCTGAGGTGCCCTGGAAGAGCATGATGGAGAGGTCAGGGATGGAGTGGGTGTTTTCTGAAACATTCACCCACTTGCAACTGGATACTGATGTCCTTTATTAATTGGGTATTCACTCCAACAGTCACAGGAATGCCTGTTCAGTTTTCAACCATATAGAGTGACAGCATTGTAGGCAAGACTTGGTTCTACCTGATATTTCTGCTAGAAGTTATGATGATGATGAAAGGTGTTAGAGAATAAGGTTATTTAAATGTATATGTTTTAGAAAGAGAATTTGTGATTAAATTATTTCAAAAGCATAATCTTCTTCCAGTGTAAATTAAAATTGCTCAATTATTTTCTGTGTAGATTTCAGCATTATGTGCTGCTATGTTACCTGTAGGTGTGTACAATTGTTGAAGTCTTTCTTTCCTAGCAGTAAGCTTATCTGATGACGTGAGCATCTCCCACTACCATTATTTCACAAGAGAAGTAACCCCCTGTTAAGAGGTTTTTTTTTTGTCTTGGTAAATTGGGTACTGTAACTGTTTCTAAAAACAGATGAAGTATTATTTCAAAGCTCAGTGAAATACCAGAGAATATTGGTTTTATTTAGAGGATTGCTAGCTTTCTGGCAGTAAAGTTTGTTGATCTGTGGAGTTTTTCACATGTTAATTACATATGATAAATTATCTTTTCAGTATTTATTGCAGAGTCTAGCAGCCTAATGCTGATGAAAAACTACAGGTATCTACTGAATTCTTGATGAAATTAAATCTAACCCCCTAGTTTGGAGTTCAGATGCATCATAAGAACAGCATAATTTCAGTTATACAATCGTCTAAAAAGATCTGTTTAAAGTGGATCATGGAAAGAGTTACCTCATGAAATGAGGGCTGGTCTCAATGAAGTCACCCCCCATTCTGTATTGATACCGGGGATTCCCCCAGACTGGGTTCAGGACCTTGCACTTGGCCTTTCTTAACTTCATCAGGTTCACATGGGCCCACTCCTCAAGCCTATCAAGGTCCCTCTGGATGGAATCTCCTTCCTCTAACATACCAACTGCATCACTCAGATTGGTGTCATCTTCAGACTTACTGAGGGCGCACTCAATACCACTTTCTATGTAGTTGATGAAGGTATTAAAGAGTATCAGTCCCAGTATGGATCCTTGGGAGACACCACTCGTTACTGATTTTTGCTTGTACATTGAGCCATTCACTGCGACTATTTGGACAGTCAGCTCCTTATTCATCTAACAATCCATCCATCAAATCCTGTATCAAAGGCCTTACAGAAGTTTGAGTAGATGACATGCCTTGTCCACTAGGAGGCCACTAGATTAGTCAGGTTTTCTACTGTATTAGTCTGAATTTTCATGTTTCTTCAGTGAGGATATCACAGTTATATGTGATACTGTCCTAGTTCTACTTCTTTATGAAACTAAAGCAGAACACAAAAAGTTTGTATGGCAGAATTGTGAGAGAAGACTGTAGGGGGCTCATACAAAGGTCTTTGCTGACCTTAGGAAGAAGAATGAAAAAACAAACGAAATGTTTACTCTGTGTTGATTTACTTTTCCTCCATGCTTTAAAGGTTGCCCAAAAGAAAAAAATAGAGTGTTGTAGAATTAAAGACTATTACATAAACACAAATAGACTGTTAACTTTATGTGTGAACTCAATTCTGGCACTGCATAACTCCAGTATATTTGAAATTTTTGCAACTATGACCTTGTAGTGCAACTTTCTGTACTTGAACTTTTAATTCTAGATGGAAAGTTAAGAATTTATTTACTATGCTCTGCAGAGCATGAATTAGCTAAAAGTTGCTGGTTTAAAACTTGAAATTCAAAACCTGATCGTACCTGGATTAATTATGACAGGAGGGATAAAGACACACCTTTGACACCAAGATAACAGCCATTCAGTTTTCCAGTTCCTGCTCAGAAGGCAAGCAATATGCAGACTTTTCTGTTTAAATAATCATATGAATAACTTAATATAAAAAATATAGGGTATTTTTCTCTGTTATCACAGGAAGAAACAGCTTCCTGTTTTAACTGACTTTTGTTGCTGTTGGAAAATGAAACTGTGGCAGATATTTGGCAGGGAAAATTATCATTGCACAAAGGTAAAGACACAAAATTTTAAGCGACTTAAGCCTTTTGATCAACAACATATGGGAATGATCGTAAGCATTAAAATCTATCTTATAATACATGAGCAAGTGACCTTTCCAATAATTTAAAAAGGCTAAGCTTCAAAACCAACAAAGATTTTTTTAAATTATAAATTTTGCAATTAGACTGAGTAACACATCGCCTCAGAGAACTGTTGAAGTCAAACTCAAGTAAGATTCAGAAAAAAACTCCTTTTCTGGTAACAGCAACAAGAAATTAATTTTGAGTAATACTCAAAATTAATTATAATATCCCTTCTTTTTAAGTCAGGGGTAGAAAGATTAAGGACTTGAGGCCTTCAAAAGCAGGCCTAATACATACCATATTTTATATCCGTCTTTCTGTATAATTGCTACTGATTAAGGTCAGAAACAGATTACAGGATAAAAGGGATGTGACATCTAACATGTTACACTAATTGTCCTATAGAATAATTCTGTGGTGTAAAGTGTTGCTCAAGATAAATAAAGGTAGCAGAATACAAATGTACTCAGTATCACCCTCTGAGCTTTGATGAAGGTTTCTGGTAAGAAATCAGAATTGCTGTCTTTGCTTAGATGCGCTCGACTGTTGTGCTGGGAGCAGCTGCACTTATCTACCTTATATATTGAAAGCTTTCACTATTACTTCTTATTATATTTTATTTACTTTTAGAGTTTAATATTCCAATAAATACTAAGAGCTTGTACATAATATGAATCTTGTATTAAAAAAAAAAAAAAAAAGAAAAATTTCACGTCATACATATTTTGTGAAATTCCTTGCAGGATGT
>WUAM01000287.1:78765139-78781240 GCA_024336885.1 Actenoides hombroni
AAAAAGGAACTTCTGAAGGTGGGAAAAGGGGGGAACATTGGTTATCATATACTCCTGAAGAAATGACTGTGGGACAGTATCCTGTCTTGAGTCAAGAGAAGAAATGTAATTTGGGTTTTTTCCCCATAGGTTCAAAAGTGTACAAACACAACATCAGCACTGAAGATACAATTGCTGTATTTTTTCTGTGTTATTTGCTAAGTGGGGAAAAAAAAAAAAGTTCTTGAAATTGATATATTTTTTAAATTTTGCTAATTTGACTCAAGAGAAGGCCACCCTGGAGCTGGTACACCCCTAAGGGACTGCAGTCTGTGGATAAGAACATGCTGGAGAGGTGCAAGGTGAGGAACTAGTTACAGTATTAAACCAAATGGTCTGGTCCAAAGGGGCCAAGAATGGAGACTGTAATGGAAAAATCTTTAAGTTTTTGTAGCCCATGGTTTGAGTTGCATCTTACAAGAAGTACTACAGGAGAACCCACCCAAAACAGTGGAGGAAAAGTCTTACAACAAGCACTTCAAGTGCAGCAGTGACCTGACCTGAGCTGGCTTTGGTGCCTAATAACTCCATGCAACATATCATCATTCCTGTTCTGAGTGACCACCGTAACAGATGGAGCCCAAAGTCATGGACTAAATTAACTCAATGGACATCTATGGATGTTTTACAGGGTGTTCCACAGACCAAGGGAATGACATGTGTGTATTGTATCTGTGGGGAAAGTATCAGGAAGGATGAGAGAGGGTTAGTGATTAATGAGTATTTATTGGACAGTGTGGGACTTGAGTGATGTAAATGGTATGGAATAAGGGATGAAGAATGTATTGGGTTTTGCTGGGATAGAGTTAATTTTCTTCATAGTAGCTTGTATGGGGCTATGGTTTGGATTTGTGATGAAAATAGTGTTGATAACAAAGGGATGTTTTAGCTATTGTTGAGCAGCGCTCACACAGAGTCAAGGCCTTTTCTGCTTCTCACCCTACCACACCACTGAGTAATCTAGGTGTGCAAAAGAAGCTGGGAGGGAACACAGCTGACCCCACCTGACCAAAGGAATATTCCATATCATACGACATCATGCTTAGCAATGAAAGCTGGTGGAAGAAGAAGGGGGGATGTTTGGAGTGGTGGCATTTGTCTTCCCAAGTCACCATTATGGGTGATGGAGCCCTCCTTTCCTGGAGATGGCTGAATATCTGCTTGCTGATGTAGAGTAGTGAATTAATTCCTTATCCTGCTTTGCTTGCTTGCACAGCTTTTGTTTTACCTATTAAATTGTCTATCTCAAGCCACAAATTTTCACACTTGTGTAAAAGTGAGAAAGTGGCTGGGTGGTGCTTAGCTGCCAGCTGGGATTAAACCATGACCCTGCACTAGAGCATTGATTTCCACTCTTCTTGACTTTGTAGCAGTAATAGCTCCAAGTTGTGCAGCTGTTGGGGTAAAAAATTGCATGAAATTTCATCTTTAAACCTTGCACCATGAATTCTTTATAAAAATAATGGACTGAAGATTTAAGTTTGAATCATTAAATGACTGAGGATCATTAAAAATGCTTAAGCACAAGCCAGCTGCATGACTTGGAACCTGTCTGTGTGTGTGTTGCATGCTTCCTCTTCAGGCACAAGCAGTCATATGTTGAGGTGAGAAATACTTTGCAGGTATTTCTCAAGGAAAGGTGCAAAACTTGTTAGGAAGATGGAAGAAAACTTAGGCAGTGACCTAAGTGTTTTACTGACAGAAGTTCGAAGAACAGCACAGAAATTAATGTTTTTCTGAAGAGAAACATAGCTATTACAGAATTGGAGAGTTCCAGTAAAATATTCTTTGTCAGCTCAGCTCAGCTGTGTGGGAGGAGTGGGGAGACAGAGACACTTCTGATCTGTTTGACAAGACAAGAGGAAACGGCCTCAAGTTGCACTAGGAAAGGTTTAGGTTGGCCATTAAGAAAAATTTCTTTGCAGAAAGGGTTGTCAAGCACAGGAACAGGCTGCCCAGGGAAGTGGTGCAGTCATGATCCCTGAAAGTACTTGAAAAATGTGTAGGAGTGGTGCGTAGGGACATGGCTTAGTGGTGATCTGGCAGTGCTGGCTTAACAGTTAGACTCAATGTTCTTAAAGGTCTCTTCCAACCAAAACGATTTTATGATTCTATCTCCAACCAAAATGTAATTCCTTCCCCAAGGAGATTTAGTCCCTCTTACACATAGTCATGCCCAATATGATTTCTACCCATTGTGGCCTCTGCAGTATTAATAACAACTGTAATTACATTGTGCCTTCTGACCCTAGTTTAACATAACACATTTGAGTTCACATACTGAGTTAAATGTTTAATCACGAGGGTGCTGAAGGAGGAGCAGGTGTTCTCAATATCTCACCTCCAAATGCTTGCCCTATGGCTGGTTTCCTCTTATACACTCATTTATTATAAAGCTGACGGAACTCGCTGCTCCCACCTCCCTGAGCTTCTTAAGCAGCACCTCCGGCATCAAGTTTATTAAAAAATAAAATCAAATGTGAAAGAAATAGGACAGGTGGATGGTTATAAGGACTTGGTGCTATTTAGATTAGTGAGTATATAATCACCTCAACTCATGTCATTACTTGGTTTAACAGCTAGTGTTTAAATCATAGTTCTTGATGGACTGACAAGAGAATGCTTTTCCCTTCCAACTAAACACAAAATATAGGGATCCAGGTTTCCTTTTTTCTAAGGATTTTTAAGACTCTTTCGTTCCTGAACCTGCAAGGGCTAGTCAAGTGATTTCATGCAATAATGTGAGAAATGTACTTCATACAGAACTTGTGTCATTCTGTGCAGAAAGGTAAAGCAGAGGTCACTTTCTTTTTAGCAGAGAAGAACTATTAAGCATAAAATAAATCTGGATTCTTATTCTGCATCTCCGAAGTTCAAAATAATGAAAATTAAGCCCTTGAAAAGTTATTACAACTCAATGGAAGCAGATGCTTATTATGCACAACTGACATCTTGATGAGAATTCTCAGGAATTGCTACCACTTGTATGTCTGCAATGCACTTGGAGCTTTCCCAGTGCTGACCTATGTCCACCAATGACTACTATTCCTGCTACCTCTGACCTCTAGCACAACACAGACTGAAGAATATTGCTTGGTAATACCTGAATAAAGCCTGTAACTCCTGTTTGAGATAGAGCATCTGTCCTTTACAAAGCCATCCAGCCTTTATTTAAAGAACTTAAGTGATGACAAATGCATGAAGTGCATAGAAAAGTAAGAAGTTATTTTTATATAAATTTTCATGTTAATTCAAGCTACTAGTTTGTATGTTGTTTGTTGGGATTAAGAGCCTTCTTCACTCAAAACCAATCTCTCAAAGGCAATACTTGTACACTATGAGCAAGTCACCTATTAGCCCTTCCTTGGATACACTACAGATATCGAACTTCTTTATCCTCTGGCTGAAAACATGTTTTTCCTGAGCATGACTGGTTCATATAACTCTTGTCAGCCTTTTCCAACATCCTTTAGAGCAGACACCAGAACTGACAGTAATGCTCTCAATTAATGCCAAGGAGAGTCACACTACTACTGCTTTATAATTTTCCTTGTTTCCACATCAAAAGGTCCCATGGGTTCTTTCCACACTTAATAGTGCTGGAAATGGGTGCTCAATTGGTTGACTACTCTGACCTTGCATCATCTTCAGCATTACTGATTGCTGAAAAAGAATCTCATCCTATAATTGTGACCCATTTCCTTGTAGTTGAATATATTAAAATCTGATCACTCTGTAGAACTGGCCTGCTCTTAGCGTTATTTACTGCTCCCCA
Organism: Actenoides hombroni; assembly: GCA_024336885.1. Taxonomy (NCBI): domain Eukaryota; kingdom Metazoa; phylum Chordata; class Aves; order Coraciiformes; family Alcedinidae; genus Actenoides; species Actenoides hombroni. Next base: position 78,768,954 of record WUAM01000287.1, read on the forward strand.
GATTTTTCTTCAGCTGCTAATTGTCTGTTTTGTTCAATTTAGCATCAATGTCCCATTAGACTATGCCATGACCCATCTGTTCTCACCAAAAGGAAGTTGTATTCATCTTAGTCCTTTTTCTTTCTTAAGTTCATCCATTACTTCTATTAATATTCCTTTGTGCAATCTGAAGGCTTTCTTCTTTCTCTCCAGGAAGCCAGTCTCTGGTGTTAAACTTGGCAAAGGCAGTGACTGAAACGGGTGAAAATCTGTTTTGTTTAATTTTAACCTGTGGGGTTTTTTTGCACTCTGCAGCTGTTCTCACTAATTTGAGAATGACCTACAGGTAGCCAGCAAGCACCCTATCCCTATCCATCATAACTTGGCCTTTCTTTTATTCTGTCTCATCAAGTCCACTAAAGCATTTTTCAAAGGATCTGTTTTTTTATTTCCAGTATTTTCCACATGGCAGTGTAGTAACAAGGCTGGCACAAGACCCACTGCAGGGAATGAAACTTGCCCTAAACACAACTAAGCCATTTTCACAGCCCAAAGCTTAGCCAAAAAATTATCGTGAATTCCTTCTGCTGTTCCATTGTCCATCCAGTTTACTGCAGCTCTTGTATCAGGAAAAGGCTTTCTTCCCACAGGGGAAGATGGCATAGACTAAGAGAGATGCTGCTTTGTACACCACAACAGGAGTACTTTGAGATGTTCCATTTCTGTCTGTAGGGTAACACTCTTTGTTCTATCAAGCAATGTATCCTCTTACTAGAAGTTAGCCAAAAATCTATTTTTAAACATCACATGTGACCATGTGTCAATATTCACATTGCAGTTTCTTACTCACATGCCAGTGCTCACATACTTGGTTGAGCTGATGCACTGATACTGCACCTGAGCTAGATGCATCCTTGCCTCTCCTCCTCAGCTGTGCTCACAACATACTTCACCCTCCACAAAAAAAAACCACCACAAAACCCAAAACCAAACCAAACCATTTGGGGAATCTTTTTCTTTTACACCAGGAGCTGAAAAATGCACCTGAAAGAATCATGACCTGTATGTAAAGCCATTTTCTGCCTAGTTTCAAGCAATGGTTTTGATCCCAATTACAACTCCTATTTGTAGGAGTCGACTTCTATATAGACTTGAAAATGTCTTTTTTTAAGAAGGGACTGATGCTCACATCCTCATTCCCAGGAGAAAGTTTACAGTCTTGGTCACAGCAATGCATCTCCCTGATCTTCTGATAGTACTGCCCTTTCAAGCAGCAAAACATCCACACCGTGAGGAAGGGGCCGGAAGTGAGCACCAGAGAAGGCTAATGTTCAAGCCTAGGAGTCTAAACTGGAAGAAGTAATCCAGCTATCCGGTCTCTGCAACAGGGGATACTGAATGTGAGACTCCATCCAGAGTACTGTCCAGCAAGAATGACATGGACCTGTTGGAGCAGACCCAGAGGAGGGCCACGAAAATTATCAGAGGCAGGGAGCACCTCTCCTATAAAGAAAGGCTGAGACAGTTGGGGTTCAGCCAGGAGAAGAGAAGGCTCCCGGTGGACCTTATTGTGACCTTTCAGTACTTAAAGGGGGCCTATAAGAAAGGTGGGGACAGAGTTTTCATCAGGGCCTGTTGTGATAGTACAAGAGGTAACAGTTTTAAACTAAAAGAGGGTTGATTTAGACTGGATACAAGTAACAAGTATTTTACAGTGAGAGTGGTGAAGCACTGGAACAGGTTGCCCAGAGAGGTGGTAAATGTCCAACCCTGGAAAAAAAAGTCTGGTTGGACAGAGCTCTGAGCAGCCTGATCTAAAGAGTCCCTGCTCTCTGCAAGGGGGCTGGGCTAGATGGCCTTTAATAATTTCTTCCAGCTCAAAACATGCTGCAATTCTGTGACTCAATGATACCTGGTGGCTTTTTTTGTGTAAACTCAGAAACAAAGATGCAAAGCAGCAATTTTAGAAATACTGATCTGTACTCTGTAGCAGGTGTAGGTGGTTTTGAGCTAGATGGGATACAAATGCCTGCCTAAAGCCTTTACTTGTGTTATTCAAGCTCTGTGATAAGTGTTTCTCTTCATTGGGAGTAAAATGAACTTCAATCAGTGTGCAGAATTTCTATTGCTGTTTTTGTTGGTTTACCTTTTAACTAATTCAGAGCTTTGGATGCTGTCCTGGGGTCTCAGGATGGTTAGAAGGTAAGCATTATAGCATCAACATGGTGGGGGTGCACAAATCCTGTACTGACTCCTACATCAACTTAAGCAGGAGAAGGGCGGGTCAAGAAAGGGTAGTGGATCTTGCCTTAGACTGAGGAAAAAGATGATTATGAAGGGGAAGTCCACCCAGCTGGGATGCATTAGGGCAGGATGATGTAAGAGCGAGACTGAAATGGACTTTTTCCCAAAGAAGGAGTTGAGACAGAAGGAAAAAAAAAAAAAAAAAAATTCTTATTGTAAGAAATCTTTAAAAGTCACAAAGGCATTGTAAGGCCCTAGGTAAGTGTATCTCTCATGATCTTCTTCTGAGTTACAGCATGATTCCTGAAAAAAAAATATTTTTTTCTGCAGTCTGAGGTGGTCCAGGGGTCAATGTCTCTCCTGTCTCCGTAGTCCTTAAATGGTTCTTACTGCTTGCTCCCTCTTCACTCTTTTTTTTTTTTTTTATCCCTAACCAAGCCATCTGGCCCAACTTTCACAAGGCTGCTCAGTATCTCACTGGGTAGGGCCTCAGACTCCCTTATTCATGGCAGGTTGTTTTAGTCAGACACCATTTATAAGTTTTTTTACTTGCAAAAACTATAAGAGCTTGGAAACAGTAACTGTTTTTAACATTTTTTTTTGCTGTTGTAGTAAAAATAGCAGACCACAAGAATAAAAACTCTCTTCTATATTAATTAAATTAAAGTAAAACAGTAATGTTGTGATGCAAACATGGGAGAAAGGGGAATTTAAGGCTGAAGTTGAAAATACCTGAGTCCAGATGAGTGGACTGAGACTGAGTTATTCCATTTTGCTGGGGAATCAGAACTTTTTTCAAAATATCTCCATCTTAGAACAAGAAGCAAATCTGAATTCCTAAATTTTTCTTACATTCTCAAAATGGTGCCTGGTATTTTAACCTTAATCCAGCAATGGGTTTGGTGGACTTGAGAATGCATCAGGTTTCTCCAGCACTGCAGTTTCCTACCAAACCTTCCCCTTCCTGAAACTCCTGTCACCACTGGCTATATTTGTAATGGTAAATAATACCTCCTGGGGCTGTTTTGCTGGCCCTAAGAACAAATGGTACAGAAAGGCTCATGTCTATACAGCTTAACTCTCTTCACCCTTCCTCAAACTGCCCACAGAAAGTCTTTCCTGGCCTGATATGGCTCCTGGATTGTCCCCATGATAGCACTAATTGGCTGAGGCCAAAATTATGCCAAAAATTTAACAGTAAGAATGGTTGTATTCATACTGTGCTCAGGCCCATGTGCTGACCTTGTTTAGTTTATTAGTTTAGCTGGAACCATTGTGGCCGCTTCTAATTCTCCGTAGACTGCTCATTGACTTTGAGTAAGGTTGGTTTTATGTACTCAACCTTGGAGTATATAGGTGAAGATACCTGAGGTACAATCCTGCAGTCTATCTTGAAAAAAAAAAAAGACACAAAAAGAAAAGGAGTCTAAACTCTTGCCTGAATATGTAACTAAAAGAGTTTTTTTGAAGTTTTTGTCCTTTTGTTTTAACATTTTAAAATGTAGGTACTGGAAATCAGTGAAAAGAAAAATCCAACCATTCTAAAAAAATCTATTAATAAAAACAATAAATGACAAGTGTTACTTAAGGAATGGATAGTTTTGAAAACAGGGAAAAAAATATCTATTATATGAAGTATGTTAACAAACAAACCAACCTGAAGATGAATATTTAGTCACAGATTAGCCTTTGACCACTACAAACTAAATCACTGTAAGTGCTATTGCTTAAAAAAATTTTCTAAATATCACATGGGAATATCACAATGACATAAGAACTACTTTCTGTCTCAACAAAAATTATTTTTAGGAGAGTGATTGTTATCTGATGCTGAAAATGCCCTTTCATCCTCATCCCCAGAACTGGCTTCAGCAGTGATATGACAGCTGCTCCATGGGGAGGTGAACAACCCTAGGTGGACAGAGATCAGCTTGTATCATCAAAAAGGAGGCCTGATAGGACTAAAATCACTATGAATATATTTGCACAAATATCTAGGGATTTTTTTCCACTAACCTACAAAAAAAGCTTAGAGTCAGGATCCCATATGTAATTATTTCTTCTGTTTAAACAAATATTGTTAAGGGATTATTTTTCTTTTTTAATTTAATTTTTTTTTTTTTTTTTTTTTTTATTACCACTCCATTCCTGGTATTTTCAAAAAGAAGAAAAAAATTTGTAATTGCCTTGCTGGATATGGACGATGTGATTTGTACCCTAAAAGGCTTAGAAATAGTTGATTTTCCATATTGTGGGGCCAGTATTTAATTGATAGGTTACAGTATAAGAAGCAGAAGAAGAGAGTCTGATAGTACTGCTTCTCTCTGTTGTGCAAAGCATGGTGGCTGTGAGCATGTGTGAGCAGTCTCATTCTAGAGAACAATAGCTTGCTCAGCATTTATTTTGGGGGTGTCAGTTTCTCCTGAAAACTATCTCAGCCCTTAAAGACTCTTCCATTGTCAGATGTTGCTGCTTTACAAAAACAGGTGATTTTCTTTCACCTACAGCTTTTTTTTTCTGTTTGGTAATAGGCAAACATCCACCAAAACTGTGACCTACATGTTGCCAACACAACACCCCAATGGTCAGGGAAGGTGCTGAGAGATCGGGGGGGATCTGGCCCCTTGTCTTTCTTTAACTCAAAGGGAAGGTGGTGGAGAGAGGGCAGAAAGCTGCTATCCTCAGGCACAGCCTACTTGTAAGTATTTTGGATCAGAGTGAAGGCTGAAAATGCTCCTCAAACCTATGTCCCTCACTTCCCAGTCACTGCTTTAATTATTATTAGGCTACTTGACTTAGCAAAACTGCTTTGGGACTCCTTTGTAGTTGTCTTCATAGAGATGATGTCAGAGAATGTCCACTGCTATAGGTGCTAGATAACCCTTCTTGTCTTCTCAGTTTATGAAGCACAGACCTGAACTGATACAGATACAGTGTATTTCTGTTGTGCTTTCCCCTTGAAATAAAGACACAGAACTCCCTAGAATACTGCAGATGAAATAAGCAAGTAATAGCCATTAAATAAATGCTGCTTTGAAGAATAAAAATGCTGCAGAACACTAGTGAGAACTTTGACTATCACATGAAAATACAGATTTAACTATACAGTTATTAAAAGCCAGGCCATATTTTCCATCTTTTTTAACTTGTGAGGTCTCCTTGATATGACTTACAAAACTAGAGAACCTAGGCAGCTTTTATCTATAGAACTATAGCAGTTGATACTGGAAAAATAGGTTATATGGAGCCTTAGAAATGACTGCTTGATTTGTCCAGTATTTATTGCCTGAGTAATGTACAGAAACAGTAAAACAGAAAAGCACAACTTTCCATCTGTGTTGCATTATGCCATACATAAAAACTATTTTTCATTTGAAATGGTGGTAGCCCCATAGGCTTTCTTGCTTTGATATCCTATGCTACCACACATGATATGTTAGAGTATAAACAGACTGGCTATAAATCTGAATCTACAGTTTTGAAAGCTGAAACATTCCAGCACTCACTTCCCACCAAAGAGGCCTCCTAAAATGTAGTCTGGGTCAGGTGTATCGATTAATTTTAAGTGGAGATCAAGGGTTGTTGCATGAGAAATCCTAAGCCAGATAGGAAAATAGAAGAAAAATGACCAAAACCAAGAAAACAAAAAAGTGCTCACCTCTGGTACACAAGACACACAGTCCAAAACCTCATCAGAATGTAAGGAAAAGGTTTGCTGTTTTAAACAGTCAACTTTCAAGCATTCATTTCCTTTTATCCTCTAAAGCTCTTCTCATAAGTTTGCATGGCTTAAATATCATCAAGGTGTGAGCCTGAGTGACACTGGAGGAACACTATCCTCCTTTATCTCTACCCATTTGTAGCCAGGGAGAGACAGCAGGTTAAAACAGATGGGCTGATAGCCTTAAAAGGGTTCAAAGTTGATTAGCAGGAGGGATGAGTTTAATTTTTTTGCTAATCCATAAGAATATAAATGAGAAGACTTAAAACTAACTTTTTGGAACACAGGGGAATTGGTGAATTAACAGCTTTCATTATTTCAATATTTTATTCAATTTTGCTGACTTGAACCTTATATAAAGTTGATGTGAGTATGAAATTGTAAACACTTTCTAGTACTGAACAACACTTTGGAGCCCAACAAAATCCTTCTGACTGCAGTGGGGGGATGAGTGCTAGGTATTCTGAGCAAAAACTTTCCATACATATAGATAGGAATCTGCCACAGGTGACAAGAAAAATCTCTGCATGAAGCTTAAATTAAGGAACAAAAACCAAACCAAACCAAACAAAAAGCCATAGTGTGACACTTTTTCAGCAGAAACAAATAAAACAGCAAGAAATCCCCCTGGTAAGGAGAGGGCAGGGGGTCATGAAATCTAGATGTTTTGTCCACAATATTCTGTCATTTCCTTGAGATGTTTAAAATCCACTTAGTGGAGGAGAGAAAGGAAGGGCAGGTGAGGAGGGTCCCTGGGCCAGGGAGACAAGGGTCATGGAGCAGGGGGTTTCCTGGTCTTATCTGTAGCAGGAAGCCATGAGCCTGCAGCTGAGGGGCAGCATCTCCTGATTTCCAACCACCTCTACAGGAGCCCCCAGGGCTGGTAGGAGCCAGGTCAACTGATACACCACTGTTGAACTGCAGATGCATGTGCTACAGCCCAGATACATACACGCAGGCACAAGTTCACAAGCACAAAACTTCACATTATTACATTACCAAGAATCCAGGTGCTCAGGAGGTAAACTCCTAAGAGGACCCACAAGCAATGCTTAGATAAACTACTGCATATTCTTAAAGATGTACAAGTCCTGGAAATGTTGAAACTTGAGGGGGAAAAAATAAGTGTTCTTGTGTCTTCTGTCCATTTCTCAAAAAAATAATAGGAAAAAAATATGTTCTTTTTTAGTTATTTGTTCATCAAAACTACATTTATTTCTTTCCTTAAGGGCTACATTGTGTATAATTTTCATTACAAAGGAAGCACTGATAGGTGTGTTTATGAACTGAAGTACAAATTTGTATCCTTGGAATGACAGGTATGTCTGTATTACAAATGTGGTTGTCCTGTAGTCTAGAGTATTTCTACATATGCATACATACATATTGCTACTATTTATAAAAAGGGGGGAAAACTAAAGCAGAAAGATTCAATACTGTCGAATTGAAAACAAAACAAAAAAAAACAAAAAAACCCAAAAAAATAAAACAAAAAAAAAAAAAGAAGATTCTGATTTTGAGATCAGAAAAACCTCAAATTTTACAATGCAATTATTGAAGAAAAACATTTTCAGGGGAAAAATAAGAAAGTAAAAATGACATTCCCATGTATGTAGTCATTATAACGTAGCCCAAGGGGATTACACACCTATATAGTGTACACAGTAGGTTGAGCAGAATTTATTTAGAATCATAGAATCATTTAGGTTGGAAAAGACCTTTAAGATCATCGAGTCCGACCCTTAACCCTACTCTACCAAGTCCATTGCTAAGCCATATCCCTGAGCACCATACCTATATGGCTTTTAAATACATCCAGGGATTGTGACTCAACCACCTCCTTGGGCAATATTTTCCAATGCCGGACAACCCTTTCAGGGAAAGCATTTTTCCTAAGGTCCAGTTTAAACTTCTCCTAGTGCAGCTTGAGGACATTCCCTCTTGTTCTGTCACTAGTTACTTGTGAGAAGAGATAACACCCACCTCTCTTCAAGGTCCTTTCAGGCAGTTTTAGAGAGCAATAAGGTCTCTGCTCAGCCTCCTTTGCTTCAGACTAAATAGCCCCAGTTACCTCAGCCATTCCTCATGAGACTTGTTCTCCAGGCTCTTCACCTGCTTAGTTGCTCTTCTCTGGACCTGCTCCAGCACCTTGATGCCTTTCTTGTATTGCGTGCCCAAAACCAAACATAGTACTCAAGGTGTGGCCTCACAAATACTGAGTACAGACGGACAATCACCTCCCTGGTCTGGCTGGCCACATTATTTCTAACACAAGCCAGGATGTAGTTGGCCTTCTTGGCCACTTGGGCACACAGTCAGATGCTTGTCAACCATCACCCCCAGGTCCCTTTCCGCTGGACAGCTTTCCAGTCACTCTTTCCCAAGCCTGTAGTGTTGCCTGGGATTGTTGTGACCAAAATTCAAGACCTGGCACTTAGCCTTGTTGAAGCTCATACAATTGACCTTGGCCCATCTATCCAGCCTGTCCAGGTCCCTCTGAAGAGCCTCCCTACCCTCAAGTAGATCAACACTCCCATCCAACCTGGTGTCATCTGCAAAGTTACTGAGGGTGCATTCTATCTCCTCATTAAGATCACTGTTAAAGATGCTAAACAGAAATGGTCCCAATACTGAGCCTTGAGGAACACCACTTGTGACCGGCTGCCAGATAGGTTTAACTCCATTCACCACCACTCACTGGGCCCAGCCAGGCAGCCAGCGCTTCAACTAGCGGAGTGCACACCCGTCCAGGCATAGGGCAGCCAGTTTTTTTCATGAGAATGTTGTGGGGAACAGTGTCGAAGGCTTTCCAGAAGTCCAGGTAGACAACATTCACAGCCTTTCCCTCATCAACTAGGTGGGGCATCTTGTCATAGAAGGAGATCATGTTCATCAAGCAGGACCTGCCTTTTATAAGCCCATGCTGACTGGGCCTGATCGCCTGATTGTCCTGTGTATGGTGTGTTATGGCACTGAAGATGACCTGCTCCATGACCTTCCCTAGCACCAAGGCCAGACTGACAAATCTGTAGTTCCCCGCATCCTCCTTTCAGCCTTTCCTGTAGATGGACGTCACATTTGATACCTTCCAGTCCACTGGGACCTCCCCAGTTAACCAGGACTGCTGGTAAATGATGGAAATTGGGGGCTGATCTGTTGGAAAGCAGCTCTGGGGAAAAAGATCTAGGGGTCCTGGTGGACAAGAGGATGACCATGAGCCAACAATGCGCCCTCGCAGCCAAGAAGGCCAATGGCATCCTGGGATGCATTAAGAAGAGTGTGGTCAGCAGATTGAGGGAGGTTCTCCTCCCCCTCTGCTCTGCACTGGTGAGGCCCCACCTGGAATACTATGTCCAGTTCTGGGCACCCTAGTTCAAGAAGCACAGAGAGCCACTGGAGAGAGTCCAGCGCAGGACCACCAAGATTATTAAGGGAGTGGAGCATCTCCCTTATGAGAAGAGGCTGAGAGAGCTGGGTCTCTTTAGCTTTGGAGAAGAGGAGACTGAGGGGGGACCTCATTAATGTCTATAAATATGTTAACAGAGAGTGTAAGGAGGATGGAGCCAGAATCTTCTCAATGTCATCCAATGTTAGAACAGGAGGCAATGGGAGTAAGTTGGAGCACAAGAGGTTTAGGGTAAACACGAAGGAAAACTTTTTCACTGTGAGGGTGACAGCACTGGATGGGTTGCCCAGGGAGGTTGTGGAGTCTCCTTCTCTGAAGATGTTCAAAACCCACCTGGACACATTCCTGTGTGACTTGGTCTAGGTGATCCTGCTCTAGCAGGGGAGTTGGACTAGATGATCTTTCTAGGTCCCTTCCAACCTCTGACATTCTATGATTCTATGAAATCACTGAAGTTTCCGTAGCAAAGAAAGCTGAGAATAAGAGAGACAATACCACTGAGAGCTCCTGCCCAACATTGTAGAAACAGCTGATGGGACTTAAAGGCACTAAGTGTCATTGTGAAGGTCATATCAACTGCTGAGCAAAGCTCTCTCTTTCTACATATCAGCTGCCTACAAGTTTATTTTGTTCCCAAGCCTAAATCTTTACTTCTTGTCATCCTAGCTGTGAGATAGTATTGTCATTTGTAGACTTCTGGATTTATCCTTAGTATAACTTAAAGCTGGCATACAGACATCTGCACTTTCACTGGAAACTCTCAGGTCTTGAAATGGCAAGAAAAGGTTGAAAATAGCTGTTTTGGTGACTTTGAGCCTTCTGTCCACTTCAAGGCAGCATCATAAATGGTGCTACGTAGAGAAGTGGTTTGAATCCCCTCTCTACCTTCTCTGTGTCTGCTGTGGCTGTCATACCTGGGGACTGATCCTTGCATGACTTGATGAGCAGGAGCAGTCTCACAAAAGAGAAAGCTGTCTCAGGCAAAATCCTGGGAAAGTTTACCACTTCAAGGTACTATCTGCATCATGTACGTGGAGAGATTTTGAACAGAAATTCTCCACTTAAACTGATTTGGGAGTTCCTGACCACCAAACTGGTGAGGGTGACTTATATCTCTGAGATGCAAGATCATGATGAATGATTGCAGGTTAGAAAGCAAGGGCTTTGTCAAGGACCAAAATTTTTTTTATTGCCCCTGTGCTCCAGTTCCTAGGGGGATCCATCAGATGTTCCAAGTGAGGTCCCCTGACTAAACTCTGGCACATTGCGTTGCTCCACACTGAAGGACACACCACAGTGTTTGTCATGCAGTTCCATGATGTGGAATCAGCTACCAGGCAGTTGGAAAGCACAGGCACAGAGTAGGAGGAAAAGTGGCAAAATGTGAGTTGATTGAATATATTTCAGTTTAGTAGAAAAGTCAGTGAATTAACCATGAACAATAAAAAAAAAAAGGTTGTTTCAGTGCCTGTTCCCAGGAGACAATAAAGGTGAGAATGATTTGAAGTGTTTGCAGGAGAGAGAAAAAAAGAGAAGAGTCCCCAGCATGAGAGATGGGAAATTCAAAGCTGAAAGTTAGACAAATAAGGAATCAGGAGCTGTGATCACGTGCTTAATCTGCAGTACCCCTACAGAAAGTAATAAATTAGTTTCTATTAGCTGTAAGGGTTAAATACTGTTTTCAAATATTTCTCACAGTTTACCCATGCCTTCCACAAAAATGTGTATGTTAGCCTTAGAAAAACTGATGTGTATAAGGCTTGGGAAGGAAAGATAAATTGTGATGAGATTTGACATCCTGAAGGGCTTATTCTCTGATGAGGGAAGAAATGAAACGTTGCATTTTAAAAGAGATTTTCAACTGAAAATTTTAATTGGACCTCATTTAAAGTGTTTTGAATCCTCTCTGGGTATAATATAGGCCACACTAAAAAAAAAAGCCTTTAAAGGTTTTGATGTTTGCTTATCTATATGCTGTCCCAAAGTATAACAGAACATGGTGGAAATTATGAGTAGCATGTGGGCACTCTGCTGTTGCACAGCAGGAGATGCGGTTAGAAGAAGATTTGAGAGTTCAGCATTTTGTGTCTGTCAGTAGCAAACTAAACCAGAGGAAAGGATCTGGATGTATGTTTGCAATTTATTTCTGGACAAGCTGTGGCTTGGTCTTCTGTGGGACATTTTCCTTCTGTTTTCTTGCTTTTGCAAGAGTGTAAGTGAAAGAGATAAAATCCAGCTGCAGTATCTTCATTGGCATGATGGGTTTTATCCATGTTGCTGGTATATTGAATACAGTAGAAACTACAGGTTTCCATTAGGAATCTTCAAGGTGTATTTTTCTTTTTATATTACTGTGGTTAAGCACCCAAACTATCAATTTTTGCTTTGATAGTCTAAGGAGAATTCATGCTTTATCTTCTTTAACAATGATCTTTGCTTGGAAGGATAAACTGATTGGATATTTGGTTTCCTCCTTTTGAATCCCAGAACAGAGGTCACCTTTTTGTTGTCTAAAATGTGTGATTAAAGTATTGTTGTTCCCAGGTGACCAGTGTTTGGGATTGGAGGAGAGGCAGGCAAGATGTAAGTGCCCAGCTATTGTGTGCTTCAAACCTTGTGTGATGGTAAGATCTGGAAAGACCTATCTAGAGGGAAGAAGTGTTGATTTTTCTCAATGTCTCTGTGCTCCCCCTTCGGCTCCTTGCAGATATGCTTTAACAAAAGGAAGAGATAAATTCTGCACAGGTGGGAGTCTGTCTTTTCTTTAGTTAAGTGCTCCTGCTGACTGTGCCATGGGGGAGGTGAATGGCAGGCGCCACACTACCTCTAGCTCATGGGGCTCATGCAAATCAACACCACTTCCTGTGGAAACTGAGAATGCCACCCAGATATCTCAAGGGTATAAAGGGACAGAAAAATATTGATCGTGGTGCACCC
>WUAM01000287.1:78781340-78798551 GCA_024336885.1 Actenoides hombroni
ATAGGCTTGGGGTCCCCTAGCCTTGTGTTATGTTTAAGTGGTGTAACAGGTCACCGACTTTTTCCTTTTGGATTGTGAAGGGCCCATTCTGGCCCCCCCCCCCCCCCCCATCTCCCAGCTCACGGTGCTGGGTGTCTAGGGAACAACTAGATCTAATGCTAAAGACTGAGGCAAAGAGGCATTAAGCACCTCAGCCTTTTCCTCATCCTTTGTCACTATGTTTCCCCCTGCATTAAATAAAGGATGTAGATTCACCCTAGTCCTCCTTTTGTTGCTAATGTATTTATAGTAATATTTTTTATTGTCTTTAACGGCAGCCAGGTTGAGTTCTAGTTGTGCTTTGTCTTTCCTAATTTTTTCCCTGAATGGCTTCACTACATCTTTGTACTACTCCTGAGAGGCTCTTCCCATCTTCCAAAGGCCATAAACTCTCCTTTTGTTCCTGAGTTCCAGCCAAAGCTCTCTGTTCATTCAGGCTGGTCGTCTTCCCCGACAACTTGTCTTTTGGCACACTGGGACATCTGCTCCTGTGCCTTTAAGACTTCCTTCTTCAAGTATGTCCAGCCTTTCTGGGCTTCTTAGCCCTTCAGAGCTGCCTCCCAAGGGACTTTGTCAATCATTCTCCTCAACAGGTCAAAGTCTTTCCTCTGGAACTACAAGATGGCAGTTCTACTGACCCCCTCTTTACTTCCCCAAGAATTTAAAACTCCATCATTTCATGATCACTATGCAAAGATGGCCTCTAACCATTACTTCCCCTACAAGTCCTTCTCTGTTCACAAGCAGCATATCCAGGAGGGTACCTTCCCTCAAGTGTTTCTATTGCTAAAGACTGAGGCAAAGAAGGCATTAAGCACCTCAGCCTTCTCCTGTCTTTTATTACTATATTTCCTCCTGAATCTAGTAAGGCATGGAGGCCCTCCCTGGCCTTTCTTTTATTACTAATGTATTTATAGAAATTTTTCTTATTGCTCTTCACCTCTAAAGCCAGATTATCTTCTAGTTCAGCTTTCGACCTTCTAATTATTTCTCTGCATGACCTGACAACATTCTTATACTCATTATGAGTCATCTACCCCTTCTTCCAGAGGCCATAAACCCTCCTTTTTACCCTGATTTTAAGCCTAACCTCCCTGTTCAGCCAGGCCGGTCTTCTTCTCCGCCAACTTGTCTTACGGCATGTGGGGATGGCCTGCTCCTGTGCCTTTAAGTCCTCCTTCCTAAAAAATGTCCAGCCTTCCTGGACTCCTACATCTTTCAAAACAGACTCCCAAGGGATTCTATCAAGTGACCTCTGAAACAAGTCAAAGTCTGACCTTCAAAAGTCCAGAGTGTCAGTATTGCTTCCCCTCCTCCTAACATCTCGAAGAACAGAGAACTTAAAGATTTAATGGTCATTATTCCCTAGACAGCCTCCAACTGCCACATCCTCTACCAGTCCTTCTCTGCTTTCAAACAAGAGGTCCAGCAGGGTACCTTCCCTGGTCGGTTCACTAACCAACTGTGAGGAAGTTGTCCCCTACACATTCTAGGAACCTCCTAGATTGTTCCCTCTCTCCTGTGTTGTATTTCCAGCAGTTACCTGGGAAGTTGAAGTTCCCCATAAGAATAACAACGACCTTGAGATTTCTCTTAAGTGCTTATAGAATATTTCATCTAACTTATTGTTCTCTTTGGGAGGTCTAAAGCAGACACCCACAGCAACATCAGCTTTATTGGCCTTGTCCCTTAAGTTCATCACTGCCTACTTGAAAAATTATTAATGGGTAGTAGTCTGAGGACTGAACTAGGTTAGAAAGTTTTCTCTTTATGTCCTTAACCGTGGCCCCAGGGATGCAGCAGACTTTCCTAAGAAGTAGTTCCAGTCTACAAATAGGGCCTTCTGCTCCCTTCAAAAGTGAGTCCCTTATGATGAGGATGTGTCTTTTTCTCTTTAATGAAGTTGTTTTGATATGAGGCATAGTTCAACTTAGCCTCAGCAACTCCTCTAAGTGAGGTGAACCTTCATTTGCAGAGTGGTGTATCTATTTTTCAGGGGCGCCGGGGGAGCTGCAGTAGCTTCTGGGGTGACACGCCTGCTGCACCTGGCAGGAACTTGTTGCCTCTGTGAAGAGGGGATAGGGAGCCCACTGAATCCTGAGCTCTCTCTGACTGTTGGGCCTGTTTCCACCTATCTCCCTTTCACTCTCCCTTATACTCCTAACGCTTTCCACTTCCTCCTTCAGCTCAGCCACCAGGCTGAGCATATGATTCAGCCAGTCACATCACACACAGGTGTTGTCTTTGCCAGCCTGTGTTTCCAGTGCCAGGCTCAGGCACTCCCTGCAGCCAGAGACCTGGACACCCACACGTTTGCTCTGTTTGGGTCAACACATTTCTTCTGGCAATGGCTTTCAGACAGATTTCAACCATATCTCGTCCTCTTTTGGGAGGGCGATGATGACTACGTAGGTTCACCCCTCAAGACAGGGGAGGGAGCAGTCACAGCAACTGAATGTACCCACCCTAAGCTCAGTGATCCCCTGAGGCTTTTTACAGGGTGTGGTTACCATTGCTCTGGTGACTCCCCCACCTTGTCAGCCTTTGCTACAAGAGCTGCCAGCTCATGGCAGGACTCTCTGATCACGGATCAGGGATCAGGGATCTCTGATCCCCTGGCATTTCCCTGTGAAAGGAAAGCCTCCGGAAAAACCCTGAACACCAAGAACTGCTGCTCCACTGACAGCCGAGGCTGGTCCCGAAGCAGCTGATCTCACCGACTTGCTTAATATTAAAGTTAATATTAAAGATTTTATATTCAATTACTTCAAGTCTTATATAAATTAAAAACACATTTTGAATTACTGAAGTGCAACAGCTATTTCATTCTACATTTCTCTCTAAAAAACCCCAACCTTTCAATGCTCATTTAATAAAAAAGACAGTTTTGGTGTTGGATTTGCTATACCACTCTACAAAGAGGTCTGGACTCAGCACTGCTCAACTTTAGTAGCAACTATCATGGAAATGAGAAGGAAATGACTGAAAACTCTCAATATCAGGAGAATCATGTTCCTTCCTATGTCCATCCACCACTGACACCAGACTTTGTTATTTTAAACTTTCTGTAGCTGTTACACATGACACAGTCCTGGAATCACCCTCTAACTTTGCTCATCAGCTTTCAGTTCCACATCATCGCTAGAAACAGTATTTTTCTCTTCAAATTTCTCTTGCCCTACAGTTTCCTTAGCTTGGCATTGCAAGCCTGGTAGTCTATGGGGTTAGGCATTAGTTGCTTAGCCTTGTTATGATCGCCTCACAATAAATTGTCTTATGAACTGTTCCAGCCTTGAGAGATCTTTTTAAAATCAATGTTCTTTTAAAACACAGAAAGCATTTGTGATACATGAACAAGACTAGATGGGAGTCAGTAATCCTTTTCTCTAGGACTGCAAAGTAAGCTTTCACATCAGATCTAAACCAGTAATATCTTAACCACGGAACATGTGCTTGGCTCATGATATTACTGAAAATACAGAAAAAATGTAAAATAAAATGTGACATGGGAGATATGAGCGCACTTCTAATTTAAATTCTAAACTGATAATTCAAAATACAAGTTATTCAGAGAATATAACTTCAGTTAATAAACAATTAGGAATCAAATAGTAATCAATGCAATATCATCAAAACAAAAAGAGGTGGCATAATAATAGTTTACGTATTTTGCATTCATGAAGTATACATATGCTGTACCCATTAAAGCTGACTTAAGTTACTTAACATTCAATTGTGCATTTTGTGGAGTGAGTCAATAGAGTGACTCACTAGCCCACTACGGTGCCATATGGGAAACTTTGCCTCTCCTGAGCAGATGGAGATTAAGCCTGTCACAGACAAAATGTGTTTTGTCTCTGGAGAAAGGATGTTGGCTGCTTTGTTCTTAGACTTTTTGACATGCCAAACCTTCTGCTTGCATTGGGAGTCCTACATTTTGGGGTCTTATGGATGCTCAGCATGTCTTTGATATGCTGAGCTGCAGAAGACAGGCAAAACTAGGCTATCCAGAAGCCTGAAAGTAAAATAGGAGAATATGAGCATTGCTGTGTAATCCAAGATTTAACTGGTGGGAGAAAGAAGAGGAAATCATCACCTTTGCCACCTTTTTAACACATAATCCTCTCTGAGGGAGGCAAGTGCTTTCCATTTCACTGTGGGAGATTTAGATAGAAGGAGATTTAGATGGCTTTATACTTCTGCAGATGACTGAGGCCACAGAAACCCTATTTTCTATTCCCTCTGGATGCATTTATCTAGAACCACATTTTTTCTTTTTTTTTTTTTTTTCCTTTCCTTTTCCCTGAATCCTTTTTGTAGTCAGTTTTTCTGCTGTACTTTTCCACATTTTTCTATGCACAGCCTTCTGTGGGTGAAAGATGAACACATCCCTATGATATTTTCTGAACATAGCAGAAGGAAAATACCAAGAGGTATTACTATTTTCCTTCTTTTTTAAAAGAAATACAGTCAAGACCACATACATCCACCCTAATTTTTTAGGTTAACAGGGCCATCAGAGATAGGAGTGTAGGCATTGTTGGTTCTGACAGCTGTCAATGGGATGAAAGGTATCTGCCTACCACTGCACAATGATCATATTGGAATTTAAGGCAATCCAGAAATGAAATGCATCTAGGGCTGGATGAGTCTCAGTTTATGTGCAAGGAATCTGTGCCTACACATGACCAAGTAGAATATATATATTTTTAAAGCTCTTTCTTTATTACTTTTCCATAAGTTTTCAAGATTGTGCACTCACTCTGTAGTACTTCATCTCCCTCACCATGCATGCGCACTGCGCACAACAGAGCCTCTGACACCCTTCTGTGCCTATTTCTACATAAATAGTTATATAGGACTATCTCTGTCACCTACTGGAAGAGTGCTTGGCCCTCCAAAATCAGGACTCATCTGGAAACAGAAAACTGAAAGCACCCTTTGATTAGTAACAAAAAAGGTCAATTCTGGCTAACGAAAACATGTTTTCAGAAGGTTTCTCTTAGCACAAAATGATATTAGTGACATCACACAGAACAAAATTTGACTTTTACTCAAAATCTTCTAACAAAGGATCCAGATTTTAAGACACTGTTCTCAGTTTCTCAGTGAGGGGAGACTTTATTTTTGAACATTGGAACAAAATAGGTCAACTGAAGTCAACTAATTTGTACATTTTTATAGTTATCCTTTCCAGTTGTAATTTTAAGGAAGTATTGAACATGCACAAGTATAACACATTGAGTGCATGTTAGTGTTTGCACATTTTAAATATTCACATGTACGTTATAGAAAGCTGTTAGACAGACTAAAGGATTATAAAAGCAACAGATATGGAAAGTTCCTTGACTATAAAAGTTTTCAATCCATCATTTCATAAAGCATTAAAATAAGAACTTCCATTAGGTATCCTGCTACAAGTTTATACTCAAATAAGAAAGGAAATATTCACTAGCCAAAAGAAAATATCTGATTAAGGAATATGTTAGAGATGGAAATAAGAAGATGATTGTAAAGCCTCTCAAATTAAAAGCCATGATCTTATTGGTCATTAAGTACATGAAAGAACAAAAAAGAGACATGCCAGAAATCCATAATCTGATTTATAAAATGAGGGTCTCGACATCTTCCTTCCTAACTGTCTTTTTTTTTTTTTTTTTTTAATCTTTTTTTATTATCAATGAATTGTGAGATTTTATTTCAGCAGCCTGGAGGAAAGAAATGTGGCCACAACTCACACATAACATGAACAATTATATCGAGCTCTTCCCTGATATAACATAGGTTCTTCCCTCTAGTCTCTCTTCCAGGAATTCAAAACTTAGTTCAAGTGAGCATTAAAGCACTAATGTAATAGACATCATCAAGCTAATTTGTTATTTATGGATTGTGTATATTGCTCTTTTCTGCTCTGACATTCTTTCTGTTTAGTCCTTATTTATTTGGCTCCAGTTAACTGTTGTACATTTTGTTTAATAAAGTTTACATTTTTATCAAATGTATTATTTTTATTCAAAATTTTGTTTTATATAAGACTGGTACAATTAGATGCAAAAACTGTGGGCTCCAACAAGCTTCAATACATCAGCTGGCTTGTCCAAAGTAGAACCTAAACATTGGGAACTGGTAAGAGCTAAGGAAACCCATGTGAGATTAAAGCTATTGTAGATTTCGGAGGAAGCAGTTGTCATCCAGGAATTCCTTTCTTTTGACGTAAATGATAACAAATAGCAAATTCTCTCTGTTAATCAGAGAGAATACACAATCACTTGCTTTTCCCAAAAATCTTGGCTCCCAAAAAATTTATCCACATATGGCCAAAGTCAGACAACACCTGGGAATGTGGGAAGATTGCTCACTCGACCCATTCACGACACATTTCTAACCACAGCTGGATTTGTTGGAAAAGGGATGCTGGCCTCATGTCCCTTCTCGCTCACAGCCAAGTAGTGCTGTCTGGAAGCAAAGATGAGACCAGAGTCCAGATGCTGGCCTGAGGCCGGGCAGGTCACAAATAGATGATATTTATTGAGAGTGCCTCTTCATCATAATATCTCCAGAGAAAGTTTGTTAGCTTTGGCAGACTTCTCACTTCCCTGCACTTTTATCTTGTGATATAAGTTGAGGACAAAGTCATGAGTGATTCACAGAGGTGGGAGTTTTCCTAATGCTTTGCAAAAGTGGCAGGACTTCCAGAGGAATTAACTAATACTGCAAATACTCCTTAAACAAAACCTGAATGACTGGTTTAAAAATGTCATTTAAAATTCTTGCACTCACTAATCTGGATTCCCATCAACTTTTTAAATTGTTTGAGAACAGCAAGGTCCAGCCCATCCAGCCTGGATGTCACCCCAGTTCCTGGTTCCCCTGCCCTGTGAACCAGATCTTGCTGCTTCCAGGCACTGGTTCAGCACCCTGTGGATGTATCCTTGGCTTCTTGCTTAGACTGACCACCAAAAGAGTAGTCATGTCAGGTCATGCATCTAAAAGTGACTTGCCTAAGTCTCATCTTACCACATAGAAATATAGAGACTGCTAGAGAAATGTTCACCCCTTTCTGAAACATGTGACAGCAGGAGAGACACTGCAGAGGTGTCTCCCTCTCTCCACTGAAAGAAGGGCTGCCAGCCCAGATTTAAATGACTATTTTTCATGTGTGAGAAGTTAGGTGAGATGAATCCCACCTCCAGTGCTAGAATTAGGAGTCATCGCTATTTCTTTCCCACCAGCTGTAGTGGAGGCAAGATCTGGCAGGTCTGCATAGCCTGGATCACTCATCTTATTCTTAAATTTAAACACTGTATTAGTAGCAATGTCTAAATTAGACATTTAGAGTAGGTGGTTCAAATATGGTCTCCCATCATAATTTCATATGCTTTTAGAGTGCCTGGAAACACTTGGGCTCCTATCCAGACTGAAAGATCCAAATAGTACTGCGTTATAAAGATATCGTGAATGATGTATAGCTCCGTATCGCAGAGTTTTGCATAGCATTTTTATCTATGTTTAATTTTTCTTGAGTTTGGTTTGAACATCCCCAGAAAAGCTGCTGATATTAGCCACAACAGTGACCAAAATACTATTGCACCGTTGTAAAAAAAAAAAATTAAACAAAAGAACAAGGTATTTTTATCTCTGAATATTCCTTTTTTTCCCCTCATTCTCATTATTGGAAGATATTACTTCAGAGATTGGTCATTTCAGTTCACTCCAAGTTTTAAGAGGCAGTAAGAAGGTTTCAGACCTACAAGTTGGCCTTATCTCGTTAGTTAATCAAAAAATGTATGCTAATTGTATTCTGAACACTATATTGTCTGCTCTGCCAGGAAAAAGTAGTCTCCAAATCAGTACGTTGCTGGCTTACAGTTCATTTAACAATGAGGAAGGTTTTAAGGAATTTAATGTAAGGCACAAAATGTAAGTCCCCTTGGTTCTTTTGGCAAAAGAAGTATTGGGGGCCAGGATAAAGGGGAGTGGGGGGAAGGAAAAAAAAAAAAGAAAGAGAACTTTAAAGTAGAAAAGATTCCAGTTTATGGGCCTTAGAAACATGGATAGATACCAGTCCAAAAAAAAAAAGCTATATATCTGTGTTTCATCTGGTTTTATTTTAGCTTGTTTTTTTTAATCTTATGTTTAGTTTTTCTGTTCACAGTAATGACACCCTTACTAAATCAATAGTAATCAATGCAGAGATGATCTGGAAAGTACATTGGAAAGGCAAGGTATTTAGCTTTTGCAATAAATACAGAATTATTATACATGATTCTGTACAATTTTATTCATTCTCTCTTATCCTCCATGTTCTGTACAAATTAAACTGCAGACACCCCATCAATCCCTTTTTTTTGCACATGGCTCATTATACAGTGGCATCGTTCATTCAAAGCCCCTCCATATGACAATCCCCACCCCAGTGCTAATAATTTTCTCTTCCTCTGATCCCACACAGCTCAAATAAATGCTTCCAAGCCTCTTTAAAACACATTTACATACCATAGAAACATACATCCAGTGCAAGCCAAAGAGATATGCAGTTTCCATTAGTGCAGGAACTCCTTGGAGTATAGTTTAAACAGACTCCAGGAAAATTTGAGATGCCATATGAAAAAGGAGGATTCCTCTGTTTAGAAAGAAGTTTGAAGCAGAGTGTTTGTGGGTTGTGTTCCACTATTTTAGTACAGAAAAAAAACAAATATAAGCTTTCTCATAGGCAATTTCTGGATGAAGGAAAAAGCTGTAAACTTGAGTTCAACAGTGCATGGATTCTCTCTATAAGTACTCCTAAGTATTCTAGTATGACATGAGATTTACAGCCACCATGACGTCTTGTAGTCACTGCAAAGCTAGACCTGTGAAGTTGCACAACACAGCTAACATGCTGAGAGACCTCTGAGAACATTTAGCAAGTGAGAATCTGACAGCTTCTCAAGGTGAGGCCAAGAATAGTCAGTGTTGCTAGAAACCCATGCTAGTGAAACTGAACCACAGGTTTACATGACAGAAAATTTTCAAAGGTATTTTTATTTTTAACCTTCTATTATTTTCTTAAGAATACTTTTAGGAAAAAATAAGTACTCTTTTAGAATCTTCTAAATGGAAACTATACTTCCATGAAAAAGATTTAAGAAAGATTTTCCTGTCTGGTGAGGTATGAAAGACCTTATCTTACTTGATATGCATAAGGGAAATCACTGTTAGTTAGAAAATGTTTGATGCTTTTTTCTATGAAAGCATTAAATTTAGATGCTGTGTAGGTTTTTACATACATATTCTGGCATTAACAGCCATAACAATATCTTTAACTGTAGTCATGTTTTTTCAACACTGTCAGTTAGGAAACCATTTTTCAAGTATTCATAATTTTGTTAAGTTTTAATAATCCAAGATGAAATTTCCCATATTACAAGCCTGTGTTAGACTCATTTAATTTATTTTTTTTTTAATTGTGACAAAATGCTTTAGATAATGTTTTTGAAACCAGGGTCAAGGCAATACAAATAAATTCTTACCACCTTTTTATTGGAAAGCTGCATCAACACAATACTTAGACACATGGACCCAAAAATTGGCAATGGATGTGTATGTTGTGTGGATGTCAAAGATGTCATTTAATGCATGGACTTTTTGAAGTTTGCAGCTTCAATCAGTGTATAATGTCTGTAATAAATGTGCAGATTTACAGTTTAACTTTTCAGACTACATGTGCATCATTCCTCCAAAACAATTGATCACGTGCCTTTCCAAGCTGCAGGCATTGCACAGGCAGATTCCTTTCCCCAGGGCTGCAGTAGGAGCAAAGCAAGATGCAAAATATTGTGTCTACTGAACACAACCAAACAACTGCCCAAAGTGAGAGAACAGATCAAATGCTCTTTTCCTTGCTTCATTCGGAAAATCACTAAGTTATTTGAAAATTAAGTTTCAAATAGAAGGTAAAGAAGGAAGAGAGAAGCCTGAGGCACATTGTTGAACTTCAACCATTTGGGTTAAAACCAAGTGCCACTTTAAGATCCTGGGAAGGAAGATAAAGGAATTGTTTTGCATAGGGACAAATCTTCATCTTCTGCATATGTGTAACATCAGTGACTATCAATGACATATATCTCTTAAAGATGAAATATCTGGGATTATGTAGATAACATGCTCCAATTCATTACTCTTCCCATTTTGAAAATAAAACCAAGTCAGACCCAAAGCACAACTGGAGTCAGAATAAAACCTTTTTTAAGCATTACAGTTTGGAAAAAGTGTCATTTTACAGTGTATTTCATGGTTGAGTAACAGAAACCAAACACTGGAAGGAAAGCTGTTCATGCTGTGCCATATGTCTAACCAAACTGGAAAACATAATAACAGAATATCTCAAGAGAGCTTGTCCTCATGAGATTTACAAATTTAAGAAAGTGTTAAGATAAGTATATGAAACCATGAGTGCTCAGATCTCAGAATCTCAACGGCTTTGAAGCTTGCCTGTTGTTTCTAACATGATTTAGTCTACATTTTTATGACCTCAAAGTGTTTAGATTTCTTTTAGATTTCTTTTTAATTCTGTATTTCTGTGAGGCTATTTAGAACTACCTTTCATGCCACCATTGAGGTCAGAAAGTTTTATAATACCAGGGAGTGCATAATTTCCAGAAAAGATAGAGTATTTTATTTACTTGCACATATACAATGAACAGGTGATGTTTTTGGTGTAGAGCTTCTAAACATGCTTTTTAAACAAGCACAGAAAATTTGATTCAGATCACACTAATCTTGACAGAAAAAATAGATATTGATAGAGAACTGAGGATTTATCCACACATCCCACAGCATTATTAGAGAAAATCTTCTGTTTTCTGCAACCTACTAACCTTGATTTAAACTAGGAATGAGTCAGTTTTTGAAGCAATCTTAAAATCACTTGTGCCTGTAATCATAAAGCTTTTTTTTCCAAAATCTGGTTGTGATTTCTCAACCTGCGAATATTATGACTCTACAGAAAGTTTCTATTGATGTGATATTAAACGTCTAATATTAAATACCAAGTGCAAAGCTACTGTATTGATATAAACTCCTGACAGTGGTCCTGGTCAAGAGACCCAACCTCAAGACCACAGGCAGGTAATATGTTTGGAGTCTGTAATATTTTCCTTGACCCTTTCCAATAAACTTCTCGTACCTCATAACACTTTCTCTATTTAAAATACTTCCCTATTCCTCAGGACTTTAAAAAAACTGCTTCTGAAGACCATAAACTTGGTAATTCTGGTGCTGGTTAGTCACAGTAACAAGTCCTGTGAGGTGTTATTTCTCCAGTGAGTTGAGCTTCAGGGACAGATGACTTTTTGTTTCTCGCCTAGGCACCATTGCTTAGAGTGACAGCATATCAAACCGAAGTTAAGTAAATATATGTGACAAATGCATACTGTATAAACCATTTTTATTGCTTCACAACACTTAAAGGTCTTAGAGAACAGTATGAAAATGGGAATAGAAAGACAGTGAGCTGTGCAGTGTATGTGACGAGGTGATTAAGGTGCTGTAGTGGCACAGGATTCCCTGGCTTCTCTTCCTGTTCCATGATGCAACATCCAGGCTGTCCCTGATCCATATATCATCTTCCAGCTTTCATCAGTTTTGTTGAGTTCAGCTGTAAATTAACTGTGGCCTCAATATTCAATGTGCAAATAGAGTTCTTCATACATTTCTAAAGCAACTCAGTGCTTCCTTAACCCATCCAGAAAGAGTACGTTTTATCTTTCTGAGAAGAAACCCTAGGCATTTTTAACATACAAATCTTCCCATACCCAATCTCCAAATGAATTTTCACCAGAAAAATTTTACAAGGGAACTACAAGCCATTCTTCTAAATGTTCCTGCTGCTTTCTTTTTCTTGCAAGTTTGCTTTTTCAGCATTTCTCCAGAGTTTTACTTGCTCCCCTTATGATCTTGTCCTCCCTCTCTTTTCTCTGCTAGACTTTTCCTCATCTGTCTCTGTCTCCTTCATACTTCTTTCAGAAGGGATTTGGGTCAGAAGTGGTCAGCCATGCTTCCTCCAGGCTGATTGGACACTTCTGTCTCTGTTTGACTGATGAAATTCCCAAAGCTCATAGTTAATTTTAGGGTGTCTGGGGGAGGAATGAGACTGGCATTGAGCCAAACACACATTTAAATGTGCCAGAAAATTACACAGCAGTCAGAAAATTGCAAAATCTGCAATTTTTATGTAACCCACAATTTTCTAGAGGTCTTGATTATCATCCGGAGTTTAGTGTTTTACAGGAAGTGCAAGAGGTTACATTTCCAGTGATTTTTAAGTGACCCCAAAACTGTTATACTAGGAAAAAATCTTACCAGGATTAACTATTTCAGTGATATTTCTATCTATTTCAAGAGCAGTCAACAAGGAAAAAAGGTCTTTTTTTAATGAAACAATTGATGCTTGCAAGTTGTTTATTTTTCAGGTTTATATCCACAACAGATTATCCAGGCAATGGTGTATCTAAAGCATTTTGTCTTTGAGGAGATCCAAACTGAAAATTCTGTTGTAGGAGTGTGGTTTTGTGCATACCTGCATAACACAATGGAGGCCTAAGAGCACAATATCTTACAAGGCAAGAGTGGTATAAGTTATTCATTATATTGATAATGTTAATAAGACGAGAATATGTTGTTGCTGCCTGTTGAAAAAAAAAAAAAGAAAAAAAATGGACATTATCTTATGACTGATTTTGTAATTTGCTCCAATATGACCACTTTGCACAAACCCCAAACTGTCAAGCACCACCTTGTGAGCTTGGGGACAGCCAACAACAACTCACTGGAGGTGACCATACAGGTGCCTGAATGTACAGTGTTCTGTAATGTGGTTTTTAGCACCAAAAAACCAAACCATTTTCATACAATCATAGAATTGATTAGGTTGGAAAAGACCCTTAAGATCACTGAGCCAGCCATTAACCTAGCACAGCCAAGTCCACCTCTAAACCATGTTCCTAAGTGCCACATCCAAAAATCTTTTTTGCACCATCCAGGGATGGTGACACCATCACTTCCCTGGGCAGCCTGTTCCAGTGCTTGATGACCTTTTCTATGAAGAAATTTTTCCTAATGTCCAATCTAAACCTCCCCTGGTGCAACTTGAGGCCATTTCTTCTTGTCTTATTGCTTACTGTTAGAAGAGATTGACACCCACCTCACTACAACCTCCTTTCAGGTAGGTGTAGAGAGTGATAAGGGCTCCCCTTATCCTCCTTTTCTCCAGGCTAAACAACCCCCATTCCCTCAGCTGCTCTTCATAAGACTTATACTCTAGACCCTTCATCAGTTTCACTGTCTCTCTTTGGACACACTCGAGTACCTCAATGTCCTTCTTGTAGTGAGAGGCTGCATACAGTATTCAAGGTGTGGCCTCACTAGTGCCATGTATAGATGTACAATCACTTCCTTAGTTCTGCTGGCCATGCTATTTTTGATACAATCCAGGATGCTGTTGGTCTTCTTGGCCACCTGGACATACTGCTGGTTCATATTCAGAAGTACATAAAGAAAGAAGAAAATAAGAACCAAATAAATGTCCTACTACGTAACACTTTCAACTTCATCATTAAAAGGAGTGCAAAACCATACATTTACACCATGAATTCTCACTACTCAGCTCATGAATGAAATGTCATGGCAGCTAGGGTTTTGGAACCATCAAGTTTTCTTTTGTGTTTAGACACAGTTGCCACAAGTGTGCCTCTGAGGCTTTGAGGTTAGCCTGTGAAACCCCTTGTGTGGGCTACTGTAAAGGTTTTCTGTCCTGGTGTGTTGTGGTGCCAGGTGAGAAGCTAGCACGTACTGTTTGCATTCAGTGCAAGAAAAGAGGTTTTACTGGGGGTTGTCAAGAACCCACCACTCCTAAGGTCTGCAGATTTATCCAAGATTCCCTTTAAGTTTTCTCCCTGAGCTTTTACTTCTCTCAACTTTTTAATTACTGTCAACAGACAGTTGCAAATGTTGAAAATTTGCAGAGATCATCTTAACTTGCAGTGGCTGTTTATTTGGGGTCCTAGCCTGGAATGAAATTTATATAGCTGTGATTACACTCTGCTGTGCATCCCATAACCCTAGTCCCTCCATGCACAGCCCAGACAGCGTAACTTTGTGCAGGGATGGGAGCTCAGCACATGCAGCCACCTCTGAGGAAACTCAGCAAGAAGGGAGCAGGTACCCTTAGGTTTCTTAGTCAGAGCTACTAGGGACAGGGAGCCTGAGGAGCTCCCACACATCGAGGAACAACCATCATGTACAAAATCCTTTGATTCAGTATTTGAGACAGTTTTAAATTTACCAACTAACCACAAATTTTTTATCTTTCCATAAGCTGTAGCACATCCCTCAAACATGGCAGTTCTGCCACATTTGGCCCTTTCTCTAGGAAAAACTCCAGAATTCACTGACTTTATGCTAGTATCCAAAGTGAATGATAAAAAAGTGACAGGAGTGGGTGAACAATAAGGTTGCACCACAGTAGATTTACAACTCAACAGGCAGGTAAATACCTGAGAATTTTACAGGTAGGAAATAGAACGGAAATGGAGTGACAGGAGCAAGTGACCTCAGTACCTCGCTAAGGTCCCTGCAGGCACCTATGCCTTGAGAATATGAGGTCTGTAATATGCACATTTGTCTTGTTACTCTGGATTTAAGCTGTATCTATGACTTCAGTACTGACACATTCATACAGACTGTTTAAGGTCTTCCTCTGAACCCAGGTCCCCTCAGGTAAAGGATGTCCCATTTGTTCCAGTAGATTGTTAAGCACAGTTAGCTTTCAGTATAATGCTTCCTTGTGTGATGAGCACATGTGCACAGCATGTGTGTGAGCGGTAGCATTTTATTCACAAAGACACTCTGGTCTTCAGCATGTGATGTTGCTACATGAAGAGTCATTTTTAGCCAACCTGTCTTTAGAAGATGGTGCAAAAAATACAGCTCACTAATTTGTGTTAGTTAAGAGGAATTCATATGAAATTAATCAAATGATTGTTACTTACAATGCTAGGATCATCCATTTAATGAAATGTCATTTCTTTTTTCTACTGACACACTTTCTAAGATGATATTTAAGAACAGCATCAGAAATATGTGTTTATAAGCTTAATTTCTCCTAGCTAACTCTCCTTATAAATTACAATCATACCTCAACTTACAATTGTGCTTCTTGACACTGGAGAAATGGTGATGACTGTGACATTCTTTTTATAAAAAGACTAATAAAATTAAGCAATACTCTATAAGCATGAGAAGGTTACAGTTTTAAATAATGTCCCCTGCTGTGAATTGAATAACAAGGTAAAGGGTTTAGCATTTATAAATGTCAAGGCAACACAGACGTTCATTTGAACAGCATGACATGCGTATCACTTATAACTTACTGCACTTAAAGATTATTACCACTACAGTATCCAGATGGTTTCAGGATCCAACTTAAAAATTTTAATGGTTTTGAGTTTTAAGACTTTGTTGAAATAACTGGTAATTCTGCTAAATGTCTTGTCACTAAAGGTGGGAATAACAGTCATTCTATAAAAAGCATCACACACTGACAAGGTATTACATTTTTCAATAAGAAAAGAAAACCCTAAACAATTTTACTGTCTCAAATATTTTGATTAAAAAGCACTACAACTGGAACTGTCCAGAAATGTCATTTAGCTCAAGCAGTATTTTCTGTCTGTTTGCTGTCAAGACAGACAGGAAATGCTAGAATTAAATGATATAGATTCAGACTGTCATCAAGACACTGCGCTTTCAAAACTGTGGTGAAATGTATTTACTTAGCCAGAAAGAGATGAGGTTGAAAAAGTGAGAGATGTCATGTTAGCATCTCCAACTGGGAAATAAGATGTGGTCTATACGCCAGTTTATTTCTCTGATCAGGGACCCTGACATTTTCCTTCCCTCTCCGTTCTTCCAATCCTCCAACCTGCTCAGCTGAAAAGAATGATGAAAATGCACCATGGTGATTTCTTCCAAGATGCTTCTGCCATTTGGTGATCTAATTGGCCCCAGAGGGCCACTCAACCATTTCCATCAGAGATAGAAAATATTTTCTTCCTTCTGCTAGAGACTGATAGGAGGCATTAATTATGCGAACAACATCCAAGAGAGCAACAGTCCTTCTCTACTAAATCAACATGCAAAACAGACATGGAAATTGTCACATCATAACAAGCAAATGGCTATGGCAGGAGGAAAAAAAATACAACTTATAAAATCAAGGCAGAAATGTTCAGATTCTACAAAAGTACAAAAACTTGTACTTGATATTGTCTCTTTCATTAGACATGTGATTTAAAAGAGAGTATTTCCACAGTTTCTTAAGAAAAAGGTATTTTAATAGAAGCTAGACAAGAATTTATGAAGCTTTTAGTTGAACTTCTTAAACTATAGGGAAATAAAGATATGTTTCACCAAGCCACAATGGGACATGCTTACTACATAGGACCACTCTTTTCCCACCTTGAAAGACTAGAAGAAAAAATGAGAGAAAAAAACCTCAAACCCCAGTCATTTCTTTCTCAGAAGATATGAATTTTTCTTTAAGTGTGAACTGAAAATCCTGGGAGAGGAAAATCAAAAAGGTTTGGACAATGAAGCTTGTGGCATTTTCTA
Organism: Actenoides hombroni; assembly: GCA_024336885.1. Taxonomy (NCBI): domain Eukaryota; kingdom Metazoa; phylum Chordata; class Aves; order Coraciiformes; family Alcedinidae; genus Actenoides; species Actenoides hombroni. The sequence goes on from WUAM01000287.1 coordinate 78,798,030, forward strand.
GCAATACAAAATTGCACAAGATATTTATTCTTTCAGAAAAAAAAAATCAAACCAAAAGGAAATATAATCCTGGGGAGGAGGGAAGGTATTACTGCAGCAGGTATATTAATTAGAGAAAACAGAGTAAAAAGACATTCCCGGTTCCACAGGGTATATATGTATTGCAGACAGCTGTATAATTTGCCCGGGAGAGAAGTGTCATATGGAGCTATTGTCAGTACCAAAGTGAACTCCTCTGAAGCTATCCCCAGTCCTCTAACACCACAGTGTCACCCCCATCAACATACCCCACTATTATCTCTAAAAATAAAAGTCAATCCTTGGAGAAAGTTCTGTGCTGTGCTATCACCATGACTTACCTTCATGTCCTGGTTTGAGTGAGAACAGAACTAAAATAACAACGAGCCCTGCTGCTGCACCAGCTCCAAACCCAAACACCACGGCAACTCAGTCTCCACAGGCCCCCCCAACGAGCCCTGCTGCTGCTGCTGCTGTTCCAAAAACAAGCACTGCAGCTTCTAA
>WUAM01000287.1:78802974-78813038 GCA_024336885.1 Actenoides hombroni
TTGGCCTTGGCCCAGCGATCCAGCCTATCTAGATCCCTCTGTAGAGCTTCCCTACCCTCAAGCAGATCGACACTTCCACCCAGATTGGTGTCATCTGCAAATTTACTAAGGGTGCACTCTATCCCCTCATCCAAATCACTGATGAAGATGTTAAACAGGAGTGGCCCCGGTACTGAGCCCTGGGGGACACCACTTGTGACTGGCAACCAACTGAATTTAACTCCATTGACCACAACTCCTTGGACTCGTCCATCTAACCAGTTTTTCACTCAGGAAAGTGTATGCCCATCCAAGCCAAGAGCAGCCAATTTCTCTAATAGAACGCTGTAGGGAATGGTGTCAAATGCCTTACTAAAATCAAGATAGATAACATCCACAGCCTTGCCTTCATCCAAAAAGTGGGTCACCCTGTCACAGAAGGAGATCATGCTTGTTAACTGATAGGTTAAATCATGCAAAAACTTCTGAGTCTCACCTCTGCCTACAGGAATGGAGCTCCATTTGGGAGGATGACTTGCTACAGTCTCTACTGAGAGTTAAAGCAGCATAAGACACATCTACTTGCATTTAAAAAAGGATGTGGCACATACATTGGCCTCTGTCCACAAGGAGTTACTGTTAGAAATCTAATTCTATCCAACTCTGCTTTGACTTAATCAGTAAGGGGCCATGCAGCATCAGACAGAGTAACATTGCCTTGAGCTCCCATGCACCATGAAGGAGAGTACCCTGTGGAAGGAGTGACTTTGACAGGACTAGTTAAAGACAAGGTTGCATAGTAGCTCCCAGTAGAGAAACAGAAATCACTAACCACATTTAAATATGCTACTGGGAGGAAGGGGAATGTTATATCATTCTTAGCCCACTTCCTATACCCACTTCAACTTCCTCTCCCCTCATTCCTGGCATCTGACCACAACCTGCTTGTGTTTTCCATGAAATCGAGTATCAACAAACAATAAAACTAATCTATTCTATTTATGTGTATAATTACGTATGTATAATTATGTACAGTATATAAATATATATTCCACCAGTGAATTATAATAATAACAATAGATGACATTTTAATGGAGTAGAAGCATGACCACCCTGCATTACAATCACAGACCTACCTAACCTAGCATCCAGCCTTTCACAGTAGGGAACAACCTACTTTAAGGTACCGGAATCCAGTAACAAGGGACTTCAGTTAATCTGGCTTGAACTCTAGGCTTCACAAGTTTTCATCTCCCTTCTGCGAACATTTTGATAACCAAGTTTTGATCCCAGCCTCCGTGGTTGGCAACAGGATCTGCAGTCTAACTCTCATGCTGTGAAAACTATTTCTTATTTTCGCTTTTGAATTTCTGTCACTACTTGTTCCCATTTTACCCTGTCATTCAAAAGGGTCAACCAATTTCTGACATCTTCCTTAGATGTATTTTAGCTATATATGTAGCTATGGTTTTATCTTGAATCTCTAATAAGGAATCTCATGCTTTTCACGGAAAAAAAATCCATGAAGTAATGACTCTTGGGAACACAAAATGAACATTACTCTAAATACACATGTGTACACCAGCCTTAAGAGTGAAGTTCATTCTTTGGAGCTGTGCATTTTAAATTGATTACCCCATGGTGAATTAGAATCAATAGTAAGAGCATTTTGTTACTTGGTAGCCTCTAGCCAGATGGGCAGAAAATCTTACTGAGAGATGAAATGAAAACTCTGAGTCTCTTTAGGTTGAGGAAGAGGGACTGAACCAAGGTCTCCTCCCTCCTCAACATGTACCTTACTGGAATTCAACTACAGAACATAGGAGGTACCAGGCATTTTAAAACATATGTGATGCAGAGTCCCTTCCTGATGCACAGCTCAGCTCCTTGCTGTCTACACAACAGATCTGCAACTCAGCCTCAGGATCTTGATAAGACCACACGAAAAAACTACGTGAAAATACATCACCATTTTCTTTCCCCTTTTTTATTTTTTTCCTAAATTTATTTAAAAAGCATATCTATATTTTGTATGGCTTTTGATGCTTTCAGTCTCTGACAGCAGTGCTCTGTAAATGCCTGTCAGATCAGGCCTCACACTGAATTTTGGTGTAGTTCTGGGCATATTTGAATCAGGAGTTTTAGATGTTTAAAGAGTATTCATGTCAAATGAAAAGTTCTGTGAAACACTGGTATCCCTGGGAATGAGCAGGGATCAGGAGGTGTCCAGGTTATTTCTTCAGAGTTGCATAATTCCAGTTTGTCATAACCTCATCACTTCAGCACCTTCTGTCACCTACCACAACCTCCAGCGTCATCTTACAGCACCTAAATCTCCACTGCTTTACAAGCTGCTGTCAGGAATTTAGTACCTTAAGGCTGACTTCAACACCTTTCTTTTATGTTTTATGTTTTTTCCAGTTTTATAGCCATTACACAACTGCAATAAATGGCAACAAATCAAATGAATGACTTAAAGCACTGCAGAAAAAAAATCCCTTGTCTGCCTATGCTGCTCTCTCTAAAAGAGTTAAGTGCTTATGAGAGTAATAAGTAATATTTTGACCTGCAGAACAGCACATTTTCTTCTTTTCCTTGTTGACTGTTTAATATAAACAAAATAAATTACTCTTCTGTAAGCTCTTTTTGATGAGGCAAGGTTAATAAACAGCACCTGATTTCAAACTCCAGCCATTCCAGGTGCAGGTCATGCTTGGCTCAGTGCTGTCAACAGGTCCTTGGGGAGCCCCCTTTCCTGCACCATGAAAATAATTAACCCCCACATTTCTGGCTGCTCAGGGTGTGTCATTATTTGGTTATACAAAGCCTGGTTACTTCAGTTTTGATGTCAATGGCCTTCAAATCTGATTTTGAGTTAAGAAGCGCCCACAGTCTTGTCATCAAAGAGTTAACTAGGCACATTTTGATTTTCCCTTGGGTTTGTCCCTTAGGTCAGCCACTGTGCCAGCAAGCTATTTCTGTAGATTATATTTTTTTCAAGCTTCTGGATATGGCATATATCTACCAGTGATAGGCCCAAGAACTCCAAATGTAATCCCTGAAAAGCACCTGAGAACAATCAGATGATTGCAATTTGCTATTGTTACAAATGTGAGCTATCTTCAGACAATTACAATCTAGGCAATTTGAAGAAAGTTAAGTTTAACACAGTGGTAGTGTAGTCTCCATTCCTTCCCTGAAAAACTTTCCAATGTTTTATATATATATGCTCACACACACATATACAGCTATACACAATAGTTAAAAAAAGATTATGCAATGTAAAAAAGGTTAATATTATGTCATCAAATCCTACTTTCCCACCAGTAGCACAAATTAATCCTGAATAGAAAACACCAGATCAAAGATAATTATTGCAGCCAAGAGAAACAAAAACATATAGCTGATGTAAAGAATGGATGCAGACTGGAAAATGTTTCACCTAAGCCTGCCCTAGAACACAGAAAATATTTTTTTCTAAAGTCTACTTTTATTCTTCCTTTTAGGCCGTGAGACTTCCTTTCATATTTATGTACAAATAATTAGTGTTCACATTTACAAGAGGAACACAACAACCAGCAATGATACTGGGTGAGTCTGCTGAACTATTTCAAGCCTAAATGTGTGCCTGTAAAATATAGCTGGGGCCCAAGAGAAGGGGTAATTGTGCTGTTCTTTATAACTTTAGCCAGATGACTATCTGTACTAGAAAGGTGGGGGCTTCTGTCTGAGGAAAAATCTTACTGTTTCACTTGTGAGGACCAAGATGTGTAGATGTTGGAAGGTACCTGAAAGGACAGGCTGAGTAGCCAGAGGCATCTTTCTTAATTTTTTTTTTACCTGTAAGCCTTTTTCTGATACAGAAAAGAGCTTGATTCCTCCTCCCCTCTGGGTGAAAATCAAAGCATTCCACTTAATTTTAATGGATAGTTTATCTGTCTTAAGTTTTCTTGCCAGGACTTTCAAGATGTTTACTATTGGAGAGGGAGTGAAAGGGAGTCACAAGGAAGTGAAACAAGGTAGGAAGACAAGAGGTGGGGATGTAAAAAAGAAACCTTCCAGTGACATTTAAAAGGAACAGCTCAGTCTAAGTGCTGCTTTTATCTGTACCATTCTGCCTTGTCCCAGTCATATTTTCAAAGTCAGGTCCAGGACTTTAGCTCTGCAATTCATATGACCTTTAACCTGATAAGCCTCTCAAGCCTCCCAAGATACTTTGAAGATTTAGACAATACTATTTGTTTTAACTGTGGAAATATTGGTATCTTTAGTCTTTAAAAAATGTTTATAATTTAGAACTAGCATTTGATTATCATATTTGACTTTGTGTTCCCTCTTGAGGCCAGGCGTCTGTTTTAAATAATGTCAATAACACGCATTTCACAATTATGTCTAGTTTATTAATTTCATTCATTTGCCAAAAAAAACCCCAACCAACCAACCAACCAACCAACCAACCTAAAAACATTATGTTGAAGAAATGCCATGTCTTTTTGTTGTTCTTTTATGATTTCTTTGTTTGTTCACCTGATTGGAAATTCACTGTTAAACTTCCCTTTCTTTGTTTGTGGGCTCCTCTATATGCCACTAGCTAAGTCAGTCCTTCAGGAAGGTAGATGTGCACTCTGGGATCAATGCACACTTTCACTACTCCTAATGGCTTCTGTGTGTCCAGGAGAAATTAATACCGTAGTCCATACATAAGCAACGTGGTCGTTTGTGTGCAATGACTGCAGTAGTACTACACTGAAGGCTGCATTCTACTGGCTTTGCAGTGCTGTGTTGGTGCAAAGGAGAGAAGCCTAGACCCAGGAATTTGTTTACAACACAAACCACAAACAACTGTCAAACTATAGCCTCAACTAATATCTTAGAAATATATTTTGCTGACAGTAAACTGATCAGTAAACTGTCACCTCCAAACAGAGTCTGCATTTCAGTATATTGTATAACAAGACTTTGTGTGATTTTGAAAAGGAAAACTTAACATAATAGGGAGTTTCTATTCTGGTTGAGTCCTTACATATCTTTTTACTCATGTCTGACAAATGATATGTGGTCACTTGTAAAAACATTAGCTTTAAGACATGTTCTGTTTCTTTGCTACGAAGAACAGAGACACTGTAGGGGACTTATTTGTCACCATCATTCTCTGTTGTCGAGTGAAGCAGCATCTTAAACTAAGCACAGGTTTAAGATGTGATAGTTGTTGTGAGATAATTAATCTGAGGCTCCTTTATCCCATTCAGGTTAGTGCTTTAGTTCAGTACTGATCTTTAACAAAGTTAATCATGGAACTGAACTCTGTTTAAGTTCAGTGGATTTAAGTACATTCCTGAATTAGGACCATACTAAAGAATTTAGTAATTCATAGTTTTCTGCCTCAGACATAATTGATAACATAGGAATACTGATAAAATTACTAGTTGAGTACTTCTATGATTCTGTCTCTATTAATTTTTTTACTGTCCATATTATTAATACTGTGTTGAAACCCATTAAAAAATTCATATGTCTAATGACAAGAGAGTTACATTTATTCCCTGCTGATGACCAGGCTGTCCATAGACACATCTACCTGCCTAGGTGCAGAGCACTATGAGTTCATGCTATCTCTGCTTTAAGTCAACAAGAGGTAAATCAATACAGAAGCTGTTTTGACACCTCCTCATGAAATTTTCCTGGAGTTAATATATCCTGCCTCTTTGAATAGACATATCCTGACAAGAGTAGACATAGCCTGTATGTGTGTGGGTGCTAATCTTGGCAATAACACTGAACACCCATATGCTGATGAACTCCAGACACTTGTTCCCTTATACAGAGTATTTATTGAGAATGTTATTCTTCTTTAAGCACATCAATGGTGCTTTGAACAAGTTTTTCTTACCAGTTACAACTCCATTGATAACCTTCTTAAAAAGAAAGAAGAAAAATAAAACCAGAGATTAAATAAATATGAAACCAAATAAAAAATATCAAAATTTTCCTGGCTGTATTGCCTCTGGCTGGATTTAAAATTCCATTACTGACATTATCTGTTAATCAGTTATCTTAGATGTCCTGAGGGAGGCTGAAACCCCAAGTTCTTTTCTAGATGCATTAAAGTAAAACTAAATTAGGCAATATAAAAAAAATACTTCAATAACCACATGAACTAAAGAGAAACAGATCATTTTTTAAAAGAAAGTCTAAAAGATGTCTGAAAGATTAAAACTGGAATTCAGATTAGAATTGCCTATGATAAATAAGAGTTCTTTAGGCAACAAATAGTTGAAAGGAAATTGAACATGATATTCAATTTACAAGTCAGGGCTTTAAAGCACAATTTTCCTCAAGTTCTTGCAGGACAAGAAGATACACATCCCCAGGGGATGCCACATCAAACTCAGCTCCTGCCTCACAGTGGAGAAGTGAGATGTTTCTAGGATGCTTGTCCAACAATAAACAGAGTTTGAACAAGGAATTTATCATTGGATGTCTCCTCACTGCATAATCTGTCAGTGGAGAAAGATGTCTCCATTTATAACCTGATAGATGGAGACGTCCATCAGGTATCCACTGTAGGTGAGTCATGGCTCAGAAGGAAAGGAGTCAGCTTTGGTCCATGTAATCTCTTAAAAACATTTTGCTTAGCTGATTCATACCCAGGTTCCAGAATAAAAGAACACACTATAATGACTTCATGTGGGTGGCAATGAAGCCCGCACAACAAAACAAGGGTGATAGTCATTGTTTTCTTACTAGTATCACATCTGTGGTTGAAATCTGTGTGGACACAGTTATGTGGTAGGGATTGCAGAAACAAGTTAGAGAAGAGATTTTTTTCTATAACAGGCCAAGGGACTTGGCAAATGTTTATGAAAAGTGAAGTGAAATGAGCTAAAGAAAAGTTATTAATAACAGCTGTGTCACAGGCATACACAGGTAGAGGTGATGAAAGTACACAGTCTTATATATTTGGGACTTGTCTTTCCTTCCTGATGACTGCAGTTCTTGTGGAGGCTTTTCCCTCAGCTTAGCAGCTTTTAGGAGGCAGGAGTAGATTTATCAGTCTCTGTGCCAGTGCTTGCTTTCCCTTTATGTAAGCTTCCCTCCACATTCAATCTGTTTTCGGGCAGCTGCCAAGGAGGGTGAGTTTCTTGTTCTGCAAACTGTTCAGCAAAGAGAACCTCCCCTGATACAATCTTCCAAGTTTCTGTACATGTCAAAGATTCAAAGCAGAGTGACAATGAAAAGAATTTTTACTGAAATTGAAAAACATTAGAGCTGTAAACTTGACTTTTAAAATGCATTTTTCCTAAACCAGTGTTTGCACATTTGTGTAGCAGTCATTTTGATATTTTTCTTCTATGTATTGGCTATTTTAAAAAAAATAAAATAAAATGGTTTCAACAATTAATAATATCTTATTATATCACTTCTATCATATTCCTTTTTAAAAATTAAGGTTTTTCATAATTATCCCACTAATTGTATATCTTTTTTTTCTCTCAAAGTAAAAAAAAAATAGGAAAAGTTATATGCAAAAGCTAGCTCTATTGTGAAAACTTCGAAGTTATATTTCTCAGTATTATTGCTTTAAAATACTAGAGTAAGTTAAACATGGGTTAAAAATGGAGACCAAGTGAATATGGAGCCAAACTCAGTGTAGGTTGATGGCAGAAGTATCTGCAAGCTTTGCTGTTGATAAAAAAAAGATAAATGTAGGATTTAGATCTGTATAAAACCAGAAAGCAAACAGGCAGCTCCTAGCACTGATAAGAAATAAAACACCAGTGCCAATAGCAGTAACAAGGCAACAGGCACCACCAAGACAGCAAGAGATAGGTTGGCAGACAGAAGTAAGAAAGAAATTACACAGACCTGACTATGGTGACAGGAAGAGAGTTTGAAGCCTTCCAGCTTTGTGTAACTGGGTAAAGAGCTGCCTTCTGCTTCCTGGGGGACTACCCAACCCACAAGGGGCTGTGGGGACCACACAGACAATCTCTGCCAGCCTCCTTCTCTTGGGTCAGCCACCAATGTGCTACTCCACTGTGTCTCGAGGGCCTCCCAGGGTGTCTTCCATGGGCATCTCAACACCAGCATGCACAGTCAGGAAGATGTCCAGACTGGTCAGACTGGGGAGAGACAGGAACCTGGTGTGGTAGGCCATCTCTTCCAGAGCATGGGCAAGAAATACAGGAAGGTATTCAGGTGGTATAAAGGCATCAGTTTGATCAGTTATGCCCTTAACAGTGTAGGTTCTAGGCTTTCTAGTTCATGATGGAAGTGAGAAAAGAAAGGAAGCTTGCACCAGAATAGGGTAGGTAACACCTCCTGGAAGAGGTGGAAGAGCTGCAAGTGACTTTTTAGGACAGATAGGTGGGTACAGACTCTGCAGCTTATGAGTTTCCAAAGAGAATGATGAATCTAGTGGCTTTCTGTGATAAGGTGACTACCTCAGTGGACAAGGGATGACCTATAGATGTAATCTATTTGGACTTCTGCAAGGCTTTTGACACGGTCCCCCACAACATCCTACTCACCAAGTTGGAGAGATACGGATTGAATGGGTGGGCTGTTCAGTGGATAAGGAATTGACTGGATGGTAGCATCCAGAAGGTGGTGGTCAATGGCTCAATGTCCAGATGGAGATCAGTGACAAGTAACCTCCCTCAGGGGTCTGTACCGGGACCTATACTATTTAATATTTTCATCAATGTTATTGACAGCGGGATCAAGTGCACCATCAGCCAGATGACACCAAGCTGAGTGGTGCTGTTGACAGGCTGGAGGGACAGGATGTCATCGAGAGGGACCTGGATAAGCTGGAGAGGTAGGCTCAGGTGAACCTCATGAGGTTCAACAAGACTAAGTGCAGGGTCCTGCACTTGGATCAGAACAACCCTCGCTATCAAGACAGGCTGGGAGATGAGGTGCTGGAAAGCAGCTCTGCAGAAAAGGACTTGGGGATGTTGGTGAATGAGAAGCTGGACATGAGGCAACAGTGTGTGCTTGCAGCCCAGAAGGCCAATTGCATCCTGGGCTGCACCAAGAGAAGTGCGGCCAGCAGATAGAGGGAGGTGATTCTGCCCCTCTACTCTGCTCTGGTGAGACGTCACCTGGAGTACTGTGTCCAGCTCTGGAGCCCACTAAGAGCCTGGCTATTGTGTGCCTCAAACCTTGTGTGGTGATAAGGTCTGGAAAGACCTGGCTGGAAGGAAGAGGTGTTGATTGCTTTTAATGTCTCTGTGTCCCCTGCTTTGGCTCCTTGTAGATATGCATTAACAAAAGGAAGAGAAAGGTTCTGCATAGGCGGGACTCTGTCTTTTCTTTAGTTAAATGCTCCTGCTGACTGTGCCATGGGGGAGGTGGATGACAGATGCCACACTACTTCTAGCTCATGGAGTTCGTGCAAATCAATGCCTCTTCCTGTGGAAATTGGGAATGCCACCCAGATACATCAAGGGTATAAAAGGGACAGAAAAATATTGATCAGTGTGCACCCACCACCGAAGAACTGAAGACTTGGACTGATCCAGTGAGACGTCGCTGGATCCACAGGTGGTGAGAACCTTTTCTCTTTATCTCTCTCTCTCTTACTCACTCCCCCTATCTTTTCTTCTTTTCTAATACCTCTTTCTTCCTCTTCTTCAAAATTTAGTCGTGTCGTAAAATAATAATCTACAAAGATTAACACTTTTATCCGTACTGTTTGTTGATTGTTCCATTACGGAGAACTAATAAATTGTTTTGTTATTGTTCCTTGGAGTCATTGCTGTGACTCTGCCACCCCGGCTGCCCTGCCATGAAGGGACAGCCTCTTTCAGGGGATCACAAAGATTCACCTCTCTCGTTGTCCACTGAGTGGGACGAGACAAGCCCTCAACACAGGAAATACATGGACCTGATGAAGCGGGTCCAGAGGAGGGCCACAAAGATGATCACAGGGCTGGAACACCTCTCCTACAAGGACAGGTTGAGGGATCTGGGGTTATTCAGCCTGGAGAAGAGAAGGCTCTGGGGAGACCTAATAGCAACCTTCCAGTACCTGAAGGGGGCCTACAGGAAGGCTGGAGAGGGGCTGTTTATGAGGGCCT
>WUAM01000287.1:78813138-78834850 GCA_024336885.1 Actenoides hombroni
GGGAGGTGGTTGAGGCCCCATCCCTGGAGATATTCAAGGTGAGGTTGGACAAGGCTCTGAGCAGCCTGGTCTAGTTGGGGGTATCCCTGCTTACTGCAGGGGGCGCTGGACTAGATGACCTTCAGAGGTTCCTTCCAGCTCTAGTCATTCTGTGATTCTATCCATAGTAGCGAAGTGTCTATAGCTCTGCTCTAGGTTGTAATGACACTGCAAAAGATACTCCTGGTAGCCTGTTGTTGTTGTAGCAGGTCCGTCTGCTAATGATAAGTATCACATGTCAACCCAGATTTCTAGGCCAGCTATCACTCTTCTACCTAACAAATGACCTCCAGCTGCCCTTTGAAAAGCCAGTGCTCCTAGGCGTTTCATAGAAACACAGCTATTTGAAAATTAGTCTACACCTTGAAAAAACATGAGAAACTCTGTAAATAATGCTTAAGATGCTGGCTGTTCAGGTGGGAAACTTTTCACATACTAAATCTGACTCTGTCCCTGCAAGTCATGAACTAAAAATAAAGCTGTAACTTTGTTTTCTAAATTTTCTCTTTCTTTAATTCAGATCAGTCTAGGAGACAGAAAAATAATTCCGTAGGAAATGAGAAGGATGTTAATAAAGGCAGCTCTGCCTTAGTTATCAGGTCAATACCAATAAAGTATGTTGGAGAAGGGATGAAATGCATGTTATCGTTATATGGATTGCTAGTGACAACATTACCTTGTAACAGCAGTAACCTTCAGATTTTTCCTGCTAGAAAAAGCAAGAAAACTAGCAAAGGAAGGAGTTATTTGGCTGTCATAGTGTGAAAGAATCTTTCCTGATTAAATCTAATTTATGATAGAAGCAGGGGAGGTTGAAGAGCGTTCAGTCTGTGCCTGTAAGCATCTCAGTGTTAGATGTTGAAAATCTCTAATTTCTACTCTGTTATCTGCAGCTTGAACTCCTATCCTCTGGAGTTTTCTGAAATACCAGACTGTATAGGAAAAGAGTGACAAAAGTACTTTTTTCTTCCATTCTGTCTGCATAAAGGTATTCACAGAGAAAAAAATAATGCTTACCATCGTGGATCATATCATGGAACTCAGCTTTAATAATGTAAAATGCAGTAATTGCAACCATTTATAACAGGGGTTATAAATGTATTGATGCATTTTTCAAGCAAAGAATTATTAATAAATGACCTTTCCTAACAATGCACAGGTTGAGTTTGTTTCTAAGATGGCAGTCCAGGCAGCTCAGAGTGCAGAAATCCCATACAACTCATCAGCTAATGCTCAAATACATTGTCACATATTTGCTAGGCCTTTAGAGTAGGAATATTCATATAACTTATTTAAAATGCTCCTGTTCTGTTTGGAGACAGTCAAAAGCCTGGAGATTTTCATTTTCAGTATCATCCTTAGTGTAAGCTACAGGCTGTAATATCATGAAGGCTATAATAACTTTCTGGTCACATCTCCTATATGCAACTGGAATGGACTAAAGTACCTGAATCATTTTATAACCTGGTCCTAAGTATTCCTTTGATCACTAGTGCACCACACTCCTGTAGCACTGGGGGTATGCTAGAAGAGCAATGTACTACCTAGGGAAGAACGTGTGGAGGAGGTCTTTCTTTGGAGGTGTATTAACCTTGGCCATCCCTAGAGCTGACATGAGTCTTACACTATTACAAATGCTTCATACCCTAATGGGTGTGAACACTAATGGGTAGTCTGTGCAAAGGTACCAAATATTAATGTTTCAGAAACATTGAGCCCACTTAAGCAATGGTACTCTTTCTAGGAGGTCCCTAGAATATGCTGTGAGGGGTGATAAAGGAGCGTAAATAATAATGCATGTTTTTTATTTCCTTGTTTCTAATTATCATGCATAAAACCGGCAATTTTGTTCACTATGCAAATTAAGTCATAGGATAGATTACTTCTTGTTCTTCTGACTCCCCAGTAGTCTTTTTTCTTGTTTTTTTTTTTTTAATTCCCTCTGTGCCACTGAGACTATGTATTGATTGAAATCCATAACCTGGCAGGGTGTGAGAGTGCACAGGCTGTGTCATTCCCAGGCTCCATCCACCATGTGCCCAGGCTCCCAAGGAGAAGCAAGGGAAACCCTGCACCCTTGCGAGCAGGACGTGTCACACCAACTCCCCAGCTGTCACCATATGCTCTGATTGTCACAACATCTTATGACAGATTAGAGGAAGTGGCTTTGACTGGCATATTAAGAAAATTGGTTGACATCAGCGTACTCAACTAGGTAGGCCTAAACCTGCTAGCTTCCCAGCAGCACCTCCAAGCACAGTTATCCTCAGTTTGATTAATGAATGGTGTTACAATTAAAAGAAAAGCACACTATGGACATACTGCGTCCTTTGCAATCCAATATCATCTTTTGTTGAGAGTTAACGAAGAGTAAACAGGAATTCGAGATAAACTGGGCTGATAAAGAACAGAGGTTGTATATCTCCTTGATTTCATTTGCACAAGTCCTAGAAATGTGTCTGTGGGCAACCAGCAGACGAAGATTTATTTGTTTGCTTAAACTGATTAATAATTTTGCACTTTTGACTTGGTTTACTGTTTTCTTTACATTTGTCCAGATATTTGAACCAGATAGGTAGCAAGTGACAGCTTAAAATGCATTAAGTAGGCAAATATACAAACACACCCTTCCATATCTGTCTTGGATTTTCATGTGAATGACACATGTCAAGATGATCAAGGCAGATGGATACAATGATTTACTCTTTGTGAAATTGTTCACAGTCATGTTTGTGTGAAAGGTTGTTCAAGTAAATTAGTTTCACTTAATAACACTGTGGAAAAATGGGTGAAGTGGTAAACAGACAGGAGGATCCAGTCAACCTTTTGTGTATTTTTACCAAACTCTGGGAAGGGTCAGGGGATCAGATTTCCCCCTGCAGCACTAAAAGCCACATAACTCCTCCTTGTGGCTTTGGGAGACCAGTTCTTATATCTCCCAAGAGGTAGGGTGAGGTCCTGCCTTGAAATCACCTCTTGTGAGTGCAGCTCAGGTGGGAGACAACAGGTAGGATTTAGAAAAACATCCTTAGCACTTCAGGCTGGTATAGTATTGAGTGTCTGTGTCCAAAGACTTACCTGCTTTTACCAGAAACCACCTTCCCCTGAATAACTTGCCTCTCTTAAAACTATAGATCTGCAGTGTTATTTCTCATGCTGTGTGGATGACAGGGTTTAGCCGTATAAAAGAGGTGCTCAGCAAAATAGAGCATAGATTTTGAAACCATGGCTTAAGGTTGGACACGATCAAAGAGTGCATGGGTACAAACATCATACAGTATCCCCCTTGTGCCACTTTATGTATTTTAAGGTGAGCTGGTAAAGAAACCTAAAGTCCTTGATAGCTCTGGTGGGCAGGCACCCTGCCTCTCTGCTTTGTGCTCACTCATAAACTGGAATAGCCTTCACCTGTGTTGTTTCCACCCATAGAAAAAGTGCTAGTCTTAGTGTCAGCAGAGTTTGTGTCCAATAATTGAAGGCTGAGGATGTAAAAATCAATTCTTGGCTCCAAGTCCAGCAATATTCTGTATCAGCAGAACTATGTAACTACACTCTGATTACAGTGGTTATAGTACAAGTTACTTAACTACTACCAAAATGAGAGGGTGGAGAGGAAGACAAACATTTCACCTTTAAAGTCACATTGCACTTTGCTTCTGTCGGTATTTTGCCCTGGTGTCTTTTTAAAATTTATTTTATTTTATATTTTTATTTCAGTGAAAATACTTTCCCTGCTAGAATAAAAGGAAGACTGATAATAAATAACTTTTTACAGAGTGAAATGTGTTACGGTTACAAGATCTACCCATGAAGTCCTGCCTAAACATTTTGTGGTTTTCTAGAAGTTCCTGCACATCTTTCTTCTAAGCTGTGAAGGAAATGTCCTTCTGGTTGTCACGAACATGCCGATATGGGAGGGTCATAATTTTGCACATACAGTAGTGCAGCTCCAAGTGAACTACAAGCAGGATTTTGTCCCAGAGCAGGACAAAGGCATTGAGCTGGGAAGGAGGAGTAGGTTGTGTTGGAGGCAGCAGCAATAAGAACACTTTGCAACTTAGCTCCTCTGCATAGAGGCTACAAATATTATTTACATCTTTCAAATGAAATTATATGAAAGGCCACATCCCTCTGGTCCCCCACGCTGGCAAACCTTCAATGGGATATGGGTTGCTGCCCCAGGTCACTGACAGCTGTAATGGGAGCTAGGAGCAGCCCCAAAATTGCTGATTTCATCCCACTGAATGAAAATAAAATAATCATGATTTCCTGCAAGTGGGGCATTTCTCATTCACCGCACACAACCCTATGAAAGATTGTCAAGGTGGGATAGCAAAATTAATGTGTGAAACATGATTAGCATTTTGTAAAGTCAGAACTGCAGTGGTTCATTAAATAATCTTTTTGATAATTAAAAATAAACCAATAGACTTTAAGTTCACTCTAAATTCCAGAGAGTGTATGTAGCAGATGATGTTGAAGTCCTAAGGAACTCCATCTTCTACACTGACACTTCTATTCTACACATTTTGTGCTTTAGGTGAAAGGTGAGGTACTCAAAGAAAATTTCAGGTGTCCAATATTTGTATAGAGCTATTATTCTCCAACTCAGCTGAGAAATTAATTTCTGGAATTGACAAAATATTCTATATGCAATTATGATATATGCAGTGTATACCCAGAATAGAATTATTCATTTACATGGTTGATATAGCACTTTTTTCTTTTTAAGCTGTTTTCATATCTTGAGGGAAATGTCTGAGAAATGCACAAGGACAGCCTTCACTGTGGCCCATAATATATACACCCATACTATATTCAGAATATATTCTGATCTTCTTTGCTATAACCTATCTAAAAATTATGCAAAGTTCGGGGCTGGAGCTGAACCCTCACTAGTCTAGTATAAAATGTCAAAGCATTGCTGAGGGATTTGACCCAGCAGTTTCAATTAATATCAAACTAAATCCCTATTCTCAGCTTTAAAAATTGAGCCCTGAAGGATTAACCTGTTTGCCTACATTCTTTATTGTTGTTGTTATATCAACAGGATTTGTAGATCTAGGTAATATCAGTTCATCACTGCCACCGCCTGGTAAAACTCCAAAATCTTTTATTTTTGAGTACAGGTGTATCAGAAAGGTAGCAAAAGGGTTAAACAAAGAAGAAAGAGTAAATCTTGGGTGTAATCATCCTTAACCAGTACTACAATGTGGAATGGAAATGTGAGGATCCAAACAAAAGCTTCCAGACTGCCTAGAGTAGAAAGATAAGACCAAACCTCCAGAGATATAGGTGGTTTGGGTTACTTTTTTTTCTTTTTTTTTTTTTTTTTTTGAGTGATTGATTGATCTAGTTGTGTGTGTTTTACAAAGAGTAGATTGAGAGTGGCTCATTGAGGTAAACCTGACTAGACAGTATGATAATATTAATCTTCAGATCCTGGTTGGTCTGCCAAACTGTTCAATATATTCTCACTGGGACTTGATTTTCATTCCTCTGAACGTTGACAGTCATTTGCTTTCCCATGAAAGATGTTTAGGACTAAACTGGTGGCTGATGGGTTGTGCCTTATTTCCACTACAATCCTCTTCCCTCAATTTCTGATACACAGATAAATGGCTCTGGGCCATTTATCTGGGTTTTGGGCCATTTATCTCCCAGGAACACTTTGTACTCCTCCTAAATCTTTAATCCTACTTTATAAAGTCACCTCTTTAATAGTGTACTCAGTCCTTACCCCAGCTAGATACCTAACTGTTAATTAGCCAGTGCCAGGAAGTCCTGAGTTGCACATGGAATTGAGAGGTACCTGCAACAGTGCAGGAGCTAGTGGATGGCCCCATCACACACACAGGAGTGTATCCAAACATCTCAGCATTTACTCCTTTCATAAATGTTGTCATATTCTCTAGGTGCATGGTGTTTTCATGTAATTTTAAACAGAGAACTTATAGGGCAAATTGGAAGAATATGTATTAATTCTCACTGGGAACTATGAGCTTTTGGGCTGAGCTCCCTAAATGAGGATTTCTTGCTGCAGGCCACTTCTGCTGTTCAATTCAATTTCATGCAATTTTGATAATTGCCATAAAAAATATACCATACTTTTAGACCACTGTTTTCTTCTCTGGTGAGAAGGTGCAATGCAACATTTCCTGCAAGCTACTGGTTAGAATAGAAAGTCAAAATAAGTGTAATAAATTAGGAAGAATAGTCTGGACAGTTGCAAGGTGGCTACAGTCACTGTTCTATTGATGGTTTTATTCCCCCCCACACACCCCTCCCCCATTTTAGCTTGGCACCTTTTATATAACTTATCACAACTGTCTTTGTGCCAGGAGTGAAGTAGTCTCCTGTTCCAAGCTTCTGCTACTTTAGATAAGCCAGCAATAATTATTTCTGAGTGAAACAAAATTAACCCTCACAATGGAGCCTGAGTCCATAGCTGTATTCCAATTTGGAAGTCATTTGTCTTGGGATATAAAGGCCCTGATTCCCTGTAGTACCACATGGTGTTCTTACAGACTCAGAGTTACACTGGGAAACCAAAAGTCCTAAAACCAGTATTATAAATCTGTCAGCATTGCTTTATTATAACTCCCTGTTGCCATATCTCCACAATGAGGATTATGCAGTGGGAATAAAGCACAGATGAAGCCTGTCTCCCCATTAATTTGCAAATAGAGAGACAGTTGTCTGCTACCATTACAGTCAGAGGGGCTGCCTCTGAGAGTCAGGATTTCTTGTGTGCCTGTTTTGATACGTGCAACCCAAAGCTTGAAGAATACACAGCAGAGGATCAGACAAAGAAAATAAAGAGGTAACAGACTAAAATGGAAGGGGTAAAATGCTGAAAGAAAGGCACGAGATGAAAAGCATAAAAGGTGACAGGGAGGGTACTAAATGTCTTCTTGAAGTCCCTTTACCATGTTTCCTATTATTTTATAACAGATAAAGGTCTTGTTTCAGCAAACTATGTTTCATACATGTTGTTTCTCTGTTTTAAAGTGTTGTGTGACAGTTACATACATCAGCAGATAGTGTGATATATTTGTCTTAATCTGCAGAAAAGTGGAATCTGTGGAAGACATGTCATGGTACACCTATCTTCATATTCCATAATCTGTTATCAAGTGCAGCTCTTCTGACTGATAAGAAGAAGCATTTCTGCTGCCTCCTCCCACTGAGTAATTCAGTAAGACCACTTTGACAAGCAAAAGCATACGCTCATGTATTACCACAAAGAGATTTAGACAGTCTATAATCCTGAGCTAAGCATGCCCACCTGTAACAAGCTAGACATCTGTGGAAGGTGTGTTTGAATACACAGCATAGACATACCTACCTAATCTTTCACATTCATGCACAGGTCATATTATACGGTTCCAGTGAAATCTAGCATTCCCCTCTCCCCAGTTATCCATGGGTGTGCAATTAGAAGCGAAGTAGGCAGACAGATGCTGAGCAAGCACTGAGACGTCACCACTCATCATCAGCTAGCAGATACTGAATTTGGCTTACTACCCCAGCTTAGTCAGATAGTTTGGCACACTGTCTCTCAACACTAGGTTTTTCACTGAGGATCTTAAATTGTACTAAAAGTTCACTCTGTAAATCATGTAAAACTGGAGGATGAGATTGGCTTCACTTTTTGACATCATGCAAAGTTATTAGAAGTTCAGACCTTTTACAAGCAGTTTTTCTTCTCTGTTTAAGTGTCACCTTTCATCTTAAGATAGCATCACTGCTTATTTAAAATGAAAAGGGCATTTGGCCAGCTATTAAGTTGAATTCCTTTCCTCCATCCTGCCTGGGCTTAGTCTTGCCATGTGAAGCATAAAAGGCAAAAAGAAAGGTCTAATAGATGGGACCATAAGGAGCTTCACATGTCATCTCCGAGTAAAACAAAACAAACAAAGACTTTCAGGAGCTAAGAAACATGTCATCATATGTGGTATTTCTCTTGTCAGCAGCAAAGCTGTCTCTAATGCACAGCACACTTAGCAAATCAAGAATGCTTCAGGCCAAATTTGGGTAAAAGCTAAAGCTTTGCCTCCCACAGGTTTTATCTGCAGCTACTGAAGCAAACATTTCTACCTCTCCTCCCTTACTGAATAGGAGGTTGTGTTTCAGACCATTGTTTTCTGTAGACACTTATTAACCCTGTTGAATTTAGAGCAGGGGATTGCACTCAATATCTATTGATTAGCAGTCAGTGCTGCAGTAATCCTTAGGCCTTGATCAATGCGGGCTGTTGACTAGGTCTTGGTACACAGCAGTGCCCTTTTCAGCAGTCATTGATATGCATGCAAGGATGTGGGAGAGGCAGGAGGGAAGGTTAGCATGAAGTCAAGTGTTTATACATTACAGGAAATTCCTGGTGAGGTGATGGCAGCTTTTATCATAGCCTGACAGAGTCCAGGGTTTAAATCATGCAATCGCACATCAAATCAAAACACTTCTCGAGACAACATCAGAAAACAGAATCCATTATTCAGTGACTGCAAACAATAATAAGCTTTGCCTAGGTAGAAAAAGAATCATCAAATTCTTCCAAGCTCATCTCCTCCAATTAACATTAATATGATAAAGCTTTATGGATCATTTGTTTTCCCTCTTTGCTCATCCTTTCTGCTCAGAACTAAATGTGATTTGACATAGCAGCTATTTCCAATAGGGAACTGCCCCCTCTAAAACATGTTTCTTGCACTGTAGCCAAACTACAGAGACACCTATATATTCAAAGTATGGCTCGACTTTTTTTTTTTTTTTTTTTTTTTTTTTTTTTTTTTTTTTTAACATATTCTTCATTTTGTCCTCCTGCTAGCTTTCTTTCAGCATCAACTTCCTCTGATTTACAAACAGGGATAGTGTGCCTTGGGAAGACTCCAGAGTATCCTTTTTCCAACTACCTACCACATTTTCCATCTAGCTCAGATGCCTGCATAGCAGCCATGAAATTATAATTTCTACATATATATAAGAAATGGCAATGCCTTTTTTATTTAATATTCCAGTCTGAAAACAATGACAATTCAGAATTGCATATTCAGGAACTATCTTTTTATAATGTGAGCATAGACCACCAGGAGAGGTATAAGGAACACAGCTGAGGACAGAATTAACTTTAGCCAATTTCAAGTAAGTTTTGAGCCCTTATGAATCAGAGCTGCTTGAAAATGAAAATAAAATAATGGAATGTGTAAAATTATCAATTTTGATCCTTGCATTTTTAAGGAAAATGCATTTAAGGAACTTGCTCCTAGAATAGCCTGAAACGCTGGACATATGTGTTTGTCTGTTAGTAATATGCAATTGTTTCTGTGTATGGGTTTCATAGTTTGAGTCCAGTGGATATCTGTGGTTAAATGCCAGAGAAAAGAAATAAGGTCTTTGATTATGCAATTGATTCCTTGGTGATCGGTTGTGACTGATACGATTTACCTGCCAAGACACCACAATTCTTTTTCATATTGAATTAGAGTACAGTTACAATTCTGAAACAAGAGTTATTTGAACTTCATTTTTCTGCTATCCATCTCTCTTTATATGCTTCACCCTGTGTGTGTATAGTCTTACTACAAACACTACCTGGAACGCCAACAGTCTAGAGAAAAAAGCATCTGAACATGATGTAAATATGTATTTCCTTCCTATGGACTACCTAGTAATCAGACCGCCCACCTGCCCAATTACTAGTCCAATTGTTTGAGAATGCTGTTTCTTATTTATTGACATGAGAGATTTGGTCACACTCTCCTTTCTTACATTTCTTTTTCTCATGACCAGTTTTCACTGAATCTTGAAATCTCCACTTCACTTAAAATGGAAATCAATAAAATCCAAAAGGCATTAGTACAAAACTGATTACAGAACAAATAGCTGCTTGCTGTATGATCATAGAATCACGGAATGGTTGAGGTTTGTAAGGACCTCTTGAGATCATCTAGTCCAACCACCCTGCTCAAGAACAGCCAGCTGGTGAAGGTTGACCAGGACAATATCCAGTCAGATTTTGGATATCTTCACAGATGGAGATATTCACAACTTCTCTGGTCAACCTGTTCCAGTGTTCAATCACCCTTATAGTAAAAAAATGCTTTCTTGTGTTCAGATGAAATGTGGTGTGTTCTAATTTGAGGCCATTGCCACTTGTCTGAGGCTCTACTGAGAAGGGTCCCTTATCTTCATTGTCTTTCATCAAGTATGTACACACCTTGGTAAGATCCTTCCTGAAACTTCTTTTCTCCAGGATGAACGGTCCCAGCTCTGACATCATATTTTCGTATTCCAATCCCTTCATCGTCTTCATGTTCATCTGTCTCTTGTGTTGGAGGTCCCAGAACTGGACACAGAACTCCAGATGCATTTCAATAGTGTTGAGTAGAGGGGAAGGAATACCTCCCTTGACTTGCTGGCACTGCTTTGCTTAATGCGGCCCAGGATGTTGTTAGTCCCCTCTATGGTGAAGGCACATTGCTGTCAATGTTGTCCACCAGGACCTCAAAGAACTTCTCTGTAGAGATGTTTTCCTATTGATCATCCCCCAGTGTTTGCAGATGCGTGGTTGATTCCTCCCCAGGCACAGGGCTTTGAACTTCATCAGATTTCTCTCAGTCCAACTCCCCAACTTCTCAAGGTGCCTCTGAATGGCAGCACAACCATCTGGTGTATTGACCACTCCTCCAGTTTTGTATCATCTGAGAACTTTCTGAGAGTAAATATGTCCCAGTATCCAGGTCATTAATGAGGAGGTTAAACAGGAGTGGCCCCAGTATTGACTTCTAGTCACCACTACTGACTTGTCTCCAGATAGACTTTGTGCCACTGATCACAGCCCTCTGCACCTGGCTTCTCATCCAGTTTTCAATCCACCTCATTGTCTACCCACCTAACCCCTACTTTGTCATATTGTCTATGAGGATGTTATGGAGACTGTGTAAGAAGTCTTGCTAAAGTCAAGGTAAACACCATACACCTCTCTCCCAACATCCATCAAGCTAGTCACTTCATTACAGAAGGTTATTGGATTGGTTAAGCTTGTTTTCCCCCTTGTAAAATAGGTCTGGACATAATGATATGACTGACAAACACTAAAACTCTGGGTATAATTAATCTGCCTCAGTAACATGCTAGTCAGTGTGAGATGATACTTCAAAATCCATATAAAAAATACTAAGAGAATATGCTAACAGACAAGATGAATAACAAAAGCAAGCACACAAATGCCTACAAACAGCTTATATATGCTTATTTATTTAATGTATACATTTGCTGCAGCTAAGTATGATTATATACATTGCACTCTGGGAGTCATAGCCTGGTATATTTTCTGTATGGTCCAAGACTAATGTTTGATTTTTGTGAGGTAGTCCATGCCTTACCGGAGACCTCGTTGACAGCTGATGGGCTTAGGGTCTTTCTATAAAACAGGTAATACCAATGGTTCACCTTGCATGGGCCTGGCCATATTTTGTACTCTGTTCCTCTCAAATTGCTCCAGCATCTTTAACTGCTGTGTTGGAGAAATTAAAGCATACAACATTTCTTAGTTCTTTTAGCATTCACTTTTGAGCCTTGTGTTCATAAATCTGTCTAAACCCTCCTTGGCCCTGCCATTGCTATTTGCCTTATAACCTCCTGTAGCAACAAATTTGAAGATTTCTCTACCCACTGTGTAAAGACACACTTTTAAAAATGTGTTTTAAAATGATCCCTTTTCTATTTTTATTGAGTGCCCCCTAGCTCATGGCAGTGAAGACTTAAGTTACAGTTCATTCAGCTTGTCTATTGTCTTGGTCATTCTGTAAACCTCTTTTGTATCCCACATACAGCCTCCTTTCTGTCCTCCAAACTGACAAGTCCTGAGTATTTTAGTTTCTCCTCACAAGGCAGCTGCTTCATTCCCTTGACAATTGTAGCTGCCTATCCCTGTGCCTTTTTGAACTCTACCACATTCCTTTTGAATGGCAATTGCTAGAGCTGTGCACCATGTTTTTGCATAGCAGCAAAATGGTGCCTTCTGCCTTGTCCTTAATACCCACATGGTGTTGGCATATTTTGGGTGCAGCTGCACAATGAGCTGCTGATTTCAGAGAAATATCAAACAATAACTCTAAGTTCTCTTTGTGGAGCTGAAATTAACAGGTCTGAGTTCTGAGCAGAAAGTCAGGCTAATGACCCAGGCATAATTTAGAGGAAAGGTCTTTATTATAGAAACAGAACAAGTGAAGACAAGACAATTTGTACTGTTTGACACTCAGGAGACCACTCCATTCCACATCTCTACCTGCAAGCCTGTAACTTTCCCACATTGTCCTGTTCATACTGTTTAGTCAAAATGGAGACCTAAGCCATGCACCAGACCTCCTTCAGCCACTCAGTTACCACAGTTTCTTACTCCTCATATCTATTTGCTATACATCCCACTTCCCACTTGCAGGCCCTGACACCAACACACATAACTAGTCCATCCTCCTATTCTCCTGGTAGTCTGTACCAACACCAGACACCCGCATAATGCCTCCTCACTACTCTTTCCTTTTGTCAAGACTACAGCCTTTAACCTTCTTCTCTGTACATTTCTTCCTTCATTTTTACTAGTTCTTTGGGCCTTCCCAGAACATACATCTCAGTGCATGATGAAACACTACAGTGGATGCTAAGCAGCAAAATGTTGTAGGAGTGACTGCATGCTGACTTACACAGAAAGAAAGTATTCCACAGTGATTGCATGTGATCCAAGACACTGCCTTATATGAAAGATCACTGAAGATTGCTTTAACATTTTGCAGGAGAAAGGTGAGCTGCCTCCTGTGTGTTCCAAGAATTCAAGCCAATTGTTACTGTGTTTGTCTTCACCTGATTCTGCAAATAAAGTAGAGGTAATAATCAGAAAAGGGTTGAAGACACATGCGTATCCCAGGTGGCTCACCAGAACACATCCAGCAAGGTGATGTTCTGTCACCACAATCCTGTGAGGATTGATCCATCAACATGAGGAAATACTTCTTCACTGTGAGGGTAACAGAGCACTGGAACAGGCTGCCCAGAGAGGTGGTGGAATCTCTGTCTCTGGAGACTTTCAAAAGCCGCCTGGACTTGTTCCTGTATGATGTACTCTAGGTGATCCTGCTCTGGCAGGGGGGCTGGACTGGATGATCGTTAGAGGTCCCTTCCAACCCCTACTATTCTGTGATTCCCTTGAGGTGACAGCAATTAGGATGCAACAGTACCCTGGGGGTAGGAAGATGAGGTAGGGAAAGGAAGTTCTACATCTCTTCCAAACAGTCTAATTAGGTAGTGAGACGCCCTTGCTGAATCAAATAGGACAAGGTATTATAGATAACAGAGAATGTAATTCCTAAGATCTGCTTCTTTATTTCACCAAAATGATGGAAAATGTGTTACAAAAAGCAGTCAGCTTCTAAATAATCACCACAAAGTCTCAGACATTTGAACTGCTCAGGTGGCTACTTTCTCCATGTACACAATATCTGTGAAGTGTAATACCTGAACTCATTTTGGACTTATTTAAAAAATAAGAGGACTCATCATTACATCAGCCTGGCATTTATTTCTTTATTGTGAGATAATAAACGCAATGGTTCATACCTGATCTCTAATTCCCTCTTTGAGAAATTCAGAACAGTTTTTTGCATTTCTGGCAGTTCTATTTCTGTGTATTTTCTAGCCCTTTTCCATGCATTCATCTCTCAGTAATCATTGGCACTTATTACCAGGTAATTAAGCCGTAGAACTCACAATAACAGGAAATTAATGAAATTAAGTATTTAGGAGAACAGAGGTGGAAATAGAAGCTTCATATATACATTTTTTAAAGGGTGAATTTTCCTGTATCAGAATGTCACCCTTCAGTTATTCAAGATAAAAAGCAAAAACCTAAGTGAGAAGGATTATTCCACATTTCCTAGCTGCTGCTTATCACTGACCACTTCAGAGGACCATAGGTCTGACCCAGAATATAGTTCCTGTGCACAGAGTGACAGTTAAAAGCCAGATCTTTACATGTAGTCCACTCCTACACTACAGCACCAGTATTTATTTTAATACTGATAAATCTAACGATACCCTAGGTGCAGCTTATCAATGTATCTCATATCACCATAGGGAAAGTTAATATCTGAAGAGTAGAAGGATGGAAAGTTAAGCATTAACTGTGCCAAAATGTCTAAAATGCAATTTTCAGAAACTTTTTCTCTTTTTTTTATCTCCATCCATTAAGACTGCAGAGTTTGCAAACAAACGTTTTATCAATTTCTTACTCAGACATGCAAAGTACAGGTCTTTGTACTTTTTTCTACAAAATGAATCAATTCCCATGTATGCTGTCAGTTTGTACACCAGTAAGACTGCACCTGTTTCATGATACAGAGTTAAGGACCACTGTGCGAAAAAACAACATCTGACAGCAAAACAGCACATGACCTTTAAAACAACTATAATAGAAAAAGCTTGCAGAAGAGAATTATTTTCATTCAAGTAAAGCAAAATAATTTTGGTTCATAGTAATAACACTGATTCAGGAGTTGCAAAGAGATCTACACACAAAGCAAGCAGATCTAACTAGGGCAAGTTTAAGCTACTCCTTGGAAGCGGAAGAAGGCCAGTTGCATGAAATAACACAATGGCCTTTGTCCTTTTTTTTTTACCCAGAAAACATATATCATTCTGTCTGTATTTAAATATGTAGGCAACACACTGACTGGTCTGGCGTTTTCCTGTCCTCTTTTTTATCAGATGTGAGGTGTTCTGGGTTTGAATTTTTTTTTTTTCAGATTTATTCCAAGTTGTTTTGTTTTGTTATTCTTTGTACAGAGTGGTAATAAAGAGGAGGAAACATGTCTTTAGACCAGTGTAAATATAGGTAAGGAGACCTGGAAAAAGGTTGGTCCTTACTAGTGGTTTAGATCAAATGGGAATTTGCTTTCTTACAAGTGAGACTCCCAACCAAGAGCAGCCCTAGGAAGAAGCAGACGTGGGTGAGGAGAAGGTTTGCTCTTCTTGCTGCTGCTGAAGACCCCGGCAAAGAATTACTAATGTAGGAAGGTCCATTCCCTTCTCCCTTTTTCAGCCTGATCCATAACTTCACATATCCCATCTCAGATCGTAGCAGCAGTGGCTGGCAGATTTTTAAGGGTCTGCTAGAAGCAAATAGTGCTTTAGACTCTTCTGCTTTCAAGTGGACCATACTGCAAGGTTAGCCTCTACTGGAGCCAAGGTAAGCTTGTAATAAGTAATTTATGAGTCAGGAGGACTTTCCTGTTGACAATAACTATACCTCTAAGAGATAACAAAATAATGTTCATATCTAGGTACCTTAACTTTTAATTTCTCTGCTTTTGTTTTTCTATGCTTTACATGTCCTTAATTATTATGCCAAATTTGTGTTCATGAAAGTAAGAATTGTGCGTATAGTTACTAGTATTCATTAAGGGAACAGATGGCTTAGAATATATATTAGCACTACTGGTGTAAATCCAGCCAACTGAATAGAGATTGAAAGCTATTTACATCCAATACATTTTTAATGATTCCTGTATCAGTTTGATAATGATATCAGTTAATGAGCTGACTGAATACAGATCTAGTTCCTACCTCATACATTTTTTACCCTGCTATGTACTAATTGCCAAAGGTAGCAAGTTGTCCTAAGAACTCTAACTGAATTTTGATTTTGATGAGTTTAAAACACTAGAAAAATCACGATGAATTAGGAGAATGAATAAAATACACCAAGGCAGTAGGTGTGAGGGGTTTTGGTTTTTTTTCACTTTAGCAAAGCTTTTGATATTGTCTCTCACAGTATCCTTCTGGACATACAGCTAGACATGTACACAGTATGATGGGTGGACAATTGGCTGAAAGGTTGAACTAAAATTGTTGTAAATGGAGTAACATCAGGCTGGCAGACAGTGGTGTTCCCCAGGGCTCAGTTTTAGGCCCATTTCTTTCCAGTGTTTTTATCTATGACTAGGACACAGGAGTTGTGTGCACACTAAGTAAATTTGCTGATGATAGATTAAGAGAAGCTGTTGATTCCCTCAGGGATAGAGGAGACTTACAGAGAGATGTTAATAGATTACAGCACAGGACAATCACCAACTGTATGAAATTTAACAAGAATAAATGCCAGATTCTGCACCTAGGGCGGTGTAAACCTTGATATACATATAGATTCAGGGACAAGAGGCTGTAGTGCAGCCCTGCAGAAAGGGGTGTGGGGATTTTGGATGATAGTAAGCTCAATATGAGTCAACAATGTGCTCTAGCAGCCAAAACGACCAACAGTATCCTGGAGTGCATTAAGCACAGTATAGTTAACTGGTCAAAAGAGGTGATTGTCCCACTACACTCAACATTGGCACAGCCTCACCTCAAGTACTGTGACATTATCCTCACTTCAATCCCTGCGAAAGTTATGGAGCAATTCCTCCTGGGGACTATCACAAGTAAGCTGAAGCATGTGACTGGGAAAAGCCAACGTGGATTCACTAGGGGAAATCGTGCCTGACAAACCTGATCACCTTCTATGACAAAGTAACCTGCTTAGTTGATGCAGTGCAAGAAGTGGACATTGTCTACCTGGACTTCTCCAAGGTTTTTGACACAGTCGCCCACAGCCTCCTCCTAGAGAAACTGACATGACTTAGACAAGTGATCTCAGTGGTGGGTGGGGAACTGGATGGTAGACCATACCTAGAGGATGGTAGTAAATAGCTCTTTGTCAAAATGGCAGGGACCCCCCAGGGATCAATATTGGGCCTAACGCTGTTTAACATCTTCATAAGTGATTTGGATGTTGGGATCAAGAGCACCCTGATGAAGTTTGCAGATGACACCAAAATGAGTGGGGAAGTTGACACTCCAGAAAGGAGAGCCACCCTCCAGGAAGACCTGGACAGGCTGGAGGATTGGGATAGCAGGAACCTTATGAAATTCAACGGAGACAAGTGTAATGTCTTGCACCTGGGAATACATAACCCAGGGATGCATTTCAGACTGGGATCCACCTGGCTGGAGAGCAGCCCTCTGTAAAGGGACCTAGAGGTCTTAGTGGACAACAAGCTCAACATGAGTGAATAGCGTGCTTCAGTGGCAAAGAAAGCCAACAGTATGCTGGGTTGCATCAACAAGGGCATGACCAGCAGAGATAAAGAAGTCATTATCCCACTTAGAACTGGTCAGACCACAACTTGAGTACTGCATTCAGTTTTGGTACCTGCTATACAAAAACAGATGTGGACAGACTAGAAAGGGTCCAGAGAAGTGCCATGAAGATGATCAGAGTACTGGAAGACCTGCCATATGAAGAAAGGCTGACAAAACTGCGTTTGTTCAGCCTTGAGATGAGACGGCTTAAGGGAGATCTTATTACCATGTACCAGTACATAAAAAGTGGCTACCAGGAAGATAGAGACTCACTATTTACAAGGAGTCACATGGAAAAGACAAGGAGTAATAGGTACAAGTTACTCCTGGGGAGATTCTGATTGGACTGTGAAAAGAAAGTGCTGATATCTTCTTTCAGATGTCTGGTAATAGGACACAAGCAAATGGCTTAATGTTGTATCAGGAAGTTCAGATTGGATATTAGGAAAAAGTTCTTCACTGAAAGGTTGGTCAAGCACTGGAACAAGTTCCCCAGGGAACAATTCACATTCACAAGCTCCTCTTTGCAACACATACACCGAAGACAATGAAAAAACATATTAGCATTAAGAGTAGTGAATGGACAACAGCACCTGAAAGTCCAAGTAAGTCCAACGCTGTAAAACAAAAGGTCCTGCTCATCTTGCACTTAAACTCAGGTGTGTGTTTCACCCCCTCAACTCCTCAGGAGCTGGTACTCTGCTGCCAAGGGTTGCCAGTGCTTCAGGGTGCCCTGTCCGTGCCTGTAAGAACCAGCATTGCCATGGTTCCCCCTCCTCAGGGCATCCCCGCCAGGGTGCAAAGACAACCACACAGAAGGGATTTGTAACCTCATCCTTTTAAAAACAAAGTAAAAATTTTGAAAGAACCAGAGGGGAAAAAGGAAGTACTATTATTCTTCCTACTTCATATATGTCAAAACATAATTTTCAATTCCCTAAAAGGAGAAGAAGTGAAAAGGGGTATGCCAGGCAAGGCAATGGTGTGCGCAAGCACTAGATGTAGACAGCCTAGCTTTGGTGTGTGGAAGTTTCTTTGCCAGTATTCTGAACTGAAAGCAGAAGGTCACAAATACAGCCGTAGGTATTTCCCTGCTTCTGGATCCTTAAATGATTTGGTCGATCATTAGTTAAGTAAGGAAGGGAGTTAGCAAAACCTCCACCATGGACTTCTGGAGGGTGGACTTCAGCCTGTTCAGGACATTGGTTGAGAGAGTGCCTTGGGAGACAGTGCTGAAGGACAAAAGGATCCAGGAAGGCTGGACAATATTTAAGAAGGAAATCTTAAAAGTGCAGGAGCAGCTGTTCCCATGCACTGTAAGATGAAATAGCAGGGAAGACAACTGTCCTGGCTGAGCAGTGAGCTTTTGCTGGGACTCAGGAAAAAAAAGGAGAGTTTACCTCCTTTGGAAGAAGGGGCAGGCATCTCAGGATGACTATAGGGATCTTGTTAGGTAATGCAGAGAAAAAAATAGAAAGACAAAAGCCCAGGTGGAGTTCAATCTAGGGACAACAAAAAATGTTTTTATAATTACATTAACAAAAGAGAGCCAGAGAGGATCACCATCCTTTATTGGATGCGGGGGGAACATTATAACCAAGGATGAGGAAAAGGATGAGATACTTAATGCCATCTTTTCCTCAGTCTTTATTAGTCACACTAGCTACCCCCAGGGTATTCAGCCTGCTGAGCTGGAAGATGAGAATGACGAAGAGAACAACACCCCATAATCCAGGAGGAAGCAGTTAATGACCTGCTATGACACCTGGACATTCACAAGTCCATGGGGCCAGATGGGATCTATCCTAGAGTATTGAAGGAGATGGCAGAGGAGCTCACCAAGCCTCTCTCCATCATTTATTTATCCACAGTCTTGGGTAATAAGGGAGGTCCCAGATGACTGGAGGGTCACCAGTGTGACACCCATCTACAAGAAGGGCCAAAAGGAGGATGTAGGGAACTACAGTCTTGTCATTCTGACCTCAATACACGGAAAAATTACAGAGAGGTTCGTCTTGAGCGAGCTCACAT
The DNA here is from genome assembly GCA_024336885.1 of Actenoides hombroni. NCBI lineage: Eukaryota > Metazoa > Chordata > Aves > Coraciiformes > Alcedinidae > Actenoides > Actenoides hombroni. The sequence continues at coordinate 78,832,384 of WUAM01000287.1, forward strand.
GGCAAGTGCAGGACATCCAGGGGATCGGGCCCAAACAGCACGGGTTCAGGAATGGCAGGTCCTGCTTGACCAACCTGATCTCGTTCTATGACCAGGTAACCCACTTAGTGGATGAGGGAAAAGCTGTGGATGTTGTCTACCTGGACTTTAGTAAAGCATTTGACACCATCTCCCATGGCATTTTCCTAAAGAAGTTGGTGGCTCATGGCACAGACACATGTACTCTTCTCTGGGTTAAAAACTGGCTGCCCAGACGGGCCCAGAGAGTTGTAGTTAACAGAGTAAAATCCAGCTGGTGGCTGGTCACCAGTGGCTCAGTTTTGGGGCTGTTCTTGTTCAATATCTTTAGCACTGATCTAGATGAGGAGATTGAAAGTTTCCTCAGCAAGTTTGCAGATGACAATAAATTGGGTGGGAGTGTCAGCCTGCTTGAGGGTAGGGTCGACAGAGAGATCTGGACAGGTTGATTCGATGAGCTGAGGCCAATGGGATGAGGTTTAGCAAGGCCAAGTGCTAGGTCCTGCACTTCAGTCACAGCAACCCCAGGCAACGCTACAGGCTTGGGGAAGAGTGGAAGGAAAGCTGTCTGGTGGAAAAGGACCTGGGGGTGCTGGTCAACACCCATGAGCCAGTAGTGTGCCCAGGTGACCAAGAAGACCAACAGTATCCTGGCCTGTATCAGAAATAGTATGTCCAGTAGGAGAAGGGCAGTGATTATGCCCATGTACTTGGCACTGGTGAGGCCACACCTTGAATGCTGTGTTTGGTTATGGGCATCTCACCACAAGAAAGACACTGAGTTGCTGGAGTGAGTGCAAAGAAGGACAGCCAAACTGGTGAAGGGTCTGGAGAACAAGTCCTGTGAGGAGAGTCTGAGAGAATTGGGATTGTCTAGTTTGGAGAAGAGGAGACTGAGGGGAGACCTTCTTGCTTCTACAACTACCTGAAAGGAGGGTACAGTGAGGTGGGTGCAACCTCTTCTCTCAAGTAAATGACAACAGGACTAGAGGAAATGGCCTGAAGCTGAACCACGGGAGGTTTAGATTGGATATTATGTGGAATTTCTTTTCTGAAAGATTAGTCAGGCACTGGAACGGGCTGGCCAGGGAGGTGGTGGAGTCACCATCCCTGGAGGTATTAAAAAAATGTGTAGATGAGGCACTTCAGGACACAGTCTAGTGGGATGGTGAAGTGATTTTTTTGTTTGTTTTTTTGCTTGTTTTTTGTTTTGTGAGGTTTTGGGGTTTTTTGTTTTGTTTTGTTTTGTTTTGTTTTGTTTTGTTTTGTTGGCGATTGGACATGGTGATCTCAGAGGTCTTTTCCAGCCATGACAATTCTGTGATTCTGTATTGTAGGAGAACTCATGCCAGTTTATCTTTAAGTATATTATATATCTTAATATTTCATTAATGCCCATTTTTCCCCACTGAACTTTCCACAAAGCTATTCAGAAGCTGCTGAGAAGGTTCATTGCTAGTGAACAATCACAAAGAAAAAACTGCATTTTTTACTTGTCAACACATCTATAGGAAAGAAAATTTTAAAAATATATACTAAAAGCATCTATTCATTTGCAAAGACAGTATAGGAATGAGCTCAACTTTCAGGCACCCTCTTTATTTACAAAGGAATATTGTTCATGAACAACCTAAGATCTTGCCACGCTTTGTAATATCACACGATATCATCACAAACTAAAACCTGTGCAGTCTAATATTACCATGGCTTCTGAATCTTGGTATGTTTATTTCATATCTAATAATGAATTATTTTACTTACTTAATTTAATGAATATTTAGTTTTCTTGAATGTCAGGTTTTGCTTTTTATTTTCATGTTAATTACACATTTACCTTACTATTGTTACATTCATCTCTCAACATGCTCATGTACAGCATATTTTTTCCCTATCCATACAATGTCACAAATCTTGTATCTCTGTATAAATCATACATGTACATATATATATCAAGTATGAAATATTTTTGATAAACAAACATAATTTTTTTCCTCTTTCCTCAAAACCTAACAGTACTGTCCCTCAACTTTGTATTTTTTTAACCAAACACCTAATGTCCTGAGAATTTAAACATAATTTCTCCAGCTTCACTGTTTCTTTAAATATTTTTTGTACCTTTACTCAAAAACTACCTTCTTGTCCTTTATATCACATTAAATTCCAGTCAAAGGTTTTGAGAAATATAAAATAAAAATCATCTTGCCATAATTCCAGCTCTACACTCTAAAAAAAAGAATGTCAATCTTTTTAGTATATTTATATCAGCATAATATTAAATATTAATATTAAATAATAAATTGAATATGGGCCTTTTCCAACTGAAATGTGCATTTTTAGCTTCATTAGCCACACCTTCTACAATCATTGTCACAGTTTAGGGTCAGGGCAGCCCCTTAGACCTATAACAGACGCTCTCTGTTAACCCCCCTCCCTCCCCAAAGGGGAAGAG
>WUAM01000287.1:78834950-78851119 GCA_024336885.1 Actenoides hombroni
AGGCTATGGTCTAGTGGTTAGGGAGATGCTGGGATGAAGGTTGGACTTGATGATCCTAGAGGTCCTTTCCAACCATATGGTAACAAAAGGCTTGTGGGTCAACAAAAGGACAGATCACTTGCAAATTACTGTCACAGACAAAACAGACTTGACTTGAGAAGTTAGTTTAATTTATTACAATGAAATCAGAATAGGACAATGAGAAAATAAAAGCCAAACCTTAAAAACCTCCCCTCCACCCTTCCTTTTTTCCTGGGCTTAACTTCACTCCTGAATTTTCTACTTCCTCCTGCCCAGTAGCACTGGGGGGCAGGAAAAGTGGGTTGCTGTCAGTTCATCACACATTGTCTCTGCCACTCCTTCCCCCTCAAGGGGAGGACTCCTCACTCTTCCCCTGCTGCAAGGTGGAGTCCCTTCCATGGGAGGCAGTCCTCCACAAATTTGTCCAACATGAGTCTTTCCAAAGCCTACATTTCTTCATGAACTGCTCCAGTGTGGGTGCCTTTCACAGGGTGTAGTCCTTCGGGAACAGACTGCACCAGCATGGGTCCCCACAGGGGCACAAGCCCTGCCAGCAAACTGCTCCATAGTGGGCTCCTCTCTCCATGAGTTTATGTCCTGCCAGGAGCCTGCTCCAGCACAAGGTTCCCTTGACATAATACCCTCCTTCAGGAATCTACTTGATCCAGCATGGGGTCTTTCACAGGCTGCAGGTGGATATCTGCTCCATTGTTAACTGCCTTGGGCTGCACTGGGACAGCCTGTCTCACCATGGAGTGCAGGGGTATGTCTGCTCCAATGCCTGAAGCACCTCCTCTCCCACTTTCTTCACAGACCTTGGTGTCTGTATTGTTGTTTCTTTTATATATTCTCACTCCTCTCTTTGGCTGCTAATGTTCAGAGTTTTTTTCCCCTTCTTAAATATGTTATCACTGAGGCACTACTACTGTCACTGATGGGCTTAGTCTTGGCCAGCAGTAGGTCTGTCTTGGAGCCAGCTGGCAGTGTCTCTATCAGACACGGGGGAAGCTTCTAGCAGCTTTTCACAGAAGCTACACCTGTAGTCCTCCTGCTATGAAAACCTTGCCAGGCAAACCAAATACATTCCACCCCTTACCTCTGTGGATCACGTATTTAAGAACCATCATTAAAATCCACATTTATTACACAATCTTCCCAAACTTGTCTTACATCAACAAAAAATAATTCCTTACACCAAAAAAGAAAATAACATCATTACAACATGGAATGAATGTGGACAACCATCACAGAATCCAGTCCTCATCCCCTCACCACAATTACAACAGAAATTTCCCATGATCACTCCACTTTTCACTCTTTACCTGTGTTCAGCCCTTTAACTCTCCCAATTACTAACCTTGTCTTGAATTCCTCATACCCCACATTGGGTGCAGAAAAGGACTGTGGTGGGTTGACCTTGGTGGGACACCAGGCACCCACCAAGCCACTCTATCACTCCTTTCCTTAGCTGGTTAAGTGGGGAAGAAAATAATATGGAAAAATACTCCTGGGTCAAGATAAAGGCAATTTAATGAATCAGAAGTAAAGGCTGCATTTGGAAGCAGAGGAACAAAAAATATTTATTCTCTATTTTCCGTCAGCAGGTGACATCCAGCACTTCCCAGAAAGCAGGACTCCAGTTTGCATAGCACTTGCCCCAGAAGACAAACATTGTAATAATGAATGTCGTCCCTCCTCCTCTTTTCTATTAGCTCTTATTCCTGAGCAGATGTCATATGGTATGGAATATGGGGAAAATTAACTCCATCTCAGCCAGACCCAATACAACAACCAGGTTACTAAGATCCAAGAATACTATGGATAAAAAAAATGTTTTCCAAGATAAACTTTCACTGAGAATCTTTGTTAGCAGTGCTTGCCACCAGTACCAAACTGAAGCCAAGACTTCTTGATATGTTTTGGCAGATAATCAAATTATTTCTTTCAGTTATTCCCTTCTTATTTTTTTCATTCCCTAAAAGAATTTGGGGATCATGATTTTGAAACAAGAAGAATCTTTCCATGATTGTATTTTGGGATCCTCAAACTTCAGGGTTTTTTTGTGTCTTCTGTCCCCTTTACTAGCAATTTCCAGTGACATTTAAAATAAATTAGAAGATGACTGCTGAACAATGCTTCCAGGGATTTGAGATGTTATCATTGTCAGAAATGACAGCATGCAGACACATCAGGTTTGATCAGAAAAGGAGTTCTTCAATGTAAAAAATTATGTGTGTTTTTAAGATGTCAATTTTTGCATCATTAAAGCAACGCTGGCACTTTTTCTTCAGGCTTACAACCTTTGGCAGAGGTGACATGCCTCCTCTGAGTTTTATCACAACTTTTGATAGCACTTGTATTTGAATTCTTAATCTAAAGACAATGTGCATACAACCACTTCTGTTCAATGCTAGGACTTATTTATTGATAGGCACTTATACATACATTGAAATCAGTGAATGAACTTGCACTGGCTTCAGTAAGTCACTTGTTTGATAGTAACCTTGTGCAGAGCAGGCTATAGTCTGAATTTCTATGTTAAGAACACAAACTCAAATCCAGTGCTTATGCTGCATCCAGCATGAGGGGAAAATGACCACACCAGCAAAAGCATTTTGCCTCATTTGAGCCAATGTCCTGTCATATCTGTCTGCAATACCATTCCAGGTAGTAGGTAGGAGGTCTGTAACACATAGTTTAAAGGGTAAGACACTTTCCTACTACCTTTTACTTTGCACATGCTACAGTTTCCAAGGTTATACATGAATTACAGTGAAGCATATATAAGCATATAATAACTTCTACACTTGTTTACATTCTCAACTCTACTATTCACCACTTTGTAATGTATTTTGGGATCATTGAAAATGAAAAGTTCTATATAAAACTCAGTTAATTTTAATAATACATTGAGAAAATAAGGAGATCAAAGCTCAGTGCAGGAGAATCACATCCAGAGCCCTGGAAAGATTCACAGACAAGTGTTTTTCACATCTAGTGCTTTCACAGGCTTTTTTTTTTTTTTTTACTCCCAGCTCATTTGCGTAGATAGATGCTTACACAGCTTTGCATTACTTAAAAGAAAGAATAAAATATGTGTTGAAATCTATACTCATCCTGATGAATTGTAGTGTGATTTGATCCTTTGTAGGTAGGACAAAATATGTCCTCTGGGTTGTAGCAGTTTATTTTACTGTAGTAATCTCATCAGCTTTTGTCTACACTAAGGTATTTGACACATTTACCAAGCTTTTCTTTTTACGTTTCATTTACTAGTGCTGCAGGCAAAAATGTTTTGTCAAATCAGAGTTACATGCAGAAAACCACTTATCACAAATGAGTCTGGGCTGATGTTTCTATTTGTACATTTAAAATCCATCATCTACTGGAGACAACAGGGGTGCATAGCAAGACACTTTTCTCTACCCTTGCCTTCCAGAAATGCTGTTTATTTGACAATGAGTGAACCCATGAGCCTGTCCATTGTTCATATGATCAGATACTGGACTGCTGCTGTCAACAATATTCACAATTTCTGTAAACTTGGCCTTCTTTTTACCTTTATCAGCTATAAAATGAGACAGGTTGATTATTGCACCCATGTGCTTTCACTCTTCACTCACGCTCATGCGCACACACATTTGGATGCAAACGTTGCTTTGGCTGATGATTGCTCTGAGAATGGCTCTGAAGTCAAAGAGGATTTGCAAATCCATATCCCTAAAATAATCATTGTATTTGGCTTCTTAGCTTGACACAGCCACAGCATTGAGAAGACATTATTATTGGGGCCCAAACAGGCTAAACTGGGAAATGTCCTTTTGTAAAAAAGCACACTCAGTGGTAATCATTTTCTCATCTGTTCAGGAAGGGGCTACCAAATAACATGGCCCAAGAGTTAAAGAGCTTATTTTCTAAATCCCTTCATCCGTTCTAGAACCATGAGACATTGACAGCAAGTCACTTAACTCTGTCCAGCCACAGCTGTGTGGGTTTTGCATAATTAATTATTTATACCAAGGCAGACACAGTAATTAACTTCCAGATGAATATGATATTCTGATCAGAAATACTTTGCATTTCAGCCATCCCTCAAGCAAGTAACTGTCAAAGACGGACTGTTTGACAGAGTGGGTCCTGCCAAAATCCCTCCCAGACATCTGTTCTCAGACAAAAAGAACAGATTCTCAAAGCAGCGCTTACAGACATTGCCTCGTTTCAGCAGGCAAAGAATAACCAATTCACAAATTTTGGCTAATTTTGTCTGATTTCAAGACAGTATGCTGAACCTCGTAAAAAGCCAGGACCTGGGTTTTTCAGTCATGGGCACCGTTGCAAATTGACTGTTTCCTCATGGAAATCAATGGCCCATGCTGATGTCAGGCAGGTGCAGGTTGGGAATGAAGCCCAGGGGATTTGATATGAGGCAGGTTTGAAGACAGTGGGCAATTTTTTGGTTTTCTTTGTTTTGGTGAACAGAAACGAACAATAATCATCAGCATTACAATAATACTGAATCATTTACTTGCTATTACTGCTGTCTGCAGTATAATAGTAATTCATTGGAGTAAGAATTATACACTGAGGAAAATTAGTGCTGATTTTTTTTTTTTTATTTCTCCTTTTTAACAGAATTTTTTATTAATCACTAAGTATTGTGGCTAAACATTCAAAAACAAAGATAGGGAAGAATAGACACACTGAATGAACACACCACAGCTAGAGCTGACTGCAGATTGCACTATGTTATTGTGATTTCTGATGTAGCACCCATACAATCATAGTGCTTTAATGCTGCATGCTGACTGTAACATAAGACAAGGTGACGGCTGCAAGGAGGAGGTTACAGCGTAGCAGAGACAAGCCTATCTGACAGACATACATTTGTTTTATTTGTGCACAGTTCACTGACCAAATAGGAACCAAGAGAAGGGCTGCTGCTTTGGCACTTCCTGGATGCTGTGTCAGGGAAGGCTGAGCACCCCATATTCACTTATTTCTCAATTGTTTCAGTTGTATTAATAAAAGTCTTGGTGATGTTTTAGAGTGCTCACCTTTAAGAAGAGGCTAAAGGTACACCAAGACAGCTCAAGAAGCTCTCCACCTTGGCCTGAGTCCATTCAGCCAGCAAACACCCATGCAAATATTTCCACACTTAAATCATATATTTGTTAGAATACACAAAACTAAGGCCAGGATTAATAAATTTGTGTGTGCCTAGAAATCTGTCTAGCTTTAGTTCACTATGGGCACCTGAAAGACCCTGTGACACAGAATGAAATGAATCTCTCTAGCAATAAAGCTGGAATGAATCTCTGTGCACAAATTCTGTCACAACTGCCCAGTGACACATTATTTTCTCATCTTCTGAAGTGTGTGACACTGGTAACCTGGACTAGATGGCACATTTTTATTTGGAATGGCAATTCTTATATCCCTGTGTGATCTTAAAGCTTGGTCTATAGGATATGGGAATCAGAAGAAAGACTTAATGGACACTGTTTCTTTTCTGATATGGCAGGTCTTAAGTTTATGTGATAGTAAAAGCCCATGATTTCAACAAAAATATTCCCAAATTAGTAAGGGAGAAATTTTAAGAAATTTTAAATAGTTTTCACTCCAGTTTCACTCTGATTCTCCCATATAGTCAAGGCCAGTCTGACAGGCAGCTAGATATTTCATCCTTGGCATTTCCTATTTGTAATCCATTCAGTTAGTCCTGTCCACGTGCCTAAAATTTACAGTATCTGTAGACTTCCTGGTAGTCTCTTATGAAAGTTCAGCTCTGCACTTGACTGCTCTGCATCTATGAGATAATATAAAGCCTCAGTCATTTAGAAAGACATTTTCATCATATCATCAGGGACATAGTAGACCTTTCCCCACTATTGTCATAATTCAAGCTGATAGAAAAATTTCACAGCTTTGCATACGTTCCTGGTTTCACAGATAGAGCAAATGGTGATTTGTTTGTGGAGGTCTGTAGTCTTCAGTGGCACCAGGTACAAAATTGCCCCTTCAACTTGGCTCTCAAAATGTCTGCTGCTTGTCTCCAGTCCCTCTGCATGTTCAGCACATGCAGTCTTTATCTGGTGACTGCTACCCTCAACACAGACAAGATGGCAAGAGGGAACCATGTGGGAACTGTGCACTATTTACTGACTGTAAAACCCAAATGTGCATACTCTGTTCTGTGTGGTTCAGCCATATAAGACAGCGAGGACGAGATCACTATTTGGCAAGGTCACTAAGTAAATACCACTAGCCTCAATTTCTCATCCACCGACATCCTTACAGTAAAAGATCACCTAATGAAAACACACTTTATTTTTGAGTGGCCAGCTCATAGATTTGCAGTTATGAAATCTGTAACACTATTTTAAAGCATTTGGCCTTATACAGTTATATTTCCAATGTTTTCTTAAATTATCACTAATAAATAATTTTTTAGAGGACTCAGATCCCAAACTAATCATCTCATTTCCAGTGTCAGTCTTGTTCATTTAGAGCTAATTTTGTATTGCTCTGTCCTGGACAGGGTACACACACCCAAATGCCTCCTAAGGAGTTTTATTGGTAAAGAAGACAGACTTTTTTTTCAGATTTTATAATCCACACATTGGTTTGGCTACGGAAATAATTTTTCTATACTTCTTCCCAGTGTCTAATATATGTGACTAACCTTATTCTAACGAGAATAGTAGAAGTAAAGAGTGTCCTGGAATCACAGCTTTCCTCACAATAAATGCTCCAGGACTATCCCTCTTCCTGCAGACCATAACAGAAAGGAAGATCAGGCTTCTAGCTAGAAACTGTAAGTAATTTTGCAATATCAAAGCCTACAATTCTTATATTTATTGGAAAAGCATTAGAAATCCCAGATTCCCAATACTTAGGTCAAAACACTCCCAGCAAAGGGGCAGAAACAAGTTCCAGCACAGCAGTTCTCTGCTTCTCTGCTTTTATCCACTTCTTATTTGATTGGGGCTGGTTTGGGGTTTTTTGCTTTTTTTGGTTTTTTTAATAGCATTTAAAGTACCTCTATGACTATCCATCAGCAAAAATGCCCTCTGTTCTGGTCTTCTTTTTGAGGCTTGCTAAGTCAGCAGTTTCAGAAGCAGTATCTTCTGAAAATCACTCTGCAGTTAGCTGCAGTGAATACAGCCAGAACTGACAAGTCAATGAAGTATATGAGAGGGGAGCAGGCAAGAAGATCCCTTCACTCCCATTTTCTCAACACCAGTGCAATGCCAGTGACCTCTTGAAATGTGAGGGGACAATCATGCTCCAAGTGACCAGCATGTGGGGCAGAATAGCATTTTCTTCTCAGTGTAAACATCATGCACACATGATCATCACTGAAACAAGAAACGGATGATGGTGACAGATCAGTAATCAGAGAAATGCAGAATATCCTGGTGCTTGCCAGGTAATTTAAACACATCAGATTCCATGTTATGCCTCTTTTCTTAAAGTATACACGCTGAAGGGGCAAGTCTTTGCAAAGGACAACAGTGCTGGCTTCACTTTGTCCAAAGTGTCTCTTCTCAGCACAGAGAGACTCTTTTTTTCCCTGTAGAATATGAAGGCATATGAGAAGACAATTAATAGTGAAAACCCAGCAGGGCTGCTATATGCAAGTATGCACAGTGTGCTCCCCTGTTGCTTCTGGACTGGCACTAGCCTGTCAAATGCCTGGAAATGAAGCTTTCTGGAGCCTTTATTAAGATTCATGGGAAAGGCAGGCCCCAAACCCACAGACAGCATCAGCATGAAACATCTCAGCCTCCTCTCTCCCATAAGCACTGCCAGCACATCTGGCTCAGACTCTAGAGGGAAATGAAGAAACTGGGAGGGAGTATAAAGTGAATCTGTCAGCATTTACTTGCATGACAATCTGCCATGTAGAATACGTGCCATGCACAATACAATGCTCTCAAGCGCCTGATCCCCTACTACACCCTGGCTGTAGGCTAGTGCACTCGCATTTCTCTCATACATGCCAGAGAAGGGCTACAAACCTACACACAGGGCTTCACAAAGGACTGTGATGCCCACATAGGGAGGAGATGACTTCTTTTTTTCCCTTTGTGCTCTTTTGTAGGACCCATAGCAACCTTAAATCCCATCCTTCAGGGACACTTCTGAAAAATCGAAGCCTCTCAGGCAATTTGAAGTCCGTGTTTTTGAAGCTTTGTTCCCTCCTTCTGTATATTGGACAATTTGATACAGTTATTAGTGGTTCATGTGAGTGTCTTTGTGCATGCATCTGTATACATGTATAAAACTTAATGGTTCATGTGCACCAACTCATTCCAGGTATACATGCAAACACATACTTCTTTCTGATAAAGGGAATTGCAAAATAATCTCTCTGATTCTCTCTTTTCCTGCAACTTTGCACTGGCTTTTACAGCAGGGAAAAAAATGTGTAAAACAATATGTTCCTTTGTCTTTCACAGTAAAGATGTGTTTTTTCACCTGAAGGTACAAATAGTATATTAATGAATGATAAAAAATATAAAAGTTATCTTGAAGAGCCCAACAAGTTGCACAAACTCTAACCAGTACAAAAAACCCAGTCCCTTCCTGGGCTTTCTCTATGCAGCACTTAGAGCAAACTTATCTCCCCATGGTCACCTCCACAAAATGCCCTGAGAAGACTGATAGGCAGAGGCAAGTATGTGCCACTTGATGAGTGAGCAGGAGAACAAGCAGTGCTCCTAGATATAAATGGATCTGTTATTCCTCACATTTCCAGCCCTGTGTCTCTCAAATCTGGATTCTTAGTTTTAAAAAAGTACTTTATCTTCAACAAACTTGGCAGATAATATTGGTATCTGAGGGCTTCTGATGTGTGTTAAAAGTACTATTTTCTTGATTCATAAGGAGCATAAAACCAAAATTCTGCCTATGAAGATAAGAAAAAAGTTATTTAGAGAGCGCCTGAAGTTTACAGAAGTGACTGCTAACTAGGTTAGTTAGTTAGACGCACTAACTCTTGTCCTTGCCTGACCAGGTGCTCTCTGGTATACTATGTGCTCCTACTTTGTTGGGTGCTCTCAGGGGGTGCTGGAGGACAGCCCTGAGGCCTAAACTACAAATCATAATGACATGTCCCTGTGGGCACACCTCAGCATGCCCATGAGCCAAGCATAGGTGTCAAAGGAGGTCACAAGCTGACCAAGGATGATCCCACAGTGTTGTAAGCATCTGCAGAGTGTGGTGATGCTGAGCAGTAGGATTCTTCTTCTTTGGTCATCTGAATCATGGCTTTATGATCTATGGGTCATTACATTATCACTCAGTGAGTCCCCTCATCAACTGATAAGGTACCTTTCAAAGAGAATTCCCGCTATGTTAAAAACCATAACAATTTGAGAAAGTTAAAGTATCTATTGTTTTTTCCTGAAATTGAAAGAAGCCCTTTCCATGGCCCTTCATTTTTATGAAGTAAATGTTTCATTTTCATTATGTTAAAACCAGCACATTTCTATTTGTTTTGACTACTAATGCAAGAGTCTAAATGGTAAAGCTAGAATGAAATGTTTTGCATTTGACCTTATCAAGATGAAATAATTCAATAATTGCAGGAAAAATACGTTGTTGAATTTGATATGCTATTCAAAACCCACATTTTCTATGAATCAGCAGTTTTTTACAGAAAACTTACTTATAGCTTGTTGACTGGTTCTGTCCCTAAACAGACACTAAAACAAGTCTATACTACTTCTCTTATTGCTGTACTTTTCCTGTTTGGCTGTTCTTGCTGAGATTTTTGACCTACTTAGCATTGCAACTTACCCACTATTGTCCAGAAAGTACAAGGTGGACCTTTCCAAAAAGAAATGCTAAATTTTTCAATTTATTGCTAAATACTTTATATTTCATTGATGGAAAAATAATGGTAACATTTTCAGTAAAAATCTTGACTCAAAATGTATGCTTGCCATATTTGTCTTAGCTTAGAGAAGAAAAATAATGATTCTATTTTCATTTTTTGATGTCTGAAAAGAAGTCTTTAAGCTGATTTTTTTTTCAGCATGGTGAGAATGGCCCAGCTGTACCATAAACTGAACACTTAGCCTTGCATTCAGAAATCACCAGCTTGCATTCAAAAGTCATTTAGTCTCACATTCAGGAAGCAAAGATCATATGAATGATAAATGATTTGTCATGCAAGATGCTTTTTTCCAGATCTTTGCCCGCGGTCAAAGGGCTCGTCATTTTATACTTTTTGAAAATTACATTTTCCTTTAAAAAGAAGTAAATTATTAAAATTTAGTATAAAATATGTATTTTAATAAGCAGAATATAGTAAATATCACCTCTGTCACTTACTAAGTATATCAACACCTCTTGTTGTCCCAATGGTATATTTTAAGGAGATTTTAATATAAATCAGGTATTGAATGGGAAGATCTTTCCATCCTAACACATTTTAATGAACTTCTTTCAAAGTCACGATACAGTCAGGATCTTAAATATGACTTATAGCTGCGCTACAGTTTGTAAGGAGTGCCATTTGTGCACTCCAGTGGGGTTTTTCCTTTCTTAGAAAAACAGTTTTTGTATATTAACTTCGATAGAATACCTTTAACCAAACCATGTATATATATTTTAATTATAGATAAAATCTTAACCTGCCTAAACATAATCTTCATAAAAAAATGAAATAATACTCCTAGAAAATGGACATATTGCACAATTATAATTTAAAAAATAAAGACAGATGGTTTGAATAAGTGGCAAACTCATATTTTCATTGACTAGATCCTACATGTATTTGAGAAAATACTTTGAAACTAATTATTTGCCAAAAAAAAGATGTCAATGTTCTGGAGCTCTGCCACGTTGTAGCATCTTGCTTGGTTGGTGAATGCGTGAGGGGAAGGCAGATATGGACTCCATAATGATCTGTCATAATTTAGAGAAGTGGGGCAGATTCAAAATTAAAGCCAGCTCCAAATACCCTGGAGGAGCCAGGTTCACACTGCAATATGTCAATAATTTAGGAGTATCACTTTCTTCATCTCCAGTCTCATGCTCAGCCTCACTTCTCCTCAGAATCTAGTGTGTTTCTTTGGAAATGTTTCTTTCTCATTAACCCTCTGTGGAAACCCATACTGCATTTTGGCCTAGTATAATGAACCTGAGTGTAAAGACTGAGTCCATGGTGAGCCCATAACATCTTATGAGAGCTGAGATGAGAGAAGCTGAGTCAGGACCTTACTCAGCTCCTGATGCATTATGTAAGCTTGGGCAATGTCTGTCCCCCTGCATTTTTCTCCAAAATAGTGGTAATAACATTCATGCTTTTACCAGAACTCTTAGGAAGATTTCGGTGTTAGCTAACGATGTTTTGTAAAATGCCTATCATTCCATTAAGGCATTTAAGTAGATAAAATAATCTTTTTCCTCTTTAGAAAGGGATATAATCACTTGTCTTAGTACTAAAGGCGTTTAAGCACCCGTACTATGCTGGACTGTAGCTTTTAAAAAGACTCCAATATATTTCACCCAAACTGAAAAATAGATATATTGTATGTGCTGTATGGTTTCCTTTTAAAAAGAAAATTATCTCTACAGATTAATCTGGTCTACTCTAAGATTGTTCAGTTGGGTACCACAGAGGGCTGTGGGCTATGGGCTTCTTTTTGGATATACTAACTACTGCATTTATACCAGTAAAGTAAACCCCATTGTTATCAAGTAATAAGTGTAGGTAACTGCCTACAATACAAATGAGAACATGTGAAAGTAGCAAAGACCTTGCCCATGCTTATTGCAGAGCACTAAATACTGCATATCATATACAGCTTCCTGTAAATTGTTTTAACTTGTAATTAAAAATACATGCAAAAATAGATGAATACATTGAAAGAACAGTTTTCTGTTCAGAAATGTCATTTTGATGCTTTAGCAATGCTGTTTCTATATAAATAATTGATTCTTTTACAATAATCCTATGAAAGCTGGAGGCTACAGTGGTTTCAAATCCGCACACATCCCTCTCTTATTATCCACCCAGCACTAACAGGTACCTGTATATTAGTAGTGAGGTGTTCATATTTTCTTCTACAGAAAAGAAAAATGGGAAATTTGTGAAAGGAGGATTGATGACTTTAGGGTATGATCCTGGCTAGAAAATAAAACTAAAAGTTGTAAAGTTCTGGGGCTGTAGAGCCTCAGTATTTCTGTATTTCTACAGAAATACTATGTGCACAGCCTCTTCCTAGAGCTATGTATTTGTATGCCTTCATGTACAGAGAGGGTTAACCTATTTCTTCAACACAAATGCAGTATATATCTCAAAACAATAATCTTGTTATAATGAGCAGCTGTTCCTGATGATAATAAAGATTCTGAAATTACACATGCATAACTCACTAGGTGAATGAAAGAATACATAGAAGAGAGCAGTTTATAGTACTTGCTCCCAAACATGGTACAAAGCAAGGTACCCCAGGATTCGTACATGAATGACCACCAGCATTTTCCAAAATGTCAAGTGAAGATTGAAGAAAGTCTAATTTCATCTCCTTTAATTAAATGAATGGAAATCATTGCCTTCTCTTATCTTGTTTTGTTTTTTGCCTTTTTTTTTTTTTTTTTTTCTTTAATTATTTGCTTTGGTGTGACATTCCTCCTTGTAAGCGAGGAAAGCCATGTGTTCTCTCTGACCTTACACTTTAAGAGGGTTTGAGATATTTCATCGACCCTCCCCCTTGACTCTGGGGCTAGCATGTCTCATTATCTCAGTGCATAAAACTGATTATTAAGTAGCCTTTGATGAAGCAAACAGGCTTCCACTTGTCCTTTTGAATTATCTCAATATCATTAATTGTTTAAAACTGACAATGAGGTCATTCAATTACAGTGTTCTCTATACAGTCTGTGCTTAATGTCACATTGAGGTTGTTATCCAGAGCAGAGGGGGTTAAATTATCAGTATGTTGTTGCCGCTGTGATCCTAATGTAAATGAACATTTGGTGTTTTATTTTTTTCCTTAGCTGCTGGTTACTACGTTATTAGCATATTTGATGTATTTCTCAGCTCAGTTAATAAGCAGTTCTGAAGGCAAAAGATTGATGTTTTTGAACGGTGGTTATAGACTGTTCTCCCTTGTAACAATATCTGGAAGATGTCTATATGCTATTATGACTAACTGACTTTGGTTTTAGGCCATATGCACCACTGACAAAGCCTAATCTGTGTTCCTGTCTGCTGCTTAGGTATTTTATTGCTAGACTATGGCCATCTTATGAATTGCAAACATTTCTTCTTTCCTCTCTAGTTCCTACTGAAACTAAATTCTGCCTTGATATTAAGGTGTATTATAGCATTTTGCATGCTTCAGGTGCATTAAAATTACCTGAATACCATTACCAGTATCATGTATGTTCAAAGCCTTGAAGTACAAACGAGTAAGTTTTGTAAAAAGAACTCCAATATAATATTAAGGAGAGAATATATGGAAATTCAGGAAATACAAACCAGTGTATTCCTATTAGAGCCAGTGCATAGAATAGCATGGAAAAGCAGATCGGTGCAAAATACTCTGACAGAAGAGCAATTTAGCTGATGCTAATGGAAGTACAGGGAACAGGTACTGCAGCTGACTGCTCAAATGGGAAGCTGGTGATGCTCTTTCTTCCTCAATAACAGTGTTTTTCCACCTGGCCACAGGGTGAAGTTCTGGAAGGATGTTTGAGGGTTTGTTAGGGGAGGCAGCAGCCAGCACCTGGGCAGGTGTAGCCATAGGAAGAGCTCTTCCAGTCCAAGAGCAAGGCTTGCCAGGATGCTGTATCACTTAGATCCTCTTCATCTTTTCTCTAATGCTCCTTTGTGTTAGGTGGAAACTCACCTTTGTAACTCACACTTTTTGTTCAGAAAAATAAATTAATTTTAACTCACAAACTGCCACTCTTTTGCCTATTAGACTATTAATTTTAGTGCTGCTGCAATGCTTTGGGATCCTGAATGACTGCCAAATCTGTATCTGAAACCTATCTCTTCATTTCAGTAGTGTCCCAGGTAATAGGATCAATATAGTTAGCACTAAAGCTCGCTGACTGATGGTAGTGCCTTTTGGTAGTGACTTGTGAGGTTTTAATTTCTGCTTTGGGAAACAAGACTCTTCAGACAGTTTTGTAAAAATAGACTTTTGTTGAGACAGTTTGTCTTCAGATTTTTCAAAATCATTCCACTCTCTCCTCTGGTTTTTACCATCACTCGTCTCTGCCATTTCAGAAGTAGCCAGAAAAATAGTGATTCTCAAATAAACCTTCCAGATTAAAAAAATTATGAAAACTGTTGTTTGTGCAAAACATCTTGTCTTTGTTGGAGCAGAGCATTTGACAAAATGATATTTTATCTAAACTCTTTCAACCAGCCCTCACTAACAACCCTTCCACAGATAAACTATGTATATCCCATTTTTTTCTTCATCAAACTGGGACACTACATGCATTTTGCCAAGCCTCTTGGCAGCTAATATTTTTGTTAAATTGGCTAGTACATCTGTCAGCCCTGGGACAAAGCTAGGTTTCCCACCCTGAACCTTTCAAGCAGAACCTTCTGTAAAAGATAAAATGCTGTATCTACCTTAAAACATAAAGGATCCTCAGGGCATTGGAAACTAATGTGCTGCTTTAATGCAAACATCCCTTGTGAGGGCTCTCGGTCCTTGTATGCTCTCAACAGCAGGAGGAAGAATACATGAATATAAATGAGCTGCACAGCAGTATTCAGAAAATGGAGCTATAAGAGTTAATGAGATGGTGTCCTGCTGCTGGAAGCTTGCATGTTAAAAATCCTGACAGTTTTATCCAGCAGCAAGTTCAAAAAACCTGCGCAAAGCCAGTGATTGTGGAGCACCCATGACTACTGAATAGCTTCTCTTTCCATATGGACTTGTTACAGGCAAAAAGCCTTTGATATATCTAAATCTAACATGGGAGAAGACAGAGGAATTACTAGAAATCATTGGCCATGGAGAAAGCAAGTAATTATTAATAGCATTATACACCGAACTACACACGGTTGGTGTGTATATGCAGCTGTGTGTTTCTAGCTGAATACAGCAACTAGCAGAGGATCCTGTAACTAAAAGCCACTGCAAATAACACTTAGTTGTGTGTCTATTAAGATTCACTCTGTAACAGCCAAGTTCAAAGTGAAGGTTCCCATTTATGTCACTGTTGGCCACAAAAGTGCTGTCCCACTCTAAAGAGACAGTTCAGTGCATCTCTTTCTTGCAGCTAGTGGTACTTCCTCAAAACCAACCACCAACCTGAAAATGCACCCTCTGAGCGACTGCTCAGTGTATGTCTAGCACAGATCAGTCTGACCTACCGCTCCTAGTCTATCCTGTTATTTTATACAGTTAACAGGATTCATTACGAGGCGGTAATGCCTCTGTTGTGCAAGGAGACAGCTCTCTACACTGCAGAATGTCTCCTCACAATGTGCTTGGGTGAGATGCAGGGCTGCTTGGAAAAGATGTTGCATTTGCACTGCACAAAGTCAAGTACATCCCTACTCTTTCTAGGACTTCCCAAACTGAAGAGATCACCTTGCTCAAGTGGTCGTCCTGTTCAGGAACATGTGAGTAGTGAGAGTTATGTATCTGTATACCCCATGGAGGCTTACCTTGAAGAGCTTAAGAAGAGCTCTATGGTCATGAAGGATGTCCACATGCATTGCACAAGGTTTGATGAGGAGAGAGTTACCTGAAGAAATTTCACCCAGTTGTTTACCTACAGGAAAAACCTGGTCTATTAAACATTATTTTAAAAGCTTGGAGCCCATAATCAGCATCAGAGTGAAGTTTAGCTAAGCATGGGTCTTGTTTATACATGTTCAGTGATTATCACCCAGCTGGTGCTTTTTTCACTCTTGGTATTTGAAAACTAATAAACTTGCTGAGTGACAATTCCAACCTCATCTCTAATGAAATTAGCTTCCCTGTCAGGAAGTGATGAGCACAGTTTTGACGAGAGCTACCAGGTGTCACTCTGATATGTTTCTTGGAAGTTCTTATTCTAAGGACTTGTTGACATGCAGGAATAGTCTGGAATAGTTTTGGGGTTTTTTTAAATAAATAAATAAAAATTAAAAAAATTAATTAGAAAGCCTGCAGGGA
>WUAM01000287.1:78853203-78864945 GCA_024336885.1 Actenoides hombroni
GGCAGGGGCACGGGCCGGGAGAGCGGGTCGCGGGCGGGCGGGCGGGAGGGCGGAGGAGAGGAGAGGAGAGGAGAGGAGAGGAGAGGAGAGCTCTTCCATAAGGTAGAATCCTGCCATACTCTGATCCATACTCTGAAATCCACTGGATTTCATGTGGTTGCAGGTAGATCATGTATGTAAGATAAACACTTCAGGTATCTCTCATAGTCTGTAGCAAAATATATGCAATGTTAGTGAATGGTTTATCTGATTTCAGATGGTTAATGTAGGGTGAGAAGAGTTATTCTCTAAGGGTTCCACTTTACTTCTAGTGATTGAAAAGGGATTGAAGAAACATATTTTTCTATGGAAAAAATGTTTACATTTGATCAAATGAACTGCACCTACACTTCTAAAAACAAGTGTATATCCAGGCCTCAAATCACTGCTTTCTTTTTGAGAAAAAAAAAAAACAAACAACAAACCACAGCCAAAATTTAAAAAAAAAAAAACAACCAAAAACCCCAAACTCAGACTCATGCTCTTTGTTCCCAGATTAGTGGCAAGACTCTATTTAACCAGATTAAAGCCCTGCACATTTAAGTCCATGAAAAGGTGATGTTTCAAATCCAGAAGGTTCATTATATTGAAAAAAACAAAACCAAACAACTTACACAGGTACGTTTAAATTAAAAAAGTTGTGGACAGGCCGGAGGCAGTGCAGAGAAGGGCCACAAAGATGAACAAAGGGCTGGGAGGCTGCCATATAAGGAATGACTGAAAGAACTGGGTTAATTCAGCCTTGAGTAAAGAATTTTAAGGGACACCTTATCACTATGTTCCAGTATTTAAAGGTGGCCACAAAGAAGATGGACACTCCTTTTTTACAAGGAGTCACATGGAAAAGATGAGGGGTAACAGGTCCAAGTTACTCCTGGGAACATTCTATTAGACACAGAGGAAAATTTTTCACAATGTGAATTATCAGCCATTGGAATAATCTCCCCAGGGAACTGGTGGAGTGCCCAACATTGGACACTTTTAAGATTCATCTGGACAGAATGCTGGGCCATTTTTAGACAGTGCTTTTGCCAAAAAAATTTGGACCAGATGATCCTTGAGGTCCCATCCAGTCTGGTATTCTATGAAATGTAGTTACTTTTGATTTAAAATAGTGTTTCAACAGAGATTTCAAAGAACAGAGGTATTTAACTGAGAGGAAAAATAAGCATATACTTCACTACTCAGAATCTACATTATTCTAGAGAAATCCAGATAATGTGTTTTACTATTTCAGATTCAGAATGTAAAGCTTCTCTCCCAGCTTTTAACATAGAAAAGCAACCTGAAAATTATATTGAAAATGCAAGGAAAGAAAGAGGTCAATGAGAAGCAGTTCTAAATGACATGACCTCTTTTTGTTTCTCAGCATGCTTCCTGCCAGCTTGCAGTTAAGGAGAGGGAAATGGAACTAAGGGAAAATAAAGTGTAGGATTGTATTATTTTTTTTAACCTTAGATATAAAACAAAACACTAAAGCTTCAGACAAGTGAAGGAAAAAGAACTAATTTTGAAAAGTCTTCGAACACAGAAATAATTTAGTGTTTCTGATGGTTAAAAGGGGGATAAAATTCTCTAGGAGCAGGATACGGGACAAGGTCAGAGACAGAGGTTTTATGTCAAGCTCTCCTGGTTTTGGCAGGGATAGAATCACTTTTCTTCCTAGTAGGTGATACGGTGTTGTGCTTTGCATTTAGGATGAGAATAATGTTGATAACACACTGATGTTCAGCCATTGCTTACACTAAGTCAAAGACTTCATCTACTCATGCTGCATTGTCAGCGAGGAGGCTGATGGTGCACAAGAAGATGGGAGTGGACATAGACAGAATAGCTGACCCAAACTGGCCAAAAGGATACTCCATACCATATGATGTCATGCTGAACAAAATAACTGCAGGGGATTTGGCACAGGGTGGTGGTCTTTTCTTGGGGTCTGGCTGGGCATTGGTCAACAGGTGGTGAGCAACTGAATTGTGCTTCACTTGTTTTGTGTATTCTTTTATCATTAGTATTATTTTCTCTTCCTTTTCTCCATCCCACTCCATCCCACTAGGGAGGAGTGAGCAAATGGCTGTCATATTTAGCTGCCTGCTGGGTTAAACCACAATACAAGCCAAAAAAGTAATTAAAGATTAGGCCATTTCAATTTTTTTAAAGTAACAACTGTAATTATGACATCAATAAAAGAAAAAAAAGTCACATTTAAAATCAGGAATTTCCAAGGATGGAAGCCTGTTAAAGGGAACTGTCTTCAATGACAAGACGTACAGAACATATTATTTGGAACTGGAATTAGATGATGAACTGTTAAAATATTATCTAAATATGTCTTTTGTGAATAATAACACTGCAATGTAGGAGCAAATTCACACAATTTTTTTGATATTCATTGCTATTTAGACCTCTGCACAGGAAACCTTCTGTCTTATGAATCTCAGACATTTCAGATATGAAGAATGGTCCAAAAATTATTGTGGAAATTATACTATCTGTAGTTTACTCTTCAGTCACTTGTCTCAGGGGACAGCATCAATTTGTCCTTTATGTTAGGTAAACATCTATATGACAAATATGTAGTAGCAAGGGAAAATTCATTTACAAGTCATGGTTTGAGTGTAATTCATCTAAACTATTCAACAAGCAACCATCTGAGCTGAGGAGCCCTGAGAGCAGTTCACAACTGAGATTTTTCTCAAAATGCTGGACATTTACAGCTGACATTGGCATAGTTTTGGCTAACATTAGCATGATCAGAAGCAACAGTTTACCGCAGGCTGGCACAACTGGACTGTGTAAGTTTGCACACCTTAGCCCTCCCCTTCGCAGAACAGATCCAGAATCTCTGCTGCTGCAGAAGCAGATAGGGAGAGGTCAGTGAGCAGGCTGAGAATACATGAAGGGTCCTGCTGAATTGAGTGGATATTGAAAGTAGAAGAGGCTAAAAGGAGTCCTCAGGGCACAGTTCCCTCTGTGGAGTTTTTAGAGGTTGTGCTAGGCTCATGTTGCCCTTTTTCTCATGGCTAGGTACCAGCTCTCCCCCAGTAATTCCTCCAATAACTTTTGATCAGAAGGATTTAAAATGAAACACCGGAATAAATACATGTGATACTAGAAGAGGAAAAAGTGTGTTATCTTTGACTCTTTCTAACCTTGTTATCTAAGGCAGGTTTTTTTTTCATTTTCTTTGCTGTCTAAGAAAAATCCACTTTATCCAGGTGAGTTTCATCACCCACGCCTCTGTAAACAAGACTGTCTTTTAACATGTAATATGAGGGAAATTACAGAAAAGTAGCTCTGAGATAAAGAAGATTAATTTAATGTTATAGTTCTTGAAGCTTAAAAGTGGAAAATAAGGACAAAGAAGAAGGTGGACTAGCATCCTACAACCGGTTGGATGATCACAGAGCAGAGCTAGTGCTCTGTCCAAACTGGTTGTGCCGTTTAGAGAACAGACACGGTGGCCATTGTCTCAGCCAGCTTTGGACATAGAAAAGCTTTCAGATATGGGTCTACTAACCCTCCACTCCCTGTACTTTTCAATCCAAACAAAAACATTTCTCCCACATCTTAATCACCTTTATCAGGGAAAAATTAATTATATCCGGAAATGCCTACTTCTCTCCTTGACTGTGAGGGGACAGTGGAGCGTTTTGCCGCCTTTTCCCCCTCCCCCAATAAAGACAAGTCAGATTATTTTCTTTCAGGAACCAAAATGAAGTAAAATTAATCCCATCCCTGGGAATCAATGATTGTAAAATGTTATTTATTCCAGTCTTTCTGAGGAGGTATGGCATAGTCAGAGGCAACTGCATTCCAACTCTATCGGAACACTTTTGATTACTTTGATGATAAATGTATTTTCATGAACAAAATTATGTTTATGAAAAAAACATTTTGGTGTTACAGATTATGTTTATAAAACTAGCAAGGAGTCAATGCCCTCTGACATCATATATTATAGTCTAGTGGCAAGAATGCTTGCTGGGCATGTTGAACGGAAGGGATGTAATTGTTGCTTTCAGTCAGAAGATGCTAAAACAGGAACTTGTTTTTTTTATTTTATTATTATGTTATTGTTTTACCTGCAAAGACAGACTTACAAGAATTTTATATATATGAATTTATAATAAAACATTGGAAAAAATTGTTTATGAAACTTTATCCTCAGAATTAATTTAGATGTGCTTGGATAAGAACCCTGCCACCTGGATGTGAAACATGCTTTAGAACGGTCATCAGAGGACACTGATAAGCAGTAGTGAGGTATTGAAATGAAAGCAAGAGAGCTGCTGGCCTGCCTGGAGATACTGGAATTAGGATCTGTCTTGTTTTGTCATATTCCTTAACAATAGGAAGGAGAATGACTAAATGGTCCTCAATGGGATTCTCATATTTCAGAAGGATTGATAGAGCGGGGCCAGCTATGAGAAATGTATATAACCTCTGTAATAAAGGATTACTCTGACATCGTTGAGACATGAGCCCGGCTCCCATCTCTGGCTGTGACACTTTGGGTCCTTCAGTAATTACTGGGAGATCAGTTTTCCCCGTCTCTGAGCCCTGGGGGTTGGCTCTTGGGACCGAGTGTAAGAAGAAAGAAAAGGACTATTTTTTCAGAAAGTTAATTTTCATCAGAGCTGATTTTTAATTAATAAAAATAATTGTTATTAACAAAGAAAATAAGATAATAGTTATCTGTATTATTTAATTGTTTTCATTACCTATGTAGAATTAACTTATATTTTAAGACTACGGGGTTTTGTGAAAAATTTTTAGGGAGGTTCTACAGATCCAGAGAGTTTTCCTGGGTAAGCCCAGCAATGATCATAAACCCCAGATACCTTCAGCATTTAGATAATGGTGGTTGCATATAAGCACCAAGAGAAAAACCAGATTCACCTGAAATTGGGAGTTCTTATTTTAATTATTATTTTTTCATTGAATTACTTTATAGTTTTGGTAGTTGCTTTTAAGCTGATATTTTGCTCTCTTAAGCCTTCAGACATGTATAATATATGAATATGTTGTCACCATTTGTATTCATTTTGCATGAATGTAAATTTCTAGTTCTTGTAAACTCTGCTGTAAAATAATGGCTTAGTGTTCATTTTCTGTACCTATGAAAAGAAATCATTAATTTTACTATAAAAGAAGGTACAATTTTTCCCTAAATAATACCTACAAATCTCTTGATGATTCTTAAATAATTTCTAATGGGAACGATGCACTGTTTACATCCTTTCCACAAAAACAAAGTAGCAGAACAATTTGATTTAAATATTTCAAGTACATCAACAAGAGATGAAAAGTGTGAGTCAGTGAAAAACAGCATACATAATTTAGAATTATTTTTACAGTGGAAAGCTATCCTTTCTATTGAGAGGAAAAGTGTTTACTAAGAAATTAAAATAATATTGCTCTCATAAAATTGCAAACTTTCATTTTTGACATCTCCCATAAATCCAAGTTTGAGACTCATGCCAAGAAAAGTAATGTTTGTCTTGATCAAATGGAAATGATCAAAATACCACATCCAATTCTGAATCTTCATAAAAATCTCATAAAAATATTATTTCAACTCATGAAATTGAGACTCGCAATCTCATACTCTTCAGCAACCTCAGTACAGAAAGGTAAGTGTTCAGGTACCCAATTTAAAACATTTAAAGATATTTAAGGGGGTGAATACTTTAACAGAAACAAAGCCAGGGACTCCATGCCATATCGCTACAAAGAACTCAGGTGCAGATGAGCTTCCAGAGTTATTGATAGTTGATGGCCCAGCACTGCCTTTGCAGAATGCTTTGGCAGAAATGAGATACATATGGTTCTCCTCCATGACCAAACCCCCAGCGGGGCTCACCATGAAGCCAGGGAGCTCCAGGGTAATGCTGCTTTGCACACCAGTGCTGCATCCTGGGAGAACAAGTGCTGGTTTACACAGCAAAGGGGAATTCCTGCTGGCTTAAATTTTCTCTGCAGCATTAGTGACTAGCTACGCAGAAACTGCCAACCGAGGCCCTATATATCAAGCTATCCATTCTGACAGCCAGGTTAGGTTAATCATTAAAACTCTGCCTCTCTCTCTCTGAGGGTCTCTGGGGCTTTGTTTAATGCAGTAGACAGATGGCACTGAGGAAATTCAGGTGGTGCGTGATGAGATTTGGGTTTTTTTTAATGTGGTTGCTAGAATTTTTCAAATAGATTAAGTTCAATTGTAAATCACTCCTGTTCCCAGGGTTGGAGTCTTTATTAGCACCCAAGTGCTTGCACTGAAGAAATTGATCCTTCAGCAGCAACTGCACTTGATGGGGGGAAGGTAACACTTTTTGTTCTTACAGCACTGTACACCATCTGTTAATGCCCCGTTACAAGGAGGCAATACAGTCAAATGTAACTAGCTAATTACACAGTGAAACCTAACTTTGTTCATTTCAACACCTATATATTAGTTCTTATTTCTGTTTTTCTTGATTTTCTTAAATCAATGACTTAACCCAAATCATTACTGCTCACCACCATGGCTGCTCAAGTTTTGAAAGCCACCTTGGCCTATCTATATCTCGTCAACTAGTTTTGTTTCTTTTCTTTCTTCTTGATAGTCAGGCATTTCTGTCAGTTGTTCTATGATTCTGACACTGCCAAATTAAACATAATTTTAAAATAGAAGAAAAGACAAGAAACAGGATATGACCTCTCTCTTCTCCTGAATGTTGTGTGAAGGATGGGTTCCTCCACTCTAGTCCAAAAAAGACAAGAAATACAAAATGCATCCTACAGGTACAAACCTTTCATGCAGCTTCAAGCTCTTATTGATAGATTCCTGCTGCCACTCATCAGCCTGTCACAGCATGGCTATTTACACTCACTGAGGCAAACAGAGAACTTTGAGGAGTTAGATATAACAGTAAATTCAATCCACAGAGAAAACCTGGCAGGAAAATTATTGTTCTCAAAGATCAAGATAAAAAAAATAATCCATTATGTGGGAATAAAAAAAAATAAGTGAACATAGTAAGTGGTGTTTACAGACCAAAGGTGCCCTGAAAATTTAAGTGAAAACAATGAATTGAAAGATTTCTGGGAGCTAAATTCTTTCCCTCCCAAAGACACGATATGAAACAAGATCTTGTCCTTTCATGTGAACAAGGTCTTGTTTTCAGAAGGATTTTACTAATCAATGATGTCACATTTCTGGGATGATTTAAAACTTTCTTTTCTCATTTTAAAAGTAATTTATAACCTCTTGCATGTGTGCAAATAAGTCTCTTTGTTTCAAACCACAATTCAATCTAAACTACAGTATACCAGTGTAAAATAAGTCTCATGAGTGTATTGCATTTGAGAAGGTGCATTTGTAAGAAAAAAACAGTGGCTAAAATCCCAGTGTAGAAGTACTGTTCACTATGGACAAGCACTATCAAAAATTCCATTTGAGTTGAACAGTTCAATGACAATAAAAATGATGCATTCTAGGCAGAATAATTTATTCAGGGAAGTGTTAGAGCCAGGTATTATCTTCTGCAATGTATGTTTTGAATTTCAGTATGTCTTTCTCTTTTTTTTCCTAGTGAAAAGACTATGTCCATGTTACCAGCTTTTGCAGTGTATGTTCTAACTTCAAGATACCAGTTTATACAGAGCAGTTTTAAATGCAGGGCAAATTTTAGACGTGAAACTGGTTGGTTTAGAAATTAAACATTTGGATTGTATCTCTCATTACCTTTCACATTTTAATTTCTCCTTTTTCATTCCTAGTTTTCTCCTGTAAGTATTTACAAAATATATTCTTATTTTCTGTATTTGATGTTATCCCCCCAAAAAGGAAAACAAAACTGAAATTTGTGTCATTTGAGGCTTTCTGACATGGTCTAAAGAAAACTTGCTTCTCCAGAAAGATTTTTGTGGTTTTTATGTTTATTCTTTATTTTAAAAGAAAAGCATATTAATCCATGTAGTTGTCACTGACGGACTGTGATACATAAAACTATTTCTGTAAAAAAAATTTTTTTTTTAAATATAATTATAGTAGAAAGATAGAGGCCTGTATCTTTGCAGCATAAAATCAGATTCAGTGTTACGTACTTTATTCCTCCAAGTTTTCTGAACATTAAAGGTTTTGATGTTTTATAAAAAAGATTTTCACTATATGTTCAAGAATCTGATGCATCATGAGTATTTCTTCCTCAGTTCCTGATTAATTTCGCTGTTATTTTTTTCCAGTTTTCCTCATCCCTTAGCCTCCGTTTCAGTCTTGTTAAAAAGCTGGGATTATTTGTTGGAGGAACTTACGTGTCTCAAGAATAAACAAGCTTAACAAAGCTAAAGGAAGATATACAAACAGCCTTCAAACACATAAAAGCCTGATGAAAATAAAAAAAAAGAGGGAATAATCTCTCTTCAAACATAGAGTGAACAGGACAAGGTATTACAAATAAATTTCAGTAAGAGACATTTGGGTTAGAAATTGTAAAAGTAAAACCAATATTTGTAACTGCAGGACAGTTAAATGTTGGACTGAATTATTGCCAAGGAAGGTGTTTTATGACAGGTTACACAAGGAGCCCCGAGGAACAGCCAGATATTTCTGATGCTGCTGTGGGACGGGAGGAAGGCTTAGGTGATCTCTTCAGACTGTTCAAGCAAACAAAATAAAACATATAAAAAGCAAAGGAGAATTAACCTAATCTATAATCCATCAAGTGTTCAGAGTGTTTCCTTGACTAAAATTACTTCTTTTTGCAGTAGGCTCCTTCTTTAAGGCAAGAGCAACTAAAAGTTCATAGTTAGGGTGACATCCAGGAGGTAGCAGAAGGCAGTCAGGTACCAGGAAAAGTAGTGCTAGCAGGTATCACAATTTGCTAATGGGTTAAAATTTGTCTGATGGGATTATTAACTATCTTCATTATATACAGAAGACTGACTGGCAAAAACCACACAGCAATTGCATTTCTGGAATAGTGGTCTTTTACAAAAGTTTGAGGTACGTTAAACAGCCATTGTTTGTTAAATGTGTTTTTCCCTGTCCCTCAGATGTTACTAATCCTCCAGCTGTACTTTTTTTGCTGGCTCATCACATGGCTTATGTGCAGACAGAAGGCAGGTCACATGCAAAGAATAAATTGTCATTTTGTCAGCCTCCTGTAGAATCACTGGAATCAACTCTCTACAGTTTCTGGAAAGGCTTTAAAAAAAAAAAAAAAAAAAAAAAAAAGAAAGAAAGAAATAAGCAACCACATAACTACATTGAAGTTCTGACTTTAAAATTTGTTTCTATTTTATTTTCTGGTTTTATTAGTAAAAGAACTATGAATGGGAAAATGCAGAGCAATTGACCAAAACATTTCACAAATGTCATCTAGTTTTGCTTTGTTGTCCTTCACTGGAATGACTAGAGATTGGTGGCCAAAGCCTCATCCACTTGGGAATTGTGAGGTGCTTCATAGTGTAAAAAGTATTACTCAAAATGTTATTTGCAAGGCATTTTTCTGGCCAAGATCTGGACAGCTTTTCTCCTACTAGGTACAGCAAGGCCAGCAAGACATTCTGTCCTGTTTAATGGGATCTTATTTGGAGAGAGCCTTGGGCTGAAATTAGTGATGTCTTCATTTTCCTTTTACTTTTTGTGGGTGAACTTATGGGCAGTTTATGTTGGAAAAACATGAATAATGCATGTGTAGACATATCAAGCTATTAATGTCTTTTCCAAGTTGATTAAAACATAAATTCTATAAGGTAGTCTCTCCCTCTTTAAAGGTCAAGTTACTGATAAATATTTTTTTGAAGACTTGCTCCATTTTAACAGATATGTATCATAAATAGCAAGAAATGTTGTAAGCTAGTGTAATTGCTGATTTCAAACTGTAGTGATTTACAAAAAGCAAAGTCAAATATTTTTAAAAATTTATAGAAACTTTATTGGTTGGTTTGTCATACTTTCCCAGATATACCAGCTGCAATGACTAGGATTTTATGTTATCCTGAATGAAATACTGTCCAGACTGACAAAGCTAACAAAGAGTGAAATCACTAGGAAAAAAAAAAAAAAGAAAGGAAAATATGATCACTGAAATAATCCTTTGATTTTAAGTCTAAAAAACAAGATGAAAGAGGAATACAGTCATTGCTTCTGCGGATCAAGAAAATATATTGATATCTATAGTCAATCTTAAGACATGATCCTGCAGCACTTAGAAGAAGGAAAATATGTCATTATTTATGTAAAATAGTCATTGAGACTAGTCACACAATGGCTACAGAAATGCATATTAATCACAAGCTATGTTAAAACAATATTACCTATTATTAAATTACAGAGAGCTACTATCATGGTATTTGAGTGCCATTAGTGACATTAGTTTGTAAATTAAGAAAGTTTTGACATCACCTTATACCAAATGAGGAAACTTTTGTAGTTGAAGATAAGGTGCTAGAAGAGTTCATCACGTTGCTACCTGGACAAAAACACTGCAGTAGCTACTGTTCCCTGAATGTCTGTGCTCAGCAGGGATGCAAAGCAATTCAGTCTCTGGTTGGACTTCTTCCAAAAGCATAGTCCCACGTGGTTCCATGGGAATTCAGTGCCACTCTCTCTTCCAGGCCTTCCTTACATCTACATCCCAATAAAACAGGGTTTTCTCAAGGGTCTGCAGGAGTGGCAGCGATGTGCAGTGCCTGCCCCCCATTCAGCCTCATGGCCAGGCTGCTGTCATTTCAAATGTGAGCACTGCCAGCATGCACCCAGCCTGCATCTGGACACAGATGTAAGGGGAGGAGGCTGTGCAGAACCTCTCACCTTTTGTAGTTGGTTATAGCCATACATTAATAAATCCTGTCACTTTTAGTGCCATTCACACCACTCCTTTTACCTTTCTTCATCTGCTCAGGGTTCTCCTCACTCCAACATTCATGTTCTTGGAACACTTGTTTTCTTAATGTTCATGAGCATGTGCACTGCTGAACTCTGTGTGTGAATTACAGAAAGGTATTATTTTTCAAAGTAACGCTTTTGTGTGATGCTTATATTTAGCATGAAGCACTTTCCCTCCAGTCTGTTGTGTACATGTCACACTGTGTGCAAAGTGGGATTGTTTAGCTGTAGTTTTGGAGTAATAACATTTGAGCACTGCACAGTAACAGGATAGTTTAGTTTTCTGAAATCTTCCTATGTTGCAGATTTCCCAGAGATCTGCTCTGAAAAAATTCTCCAGGGTTTTAAAAATGAATTTGATGAGCTATCTTTTCAAATAGGTCTGGTGCATGTAATTTGCAATATTATTTAACTGTCTTTTTATCTATCCATCCACCCATCCATCTATCTATTTGTATGTGTATAAAGCAGTCACAGAATCTGGTGACTGTTGATAGATCATAAATCAGTGTCGGCTCTCAACAACATGTGAATACAAATGTGATTAAATTTGATACTCTGCCCATTTTTCATTTATCAGATTTCAAAATACAGTTCTTCAAATTTTGTTATGTTTTCACAGTTAGTACCCTAACTTTTTGTGTATCTGCTGTCTAAAAGCTAGAGAAAGAGAGAGAAAGAAAGAAAGAGAGAGAAAGAGAGAGAGAGAGAGAGAGAAGAAGAGAAAGAAGGAGAGGAGAGAAAGAGAGAAAGGAAGAAAAGAAAGAAAGAAAGAAAGAAAGAAAGAAAGAAAGAAAGAAAGAAAGAAAGAAAGAAAGAAAGAAAGAAAG
>WUAM01000287.1:78865045-78881388 GCA_024336885.1 Actenoides hombroni
AAAGAAAGAAAGAAAGAAAGAAAGAAAGAAAGAAAGAAAGAAAGAAAGAAAGAAAGAAAGAAAGAAAGAAAGAACCAGAAAATGAGACAGAAAAAATAATAATAAAAAAAAAGCAAAACAGAAAATGAGGAAAAAAAAAAATGAGAGAGAAAAAGATATTTCAGATATTGTTAGAATGTTTTCAGTATATTTGCTAACCAGATACAGATGCTTTTATCTTTTCAAACAGATACTTTTATATTTTAAAACTGCTCAGGTTATTTGAGAAATGTTATTAACAAAGTATCTGTAGAAAATACAGTTGAAATGATCTGTGTACAACACTGTCCCACCAGTAGGGAATTGCCTGTGACAGAACCTAAGGAAGTGAGACTGTGGACATGGATATTCACTCTCAACCTTGATTCAGCTGTAAGAGCACAGATAGCTTACTTCATTTATAGGCTGTAAGTGGTACAGGGAAACTCACAGTCAAAAAAAGCAAAAAAATGTTGCAACCCACCTGCCCAAAATAACCTGTACATATCTATCTCCTTTTTCTGTATTATCAGATGTAACCTTTAAATGCATTGTACTTTTGAGAAGCTAATATGTCTCAGCTCTTAAAAGCTGATTGTTTTGATTATTTGGCACTCTTCACTTCCCTTCATTCACTTAACTGTCCGTTGTCTAACTTTGAAGACAGAGTTAAGAGTGGATAGCCTTTACTTTTATTTTACCTTCCTTTTACTTTCAATTCCATAGTGCATTTGTCAGGTAGGCTTTTTTTTTTTTTTTCCCTTAAATTTTATTACTTTGTGTATGAGAAATAGAAAACAAGTAAGCAAAAGGAAAATGGCATGGTTTAAACACCTGCAGAGACGGAGGAGTGGAAATTCCCTAGGTAAAGATGACCAGCTAAGAGTATGAATTGTAGGAACAGCAAGAGCTTTTACCATGCCATCTAATTTGCTCCTTCATTTTGGATTATTTCTATCTGGTACTTCAGAGGCTTATAGAAATGTAAGACCTAAATATTTCACACCTATTAATGTATTTTATTCTTCCATAACCCTAGTAAACTAAGAAGACACCTTCACCTTACAAATATGGGAAACTGAATGCATGCTACATGGTGGAATGCTTATACCCTAGGTGGCAAATAACGTTTGAGTCCCAGGTCTCTTCTTATAGACTGACAAGTAGGAAGAAGGAGACTGATGAAATATTATTAATAATTGAACCTGTTGAATAAAGCTCCCCTATTCCACTCAGATTTCCCTGTTCATAGCCTTATTTTTAGGCTGCAGGAGAACAGAGGGTGTACTACCCTCAAAATGCTCCTTACAGCTTTGGTTTTCTATTAAAACTATGTTTCTAAGCAAATCTCCAGATTTATATCCTAAGCCTGTCAAGAAGTCATAGAATCATCATAGAATCATAGAATTACAGAATCATAGAATGGTTTGGGTTGGAAAGGACCTTTACAGGTCTTCTAGTCCAATCCTGCTTCATTGAGCCGGGACATCTTCAACTAGATCAGGTTGCTCAGAGCTCTGTCCAGCTGGACCTTGAATGTTTCCAGGGATGGGGTATCTTCCACCTCTTTAGGCAACCTGTTTCAATGTTTCACCACTCTTATTCCAAAAAAAATTCTTCCTTATATCTAGTCTAAATCTGCCCTTTTTTATTTTAAAACCATTACCCCTTGACCTGTCACAACAGGCCCTGATAAAAATTCTGACCCCATCTTTCTTATAGGCCTCCTTTAAGTACTGAAAAGCTGCAAGAAGGTCTCCCAGGAGCCTTCCCTTCTCCAGTCTGAACAGCTCCAACTCTCTCAGGCCGTCTTCATAGAAGAGGTGCTCCATCCCTCTGATCATCTTTGTGACCCTTCTCAGGACCTTCTCCAACAGGTTCACATCCTTCTTGTGCTGAGGACGCCACAGCTGGACACAGTAGTCCATGTGGGGTCTCAGTAAAATGGAGTAGAGCAGCAGAATCACTTCTCATGACTTTCTGGCCAGGTGTCATCTGGAGCTTGGTGTCGTCTGCATACTTGCTCAGGGTTCACTTGTTACCACTGCCTACGTAATTGAGGTAGATATTAAACAGCACTGGTTCCAGAACAGACTCCTGAGGGACACTACTTGTCACTGATCTCCATCTGGCCATCGAGCTGTTGGCCACTACCTTCTGGATGTGACCATCCAAACCATTCCTTACCCACTGAACAGTCCACCCATCAAATCCATATCTCTCCAATTTAGAGAGAAGGATGATATGGGGGAGGTGGATGCTGTGGGGGAAAGGAGGATGTTGTAGAGGAGTGGCAGAAAGACGATTCTATTTCTCCCAGTTCAGTTCCAATACAAGCTGATTAGGCATGTTCAGAATAGCTTGTTTTCTTCTCTCCTTGAAGAATCAAAGAGTGGTCAAATCAGTCAAAAAAGCTGCACCATTGCTTTAGGATGCAGCAGAAAATGCTTTAAAAGTCTGAGGGCACTCCTTGCTGACAAACTCAAAAACTTTTTATCATGCTTGGGAAATGGCAGGGACACAGAAGATCTGTACCAGTCTGTTCAGCA
Organism: Actenoides hombroni; assembly: GCA_024336885.1. NCBI lineage: Eukaryota > Metazoa > Chordata > Aves > Coraciiformes > Alcedinidae > Actenoides > Actenoides hombroni. The sequence goes on from WUAM01000287.1 coordinate 78,867,613, forward strand.
TATGACTATTACTACCTACTGAGATGGCGGGCATATCTCACCTAATTGGCATCCTGACATCTCTCAGCTGTTGTTGGCAACACTGTTGCTCTCAGTCTGCCTGAGACTCAGGCTGGGTTTATTTAATGTAACTACAGTAACTGAGATTATCACAGAATCACTGGTGTTGAACACTGTGATGGTTATGTATGTGAAGACTTGCTGGGTGATCTGCTCAACCTCTTGTTGTTAGATGCTAGACTTGTTGGCCACTTGTATTTTAGCCAAAATTCACCAAAAAGCTGCAATTTTGGGACAGTCTCGTGATGAGGCCCAAGATTTGGGTAAATATGGGAGAAAAAAGTCTTGAATTTGGCACATACACACCCCTCAATTTACCACACAAATGACCCATGCTTCAGTAAGGATGTGCCTGATGAGTTTGAACATGCATGTTGAAACAGCAGAAGACTGAGATAATCAGACAAGACCTTGCTCTTGTCTACAGAATGGCAATGTAGGACTTCTAGCATGCCTGACCTCATGCAGAGCTCACACTGCGAACAATAACAGACAAATCATACTGAAGCCCAGACATCCTAGAGTCAACAATGAGGACTCTCATGGGTAGTCACAAAGCTTATCCTGCTTTACTTCGATCTTGGAAGTAGCTACGCTGGACCCCATCTCATATACAGATTATGGTATATTGTAGAGAAAGTTAATCTTAAGCTTTTTTAAGCACACATACACAAAACACTTGAAAAGTCTTTCACTGAGTATGCAACTTCACTTAACTCATTTGACACAGTAAAAACCTCCATCTCCTCACAAAGTAAATATCTAAAATAGATCTCATGAATAGCATCTTCAAATTGCTTGTTTCTTCCCAGTGTCTATAAAGTCTAGAATTATTTGCTCAGATAGAATCCTGTATCCTCTGTACATTTATATTCAATCAGATTAAGCCATCTGTTATTTTTACTCCTAATCTTTCAGCATGCTTTGAACTTCATGCTTACACTGGCTGCATTCATGTTAGAAATTTATTGTGTAAAATAAAAAATATCCTGTTATTTTCTAGCAGAAAAAAGGCATGCACAAAATAAGTTTATATATTACTGAAACTCACCTAGACCAGAAGAGAATTTTGTGCCCATTACCACTTGTGCTATCACTGGGCACCACTGAAAAGTGACTGGCCCATCCTCTTGACACCCACCCTTTAGATATTTAGAAGCATTAATAAGATCCCCTCTCAGCCTTCTCTTCTCCAGGTTAAACAGACCGAGGTGTCTCAGTCTTTCCTTGTAAGAGAGTGCATGTTACCCTATGTCCTCAATGCAATAGTCTATTCAGAGCAGTGTGTAAATATATGTACTTTAAGCATATATGTGAAACAACAACAGGATTTCAACATATCTAAATGGCTTCCTGAATAAGTGTAGGATAAAATTAGTCTTGGTGAACTGGTGTTTAAACATGTGTCACATTTCAAGTTTCAAAAAAAGTTAACTAAGAAATAACATAGTTTAAAAATAAATAAATATACCCCCCAAAGCAACAATGGAAGAAATGCTTTCTCAGCTCCTTTCCTGGTATGCCAGTGGCTGAAGTGTTTTCATGACACTTGGCATAGTTGTTATTTTTCAGTTGTTTGGGGTTTTTTTCTTGTTGGCTTCAGACATGCAAAAAATCAAGCTGAAAGATGATCATTTGGGAAAAGTATAAACTACTCAAAAGATTTCCTGAAAAGGAAATCTTAACCTGTCTTTCTGTGCAGTTTAATACCAGCTTTTATTTGTAAGCATTCATTTTGTTGGCCCATTTGTTTAATAGTTAACTGCTTCTAGCAGGGTTTTAATGTTGTACATACAAAGAGATGCAGGGAGTTAATAACATGATTCCTGAATTACTATCCAAAGAAAGCTGTGATTATCCAAAGAGCAATTTCAATTCTTAGCCAACCTCCAAACACAAAGGACTTATAACCAAAGATATGCAACAAGGAGACAGTTCCCTGCATTTAAACATTACATTTAGAGTACAAACATTTTAACCGTGTACGGTCTTTTTCTGCCAAGAAGACAGCACCTGCTGGCAGGGATTTAGCTTTGCTCTGGTATCTCAAGTGTGACTGTATTTATGTGCTAAGGAAAACACACAAAGCTGCAAATTAGTTGCCTGGTCACTCACATAGGCATTAAAATGTACACATACTTGCATTAGCAACATACAGTTTTCTGCTCACCATGCTGTCTCTAAGAAGCTTGCACCTATATGTCATAATTATTGGTTTACTGTTAAGCTCCAGATGATCTGTTAAAAGGCAGGAAAAATTGCATGGAAGGACGCTGGCAGGCTAACACTTCTTGTTATCCTCTGTCTTTTATTCCTTATAAGTCTTTTGCTTTTGTTTGCAAGGAAAACTACTCTTATCCCTGTTTTGTTGTGAAGAACCAAGTAGATGTTTCCTCTGACTTGTAAATTGTTTTTTAATAGCTTGCCTCCCCATAAAGTGAATATAGCTTGGGTTGTTCCTGTCACTCTATTCATGAGTAAGAATTAAATTTCCCATTTTATTTCTGTTTCTGTTACTCTGTTTTATAGAAACTTTCAAAAAGGTATAGCTGTTCCTTGGTCTGAAATTCTCATTTCCACAACATTTTGTGAAGGGATGAATGGTGGGAACACAAAAGAAAATGATGTACTTGAAGGTAATGAGTTGCTTTCTATGAAAAAACCCACAAATCTATCAATCTGAACTGCTTCTCAGCAGGACATGAAATACCAAGTATGCAGATCACAACATAGTCAGAATGTATCTTGAGAAAGAATGTTTTGTCTGTGTCTCACTTTTCCTCCTTTAACACAGCAAGTCAAATTTCACTTTTGAGGTAAGTAACTTCATAGCTTCAGGATTACACTCATAAGGTACTTAGGAGGAGCAGCAAAGATGAGTCTTGTTAAGAAATGTCCTCCACCTTAATACCACAGGCCAATACCCTTGTGAAAGGCTACTAGGATCCATTGGCCATCCATCCTCCATGCAAGACCATGGAGGAACTATTCCACTAACAAAGGAGCTGCAGAAGTTTCCCTTTGTGGCCTAATGTTGTCTCCTTCCTTGACTGATACAAAAGTAAGCCCAACACGTTAGATTGTACTTTTGAATACTATGGTCATTTGAGGTTTTGAAATGTCTCGCATATAGTTGCAATAGGTCTATTGCAGATGTAGTACAAGCCCCATCTATACAATCTGCCCCAAGCAAGCCTATTACCCACTATGGGAAAGAGGACACTGGCTGAAATCAGTCTTTGTTTGGTATGGCCATTTTTATGTTCTTATCTCACTAGATGCAGGTACCTGATTCAATCCAGTCTAGGAACACATTTTACCTGGTCTGTTTCTGGGGAATATTTTTATCAATCCACATGAGAATATTAATTACTGAGAGATGAATATAAAAAACTCTGATTATTGAATTTACTGCAATAGACACCATACTTAATACATTGTACAGAAGGGCTTTAATGTTGTATGGAAACCCAGGTTCTAGCCTTGTTTTTAAGGAAGATTTCATGTTGGACTTAGGTCAAAGAAGATTTCTTATGAATGTTCTAGTCTATCGTGAAATGTATAGAGCATGACAAAGACATTCCCAACCTGATGCAAATACAACTTCATAGCTTCCTATGGTGAAGAAACAAACCATTCAGATAAATTAAATTGAATACAGAATCAAGATAGCCTTGTGTTGTCAACTCTGCCAAAAGGCAGATTAGCTTGGGCACTGCATCAGACTATTCTGCTTCTAGGCTCAAGCTGTCTTGTACAGCATCAGCCGTAAGAGGGAAACACTGAATTTCTGTTTATGGCACCAATATGGCTCAGTCTTATAATATATGCCTTTTTTAACAACTTTTGCTTAATGTATCTCTTTCCAAGTGCCAAGAGACTGCATTTTGCTCACAATACGAGATAAGCTGGCAACTAAGCCTTAGGAAGTAATTTGCAGCAGGGCTAACAAACTCTTTCTGCCATTAGCAGTTGTACTAATTGCAGGTACTTTCATCAGCAGTAGTGTTAAATGTGAATACCATCATCAGCAATGATGGGTAGCAGCAGCAGCAGTAGTTAGAAATACCACCAAGCACCACCCGGTGCTGCTGGCTCACTGCCACAGCCATTTCACATAGCTGGGATCATGCTAATGGTGCTCATAGTAGTTTGGGAACCTTTGACTTGCAGTGCCACCATCAGAACTTAACTCCAGTTTCCCCGCTTTTATAAAACAACTTTTTCATGTACAGTGGTCAAAAGTTCAAATTTCAATAAAGGAGAAAGATAACTATATCTTGTGTAGAGAATTTCACTCTTTTAATCATTAACAGCTAAACTGAGTAAGAATTATATTCATCCTAGGCTTAGCAAATATTATATATTTCATACAATGAGCACTTTCTTACTATGAAGGATATTTTGAATCACCGCTCTTCAATGTCTTTATTTTCGGGGCGGGGGGGCAAAGTTAATTCTATTGCAATAGAGAAAATCAGTACTCCTACCCTGAACTAAAGCGAGGCTAAAGAATCTAAGGCAGCTACATACATCTGTCATAGGTCTCTTACCTGTCTTTTTTGAGGGGGGGAAGGGTTTGATATGGCAAGTGGGGATGGGACCTCTGACTGATCCTGTGGCTCATGCCTGCAGCACCGTTCTGCTTTGATTCTTAAAAGGAACAAGCAAAGAATTTAGTCTTGAGTAACCAGATCCCCCAAACTTCTAATAACTTCCCAGATGCATGTTCATGCACAAGAGTGTGCAATAAGTGTCCAGCATCTCTTTTCTACTGGATACTTGATGCACTGCAAATTTGTTCTCAATTTTATACTGGAGTTGAGACTACAATGCCAGACCTCCATCCTCCCTAAAGTAAAGCAGGGTATGAAAAGCTAAATTCAGATTGCTACTTCTCAATGTCAGCCTGATTTTTTTTCCCCAGTAGAAAAAGTCTCCCTGCTTGGCTAAAAGGGAAAAAAGAACCAGGTTTGGGAGGTGGGGGTACACATAAAGCTGCCGAACATGTGGAGGAGATGTTAGGATTCAATTAAAATAGCACCAGTTCAAATAAAGATGTCTGTCAGATTCCAGTTCTTCTTCTTGTCTCCTCCAGCAACAGAATTGTGGATAGGTAGCAGGAGTATGATGCAAGACTGGGTTGAGGCAGAGTAGGCTTCTTGTTTCAACCCTTTAAATTCAGTAGAATGATGTCTAATAAGGCTTTCTCATTTGGTTTGTTGTTTTTTTTTTCCCTATTACCAGCTTATAAAATTCAGAATTTGCTGCCTTTATTCTTTGTTTTGATCTGTGTCCCTCTTCTGCTCCCTTTTTCTGGTATAGTCCCTGACAGAGCCCCACTGCTCTGGATCACTGAACCCTGTACCTGCTGGGTGCAGCTGGTCTCAAATTATCCAATTTGTCCTCCACTCCTACACAAATCATCTCTGGAAGATGTCTGTACAACCTGTTCTGATGGAAAAGTCTACCATCTCCATTTGTAAGCTGTTCCAGCATTTAATTATTTCTTTAGAGAGGCAATTTTTACTAAAATGTGACTCAAATTTGCAATGCTGCACTTATTCTTCTCTTTTTTTTGCCCATTAGCTGACATGATTAGCTGACCAATCTTTTATACATTAGAAAATCATAAACTTGTCCTTTCACAGTCTTTTCCTTTGCAAATTAAACAAGCTCAGTTCATTCAACCTTTTTTTTTATAGGTCTCATTTTAAAATGTCTTCTAGTTCTTCCTTTTCTTTAGGCTTTCTTCAGGCTTTCTTCAGGCTTTCTTCAGTTCACTTACATCACTTTTTAAATTAAGTACTTTAACACACTGATGTACTCCAGCAGACAATATCAATATCAGTGTTGAGCAGACAAATAGTTGCCTCCTATGTCATGCATTAAATATCGCTGTTAATTTGCTCTGAGTGACATTTGCCTTTGTTGGTTTTGGAAGCATACCACACTGTCAAGTCAAAAAGTTCAGCTTCTGATCCATCATGACCTCTTCCACATGTAAAGCTCTCTGCTTCCAATTTTATAATTGCACCCTATTTCTGCACACCGTTGAATGCCTCTTGCTGCGTGAATTCTCAGCTTCTGCTGTACTTCACTGCTGCAGGAAATGGCAATCTCGCATGGGTAGAAGTAGCAATATTTCAACTCTTCTTTTCAACTTGAACAAATTCAGACAATGAAGTAAAAAAAAAACAAACCCAAAGCTTCGTCTCCTAGTAAACAAAAAATCACTTACTTTTGTTTTTTTTTTCCAGTTCTCGCAGCATAAAAAGAATTTGATTGGACTGAAATAATTCATGCATCCAATCCAGCATCTTCAAGATCTAACATTGGTCTTGATCAGGCTGATATTGTCATTATAGAAGATCATTATAATGAAAAATAGGACTTTAAAGTGGTGTTTCTATTATGAGTCCTTTACTATAGGAGTTGATCATAAAACAGAGATGTTGAAGCTCATCTTCATGTCAGTAATTGACAGACTGCAAGATGAAGCTTGAAGCAGGTATCCCAAATTACTTAGGTTTTCACTGTTTCCAATCCAACACTAACATACAAAAAGTGCACACTACCACAGAGCAGAGGAAGCTGCATACGCACATTTCTAGATAGCTTACAGCATATTGAAAAAATTCTGACAGCATGTTTTATGATGGACTTTGCTTTTTTGTTGAAAACAAAACTTCCTAGGAGCACTTGTCTGTTTCAATGACTTGTGAGACATGTTGATGTCAGACAAAGGTTTGAAAGTATTGCAGTTGACTTTTCAATCCTTGGCCATGAAGTAGAAATACTCTCTGGGCTTGGGACTCCAAGACAGCCAGGACCTACAAATCTACTGTGAAAACTCCCCAGAGTAAACCAAGCACTTCACAGTGTTCAGGACAGCCAGCTCTCTGATGGGCCTTGGGGAGACCTGATGGTTTCCATCCTGCACACTAAAAGGGTGAATGGCTTTGACACCATGAGCATAACAGACCTTTTAAATTATGACAGTTTTCCCAATATTATTCAAAGGTAGACAGCAGTGCAATTCTCAGAAAATATCATAATTTCATCCAGAAAATGTGGTTGGGACAAACACAGTTTGTTCTGGAAATATCAAGAGTGTGAAAACACCTAGTGAATCTTGGCTTTGTGAACACTCTGCAGACAACTTTCAGTCAGAACTATGAATACTTCTTTTTCTCCTCTTCAAAAGCAGAAATATTACATCAAACCAGATTATCTGTATGGCTCAAATGGTTAGAAAAGTGAGAGAAATACAGAGAAAAGCAACCAGAAACACAAAGGGAAAAACCCCTCACCTCTGTATGTCGGTCAATAGAGAATGACATCTGCAGGAAACTGAAGATACTACAAAGAAAAGGAGTGAGAAAAGTTCTCTACAGAAAAGTAAATCCCTCATGCACCTCCCTGTACCTCAGCTTTGTCCATCCAAAGCTACTTTTGCTCTGGGATCCATGTCAGATTTTCTATTCTCTCAATTCCTTCGGGTATGTTGCTGCTGTTGAAGCTGCTGCTCAAGAGAAAAGATTTTTTCCTGCAACAAAGACAGACAGAGTGATGAAAGTTTATGATATGATTAAAAGACCTAAGCATTTATTACTCCTTGGACGAGAAATGAAGAGGGAATATTTATTGAAGAGGAATTTTACAGATGGGACTCTGGCTACAGGTAACAAGGCTTTTTTTGCTGTTATTATGCTGCTAAAAATAGAAAAATGTAGGAAAAATATTAGAAAGAAAACTTACAATGAAAGAAAAGGAGAAAAGAGCCATCCCTTGGGATACTGCAAATAAGCACGAGATATTGCAAAAATACAATCCTGCAGCAGCAAAACTTTTGACTAGAGGACATACCACTGCATGTATTGTAAGCAGCTCTGAGCATCTGTGCTGTGTTTATTATAACAATGTTTTTATTATTGGGCTGGGACCTCTTGGGGTTACTGTTTATGACTATGACTCTGTGGCACTGAAGTGACACCAAGAAGTCAACTATACTCTAATATGTTTCTAATGCTCTTTTTTTTTTCCCACACATCTAGAAATTTCTATGCAGCATACTCCTGGTACTCTTGCTCAGGTTGAATGACACATCACCTTTCAAAACATCCAGATGAGTTTGGGCTGCTGTGTAGGGGAGAGGAGCACTGGGTTATTTTCCCAACTATGATTTCCATGTATTTCGTAATTACTCATTTGCTAAAGATTCAGTTTCCCATTTGGAAATAAGCTAATTTCTTCAGATGTCAGACTTCTGGCCAACCATCTGATACTTGTACCCCGCCATACGGTTACCCATATGTAACCATGTTAATGGCAATAAAAAGAAAGATGAAAACAAAGAAGTAAAACAGATAGTTGAGCTTAGTGTTTGACACTAAAGTAATTCAGTTTTCTCTTCAAAGGCAAAGGAAATAGAGAACCATCTACTTCCCATGGAAATCACAGTAAAAGCATAAGCAACTGTTCAGCTAAAAAATTGAACCTGTCACAGAGTCTCTAATGACTTCTTTTTATGAAAAAGTCTTGTAGAATATTAGCTCCACTTAAAAAGGCAGTTTCAAGAATAAAAGCAATCAGAGGAACAAACTCTCACAAGGTATTGCCCCTGACTTCTTCCAACATCTGGTACAAAGCTTTTAAAATCAACTGAAAAAGGTCACAACAACCACCACTCACAGAGACTTCCACTGCTTTCAGTTCCAGTGTCATGCAAAAGGCACTTTGGAGTATTTCTCCTCATTCTTCCTTCTATTCCTCCTGCAGAGATCTACTGGGAAGACTGCAGTGACCTAGGAAATCAGCAGGACTGTCCATCTGCAGCCATTCACCACTAATGGAAAATGTTAGTAGAAAAGAAGTCCAGCTTGATAGATGAGGAGAGTCTGTACCTCACAACCCAAGCTATACTTAACCTGAGGCATTACAGGGATGTGCTGCAAAAAGCTGGAATTTGGTGTTTCCACCCAGTGATGCTGTCAAAGCATCACATCAACTCAGTGGCTGTAGCCGCAGGGGAATGAGAATGATGCACCCCAGGAAACTATCAGGCAATGTCCAGTACAGCAAGGAGGTACCAGCTGGGAGTAAGAACACTTTTCTCTCAGGAAAAACTCAATCTTCTTTTGCTTCTAGAGTGAAACTGTTTCCGTGAAATCCCATACTGTGTCCCCCATTGGAGCACAAGGCTTTCAACTCCAATTCTACATCAAATTAAAATTTGCCTATAGGGTTATATTTGTCACTGTTGGCAATGTCAGTATGAGTCTTTTTTACTCTCTGAGGTTCTTGTATTTCTTACAAATCTGTGGCATATGAAGAAATAGCATCATTCGAAAATACTGTCCTCCAGTACTCTGACTTCTGTAAAGGTTCATTGTATTTTACAGCAGTTGCTACCCATGGCAAGACAGCTAAAAAAAAGAGAGAAAATTAAAAAAAAGATAATATACACTGATCATTCTGGAAGTAGTTAAGCATTAATGCTGTGTATTTAAAATGTCTTTGGTAAATAAACTACCAAAAGCAAATTACTACAAATGAATAACACAACCACTAATAAATAACAGTAAGGAGGAATCATTTCTGCATGCACTACGTAGTTGCATTTTCATATTGACTAGACTAGTTTATGAGCTACATGTCAACTGTTTACAGTTAGGGCTGCTTCTGTATTTAAGTGGTGTACACTATAAAATTCAAGGGACTTAAAATGCTATCTGTGTTCTGTCTCATGTGAGGTGTGATAGACACCCTTAATTTATAAGCATTAGCAAAATGAGACGCAGTTGCAGAAAATGTAATTGGATCATCTTTGTATTTTATGTCAGCATGTCTAAGTGCTGTTAAAAGATGCACAATGCATACAATGCAATCTGACAGCAAATAGAGTAGCTGTTGTAGACATGACAAGTAATAGCAGACTTCACTCTTCATTGTCATTTTTTCATGGGCAATATCCAATAAACAAGAAAGCTGTAAGACTTCCTAGAAACTTAACATTTTTAAAACCTTTCTTACATTATGTCCACAATCACAATTCCATTTGGAAAACATGGAAGGCTGTCTCCATTTCCAGTCAGAGAACTTACATTTTAATCATGATCTCATCTTCACTTATTATTGCCTTGAAAATTTGAAACAAATATGATGAAATGATGTGTAAGACTCAGGTAGAGCATGTTATAGTTTTGAACTCAGTATTAGTCTGTCAATAACACAAGCAAATCATTACCTGACTTGCTATCTGCATTTTTAAGGAGCTCATTACTGTCATCGCTAGACACAGTTGTATAATCTGAAGATTACTTCAGTCTTTCTTCTAGCAACAGCATGAGATGTCGTCCTTGCATTCACATGATCTCCTTGCTTCAAAATAATTGACTCAAGGCAAATCAATCCTGGGACCATCTTCCAAGTACCATGCTTCTAGCTTAGCTGTTAAAGAACAGAGTGTGGAAAATAATGACTCTCCTGTCATTATCTGTGCAGGTGAGAAATACTTTGAGCTCCAAGGATGAGGCTGCTTTGCAAAAAGGTGAAGAGCTACTACTGACTGTGGATTGTAACAGCTAAATTCCCAGACCACTCCTTTCTTAATATCTTTAGCATCAAGAAAAAATTAAGGCATTCATTACATACAAGGACACTCAAAAGTGCCTGAGTGGAAGGCACTGAAAGAGATGATGATGCTGGTAGTGGTTGCATTAAGAAGTAATTAAATCTCTCTGAGGTAACCTCTTCTTTTACTAGAATTCTGTTTGGCAGACCTCTTTGAGTTTTCCACCTGTAGTATGTTTATTTGATTTTTGTATTTGCATAGTGTTTAATGAATAACTTTAAAAAAAAAGCCCAACAAATATTTTTTTGATTTTTTTTTTTTCATTTCTCATCAAACACATGCGAAATCCACATGGTATGCATGGGTTCTTTATGTCCCCTTTTTGTTGCATTACAGTGTCTCATTCCTTCCTTTAAAACATGAAGCAAACTATAAAGTCATGCCTCTGTAGAGAATAAGGACTTGGAATCTTCTGTAGAGAATAAGGAATTGTATCTGTTGGAAAGGGTCCAGAAGAGAGCCACAAAGACGATCAGAGGGCTGAAGCATCTCCCCTGTGAGGACAGGTTGAGGTAGTTGTGTCTGTTAAGCCTGGAGAATAGAAGGGTCCAGGGACACCTTACAGCAACCTTCCAGTATCTGAAGGGGGCCTACAGGAACAATGGAGAGGGACTTTTTATAAGGGCATGTGGTGATAGAACAAGGGGTAATGGTTTTAAATTGGAGTTAGGTTAGATTTAGATTGGATATGAGGAAGTAGTTCTTTACTATGAGGGTGGTGAGACCTGGAATGGGTTGCCCAGAGAAGCTCTGGATGCCTCATTCCTGGAATTGTTTAAGACCAGGCTGGATTAGGCTCTGTGCAGCCTGGTCTAGTAGGATGTGTCCCTGCCCATGGCAGTGGGGTTAGAACTAGATGATCATTAAGGTCCCTGTCAACTCAAGTCATTCTATGATTTTATGATTCTATGACTCTTTGATTCTATGAATAGAATGCAGAAAATACAGAGGGGACCTAGGGATGAGTAAGCTGAAAAAAGCACAGGGAGCAACAGATGAACTGAAGTTCGTTTTGTTAATTTAGCACCTATTGTTTTCAACCAAGCATTGTCTCCATCAAAGTGACCAGCACAACTGGATTTCTGAATTTTCCAGCAGATTCATGAATGCAAGTGTGTGGTAAGACCTATACAAGACATATATGCTAATGACAGTTCAGTGGAAATACCCACAAAACCAGTCTTCTTCTATGTTCATGAAAGACATACAGATGCTATTTGCTGTAATGCACACACAGCGAAATATTTCCCTTCTTTCAATGTAGTGAGGTGCAGTCTCACAGTAGAGGATACTCATGAAGAATGCTGACTGTACAGTAATAGCTAAAATCTAAAAAAAAGAATAAATCCAAAACTCCATGTGCTTGATTTATTTTATTCAATTTACAAGCATGACAAATTACAAGAGCACCCAAAGGAGTTAGTGAGTATACTTCTCTTTTGAGAACATACATGCAAATTACACCAATTAAATCACTTGCTCTACCACAAGTTTACAAGATCTTGAATGACAAACAGAAAAGCAATCAGGTAGGGAAAAAAATACAAAACATTTTATCTGTATACTTTTCAAGAGCACAATGCTTATAACTGGTGGGTTTATTTTCTGGATGCTTCTCAGGATTCAGAAAGTTCTGAGCCTTGCAGAAATGAGGCAGTGGTTATAAATTGTCTGGTGGAGGGCAGATCCCAGAACATGAGGCAGCTGCTTTTTATTTCAGATGCCACCAAAAACCAGACCTTTTTCATTCTGCTGATAAGTAACTAAACATTTATATATAAAGCACTTAGAGAAGGAATTCCAATCACCCAACCTAGTATTTACAGCTAGAGTATACAACCCCTCTGTGCAGCATACTTAAAACTGCCTATATGAGAATTCATTACATTCTGTGCATTAACATCCTTCTGCCTGTTACAGTTCTCTTTTAGCTGCTGTGTGTGATGGCTATTGGTTTTGTATCTTAGAATCAAGCTATTTTCCTCTGCCTGCGATATGTACTTATTGCAGGGAAAAACTGCCTCAAACAGAAAGGAAGAAACTCAGCGTGGTTTTAAACATTCTTTATTATGAAAAAGTAAGTAAAGTGGGCCTGAATTGCATCTATTTTATTTTTGTTAAACTACAGAGAGGAGGAGAAGGATGCTGCATATGTCCCCAAAATGGGGGATCTATCTATTTTAGCAATCTTGGGCTAAAATGAAGGCAAGAATTTTTCAGTGGATAAACATATTCAAAATTAGGTAAGAACAGGAACTGAAAATCTCCTTCCTTGGGAAAAATCTAGAGCTTGAAAACAAGTTTCTTTCTAAAACAAAATTTAAAAAATGTTGACTTTTCTCATGGAAAGAGAATTTGTAATCTCTATTGGAAAAAAATCAGGAATTCATTTCTTTTCTTACTTATCAAAAGATGGTCAATCACCTTGGGCTCTGCAGAGTCTGTCAACCTACCAGATAGGGATATTTTCTAGACAAAAAAAAACCCAGACAAGCTCCCTAGATGATAGGAAAGCTTTAGCCACAGAGAAGACCTCCAATAGGCTTCCTCTACAAGCACTGAATGTAGCTGGACTTTATCATGTTTGTGCGGGTAGAAGACAAATGTATAGAGGGAGCTGGTCTATTTTATCACAGTTATGGAACAAATGAGTTAGCTTTCTTACCAGGTCTTGAAAAGTTCAAAAATCATACAAGTTGGGCTTGAAAAAGGAACTACATGTTCATTACAAGAGGAGACTGAGGATGATTCAACTTTTGATAGATGACTTATCCTATTTCACCAGCAAGCTGCTTTTAAACTGATTTCTAGCATAATTCCATTGGCTATTCCTTTTTTCTTTGCAGTGCCATTTCCAAATTTAAGTTTAAAAGTAAGACTTTAAGGGTTTTCTTGGAGCAAGTAAAACCATCAAAGCGTGCACAAAAGTTTTCCAAAAGTTGAGTCACTTCATAAAAATTCTGAAATGTAAAACAAATAACAGAAATCATAGAATCATAGAATGGTATGGATTGGAAGGGACCTCTGGAGATCATCGAGTACAACCCACCCTGACAGAGCAGGATCACCTAGGGAATGAC
>WUAM01000287.1:78881488-78908455 GCA_024336885.1 Actenoides hombroni
GCTTCTCTTCTCCAGGCTAAACAGCCCCAGGGCTCTCAGCCTTTCCTCAGCAGAGATGTTCCAGTCCCTTCAGCATCCTCATAGCCTCCGTTGGACTCTCTGCAGTATTTCCCTGTCCCTCTTGAACTGGGGAGCCCAGAACTGGACACAATCCTGCAGATGTGGTCTCACTGGGGCAGAGCAGAGGGGGAGAAGAACTGCCCTGGACTTACAGAGCACACTCTTCTTTATGCACATTTAAGATGTAACGGATCATTCAAAGGACCACTTCCCCACATGTGACTGTATTATAACTGACTCCAAAGTGGTTTTTTCCTAGAGATCTCTACAACAAGCAGAAATACTCCACTGTGACTGACAAATATTCAAATCTTCAGGTCAAAAGACGTTACACTATTGGCTGGAGAGGGCAGGGGGGAAAAAAAAAAAGAAGTCTACAAAAAAAGTTTGCTATGACCAGGCAATCCACGAACAAGAAAAAAGAGAATTTTTTTTGTTGTTAAGCCTAATGAGCACAACCTTAAGGTCATCTGGAAGTGAATTCTATCAAACTGTTGGAAGGAATAAAAGCAAACAGTATGTTGGCAAAGAACACACTCCTATTACCCTACTTTGTAAGGAAGGCAACCAATGAGTAATGCAACTCAAAGATAACTTGACACTTTGAGTTTTTCTAAGCAATAAAAATAGTCATCACTGCAAGTTGCATTTTCTATTTTTTAATGCAGTGCTGTTTGTCCTTTAGAAGGTAAAAGCCTGCTGTGGCAAGATTGTGTGCCCATATCTGAGAAGCGTTCTTTTTCTTCTCAGCCTTTCCTCATCATTTTGTTTAATGTAGTAAATACCCTTAACAAAAGATCAACCTGATCCTGTCATTAGGTTTGCTCTAATATAGTGTAAAATACACTGAAAAAGAAAATTAAAGGCCTTGAGAACAGATTGCAAACCAAATATCTATCTATATAAGTAGCAATTAATGCAACACAATCCTAGTGTTTGTGCTTTAGAACTTAGCACTGAAATTTGCCTTAACTTTCTAGCCTGGGCATGACACACTGAGGGAAGAGGACCAGCATTTTACCAGGAAGTTGAGGTGAGTCCAAATGTGACCAAAATTACAGGCTGAATAAGAACTTGCAACTAAGACTCTTGTTAACTCTATCTGCTTAACTCATGGACTTGCCAGCAGCATCCTGAAAAATGTCAGAAACAGCAGATTCAAGGAAAATTGCATTAATTCAACATAGCCTCTTACAGGCTGTAACATATTGGTTTACTACATCAACCAAGAAGAAAAAGTTTACTGAATATATTGCATTATATACCAGTGCTGGGACTTTAAAGACAGAAAAGAGTTTTACAGTTATTTTTCTCTTTAGCAGATTTATTTCATAAACTCTGCAATAAATCCCAACATTTCCACAAAGGTAAATATATAAACTGAATTTAGTGTCAGCAGTAAGTGTTCCAAATGACTGGGAAGCTAAACATTATTGTCAGTTGTGGCACTGGTTACACAGTGTAACATGAACACATTGAATACCTCTGCCTTCCTCTGGACACTCATCTGCAGCTGTAACACGTTGGAAAAGAGACAAAACAAATTCAAACCCTTCTGTTAAATAAATGACTAAAGAAAGAAATAAAATCCCCCAGCTAAAAACAAACACCTGAGGAAAATAAAGAAGGTTTCCTGAAAGACAGGGTATCAGAAACCTACACCATGTGATACACCCTCCTCATCCTGTTCTTCCAAAGGAAGATTTTCTTCTCATTCACTCTTCAGGAACACAACTCCAAGGCATGTTTGATTAGAACTAATGAATTGAAAGCTTTCATGTTGTTTCACCAGGAAAGTTCAAGTTGTTAACTTTGTTGCCAAGTGTTCCCATCTGCAGGAAGCATTAAAAAGCTTGTTAAAAAGCAGAAGTAAATATTTACACTGGGTACATCACTACTCCCTTTCCCAGGATGACTGAGATGCAGAATCATTTTATTCCTACTGGAACCACGGTCTAGAAGGTGAGGGAATTTGTGATTAAATGGTATCAGCTTGAATGTTTGGTCCTTATAGGAAAATATAAATAACACCACAATGGTTTACGCAAATATTTGATCTTCTTTCAGGATCTCCCAACTGAGAGAGACAAAAGGGCAGTGTAATTCCTGAATCCAGCTTGGAAATGCCTAAAGCCAAGAGAATTTCATCTAGGGAAGAAAGAGCAACAGAGCCTCTACTAAAGTCTGTATCAAACCTTACAGAAGTTCAAAGGAACCACTGTCAATATATCAAGACTCAACCCACCACTTAATGCTCCCTAGTTTCATTGGAAACAAAACCAGTCTGAACAAAGACACTGCACATGAAAGGCCACATCACTCCTTTAGCACTGGTATTCTAGCACGAGTATTTCAAACATACAGCAAGGAAACCACCTCCTAGCCAGATAAAAAAAAAAAAAGAGCTCTATCATTTATCATCTGTATGTACCTTAGAAGCCTGTTTGCTGTAAGGATTAAAAGAATTCTGAGGAAAAAAAATTATCTATAACAAAATATGGTATTACAAGACATCAGTAATAGCACCTCTCAGGATTTTCCTCCATTCCACTCAGAAGGTGTGCCAAGCACGTGCAGTGTCCCAGCATTACTGACTGGTACTACTGGAAGTTCTCTTTAGCAACCCATCTGTTATCAAATACTCAATTATCTTCTATATTCTTCTCTTATTAGATTTCATACAGTCAAAGAGAGCTGCATGTTTAGATTTGCTAAAGGCCCTAATCCACAGCATCAACAAACTTTTTGCATTTGCCAGTTTCTTACAGATGTCAGAAAACACTGAATTGAACACCTTTGATTTCTATTATGCTGTAAGAAAGACCAGAATGGGAACTGCTTAAGGAACCAGGCAAGCAGCAGAAACACAGCTGTAGCTTAAGCTGTGCATGTAAAAAGACCAATCATTTCATGGAGGCTATAAAAAGGGAGAATTACCAGAACATTCTGCAGGGTGCCTTGATTCCCTGCAACACTGATGCTAATTTTATTTTATTTTTTTCTCCAATTAGTGAGCTTTCAGATCTCCAACTGTATTTTTCTTCACGTTAGAAACATTGTCTCGGTGTCTCGTTATTAGGGAAAGAGAAAAACAACATAAAATACCATAAGATACTTGTGTAAATTCTGGTTAATGCCTATAAATGAAGTTACAATGAAGTCATTTTCAGAGGGAATGTAAACTCCCCGTTTGTCTAGGGAGAGATGAACAAGATCTAGGGGTAGGTTAAAAGTTCATTCAATTTACATCAACAATTACCTCACAGCAAGAGGACCTGGAAGAAAGTTTCACCTCATTTTATACATTACAGGCAGGAACCTCTGAGTCATACCTCAAAACCTGAGAAGTTGCCTGTATTAATATTTGATTCTCAACCCAAAACAATGTAGGATTTTCTATGTCTAAGGCATAAATAAAATGCACTTAAAATACCAGCTGAAAATACCAAGTTTGGCAAGTGAACAATAACACGGTGCATTAAAGCGTGGGTGCTGCATGAAGGTGACTGACTTACTAATAGTTCTAATCTTCTTTTGAAAAAAGCACTTCCCAAAGAAAATTGCTGAGTCATTAAGTTTGATGTATAGACTCCAATAAAAGTCTCTGTTCCTGCAGTATGAGATAGAGCCCTTTGACACCTGTCCCCAAGGCTAAGGGGGCTAGAAGAGAGAAATCCACACCCAACTGCTCCTGCAAGGCTTGTTCCAAATGAAACTGCCTATAAGGAAAAGAAAAAGGTAACTCAGGAAGTGAACTTTGGCAGGTGAGTTAAAAGGGCTTTTCTAATCAGTCATTCAGCGACTACTGCCAGATGTGCAATACAATTTTAAGACTTGATCTTAATTTATGAAGCCCACTTGAATAGCACACAGTGCACAGAAACAACAGTAGGAATCCAAAACACACTGCAGGAATCCTCTTTAACCACACTACCTTGGGTTTTTTCCTCAGGATGCCTTTATATTTCACAGCTATGAGCTGAACAGCAGCAGTACTGGAAGCATCTGTAGTTAGAGATTAGTGGCAAAAGAAAATCTAACAAGGCACAGTGGTCTGCTAAGAGTTGGGATGCTATTTGTCATACAAAAGACAAAGACAGACCAAGATACATTTTACTCTGGTGTTACCATCACTAAGGAAGATTGTTATTTGAAGCAGGGGAAAAAAAAAAAATACTTTTTCTGTTTGTGGCAGTGAAAATTCTAATCCTTTGGCATCAATATTTTTGTTTCCATGAGCCATCTGGCATCTTCTCACTTCCTACCACAAATGAGATAAGCACATCAATGTGCAGCAAAAGTAACAAGCACTTATGTGAAGTGTTCCCAAGAAGAACTTCTTCCTCAAACTCAACAGCAGAACTGCATATATGGAATGGAAAAGAAAATGATTGTTTGATTATAAGCTTGTAAATTAAATTACCAATGATTTTAGTCCTAAAGGAAACAAAGTTAACCTTTAGAAACACAACCACCACTTAATCCATAGGGGGTTTTTTAGCAGATATCACAAAATGGCAAAGATAAATTAATTCACAATTCATATTAATGTCTGTGCGAAGGAATGGAGTCTTTATATTCTGGCACAAAAGCTACTTTAAGGTCGTTCCCAACCTTAATGAGTCAGTCAAGCTGCAACAGGGGAGGTTTAGACTGGAGATTAGGGGAAAATCATAGTCAGAGACTGGAATGGGCTGCCCAGGGAGGGGGTTGAGTCACCAGCCCTGGATGCGTCCAAGGGTCGTTTAGATGGGGTGCTGGGGGACATGGTTTAGGGGTGAGCTTTGTAGAGTAGGGTTAATGGTTGGACTCGATGATCCCAGGGATCTTTTCCAACTTGAATGAGTCTATGATTCTCCTCACCAAGCAGTAAAACACAGTTCCATCCCAAAGAAAAAACAGCCAGTTTTATTTCTTTTTTAAGGACAATACATGGGGTTCTTCCCTTCCTCTTGAGAATGAAAGCAATGTCCAGCTCTTGGCTTTATGAACAGCACCATCCAGCTCAGAGTGAAGGCCTACAGCCAGCAGACACTTGTGCTGAAGCACCTGCTCAGCTGGCAGAGCATCACTGCCAACGGATTCCCCTCCCCAAGACAGGGACCAATGCAAAGGTCAAAGGACATACCAATAGATAACAACGTGGCGTTTCCCTTTCGGGGTCACTTATTCTGGCCACTTTGCACAGGTCCAGTTTAAGTCAGGTAATAAAATAACAGGGTATTTGCTCCTAATCTGTGGCTGCACACACCTATGCCTAAGTGCCTCCAGTCGTTCTATTAACCACACAACTCATTTATAAGCTTTCCTCTACAAAAGTGACTGTAATTTATTTCTTTGTACTCTCTGGTGCTGTCCAGAACACTTCAAACCACTTGGTTTCCTTTTAAAGGTCTTTTCTAAGGCTCCACATTAAACTGTGATTTTTATGATAATAAAATGCTTGTAAACACACTAAAGATTGAACAGTGTGATTTTAGTGACTAATAAACCTCTTTTAATTATTAAACATTCCATTTCTGAGATGACATTTCCTTGCTCTGGGGCCTTACAATGGCTTCTTTAAAATAAAACTGGGGTCTCACTCTGCTTCAAACAGCAAAGAAAAGGAATTGTAAGAAGAGCTGCTGCTAGTCCTCTCAGCTAGGACAGGCATCTACCAGGAGATAAACAGAACATTAAAAAAAACCCCAAAAACCCCACACACAATGCAAGACATTCCATTATTTCACTGCCTACCGGTTAATTTTTCCCCCCTAAGTAGCTGCACGAGTCTCTGTAACACACTGGCTTCCAGTTTTGCCTTCCCTTGAGTTTAACACTTTTCCTGCATCAGTGAAGTTAGATTCTTGGGGTCTTGCACGTGCTTCCTCAGAAAGCCACGCAAAGCACAAAGGTATCCATGCAGGTTTGCTGACATGGGTGTCTGCTCTGCACTAACAAGCTGTATTTTAAGGAAAAGTGGAGAGAACTGCACTTTGATGCCTGTAAGCTGTACGCTCCTCCAGGCAAAGAGAGGCAAACCCCCAGTTTAATGCCTGGGATAACTGGAAATCAAGATGCAGAGGGAGAGAGCCCTACTTTTCTAAAGAAAAAAAACCCAAATCATTCTTACTGAGCTCAAAGCATGACAGCTGTGCATTTGAAGGGGGAAAGAACATGCCTGAGCATCAATTAATCAAGTACTATGTTTCATAAAATTCTTCAAGCTTCCTGAAATGCATTTACTGGGTTTTCATGGGTTTTCATCCCACAGACAGTACCAAATTCCCTCTCCTCCTCTGTGGATGTACCTTTTGCACTCAGTTTTTGTTTGGCTGGATTAAGAAAAGACAAAGTGTCTCAAGTTTGAGTCCAACTGTACACATTAATTCAGTCTTTAGTAAAACTGCTTTCTCTGTGCTGCAGCCCAGCATTGGTTCACCATTATAGCCATTTTCTCTTCTGTCTGTGAACTCTTCCATCAAACCCGACAGGGGGAAACCAACAGGGACGGCAGGAAATTTATTGGTTTTGTTAATAAAAACCCTGATGTGCTCAAAGCTAACGTATCAAAGTGATAACTGCACACAGCGTATGCTGAGCTCATTTCCCCAAGACACCTCACAGTCGCTGCTTTTTTCCCCAGAAAGAAAGAGAACATCACCCCATTTCCCATGTAAATAATGGATCCACTAATGCTGGAGCAATTCCAGCCAGGAAAAGCTGACAAGCTAGACAGCTGGGGTTAGGATCCTAGAGTGGCTTGACTCAGAAGGGACCTTAAAGATCACTGAGTTCCAACCCCTCTGCCATTGATTTTATTACTGTTGGGTTTTCAGTCTTGAACCCTCTTCCCTCCCCGCACCGAGCTGCGTGTTTATGACTGAACACTTGAAAATCATTCCTGACAGATTATTTGGTTTAGGGTTCACTGGGCCCAAGCTGTACATCAGATAACACAATCCCACAAAAAACACATCTTAGAGGAAAAAGAAGTTAAAAAACCAAACCATGTTTTCAAGTAGGTTTTAAATGTACCAACAGAGCTACTTCATTAGAAACCAAATGAGGCCCTCAGATCTTTCTAACACAGTGAGGTGTCACAGAGCAGCAATTTCCTATGGCCAAGAGTGAAACCTACCAAGACACCAAGAAAGAAAATGCATTTTCCTCACCCAAAACAGATTTTTTTTCTACTTCCTTGCAAAAAGGTAGAAGATTTTTGAGTGACCATGGACTCAGCTTCTTCCTCCAAAGAGCAGCCTTTTCATCAGGCTCAAATAGTACTACACCATTACAAAAAGATAGTAACTACAGCACATCATCATTTGGCATGGAAATGAAATAGCTAAGACTCTACATGACCTGTCTGTTTAGCTGCTGTGGTTCCTGAGGAACAAGATCTTGATGGGTCTCAAACAGCTCACTAAGCTGGTCTTCACTGCTACCTTAGCTTCAGCTACTCAGGTTCCATGAATAAGAATTAAATAAGAGTTAAAAAAAAAAAAAAAGCTTTTCTTTTCAATAAATTACAATCATTGTATCTATAATAATCCATTTTATTTCTTACAAGCACCAAAGCTATGTTGGCTTAGGGAGCAGAACAGGCAGCTCAGGCAATAAAAACAACCTACCAGATAAAAAGATAAAGAATTGCCTCTTCTAGAGACAGCAGGCAGGACAACATCCACATTCTTTGCACTGCAAGAAGGCACAGGAGCTTGCTCAAGAAGTAAGAACTTATTCAAGGTGTAGCACATACCCATTCCTCCAGCCCAATACACCCAGCTCTTAGTTGGTGTCTCCAATGAATGTCCCATGAATACATCCACAGTCTCTGTAGGTGCCTAATCCTGGCCTTGGGCAGCACCCCACTGCTAGCCTCAAGTGCTCTCTAACAAATACTAAGTAGCAGCAGCTTTTCTCCTCAAGCTCATAACTGATGATTCTAAAGACAAGCAGTCCCTCAACAAACCCAGCTTTTTCCAACAGCAGGCTCCTCTTGGCTCCTTCACTTCTCTCCTCCTGGACAAACAGAGGGCACTGCTAACCCCGCTGCAGAACACCAGCAATGGGAACACCTCTCCACTGCCTGCTTACCTGGTCTGTTCTGCAAGGTACTAAATTTATGTGGCCAACACACAATATTTGCTCCTCTTCTTCACTTGTGACCCGAAACTGAAATCTCACGTGGGTGAGCTGAATCATCCAAGCTGCTGATGCAGTGCCTACCTACTTATTGATTTACACAAATCAATTCACACAGATTAGGTTTGTCCATTAATACGGACAAATCAACTCTGAGGGAGGTGATGCTTTTATGATATCAGGCCAGAGAAATGCCACATGCCCTTTGGTGCTGTTTTGCTATTATCTAACAAGCCCATGGCAGGATTGGTCACTTGACTCTGTCCCTTTTGTCCGATGGGTGAGATGAATCTCTAGATGAGTCTTTTGGCTCAGTTCTGTCATTATCTAACAAGCACACTGCAGAACAGATCACTCGACTCTATTCCCCTCTGCCTGCTTTTAGATTCATTTTTTTCCTCAGTCGCTTCCCCCCAGCCATGTGTCTAAACATCAGCAGAACAGACAGATGAAGTCAGAGCAAGGTGCTGCCAGCAGCTGCCACTGCTGCCCCACCAAAATACAGAAAGGCAAAACTATGGCTAAGGAAGAAGTCAAGCAGGAGTAGCTCTGGCATCAACAAGAGTCAGCTTATGGAAGGCAGCAAGACATAGCTACAGGACAGGGAAAGGTTTGTTCTTTCTGGCTTTTCTCACCTCCTCAGGAAGAGGATGGGGGAAAAAACAGAGACAGAACGATACATGTGATAGGGAACAGCTCCCTCCTCTGCAGCTATGCTCTGGCTTCTCCACTATCCTTAAATTTTCCACAGAGAAAGGGATAAATTTAAGAAATTAAACTCTGAGGATGAGTAAGAATGCCTGCCAGCCAACCACCCACTCTGAACTCTGGTTCACCAGGTTAGCTTTACAGGTGAGAACTTGGCATCTTTATTAAAAATGAATAAATAAATAAATACAAACCACATACTTTTTGCTCTCTCTCTGAAATGAGAAAAAAAGAGCTATACAGCAAGAAAGAAAAGGAGATGGGGAAAGGAAATGTCAGATGTACAAACAGTAACTGCGTTTTTAATGGTAAGTCACATCCACAGCTTGGCATTTAAGTCTTTACCAATGTCTTCCTAAAGACTTTCTTTAGCTCCCTTGATGAAACAGGCACAGGACAGAATTACCCCAACATCAGCCCTCAGTGGCAACAATATCCCAAAAGCAGCTAGAAGTATTTATGTGAATATATGGTTCATGATCTTCTAGAAGTCAGCAGCCCTCCATGCCTCCTTTACACAAAGGAGCAATGATGTTTATGGAACATATCTGACTATGTTTAGTCTGTATTGGTCTCTATGGAATTTGTAATGCAAATCTTTAAAACTACACTTGATTGTAAGTGCAATCTGCATGGCCAGGGATGTGTCTGTTTGATTCTCTGTATTTGCTTGGATTTGGGAAATAAATTTCACAGCATGGGAGGGGTTGGAAGGGACCTCCAGAGATCAGAGAGCCCAACCCCCCTGCCAGAGCAGGGCAGAACTAGAGCAGATCACACAGAAATGCACCCAGACAGGTCTGGAAAGTCTCCAGAGGAGGAGACTCCACAGCCTCTCTGGGGAGTCTGTTCCAAGGCTCTACAACTCTCACAGTAAAGAAGTTCTTCCTCCTGTTGAGGTGGAACTTCCTGTACTGGAGCTTGGATCCATTGCCCCTCCTCCAGTCACAGGGCACAAATGAAAAGAGGTTGTCCCTGCCTTCTTCATGCCCAGCCCTCAGGTATTAATGTGTGAAGTTAAAGGGAAGGAGCTGTGGAATTTCAGGCAACACAGTGATTTACTTCTTGTTGAGGTCAGCACTCGCTGTAATGTTGCCTTTGTCATATTATTTCTTACTGGGAAGATAGCCTTTATTTCAGCTTCAAATGATTATTTAGTTTCTTTTTAGCTTCAGAAGCTCGGTAGGCAGTTGTGATTCAACGTAAAAATCTTGCTTCCTAACTAGATTTTTTTTCAGTTTATATAAAGTTGTTGGGGTTTTTTTTCCTCTTGTGAACACAATCTTCAGCCCTGTCAGAGAACTTAGTTTCCAACTGTAGAAGAGTGGAACAAGCATAGTTTGGTAATTGGCTGAAACATGAAGGACTATGCTCAGTAGTTTTCTTTTCCACAGACTGTGTGTGTGGGCTCGGGGATGGTTTGACAGGCGTTGAAAGCTGGTATCAGAGGCTGTGGTGCTGGCATTGGAACACGCAGAGCTGCATGATCAGTCTAGAATGAAAGAGCTGGTCTGCCTGAATGCTGCTGTTCTGTAGGGTTAACTGCAGCCCATTTCCTCCCTAATTAGGCTGACTGCCTATTTGCATGTTAGTGCAAGAACAAGAAGGGCTGGGAACTCTCAGGTGGGAGAGGAAGAGTGTGAAACCACCCATTCTGGCAGCAGCATGGGCTTGACTTACATCATTGTGAAAATGCATCCAGTCCTGGTCCCTCTGTCTTTTGTCAGAGGGGAAAAAAAGCATTTTGATGTTTGAGGTGCTAGGTGGAATAGAATGAAATAAGCAGTAAAGTATGCACTTCTTATTTTGGCTTGGCCTTGTCTTGATGTTTTGTTTGCAGTAAGTGGCTTGTTTCTGAAAAATGGAAAGATTCATAATATTTTGCACTTGTCTAAGCTGGTTCTCTAAGGTGGGTTAATTGCTGGAGGAGAACATGAGTTCATTGCCTGCTGTAGTTGGCCAACTACAACGGCCAAAGATAGTGCTGGAGCTTGTTTTGCTTTTTATCCTTGAGTGGAAGTAAGCAAAATAAATAGGAGGAAGCAGGAAAACTGGAGAAGTACTGTTTCTTTTTTAAATTTTTTCTTTTTTCTATTTAGAGAGAACGTTCTTGTAAGTTTTCTGTTCTGAAATTACAATGTTATCCACAACTTCATCTTAATGACTTTTCAATCTACTATAGTCTGGTTCAGAAAGGGGAAGAGAGGCCCAAGAAGATCAGTTTGAGCCAACTGGATAAAGAAAATGTAGATGTTTAGATGTATGTATTGTAAATGTGGGTGTTTGGAACGTATGTAGCACTTGAGGCGTGGCAGGGAAAGGCTTTAGCTTCAAGCTCCATCCCAAAAAGAATTACACTTTTTTTTTTTTTTTTTTTTTTTTCAACAGAAGCAAATTATAGAATCATAGAATGGGAGGGATTGGAAGGGACCTCTGGAGATCATCGAGTCCAACCCACCCTGACAGAGCAGGATCACCTACGGCATGACACACAGGAACAGAGCCAGGTAGGTTTTGAAAGTATCTAGAGAGGGAGACTCCATAACCTCTCTGGGCAGCCTGTTCTAGTGCTCCATCACCCTCACAGGAAAGAAGTTTTTCCTCATGTTGAGGTGGGACTTCCTGTATTCCAGTTTGTGATCACTGCCCCTCGTCCTATCACAGGGCACAACTGAAATGAGACTGATCCCTTCTACTTGACACCCACTCTTCAGATATTTGTAAGCATTAGTAACATCCCCTCTCAGTCTTCTCTTCTCCAGGCTAAACAGCCCCAGGTCTCTCAACTTTCCTCATAAGAGAGATGTTTCAGACCCTTAATCATCCTCATAGCTCTCTTTTGGAATCTCTCTAGTATTTCCCTGTCCCTCTTGAACTAGGGAAACCAGAAATGGACTCAATACTCCAGAAAAAAAAGCCAACCAACCAATCAAAACATTTTATGAAATTATTTGATATACTCTTGACAGCAACAATGGTTTTCTTAATTCGTAAGTTAAAACAACACAAGATAATGTTCATGTACAAATATACATAGAAATTAATTCTGTTAATAAATCATCAGAAAATAATAAATAAACCTGAACACCATGTGTGTCACATCCACTAGAAAGTCCTTCCTAAGCATTATGTAAGCCTCACAGAAGAGAATAATTTTGTGGAAAAAAATAAGTGAGGAAGACATTCTTCTGGACAGACACTGGGACAGAAGAGTACCACAGAAAGAGAGAAAACACCAGAATAACTCTGCAAAAAGTTCAGATCTATGGACTCATACATGAAAATAAGAATGCTCATTCCTTACTCCTAAGTATTGGCAGAAAAATCCCAACATGACAAACTGTGATTGCATTTACCTGTGCATCAGGGGATCAGTCAGTAAGTGGAGAGGAGCAGAAAACACTGGTGACATGGAAAACATAGTGCTGAGAAACGTGTAATATGCCATCCATCAATCGTGTTCAGATGTGTCCAGATGTTAATGCAGTTTGAAAATAAAGACTGCATTTATTTTTACATTTACTTTTCTCCTGGTGGAAGAATCTTTTCCATAGCTCTCTCAGGTTGCAGGAGTGGCCAGGGGAAGGGAACTCAGCTGCCTGGGAGTGGAGGAGCTGGAAGCCACAAGAGCAGCCTTTCCCACCAGTGTCTCTGCTCCCCTGGGAATTCTGGAACCAAATCTCTTAATGTCCCCTTTTGGATGAATCTCATGTCTGATCTGTCAGAGTGATCTGAGGAAAACTGGCTAGTTACAACTAATAGCACATCTGATCCAGTAATGAGTTTTGCAGGAAAGAGTAAAAATCTGTCTTTCCCTTACTCTGCCTCTATTTACATACAAAAAATGGTCATGTCGGTGTTAGCATTTCTTTCCTCATTGATAACAGAGAAGCTAAAACCAAGGAAAGTGTGAGACAAGGTGATGCCGCTTACCATTTCTTTACAAATTTTTATTATAAATCCTTTACTCAAGGTAGTAGGATCATTACTTTTATTGATAGAGCTGAGACAAATAAATGACAAAGAAGTATAAAAATATGTCTGTGACAGAGTGTAGGAAATTAATGGAAAGATTTGGGCTACTTTCAAAAAGGAAAGAAAAGACAGATTTAGTTATTTTTACAATTCAGAGCTGTTAATCTTTCATGTTGAGAAATAAGGCAGAAATTATGCTTATGTTGGTTTGAAAATGCTGAGAAGGGGGACTTTCAAACTTATTATTAATAATATCTTCTTGAGCTCTTTCTTACAGCCAATTCATGGTCTCTTAAAAGTCCACTGTACCTTTAGGGCTTTAGAGCTTTTTCTTCTTGGATCACTCAGACTGACACAAGTATCCTGAGGTTCAACTCATCCCAGGCTATACTGCTGCAGATAAAAGAGACTGGGTCTTAGTGGTGGGGTCTGGAATGGATCCCAGATGAAAAAGAAACTGGAGGAACTGAGTGAACCATGAAACTGCCTAAATGTATACATTAGATTATGTGAAATGCTAACATCTCTTTTGGCCAGTAACTTGACAGCTTTAAGTCTGATACTTAAGCCTGATGCTTTTATTATTTGGATGTGAAAAATATTCATTGAGATGGATGGCTGTAGGGTTGTTATTTTTTTCTTCTGGAAAAAGGCTTCCATTGCAATCATTTGGCTGAATCTCAAGGACAATGTAAAAATGAGGGATCCCAACAAACTGCTAGCTCCTGATTTCATTGCAAGTGAAAGGGATTCAATGCTTTGTGGGATCAAGCCTTCCTGGAATTAGGTGTGGGATAATCAAAACCAAATATATTCAAACTTACAGATGTTCAGCATAACAATCTGAACATAGTAGTTCCACTTATTTCTGACTGTGAATGCTGCAATAGTTAGAAATTCAATGGTCATGGTATACTTGTGCCTTCTACACTCACAGCACTGCTTATGCTTCCACATAATTTAAAATGAGGCTTAGCCCAATAGGGCTAGGGTAGAATTTTACCAATATGCAGAGGAAGAAGGTGTTCCCAAATGAAATGTCAACAAAATAGATTAAGGGCAATGGTCCAAAATGGTTTGTCTTAATCCCTGTTTATCTTATTCAAACAATCAGTTTTGTTGTGCAAAGAAAGAGTAATAGTGTGTGATGACACTATGAAAAAAGACCTTGAAGTTTCTCTTTCACTACATAAACAAATTTAAAATTGCATAGATTTCTAATTTTTAAAGAAATTAAAGCATTGGTTTCACTGGCTTCACATAGACCTCACCTGGTAAAAAGTGGTATCATTAAGACTGGCAGGGTATGCTGAAAATACCTATTTCCTCTGCCTTTTCCTCAAAGAGCGCAGACGACTAGTAGAAGGAAGATTGTTGTACTTGGCAATGAAGACATAGGTTTGGCAAACCCTTCTGACTGGAAAGTGTAGTTAAAAAAATTCAGTTTGAAGTTCTTACATGTTATCTTGTTTGGATACCCTAATGTTTGTAAAATAAGTTTTGTTTAAACACTGAAACATAATTAGTGTTAAAAGAGATGTAGAGTATGCATTTGCATTAAAAGCAACAACTTCCTTATCACACCATCTGCTTACTGTTATTTTTCTAGAGCAATTGAAAATGGCCAGAAAACTAAAGTCATTAGAATTTTACACTGCTGCCTGTACACATAGATAGTTGAATAATCAATGAAATGTTCATTAAAGTCCAGGTTTTAGACATGCTGAGCAGGCAAATTTCCCACTAACTTCAGTAGGCACTGCAGTTCTCAACACCTCTAAAAACACAGAAAAAAATGGTTAAGTAAATAAATACATCCTAGGTAAATAGGTAAACATATTTCAAAATTTTGCCCCCATTACTTTATATATAATAGTCAATGTACTATTAGCTAGAAGCCATATGGGCTAGAAACCAAATTTGTATGCAATAACTTCAGATTAATCACACTGAAAGACAGGTGAATAGAACAACAAAAATTCCTAAAGAATAAAGAAAAACAATAGAAAAGCAAGTAACACATAGTGAAAAAATAGAACTTGATGTGTTCCAACAGTCTTACATAGAATATGTTCTCTCCATCTCTATGCATGGACTGCCTGGACAAAAAGTGACCCTTTCATTTGTCAAGAGTATTGCCATATTGCCTGTGAATGCATACATCTATCTGGAATCATGTTGACAATAAAAATGATATCTGTGTGGTTTATAATGTAGGAATCTGGAACTAGTATGAAGTAGAGCTGTATACCCAGCCATTAACTCTGTTAGATACCAGTTCCTTCTCAAAGCCTGTTGGGGCTTTTCTAAGATATAACTTTACCAGCAAAGTATGTTATAATGTGATTTGGCCTTTCTCCAGCCTGAAACAAAGAAACCATAGTTTTGCTTAGGTCTACAGGTTAATCTGACTTCGCTTTGCTCCACAAAATTAATTCTGAAAACATAAGAAATGAATTTTCCTGATCAGTTGTGCAAATATGATTAATAAAAGACATATTTTTTCTGTTTAAACATCACAGTGCCTTAAATATCTCTCCTAGTAGCCTGGAGACAAACTTTTGGCACCAGTGCACAATGTGCATCTGAGTGGTTCTGAACTGTTGCAGAGATCAAACTGTACTTGCATAATCTGAGTTCCCATGGAAAGCTGTTTGACATTATCTGTCAGCCTCTTGCTCTTTATGATCAGTGGAGGATGGATGTGTCAGGAAAGGACTCAGCATCATAGCCCTGAACACTGCAAGAAAGGGAACTTGGGAGAAAAAAAAAAAAAAAAGAAAAAGAAAAAGAAAAAGAAAAAGAAAAGAAATAAAAAGAAGCTATTCAGTGGTAAAAGGAGTACTACAGAAACAGGAATTGAATTTCATTGAATACCTGGGTCTTGTTAGAGCTGACTATGGTATGGTTTTTCCCTCCATGTAATGCCTATGCACACACAAAAAATATGTTGTATGGCAGGAGGTCATTGCCACAAGTTAAATGATGTGATTCCAGATAGTAAAATGTCTCATTCTGTGGTATGCACTTTAAATACTTAGACATATATTGTACATTACATTCTATGCCATGGAGTTCTCATAGATGTGTTTTGTTCAGGTCAAATTTTAAAGGGCCAGGTAACCTCTGTATACAATCAGAGTATCTGTAAGACAGCATGTAGAAATCTGAGTAGACCCACATAAGGGCAACATTTTCTAAAATGGGTCGCACTGGTGTGGGGTTGCATACACTGATGCCAAAGGTGATGCAGAAATGCACTTCAAGGGTAAAAAACAAGATGAAGGAGAAACGCTTGTAACAATGTCAGGCTTCATTAGTATTCAGTCTTAAATAACATAGATATTGGGAAAAGAGCTTTGGTCAAGAGAACATAAAAATGCTTAGAAATACAACTTCTGATAGGTTGGATGCTTAATAATATCTGAAAGGGTGGAAGGGATTCAAACCACAGTTTTCTCAGGTTCCTTCATATGATGTTTTCTGCTGAGGAGAATAAAAGAAGGAAAATACATTTTTACCTTGAAGATGAATGAGATGGGAAAACTGTGTGTAGAAGAAAGGATAAAGAAATCTCCTGAAGGAAGGAATTTTTTTCAGGGTAGCTCCAGAGCTTATATATACTTTATGAAAGGCATGATTATTACTTTTCTGTTGGTGTAAAACCTCAGTGTTGGCAGTTTTTCATCCCAGATGATCTAATCTCTTTCCAGTCCAGGGTTTTCTCCCCTTAGCTCATTTGTCATATACTGTAAATATGACAAATAGTGATACAGTTGAAACACTGAGAGCCCACAGAGGGCCCACATCATTCCTTATAATGGGTTCATTGCACTCCTCTGCAAAAAAATTGTTCCAGATCTTGTTAACTTGTGTTCAGTATGTTGTCTGTGTCTGACAATTTGCTCTGTGTGTCCTGTTACCTGGGAGAAGAAACTATTGCATTTTATGAAGTGTATGAAGCACTTCATTCTTCCCCAGGCAAAATGCATCCAAATATGTAAATCCTTAGACTGCAAAGGCCTGAATGAGAGCTGCCCTTGAATGAGGCTGATGCTCACAGAGCTCGGTTTGGGCAGGAGACATGTGGAAGATGATCTGTACTGTTCATGCTGCAAATATGGGTCATCAAGAATATCTAGTAGAGATCAGATATGTGTATTCACCAAATACATAAGATCCTGAGTTTGAATTCTTGTTTCAATAAATTGGTTTGGTTTCAGTGACTTCTTCCCCATTTTCCAGCCAGAAGCCCTCTGCTGTTGGTTCTCACTCTGAATTCCTCAGAGTGGTTCTTTCTTCCAGTCCACATACTCTTCATCTTTATCAGATTCAGAGTGAACTACACGATTTCCATCCAGTTACTGAATCTCTAACAGCAAAGGAGAACACTTAGCCCTTGGAAATATGCTTTTGCTTGGGGGAGGTAGAAGTAATAACTCTATTCAATCTCAGAGAAATAGCTGAAGCAACATCCAGGCGCTTCTTCAGGAATGCAACAGGCTTCTGTAATCGGTCATGTCAAATGCAGCACACAGGTCCAACAATGTGAATGGGAATAAAGAGACCTTGTGAAGAACCCCTCCAAAAAGATCAGACAATCTCAATGCTATCATTTTTACATGAAGCCAGACCAAAATGGTCACTCCAAATCCTAACAGTAGTTCAGATGTCCAGACCGTAACAGTGCATCATGAACTGCTTTGTGACATTGCGCACCCACCTGTTCCCCTTTGAAGTCCTAGGATGTGAAATTTTTTTTCTACCAACTATATGTTAAACTCTTAAAGCAGTCTAAATTCTTACACCATTTAAAGAGTTTAACGCCACACAATAGTCCAAGTTACTTTAAAGATTCAAAGCAGCTTTCATTTTTAAAGTAGATTAGAACCATTTCTTTAAAAGGTTCACATCATTCACCAGCTGCCTGTCTCCCATGAAGAGTCATAAGGGAACCCCAAATGTCACCAAGTTTTACGTAAATTTAGGGTCCTGTTCCTGTAAGTCTCATATGCCTGATCACAGTCATAATTTTAAATGTCTTCCAGGTCAGAGCAGGAGACAGTGGCATCAGCAGCAGTTTTCTAAAGCTGTTGCATTGCTAATCATACTTGGAGCATGACTTTGACATCAGTAATATCTATTTCTTTTGAAAAATTTATCAAAAGTTGAATACAGCTTTCATAAGGACAACACTTTGGCTGGTCAACATATTTTCATTAAGACTTTTTGTGCAGATCAAAAACTTGACAAAAAGCTTTTCAGATTCTGATTAAGAGGAATTCAAATGTTAGGGAGGAAATCTGTGTGTGAGCATGAGTGGGTTGTTAGTGAAACATAAATGGAAAAAAATAATCATTGCCAAACACATTCTTGCTAACATTTTCTGATTGGTGAGTGAAATGTCATAAAAATATTTCCTGATCCTCCTCTTTTCAGTAACATACACAATTCTCCTTCCCACTGAATATTTAAGGGGTTTTGTGCCAATTTGGGCAATAGTTAGAAAAATACTTCTGCATTTTCATCATTTGAATGACTATAATATAATTGCACGAAGATTATAGTCACAAAAAAACATGTAGTTATAAAATTCCAGGTAGCCTATTTTTAAAAGATAAGGAGTACATAACTAATTTCAGCCCATCCAATCATGACTGCTTGACTTTGATATGTATGAACAGTTGAGATTCATCTGAAGATTTGCCAAGCTGGCTATTTATAACATTTCTTTCATTAATTAATTGTCTGGTATCAAAGAAGTTGTAAGTTCATGTTGCAACCTATCCTTCAGGTGAAAAAGTTACTGCATCTCTTTCCTTGGCCCATCTACTTTCATAAAAATGTATACGTGAGGACTGAATAATACTTGAGATCTCAACCCTTTTGTCAGATACAAAAACTGGGTGCGAGGTTCATAGTTGATTAGGAGGTTGCAAATCAGGTTGACACACAGAGTGTGAACATGCAAGCTGTTTTTGCAAAGGGAACAAATTTAAACATAAAAGGAAGATCATATAGATGGAAGTGAGTTTACACCTCAGCATATCATTACTAAGGCTTCCTCTGGACTACCATTATTCAGTTCTGGATCTGTATTCAACCCTTCTACCTTTAATCATTGTTCTAATCATGTAGTACTTAAACAGCTTGCAAAATATATAAGTGGGCACATGCAAAGAATGTACACCCTTCCTTTGGCATTGATGTGTCCAAAGCGTTTATTTTCCTAGTCTAGATATCTCACTTAAATGTCTAAATTTGGGTGGAATAAATTCATGCTAGTGTCCACATGTTAAGAATATGGACATTTTGGTAGATTTTCACTGGACAGGTTTATGGGACTCAGGTGCTCAGCTAACTGAAGAGAAGCTGAGATGTTGGTTGGACCATAGAATGCGGAGGATAACAGAACTGACAGTTTCAGGGATTGCTCAGTCTTTCTCAAGATGGTGTAATTGTGCCTTAAGACTGGATCCTGAGTAAGATATGTTTGGATTTAGCTGGATGATCAGTGTAATCCATCTGTCTCTCCATCCAACAGTATGTACATATTCCTATTCATCCCTTTTTCCTTGGCCTTGGAGAATATGGCATTACTAACGCTGTGCCTGGCATTCATAGCATATGTAAATGTCATCTTTCAAGCCTCAGAGAGTCCCCTTAAACTATTAGAAAATGTTTTTTTCTGTGAACATACCATTGTCTGGTTTGCATTGAAGGAACTGTGCTTTTTTTCTGCCTTCCTATAAGAAAACATCAGAGTTGGAGAGGGGACTCAGAACAAATTATATTCCTCCAGATAAAGAAAAGAAATAATACAAAGAATTCTGTTTCTTAGCTGCCCAGATGGTGTGTGCCTTGTTATTGTGCCATGCTGATTTCAAGGGCTGTGCTGACTTCTTGATTTTGGATGGTGAATGTATCTTTTCCTAAATCCAGGGCTTTCAAAGACAATGCAAGATGCCTTCCCATGAACATTCAGTGGTTCATCTGTTGGGATCCCCTATGTCTGTTGTACATACTCAGTTTCCTGCATAAGTAACAGTTTAGAAATGAGCCATGTCATGGATTATCCTATTCTGTATCTGTAATATACAGCTTATTTTCCACAGAACAGAAATGCTTCAGCTTATGCAAAATCTATGGCTTTAAAATAAGTAAAAATTAGAGCCATACAAGTCCTCTTAAATTAATATAATGAAAGTATAGAGACAATTTTTAACAAGGTCTCTCTAGAAACAAGATTAGGAGAATTGCTAAAGGTTACAAGCTAAATTTGAGACTGTGGAAATATAATCTTTACCTCAAAACTTGGCCAAAAAATTTCATCAGTGATTGCAACACAAAAATTCCCGACAAAATTGCTACTCTTACATAACCACTCAGAATTATGGCAAGTATTTCAAATCATTATTCCTTTGGGGATGGTTTTACACTTTTTTGAATAACTTGTATGAATTTGGATCTTTCTTACTAGCTCCTGTCACCTTTGACATTAAGTGGGTGTTCAGTCTAGGGTCCATAAAGTGAAGTGCCTGTACATAAGGATTGAGTTTCCATGAAAAAGCCTGAAAAAAGAAGCTTTAAGATGTTAAGGCATGCTATGAAAATTAGCATTTCAGTCCTTCAGAAACCTGAAAATCTTTCTCTAACCTGACTATGCAATCTACTTCTCAATAACACTGTAAGTGAAAAGAGAAAACTAATCTGCAACTCATTTTGTCACAACAGGCTTGAGTTTCCCTTTTTCTTCATGGAACATCCCTTTTTATTCCAAATCAAGCTCCCCTGCCAAATCCAGATACTCAGTCCCTCTGGATACTTCATGATCAGCCTCCAAACCCTGTTTTCCTCAAGTTACGTTCTTTCTATACCTCCTGAACCTACTGATCCTCACCTACATACAGTGGTACTGGTATGCCCCTGATAATGCAGCTGACGGGAGTTAAACCTTCTGGGATGAATTAGCTTCTGCTTTGGGTTGGCAGGTAGTAGATAGAAAATAAATGGGTTTGGGAGTTCTGGGGACATTAGTGGTGCTGCTTTAAATGAGCCAATGGAAAATAAATATAGCTAAATGAAAGAAAAGATATTTACTTTAGTTCACGTAAGCTTTCCTTTCAGGCAGAAAAAGAAGTAGGATTGGAGAAGGGGAGGAATCCAGGTCAGCAAATAATGCCCCAAGAGTCACACAAGATACGAAGTTGAGCTTAAGTGTAATTTGGCTCCTGCATTAAACTACGTTAGTCCAATAAATCATTTTTATTACTACACACAAAGAAGAGTTGCCAGCCACCGCTATATGTACTGAAGGTCATTAATTTCTTTTTAAATATAATGCATGCCTCTCTGAAAAAAACCCTCATGAAACATAAATTTTAAGTTGAGAGAGATGCAGTTACAGATGAACATTTAAAAATAATATCCACTATTATTCACTTTTTTGGCACTATTTTGTACATCATTTCAACGTATATTTTTAAATGTTTAAATAAAGCCAAGGAATTAGCTTTGAAAAAAACACTTTTAAAAGCAGATGACTTTCCCTAAAGATTCCTAAAAGCCAGCATTTGGAAAAATGTGGGGCCATGTCAGTAAAATGTAAGCTTTGTTTCAATAAATTCATTAGCAGGTGAGTAGTTTATTCTGATGCAAACTGCCAAGTTATAGAGGTCAATGGATTTATAAGGTTCAAAGTGGAGAATTTACAGCCCCAAAGAGGGGTGGTTGGCATGAGGAATTGCTTGTACAATTGTGAGCTGTTAGAGTCAGAGTAGGACTCCTGACCAACAAAAACTTGTCTGGCATCAAGAAACGTTGTTCATGAAAGTTTTTTTTCATAGATATACCTATAAATGGTATGAAAGACTATTATTATCACTGTCATTTAATTACATTGCAGAGGTACCCAGAGGTTCCACACAGGATGGTGGTCCATCTGTGTTTTGGACTACACAAAAAAA
This sequence comes from Actenoides hombroni, assembly GCA_024336885.1. Classification (NCBI taxonomy): domain Eukaryota; kingdom Metazoa; phylum Chordata; class Aves; order Coraciiformes; family Alcedinidae; genus Actenoides; species Actenoides hombroni. Next base: position 78,903,328 of record WUAM01000287.1, read on the forward strand.
ATATATAGTCTACCATGAAGGCATTTCTAGTCATCAAAAGAAGTGATATATGAACAGAAAAAGGTAAGATACAAAAAGTAAAAGAAAGCAACATCATACTAAGATTTATACACATTAGACATCTAAAATTTGTCACAAAACAAAATCTGCTCTTTTCTATGGAAACTGGTGTAGGGAAAATATCTAAGGGTGAAGGAGGTAGTTTTCTGCTAACAGCAGGAAGGGTTTTTCTCACTTCAGAAGCAACACAGGAGACATGCACAGAAAAGCAAATTGCCTTGAACATAACTGCAGGGCAATGAGAACTCTGTAAAACCTTTTCAAGGAAAAAAAAACCCAATTTCTAAGGTTTGAGGTTTGGTCAGAAGCCAAGAAACTGGATTCTTCTCAAGGTTTGCTGAGCTTTCTAAATCCTCTCACAATACTAGGAGATGTTTGCAGAGAAAGTAGGCTGACATATAGTTTACAATGGATTAAGCATAGCCTTGATAGAGTTCTTATGATTTGAGATGAAATTCACAATGGGCTTTGAGGTTTATTCAAATCAAAATGATGGGCTGTAAACCCACTCAAGCCTGTTAAAACAATTCACATGAACTTCTGCAAGCTGAAATCAGATAGTTGCACAATAAAGGTTTAAGATATTTTTGAACCATTGAAAACAATAGGAGGTTTGATACTGACTTGAATTAGAGCAGAAGTAAATGTAAATGTGGGCTTTTAAAATTTGTATCAAGTAGAAAATGCAAGAATCACCCAAAGAGCAAGGATTATGCAAAGGTAAGGAAAGCTTCTTTTGGCAGCTGTTGTCACTGCTGGAGTACCACAGCTATTTACACTACAGTTTGAAAAGATTAAGATGACCCTGTATTCTCTTCACACTCTTTTGCTCCATTCACCGTTATGGTGCTTATACTTCTCAAAGCTAAATTTTACCATAACTGTAACAATGGAACTTTCACACAACTATTATTGGTCTGCCACAATGAAAATTCCAGCCTCAAGAAAAGGGAACCACTTACTCATTTAGGAAAAAAATAATATCTGTATATATATACATGAATTCGCAAGGCTTTCTTGAAATTCAATTATCATCAAGACAAATTAAATCAGACTCACCACATATTAAATTATTGACTGCTTAGAAATAAGTCAAAGTAGAATTAGAGACACTCTGCAAAGTAAAATAACTTCTGCTCACAAGTGACACTTTTTTTTAATTTCTAGAAATTAAATTAAAAATCCATTTAAAATCCTTTCCAGGTGAAAAAATACATTCTGTGTATTCTGTCATATATTTGATATGTCTCTTGCTCTTTTGTAAAATAATGTGCATGCATCTGTCACAGGTTTCTGAAATGTACAAAAATGAGTAGGTTTCTGATTGCAGAGAATATATGGCATGAAACCAAAAAATTTGAAGTAGTTTATATAGCAAGGAGGTATTTTTGACATTTCAGTTTCTCCATGATTTATACAGCTATTATGTCACAATATAACTAAAAATTGTCCTTAGAATCCGCTTTTTCTTAATAATAATTACTATTACACTGAGGTAGGAGATACTGTATTGGCTAAATGTTGGAATAGTCCCCTGCCTGCCACTCTGTCCATTAAAAAAGCTCACACTTCATAAATAAAGGCAGCTAATAATAATTTTATTTTTTTTTGACTTAGTAAAGCCAGACAAATACAGAAGTTACATTTTCTATTAACACATGTCGTGATGAAGTGTTTGACAAAAGAGATGGTACAACAGCAGAGATAGAAACTTTGAAGGTAAAGCTTCAATGGTACTGTGTAATTCCTGCTGGATACTCCTCAACCTGTGCCAACTGCCTACTTGCTGCCTCTCCCTCAAGACATTCATTCTGGCCACTGGCACATCTGGCTCCCAGACTCTGATCCTGGACTGCTAGCTCTGCTTCCTTTCCTTCAGTGACTCTTTCTATTTGCTTAATTGTTCCCTACTCAGCTAAACTCCTTTCTGCAACTGAACCACAGATGTGATACTTGTCACACTAAAATGAATTTCAGAATGCATTTGAACTATTTAAAATTTTAACTTAATATTATTCAGTATACTTCTGTGTGACCCTAGGTTTATTTTCTCTATATAGCTGTCAATTGATAGGGCACAAATGATAGGGCATATTGATTTTTTTCCAAATCAGCTGGTTTTTAAGTCTCCTACCAGAGTTTCTTGGTATATTAATGGTGCCCTCTATAGAATAATTAACAAAAAAATAATGTAGATTGAAAAGCACCTCTTCAATTATGATAGCATTTCTGTATTTCAGTTTTATCACAGGAGAAAATTTATTTCCTTGTGAAATTTTGAAATAAAATGTTGAATGTTTTATTTTGTTTTTGTTTTGAAATAGGGAAATATATGCCTTTTAAAAATGTTTCACCATGAAGAGCAATGTCAGTGATTAAAAGACACATGAAATGGGAAAAAATTGTTTCTAATGGGTGTAAGATGTACACTTTCATTTTATATCAAATACAAATCTTCAAGTCTTAATGGGTTTGCAAAGCCTTAATCCACAAGTGTGAATTGCCACATGCCTTTTATTTACAGCCTAGATCCAACCCAGAGCAACAGCTGCATGGGTAGCCAGAGCTGATGCTTTCACACAGAAAGCACAGGCAGTTGCCTATGACAATGTAATATTAGAGACAATAAGGTGTTTAGTAACTGTTTATGATACACATGTGAGTATGTAGTAGCATTTGAGGTTTTCCAAATGTCTCAGATTGCTTCAGAGTGTGTGGGGGAATATATAAAGCTCCGTTTCTGAATGTATTTCCCTTGCAACCTAAAGCCATGTTCATCCCCCACCTCACTCCTCTTTTTTCTTACATCCTTTGAGTATAATTCAATTAAAAATAAAGACATGTTTTCCTACTTGCAAAAGAGAAGCATGTGTTATTTGTTAAAAAATTGGCTGGCACAAATGGGTGGCCTGTAAATAACATATTACTTTATACCACATTCCTTTTTAAAAAAATAAATAAATTAGATTTTCCCTCTTCTATGACTTTCTTTCCTACCCCACTGTTTAACGATTTCTTCTGTCTGTCTATCCACATTTATGTTGAAGTGGGACAGGGACGCAGAACAGTAAGTATCCTACATGTTTCAAGTTAGGTTCAGAAATGGACAACTTTTTTTTTGCCCTCACACTTCTAGTTTATTTATTAAGAATTACTTACATTTTTATGGCAAACCCAAGGCAACATGGAAGAAGCCCAGGAACACAATGTCTCTATTTCCTCAGGGGCGTCTTTATTCTCTAGATGCTCCTGGAGACCTTAGTTGGGATTCCCACCACCTGCTTTGCTCTGTTTTCATCAGTAGCACATCTGATTTCTTCTGAGTGTCATAAATACACAGCACTGAAAAGAGGGTCCCTGGCTGGTCTTCATGTTTTGCTGGAAATGAAAACCCAAATTTCTTCATTCAGATCCTCTATCACATTAAAAAAAAAAAGCTTTATGATAAATACATATCACTTGATGTCCCTGTGGTGGGTTGACACTGGCTGGCTGCAAGGTGCCCGCCAAAGCCACTCTATCACTCCCCTCCTCAACTGGACAAGGGACAGAATGCGTGATGAAAAAGTCATGGATTGAGATAAGAACATGGAGAGATGATTCAGCAATTGCCATTACAGGCAAAACAGACTCAACTTGGGGAAATTTAATATGTTACCAGTCAAATCAAAATAGGATAATGAGATATAAAACAAAATCTTGAAAAAATCTCCCCCTCCTTCCCTTCTTTCTGGTCTCAACTTCACTCCTGAATTCTCTACCTCCTTCCCCCAAAGTGGCACAGTGGTGTTGAGGAAAGGGGATTGTGGTCAGTTCAACACACACCATCTCTGCCACTCCTTCCTCTGTGTTTCGTTTTAGGCACTTCAGTACAAAGAAGACATTAAGGTGCTAGAGTGTGTCTAGAGAACTGGTAACTAAGCTGGTGAAGGGTCAAGAGAACAAGTCTTGTGAGGAACGGCTGAGACAGCTGTGACTATTTAGTCTGAAGAAAAGGAGGCTAAAGGGAGACCTTATTGCTCTCTACAACTCCATGAAAGAAGGCTGTAGAGAGGTAGGTGCTGGTCTCATCTCACAAATAACAAGCAATAGGACAAGAGGAAATAGAATAAAGTTGCAACATGGAAAGTTTAGTTTGGACATTAGGAAGAATATTTTCACAGAAAGGTTTGTCAAGCACTGGAACAGGCTGCCTAGGGAAGTGACTGAATCACCATCTCTGGTTGTGTTTAGAAGTTGTGTAGATAGGGTGTTTCGGGACATGGTTTAGCAGTGGACTTGTAGAGTAGGGTTAGTGGTTGAACATAATGATCTTGAATGTCTTTTCCAACCTAGATGATTCTATGATTTTTCTCCTGCTCCAGCTTGTGGTTCCTCCCAAGGAAGACTGTTCTCCACAAACTTCTCCAGCATGAGTCCTTCCTAAAGCTTACAGTTCTTCATGAACAGCTCCAGCATGAGTACTTTCCACAGGGTGTAATCCTTCAGGAACAGACTGCTCTGGTGTGATTCTCCTGCGGTGACACAAGTCCTGCCAGCAAACCTGCTCCAGCATGGGCTTCTCTCTTTACAGGTTCACAAATTCTGCCTGGAGCCTACCCCAGCCTGGACTTTCCACAGGGTCGCTTCCTTCTTCAGCTATCCACTTGCTCTAGCATAGGGTCCTCCATGGGCTGCAGATGGATATCTGTTCCACCATTAACCTCCATGGACTGCAGGGGGACATCCTGTCTCATCATGGTCTTCACCACAGGCTGCAGGAGAATCTCTGCTCCAATGCCTGAAGCACCTCCTCCTTTCTTTCTTAACTGACTTTGGTGTCTGAAGAGTTGTTTCTCTTACATATTCTCATTCCTCTTTCTGGCTGCTACTCTGCAGGTTTTTTTTCCTCTCTTTTTTAATATAACACAGAGGTGCTACCACTTTTGCTGATGAGCTCATCCTTGGCCAACAGAGGGTCCATCTTGGAGCTGTCTGGCATTGGCTGTATTGGTGTCCTGGTTTGAGTGAGAACAGAACTAATTCTGTTCAGTGATTTTACTTTTCAGCTCAGTTCTTCTAACTAACT
>WUAM01000287.1:78917419-78938071 GCA_024336885.1 Actenoides hombroni
GGGAAGGGAAGGGAAGGGAAGGGAAGGGAAGGGAAGGGAAGGGAAGGGAAGGGAAGGGAAGGGAAGGGAAGGGAAAACAAACCTTTGGGCTTGACATCTGTCACAGGTCCCTGTGACAGATGACAAACCTCCAGGGAGAATTCCTGTTTGTAACCTAGCCCTCCCTTTGAGGATCATCCAGCAAGAGCTTTGTCTCTATCTTAACCATAACACCAAACTTAACCCTACATTGGACAATCCTTATCCAGGTGAAGCCAAGTGTCCCCACCCATCACTTTACTGTACACTTCCTCCAAAATTCCACTGACTCCCCCAAGACTTTTTTCTTCCCTAGGAAACTATTATTTCAGCCTTGACATCAGAGCTGAATCTTGCCTAAATATCAGAGAAACTTTGAACTATTTAATGATGCACTTGTTACCTGTGATCTATTCCTGAAAAATCACACCTGTCATGATGAAAATGTGTACCTAGGTATTTTAGAAGTTTGTTGACATCTGTCTTGCAGCTAGTGGATGGACACAGTCACAAATCATACTCATTGCAAATGTGAAATTCCTTGAAGCTTCTCTTGAACCTATGGACAATTCTTACTCTTTGAAGTCACATTTCTCATACTTTGTAAATCACAGGTTTATCTGTAAACCCCAAGGTGGCAGGCAACTGACTTTGTGAAGCCTCTTCATATCAAATTAGTAGATTTATATGAGAAGGAACATTCTGCTAAGAGGAAGTAAAACCTGAAGAGAATCTCCATCTCCTGTCAAGGGAAAATTCTGACCTGCCAGAAGTAATGTGCTCTATATGTGAGTCTCACTGGATCCCAGAATTTGGCTTCCATGGTCTGCTTCCCTGCAATAGGTGTGCATCTCAGATATTTGCAGTGTAACAATAAGGCTGCTCTCTCTGACTCCATGACCACCATCACCTATGCCATATACTTCCAGTTTGCTTTATCTATCTGATCACTGATCATATAGTTTGAGATCCCCTCACTAAAGGGGATAAAACTGCATTCATTGACTGCAGCTGCAAATGAGAGCTCAAGCTCAAATGTAGAGAGAGTCCTCTGCTTTGCAACATGGAATCATAGTCATAGAATGGTAGAGGTTAGAAGGGACCTCTGGAGATCATCTAGTCCAAGCCCCCTGACAGAGCATGATCACCTAGGGCAGGCCACACAGGAACAGATCCAGGTGGGTTTTGAAAGTCTCTAGAGGTGGAGACTCCACAACCTCTCTGGGCAGCCTGTTCCAGTGCTCCATCACCCTCACAGGAAAAACATTTTTCCTCATGTTAAGGTGGAACTTCCTATGTTCTAGTTTGTGATCATTGTCCCTCATCTTATCACAGGGCATCACTGAAAAGAGATTAGCCCCTTCTACTTGACACCCACCATTCAGATATTTGTCAGTATTAGTAAGATTCCCTCTCAGTCTTTTCTCCTCCAGGCTAAACAGCCCCAGGTCTCTCAGCCTTTCCTCATAAGAGAGATGTTCCAGTCCCTTCATCATCCTCATAGCTCTCCATTGGAATATCTCTAGTATTTCGCTGTCCCTCTTGAACTGGAGGTACCAGAACTGGACACAATACTCCGGATGCGGTCTTATTAGTGCAGAGCAGAGGGGGAGAAGAACCTGCCTCGACCTGCTGGACACACTTTTCTTTATGCACCCCATGACACCATTGGCCTTCCTGGCTACAAGGGCACATTGCTGTCCTGTGGATAACCTATTGTTCACCAGGATGCCAAGGTCCTTCTCTATGGAGCTTCTTTCCAGCAGGTCAGCCCCTAACCTGCACTGGTGCATAGTGTTATTCCTCCTCAGGTGTAGGACTCTATACCTTCCCTTGTTGAATTTCATTATGTTCCCATTTACCCAGCTCTCCAGTTTGTCCAGATCTCGATGGATGGCAGCACAGCCTTCCGTTTTATCAGCCACTCCTCCCAGTTTTGTATCATCAGAAACCTTGCTCAGGGTACACTCTATCCCTTCATCCAAGTCATTGATGAAGATGTTGAATAGGACTGGACACAGAACTGACCCTTGGGGAACACCACCACTAGTTACAAGTTATCAACTGGACTCTGTGCCACTGATCATGACCTCTGAGTTTTATTGTTTAGCCAGTTCTCAACCCATCTCACTCCCCTCTTCTAACCCACACTTCCTTAGCTTATCCATGAGATGTTATGGGACACAATATCAAAAGCCTTGCTGAAGCCAAGGTAGGCAATATCCACTGCTCTCCCTGCATCAGTCACATCCATTCAATCACAGGCTTTCAGATTAGTCAAACATGACTTCCTTTTAATAAATCCATGCTAACTACTCTTGATAACCTTCTTTTCCAGTATGAGCTGCTCCATCACTTTTCCAGGGTTGGAGGTGAGGCTGACTGGTCTGTAATTTCCAGGGTCTTCCTTGTCCTTTTTGAAGACTGGAGTGACATTGGATTTCCTCCACTCCTCAGGCACCTCTCCCATTCTCCATGATCTTTCAAAAATGATGGAGAGTGGTAGAGTAATAACATCAGCCAGATCCCTCAGCACTCCGGGGTGCAGCCCATCAGGGTCCATGGATTTGTACATGTTCAGCTTACCCAGGTGATTTCTAACCCAACCCCACCAACCAGTGGAAAGACTTCCTCCCTCCAGGTTTTCTCTCTTACTTCCAGGGTCAGGGATTCCTGAGGGCTTTTCTTAGCAGTGAAGAATGAAGCAAAGAAGGCATTCAGTAACTCCTCCTTCTCTGCATCCTCTGTCACCAGGTCTCACACATCATTCAGGAGTGGGCCCACATTTTTCCTAGTCTTCCTTTCACCACTGATGTATTTGAAGAAGCCCTTCTTGTTGTCCTTTACTTCCTTTGCCAGAGTTAATTCCAAGAAGGCCTTGGCCTTCCTTGTTGCATGCCTACACACCCTGACAAGGTACCTATAATTCTCCCAAGTGACCAGTCCCTTTTTCCACATGCTGTGAACTTCTTTCTTCCACATGAGTTTTTCCATCAGCTCCTAGCTCATTCATGCTGGTCTCCTGCCTCCTCGACTTGACTTTTTACTCAAAGGAATGCACCTGTCTTGAGCTTGGAGGAAGTCATGTTTGAATATCAAACAGCTCTCTTGGGCCCCCTTACCTTCTAGAGTCTTAGCCCAATGGATTCCCTCCGGGATGTCTTTGAAGAGGATGAAGTTAGCCCTCCTGAAGTCCAATATGCCTCCTCCTACTTCATATGGATGTTAAGAAGCTATCAAATGCTGGAGAAAAAGTGTAGAGGCTTCTACTCTGCCACACCACAATCTTCCCCAAGTCTATGTACAGTTGTCTGGTGTGTTGTGTATTGGTACTAGTACTAGAACTGAGGTTTCTCCTAGTAAGTTGCTTCCTGCAACCCAGCCATTCTGACAACAGAAACACTCTTTCCTTTCTCCATCCTCTTTAGAGAGTGCCATGATCACAGGTAACAAAAGGTACAGTACTGTACATTTAATCTTATGTATTCCCAGAATGACACTTGCTTAACTATTCTATATATCTTTATAATAGGCTCATAATAGAATTGTTGTAATAATTGATATGACTCTCCCCCTCACAGGTATTCTATGAAACACTTTACTGGATGTCTGCCTTGTCCAAAGCTTCACAAAATCTAGGAGCTGTCTACCTGCAGGCAAATAGTTGTATATTTAAAATAATGTCAGTTTTCTATTAAAGATAAATTCAATTTCATCAAGAAGCTTACCTAAACTAAGTTTTTTGGCAAGATTTTTCCAAGTAACACGGCTCTCAGCCTACAACCTGCTACAGAGCATCGTTTTGGTTTTCTAAAATCATTCATAAAAAAGAAACTATATTATAGACCCTTAAGCTTGCAACTTATGACAAGGCACTGTCAGGATCTCTCTGGCCCTGTGTCTCTCTTTTCTAATAACCCATTCCTAAATGTTCTCTCTTGAAACAGAAGGATGGTTAGTTTTCAGGTATGTATAAGGTTTCAAAGGGTACCTAAAAATAGGTCATACTGATAAGAGCTTCATTTGACAAATGTCAGGCTCTTCTAATACTTCCCTTTGTGAGACAAAGGGCAAGCCAACATTTTCACAGCTGTCAAGTAACACTCTGCACTGAAACACAGTAGAACAAAACCTGATGGTGAACCATCGCTGCATCTAAGTTCTGGTTACATAAGGTAGTATAGGAAAATGAGTGTTTTTCAGATTAAATTTAATGTCAAGGCTGGTAGCATGAATGTAATTATGGCTGATATTTTTATGCTGCAGTTTGACAGATAGTTAGCAATAAATACACCACCTCATGCAGAAAATGAGCAGACTTTCGATAATGGGAAAAGGAGGGTGTCAAGTACTTGCACAACTTCTGTGCATTTGCTTTCTCTTGGGTTTTATTTTCCCCTTGGAAATGGAAATGCTCCAGATCACTGTTTCAGTCCTCAGCTTCTTCACCTCACCTTTCAAAGACAATTTTGAAAGCAGATCTCTTTCCCATTACCTGGTGATGCTTGTGGCATCTATCTTTCAGCTAATAAAGTGAGACCTGTGATCTTCAGGACAAAAAGCAGTAAGGAATCATGAAAAAGCAGGTGAGCTTAAAGTAGCATGTCTACTACCCACATTGCTAAACAGTGAAGCCAGTGAGGCCATGACAAAGAATTGGCACAAACAATTAATTTCCTGTGACAAACTACGGGCTGTGGGTACTGGCTATGCAGACTGGAGAGTGGCACAGGACCACATGGCAGGGGAAAACAATACATGCAAGTGCTGTCTCAGGCTTTGGGAGAAGCATGAAAAACCTTCCTTTCTTTGAAAGGGCAAAGATGTGTTCTCTGCTCAGCCAAAGAGACAGAAGTCATGTTGATGGAGGGGAAGGCTACAAGGTGCTGATGACGCTAACTCATTCCATTTTTGAAGTGCTCTATATCATTATATTTACAGGGGATTAAAATCTATAAAAAAATAGGGAAAGACTCCTTTCCCTGTAATTATCCATCTTTGTTTCACCAACATGGACACAGTGAAATTTTTGGCTTCACCATGATAAGCTGAGAGTTATAAGAGTTTTTAAACAGGAGGAAAACATGTCCAAGGCAACAAAACATGAAGATCCAGTACCACCACACTCCTCAACCTTCTCTGTCTTTGAACCATATACATTTATACATTCACCTCTTACAGAATGTGAATTTATATTTTTAAAAATTGTGTCTATTGCCATCAATATTCAATTAAAGGACTTGTTTAGTCAAGTAGCCAGCAGAAAAGCCAGGATTTAAGTCTTATATTCACCAAACATCAGTGATTGTTTTTATCAAGCCATTTCACATGAATGCACTAAAGCTATCATCATAGGGGTTGCTTCCTTGTGGTGATTTTATAAATTCTCCATTTGGTGACTGTGTAAACTTCTTCCTTCATGCCCTCAGGAAATTAACTTTTTATATCATATTAAAGAATATGCTTTCATTCTCTTGTTCAATACCAACCTATTATAGATTAATCACTATCAATAATATTGCTGAAGCAGACTGTAATTCCCAAAGAAGCCATTGGCCATTCTTGTATAGAGAAGATCATCCAGCTAAAAGAAACTAGTAGTTTTCAGATTGACCTGGATGGTCAAAAAATGATTAATGTACATCATAAGAACATTTGCATAAAATTTGTATAAAATTTATTTATTTAACTGATCTACTACCTCATAAATATTTATAGCTGTTTGGTTTCAACAAGCAGTAACAACCATCTAGCCAGATCACCAAGTTTCAGAACTGCTGACACTACTTTTCAGGGGTACATATTTAAAAAGCTTGGAATAGTGGTATTCACTTCTGCGTGAATAGAGGCTTAGAAATGAGAAATGATAGGATATTCTTGTGGTTTTGTAACACCATTGATTACTATAAGGTAGGAGAAATAGAACATTTTAAGGATCTAGTCTGCAGTGCCATCTTCTGTGCTTTAATGCAACACAACCATTGATTTACTTTTCCCATTTTTAATAAACTATTACTATCTGTGGTAAGTCACATTCTCTCAGTGTTAACATTGGTTTAGGGTCTTCATTTCAGATAATATCTTTATATTTCTGTGTTGCAAGTAGCAACAAGTATGCTGCAAGAAGATTACTTCTGCAAAATTCAATGTAGTACAGACTACATTCTTTTAAGAAAATCATGCTGATAATTTTCTTTGATCTCTAAGAAAATTCCATCCAGTTCAACAAGCCCCTCCTAAAATCAACAAAAATATTTGTTACTTCAGTGAGATGCAGTAATCAACAGAGTACCAGCATCCCACTCCACATTGACAGTTCATCCTATCAGAAGTCTGTATGAAGACCTATCTGTTGAAGTACTAGTTCTCTTCATTCCAGTTGTGAAATGGAGAGCTGTAGGTGCACAATGTTCCACAGCAGTGTTCAGCAACAAGCAGAGTCAGATGCTATATATATCCTAGAATGATAATAGCACCTTCCAAGACTACTTTCACAGGCATAAATTAATTTCTAACAGTTACTCCAATAAAATGAAAATCCACTGAAGAGAAGTATGGATGCTTAGCCATGAAAAAAAAGATAAATAAAAAGAACTGTTTTGAAATACAGTGAACCACTCAGAAGGGAAACAGGGGAAATCCAGGTACATGCAATGGATCCTGGTTTTGAGCACAAAGTCCTGAGCTTTGAAGCAGGAAAAATGTGGGAATTTCATGTTTAGACTCATCTCTAAACATGATTTAAGATGTAGATGATGAGGAAAGTCCTTTCATGATCTGTTTTTAGATATTTTCAGCACTAAATCAAGCAGGTTAAGCACAATGGAGAGCAGAGTAGGTGACCCAGATGCCTAATTTTCAGCACTCTGCAGCATGTATGAAAAAAATATGTATTTGACAACTGTGTTTGAAAGTCATTATTACAGACTCCATCTGAGAAATAGGTACACAATAAGAGAATTAGAAACATTCAATGATGAAGAAGAAATGTGATGTCACTTGACGATGAAGAAGACATTTTATATAGCTGTCACAGTCACAACTTGTTGAGATGCATCACATAATTGGCAAATGAAAAATGTCACTATTTTTTTAATAATGGTAGAATGGATAATGGAATGGGAGAATCTGAACTCTCCATTAAAGATACTGTTATCAGTTTAAGTTTTATTGGTGATTCAAAATCCAAGGATCACGAAGGTACATAGATCAATGTGCTCATTGACATAGCTTAGCAGAGAGAACCTGTCACTGCCTTTAACTGTCTTCTAAATTGTGAGAATGAGTTTCTTCCTAAGTATCTGTTGATTATGTGCAAGAAGAGAAATCATGCTGTTACAGGGACTTGAATTTGAGAAATGCAGAAGGGTGATCTCACGTAGGTGGTAGTGAAACTTCTTCAGAATCCCTAGAATTAAACTGATTTTATAATGCACAAGGAGTTACAGCAAGAAAAGGTAACTCAGTTTTGGACTTCATTGTGCCAGATGAAGCTGAATAACCACGTTATTGGGAGTTAGTGGTTGCCTAGAAACTGGGGATCATGACCTTATATTTAATAAGAACAAACACTGCCCCAAACACTGATATATAAAGAAAATGCATAATGTTCCAAACTAATTTATATTCAAAATCCAAAGAAATAAGGAAAAAAAATATTAAAAGGAAAAGTGCTGGGTGGAAAAAAAAATAAATAACAACCTCCAGAGTTTGCCATTGACACCCCTGAGAATGGAAAGAGCCTTAGCTAAAAATTTGTCTTTGTTCACTGGCAAGGACAAGAACACAAAATGTTAAGGAAAGTGTAATTGGTGGAAAAAAGGTGAAATAGTTAACAAAATAAGAGCTATGAATTGCCCAAAATAGCTTAGGGTACAGACTAGGAGAGCTAAAGACATTTTTAAAAAAATTTGAAAGTGAATTCGGTATAAAATAAATTAAAGGCCCATTACAAAATGAAGATTGTAAAATTGTCAATGATGATATGGGACAAACAGAAGTTTTTAATAAGTACAGTGTCTCTATATTTGGAAAGAAGCAGAGTGCTGCATTCATACCATATGAGGACAGGGAAACAATTTCTATGCTAATAATAAGCCTTAGGAAGAAGTTAGACAACATCCACTCAGGAGAAACATTTCTGAATCAGGAGGCCTAGAAAACTTTCATCAGAGGGTCATACACATGCTAGTTAAGGAATTTTGTGGCTTACTTAATTTATGATAAAGATTGTATATACATATATTCAGAAAATGCCAGGAAGCTTCAAAATCACCAAGATTATGTCAATATATCAAACAGTAAGGCTGAGTGATACAGCTGAAAACATGTTAGTCTGTTGCTCTTAAGTTTCAGCAGAAATCCTAGAAAATCTGGCTCAGGATTTAATCAGCTCAAGTGGCTGTGAAAAAAAATAGGTCTCTCCAATTTATCTAACTGATAGCATTAAAATTTTGGTTGATCTAGATCATGTGCATATATTACATTTATACATATCCCTAATTCCATACAGTTAATAATGCATCATCCAAAGGCACTGCAGTTCCAGAGTTGCATAGATATATCTCTACAACTCCGTGATGATCCATGCTGGCCAGATTCCCTTTGAGAAGGACTAACTAGCCAAGGTACAGTACCTTGCTGCTTTTTTTCTGAAGCCAGCTTGTTCAGTGCTGGTTTAAGGAGGTCCTTACTCCATCACAGTATGTTAGCGCCACCTTAGACTTCTGTAAAAATTCTTACTACGTGTCATTCTGTCAAAACATTAGCATCATGCAACAACACCAGTAACACATGCTAAATGAATTAACATTTCACTCCTTTAACATTAATGATTGACAAGCCTCAGCACAATGTTGCCTGTGAGCAATAACCACCAAAAGTGGGGTTCCACCTAGATCCAGAGTATGGAGGACACTAATCATCTTCTTCAGTAAGAGTCTCAAAGTCACTATGAAATAACTAGTTATAAAAATACCTTGAAAAAATCCATGGTTTTAGGAATGGCGGTAAATAAAAGGGACAAGATGCTGAAGTCAGAGCTAGCTGAATTGCTTGAAGAAATGCCTTCACTTTTTTTTTCTTTTCATAGAATTAAATGCCACCAAGGAACAGGGAAAAGAACTCTGCACTTACAGAATGAGGGGCTCTAACTTGGTAGCCAGTGACTTAGAAAATAATTACCATAAGCAACCCAAAATAAGTTCCCATTAAAATGTTATCATAAATGTATGACATGATCCTTGGTTGGGAAAAAAAGGAAATACCAAACACTTCACTCCTGTGAGAGAGGTATTTTAATTCTGAAAACACATGATTGCATGTGGAACAAAATTGGTAATGGCATACAACTACTAGATGATACAATCTCGTATTTATAATCAAAGGATCTTAAAGTTTAAGTGTGTTCAGAAAAGAGCTATGAAATTTTTGGAGAACTGTAGAAATAGCTGTAGAAATATTGAAAGACTTAAAGAAAGAATATTGAGAAAAGACTTGAGGAAGTACCTTTAGAAGAAGACAATTATGGCTACCAGGCTCTTTAATGTAACAAAGAAAGGCACAAAAGAATCAGTGTTGTAAAGCTAAAGCTAGGCAAATTGAAATTTGACGTTGAAGTGCAGATTATAAAAATGAGGATGGCTAACTACAGGAACAAGATGACCATTGTGATGGATTTTCTAATATTTTTCCTAATATTTTCAAATGAATATAGACGCCATTCTAAAAAAACATATTATATGAGAAAAATTGCCAATAGCAGTTTAAAATACTTGATCTGATGGCTCACTCTGGCTTTAAATCTATGAAAGCACATCAAATTATTCACTGATGCTCAGGGCTTACGTAACAGCATCCACCAGTAAAGCTTTCTTTGCAGCTGGCTAAAAGAGTGTTTCCTGGAAGGCAATGACCTGGCCTCAGTTATTCATGTTTTTGTCATTTCTCATTTAATTGACTGCAGTGATTCAGCATTCAATATAAATGGTTATACTGTTTCAGTTCTTACAGAAATTCAGTTACTAAAGAATGCTACATCTCAGGCCACTGAAATGTGTCAGGTATGTCCCCCAGGCTTTTCCTTAACCTTCCATAGACTACCTAAAGAAGTTCAAGGTCTTGATTCCTCTCTTTAGGAGGCATTATAGCTGAAGGTCAGTAATGAAAAGATCTACATAATGTTTCATGAAGAAAACCAAACTGGATATCTTGTTAACAGTTTGCTCCAGTATAATGGACTTCGTACTCCTTGCCCACAATTATATCTAAATGTCATTTTATTGGCCAGTCCAACTGTTTCTGTACATGTTCCAACCTTGTAAAGACTTCAGCCAGTTGTGATTCAAAAACATTATGATTATGTTTGAACATGGCTGTGTTTAGAATCAAAGAATGATTTAAGCTGGAAGAGACCTCAGGAGGTCATCTACTGCAACTTCGAGACAAAGCTCATCCAGCTCTAAAGGCACATGTCCAGTCATATTTTGTATTTTTCCAAGGACAGAGATTCTGAGCTACCTAGTTGAGTCTTTGACCATGCTCATGGTGATTTTGTTTTTCCTGTCACTGGATAGTGTTTACCTCTTTCCAGTTTTACCTGTTGAGTTTCATCCTTTCATTGTATGAACCTCTCTAAGAAATTTGACTCCACTTTCTCTGTAAGCACCCACTCAGTTTAGCTAAACACAGCAGTTTTGTTCTCCCCATAGTCTTCCCTTCTCTAAGTGGGTCAAACACATCTTCCTCAGGCTCTTGCTCCTTCAACCATCTATCTTGTAATAGTCAGCCCCAAACTGAATGTAGTACTCCAGGTGCAACCTCACAAATGCTGGATAGACAACAGAGAATAAGCACCTCCCTGGACTGGCTGGCTATGTTCTTTCTAGTGCAGCACCATACACTGTTAGCCTTCAACTCCACAAGGCCCACCCCTGACTTACATTGAACTTCTTGTCCACAGGTTCTTTTCTACAAAGTTGCTTTGATCTAATATGTTCCATCTGATCTAGTGTATCCCGCTCATACCTGGTCACAATTTATTATGCAGGAAATCCTGTTGCAGAGTCAAGTTTCCTTGGAAAGGGAGTAATTCAAGTTGATTGAATTTAAGGTCAAAACCTAGGCTATTATAAACCTAGTTATTTTCTTCAGCAAATGCAACATAAGCCTCAGACTACTCCTAACACCATTATTGAGCAACATGAATGCTGAAAGAGAATCAAAAAGCCCCCAAAACAACTGCTCACTAAGAAACTTCCTCTTCTCCTCCATTTTACTAAAAACAAAACAAACGGGGAGGGAGAGGAAATATTACTTAACAAAACAAGACACCTGACACACTTCTGGTGGGGAAAAAAAATAAAAATAAGCTGCTCAGAACAGATGTTCAAAGGTTGACAACCATGTTTTTCACTGCATAGGAAAACACAAGAACACTAGTTCAGAGCCCAGCATAACAAAGAAAACAAAAAGGGAACTCTTGTTATTTACTTTTTTTCCTGTTTGGCAACTGTAATTATTTCATTATGAAGCTATAAGAGTATGACAATCACTATGACAAATGATCTAAATATGACCAACATTATCATCCAGATTATGAAAAAAACTTATTCTCAGAGTATTAGTGTTAAGGGCAAAAAGCACAACAGGATCTGCCATTCTGTATATAACAACCCATAAAACCTCATTCAGTAATTTCTATGTTCAGTGCCAGCTATATGCAACTTGAATTAGCACCCATGTTTAGACATGTGTCATCTTACTTGACAACATGAAGAAAGACAAAAATCTACATGTCCATTGGCAATCTGCCCTGATATTTAAGCACATTCTTGATTTCAAAACATGCACATTATTTTCAGCCTAAATTTCTTTACCTCTGATTCTCAGCTGTTGAGAGTACATTTTACTGCCTGTGTCTGCAGGGTCAAAGAGTCTTCTATTAAGAGATATCTTATCCTTGTGTAGGCACTTCATATTTGTAATTAAGTTGCCTCCTGAGCAAGCTAAATATATGGAAGGTTTTTTACTGCAAAATATATTTTCTAATACTCAAACCATTTTTGTAGGTCTTTTCTTGAAAACTCAAATTTTTCTTTATCAGCATATTTTCTTTCCAGCACAATGCAATGGCAAGGTAGTACACTCATCAATACTTTGCTTAGCTCTTGACACTGTAACACCTCCTAATACTTAAAACATTTCTCATTATGCATATAATGATGACACTAACTCTTGCAATGACAAAAAAAAAATGCCATCAGTTCTCACTGTCCTGATTGAGTTGTCACATTTTCCAGGCCCACAGGAAAACATCTATATACATCACCCCTTTGGGAGTCTACAGAGTATTTTCACTCACATGTTCTAGCTGCGCTTCACTGTGATATAGAAGTCATGACAACTAATGTCTTAAACTTTTAATTTTTGAGGTGATTAGGAAATTGAATCACAGAATCACAGAATGGTAGGGATTGGAAAGGAACTTGAAAGATCATCTAGTCCAACCCCCCTGTCAAAGCAAGGTGACCTAGATCATGTCACACAGGAATGCGTCCAGATGGGTTTTGAATATCTCAAGAGAAAGAGACTCCTCAACCTCTCTGGGCAGCCTGTTCCAGTGTTCTGTCACCTTCACTGTGAAAAAGTTTCTCCTTACATTTACATGGAACCTCCTATGTTCCAGCTTGTACCCATTGCTCCTTGTCCTATCATTGGACGTCACTGAGAAGAGCCTGGCTCCATCCTCCTGACACTCACCCTTTACATATTTATAAATATGAATGAGGTCACTCCTCAGTCTCCTCTTCTCCAAGCTGAAGAGATCCAGTTCCTCCAGCCTTTCCTCATAGAAATTGAGATATTCTCCAGATCCTAGTTATATTGTTCATAGCACTTAGACTGAGACCCTTCTGACAGTGACAAAAAAATTCAATATGTTGTTCCTTTTTGCTTAAACTTTGATACCCATGGATGAGGTAGGCCTAGGTATGGTGCCATAGACGCTGACGCTGATAAACTACTAAAGACATCACGGAGTTAAACAGTAACTCAGCAGGCATGAAAACAACTATGGAGCCGCATTCAGATGGATCAGATAGATCTAGTATTTCTTGACATTAACGGGAACACTTCCATTGGCTTCAGTGAGTACAGAATTGCCCCAAAACAATAGTTTTTTTGTGGTTGTTTTTACATTTCAACAAGCTGGGTTTGAATTCATTAACATTCCAAATGAGATCAATAATGAATAGTTCAGTAATAATTACCAGGACTCTACAGAAAACTCTATAAATTATGTCATGAGCCATACATAATATGTGCCAATTTTCCATAAACAAGGGATCATTCACTCTCTGTTTTCTAACAATAAGCATGTTTAGTAATTGTGACTATAACTATACATCGTTCATCTGAATTTAAAACTGTGCTCATTTATACCTTTGCTAAAATTTTTCCTCCATTCCAATACCAGGTCTGTAACAGATTCAGCAGAGATTTCCTCAAAGATGAAGAGGTTCTATTGAACCTCATGACCTAGATCTGAGTTTGAGGTGAAAATTCATCTGTTCTAACAAATTTTCCAAGGCAAATACGTTGTACCAATAGCTAATTCAGATTACTGCAACACAACTGGGCTGCCTGCCATAACAATTTTGTTGCACATCTCAGAGTGCTGTAGTGTTTATCCTAAGTTTCAAGTCCCTAGAGTAAAGTGACTATCTGAAATTCTCCTTTATTTATTTTAAAATAAACTATTGGATTTCCTGGTCATGGACAGTGTTTGAAAACCTGAGGGTAGAGAAGGCCATGGTAAAGACTTCTATTTTAAAAATTACTTTTATTCTCATTTCATTAATGCATAATCCCTGATCACACTATTTGACTGCACTGTAGATCAAAATCAATGTTAGCTTCAAAAAATAATTGAAAGGGAAGACTTTTTTAGAAAGATACTTTTATCTTGTGTAAAGAAATTGCCATTTGTGCCCTTATTGGTGTATTTTACTTGGTGAACACCGGACTCTCAGCAGGTGGTAAAATGAGGAAAGAATTTACCCTAAGCAGAACTATAAAATTACAGAAGTTGTAACTGTAATTCCAAAATTATTACAAGAACTTATGAATTTTACAATAGTCAAAACTAAAACTGACTGGTTTGAATCTAAATGTGGAAGAGGATTATTCAACATTTTGCCTCAAAATTAGCCTCAGAAATTCATATGCTGACCAATTGTTTTAAATATCCAATAACACAGAGCTGAGAACTGGAAGGAAGCACGGGTCACTTCTACACAGGCAAACACAGTTACTTCCCTGGTTTTCAGAACTGTCCTGAAATTGGTCCCCAGCCCACATTAGCCCTTGGGCCATGTCCAGACACTGCCTGGGAAAGTGCTAAGTGGCCTAAATCAAGACCATGTAAGTGCTATACTATCAATTTAAAGTAAGGATGATCATGCATCACTGATTGGCCCACGTCTTGGTCCTTTTTAATTTATGTGCATTATTATATGTTGCATGTTACAGTTTCTCCTTGAAATACTTTTCACAACATATCCTACATTTCAATTTGCCTTCCTGCTGACTGTGTCACATTCATAGCTCACAGTCACCCTGGGATTAGCTGCTGTACTTGCCTCTGTCTCCATCCAACTGCTGTAATCTTCCAGACTTTTACCAAGTCAAGTCATTTGAGGTTGTCTAACTGTGACATTTATAATTTTTTTCAGTTTTCCAAGGGGTCTTCAGAATTTCCAAGACTGAAATAATTACATCTCTACACAGTAAGTTAGTACATTGGACTTTTAATAGATTTATTGTCTATGTGGAGCAAGTAAAGAAATGGGCAACATAATATAGTGAACAAGGGGGTTTATGTATACAGAAATGACCGTGTAGATTACAATATTTACTTGTTAAGAGAGTGCACATAAGCTACCAAAATTCACATGAACATTGTTCTGTTTTTCAGGTACTGGGATTCACCAATAGTCATATGCCAATAACTTCCTACAATTCCTCAATTTCATTTCAAAGTGGCATCTAATAATAGGACACCTTGAGAGATTTCATGTGAATCACTTAAAACTATACCCAGAGAAATTTAATGTGCATTGCATGATATTAAAATCTCAGTCTATGCATGTTTATCAAGCTTTCATTCAGAGACCACATGTGAACATTCATATTTCTCAACCCCAGGAAGTATATAGCCAAATCAGCTTTAGTACTTTGCTCACTTGAATCTTTGATAAAAAGCCCCAAAGCATTCTGGTCAAATTCAAATGCAATACAAATAAAAGCAACACTGACTTTGACTTTTTATTTCTTAAATGTCTTATCTCTTAGCCACCAGAGGAAGCTTATTGAGGCTATGAATTGTTGAAATGAGTTATTGATAATGAAGAGGGGAAAAAGTTAATTAAAGATTTCAAATGAGAATTTTGATACCCTATGTGTTCAAACAAAGTGCCTTTCTTAGATCCTACAAAGCCTTACCCATATGCTAATTTCATGGAAATGAGGTTTATTATACTCTGTGGATTTTTCATTAAACAAGTAGAGACATAATCATATATACTCTTCTCTCCCTACCCCAAGTTCTCACACATCCTGTGAAAGGTGTGATAGCTTCTTGCTTTTTATCCATTTTTATCCCTTGTCAACTTGTCTTTGTTGAATCAACATAAAAGAGACAGTACCCTGCTCAAGATGGATCCCCAGTCTGATTGAACTCAGCATTTCTTACGATCTACCCCAGAACTGTTCATTTCTGCATGTCTCTAAAAGGCAAACTCTCCATATGCAAATTGCTTATGGGGAATGGTGTCTAGCTCATCCTAACAAACCATACCAGAGATTGGGTTAACATCTTAACTTGCATTAAAAACTAAATCCATGTCCCTGGAATTGTCCCAATACTTTAAAGTTTTCTATTTTGGACTTATATTCAGCCTGTACTCACATTTTAGATACAGAAGTTTTTGTTAGATACTTCTTTGGGCTCTTTTCCTGAAGCAATTACCTCCTCTTCTTACATCCCGAGGGTTTCACCTTGCCCAGAGTGTAACCGCCAGGACAGAAATATGCAGACTGTTTTTTTGGCTCCTAATCACAGTCCTTTTAACAGTGTATATGACATACTGTATTTATGCATGTAGTCCTTTTGCTAAGGAGGAAAAGGAGCTCACTCAATTTTTAGTTATCAGAAATAAACACTATCTCAAGCCCATCCACAGACCTCAGAAAGTTAAATTAAACTGCCTAGAAACTTCTTTTAAACTTAAGGGCGATGTAATTGCTTGGGAAGTACCTACATGCTATTTTCTGTAGCAGCCTGCTCTTCATAGCTATTTATGATACCAGGTCTCTGAATGCACTTCACAGCTAAAATCAAGCAAAAGTGACTCAAATTCTTTAGTCTGATGCATTTATTCTCTCCATTCTTTGTCCAAAAGATTAATAGCTTAGTTGACTATTCTATACTTGTTCGGTCATTCAACACAGAGTGCTCACCAACACCACAGAGTAGGATAAATTCTGCACATCAAGCATCAGTGTCACACAACAAAACAACAATGCTAAAAGCATACTTAATTAGTTAAATAAAACCACGGTACAAATTTTTCATTTTAAATACAGAAGTGTGGAAAACCAGTTCTGATCTGGACATGGTGCATAGCTCAAGAAGACTAGTGAATAACTCATGCTACTTATTTATTCAACTACGTTAGAGCTTGGCATAGCTCCTTTCAAAATCCAAGGAAGTCATTCCACTTGTTTCAGAAACAGGTCTATAATTTTAATATTCCATATATATTTTTTGTTTGCCTTATTTTACCAACAGGTACAGCTGGACATAAAGGATTCAATTATATTTTTCAGTTATACCTAGTATCCTATATATGTATAGGATATATAAATGTAGATTATAGATATATATCCTAGATGTAACTTAATTTCTATTATAGATTATCTGAAGTGTCCTACATATCCCCCAGCTGCCAGTTCAGAAGAGTTTCCTGGTTTTCTCTAGTTTTCTGCCATATTTGCAGTGCTCATAGGTGCTTTCTATACCCCAAGGCTTCTTAAGAAGCCTAGACATTTATGTTTAGGCACCTTAATCAAGCTGAAAGTGTTGTAGTATAGGAATATAACTCTTCTGGAGTATGCTTTGGCAAAAGATATTCATTAAACAGCATGACTATTCGACATGCTGCTTCTTTCCACCAACCTCAAACCCTCTAAAAATTATATAAAGAACATAATTTTCAGGAACTAAATAATTTTAACTGTTGATTTTAGAGATTTTCCCCCTATCTTTTGTGCTCTTTCTTGGATACTTTATAGTTATGGGTTTTGGTCTTTCTGTTTATGTAAAGCGTTGAGTTTGAGAATTTTGTAGTCTAGACACCTCCTAAACATTCTGTAGTGATGTTCTAATAGATGTCTTGTAGATTTTTCTAGCCTAGACATTTAGTATGATACTATATGTGAACTGCTGAAGTCTGTGGCTCTTTCCAGATCTATTCTTATAGTATAGATTTTTGTCTCTTCTGATAAAAGTTGGTGGGGTTTATGACTTTCATAAGAATTAAAGATTTAGAAACAAATGATGCTCAGTTTTGTTTGCTTTGAAACTTAAAATGTTCTTCCTACATTCTTCCTGAGGTATGGAAGTAGTAAGCTGTACCACTGCAAGAAAAATTATCAACAGCAAGAATTAAACATGGGACCTCTGGATCCAAACACACATATTTCTACTGACAGTGCAAAAGGGCTCTATTCTACAGCAGGGGTCTGTGGCAAGGTCATCAACTTCTCTCCTCACAAAAGAGGGGTACAATACTGCCTTCAAAGGATAAAAAAAGTTCAGTTTTCTGCTGAAGTGCATTTATTTTGATCTCATTTTATAGAATTGAACAGAATATGTGGCTACTTTAAGAGTATTACAGTGAATGCTTTCTATGACCAGTCAGTGAAGTTGTATTGAGTTCAGGAATTTTCTTTGTAAGTATATTGATTTAAATTACAGTGGGATGCATAGAAAACTAATTAGGAAGCAGCACTTGGCTTCCCAGAGCAAATACTTAGGCCAGCTCTTCAAAGATAATGGGCAAAATTATTAACCTCAAGGACATGGCATCCTGTCTGCTAATAAGATGTATGTTTACTTTTCCAAACTCAGACCTTGAAAATGTGAAGGCTAATGAGTAGTTAAAAGTCTCCTAAGAAGAAAGGATAGGATTCTTCTCAGAATAGGACTAAGGAAACAAACTGAAGGGTTAAGCAGAGGGAGAGGCAAAAAGAAACAGATTCTATAGAAAGAGCCTAAGATACTAGTGACTTTCCAGAACAAAGATGAAGCAAACTGTAGGGAAAAGCTTCATATGAATATATGCTGCATTTAGTGGTTTAAAGCAAGTTTTTCTTAAAGTTTCCTTCTAAATAAATTACAGTTCTAGAAGGCTCTTGATCATATATTACCTTGGCATGGCCACAGGGGAACTGGAACTACAGAATCCAACCCTACTTCAGACCCAGACTTCCAGTGGAAGAACTGCAAATCAGGGAACAGCCAAAGACTTGAAAAGGACTACATTTATTGAATTTACAAGGGCCACAGCATACTGGCATGCTACTACGTTGTCAAAATAAGGAAAGAAACGAAAGCTTTTTGTTTAATTTTATATTTAATGTAACAGCCCACATCTTTATTTTTCCTCATATACCTCTCTCAGGTATAATTCTCAAGAAAGGACATGGTTTGTTTTGGGTATTTTTTTTCCTGAATAAAGGAACTCTGTCTCTTCCTCTGCTTGTGGATCACCTTTAGGCTGCATTCAGATCATTTTGGTCTGACTAGAAATTGTGTTACTGTCCTACGATACAGTGCATGCTGAGTCAGGATGTGATGGCTTTATGACTTGGGTGATAGCAGGGTGAACAGGCACATTACAAAAAGGGCAATTACCATAGGCTTTGGGATATTATTTACGGTACTTACTTTGCTAACATGAGCAGCATTGAAAAAATGCTAGTTGTTAACACTGCTAAAACTAATGCCAGTTTTCTGCAGCACAAGTGGCTGGTATACTGATAAATGACACTGCATGAAATGGTGGCCATGAAAAGCAAATTCACAGTGAATCACCCTCAACACTAGATTGGAGCAAGAACATCGCAAAGCTGATTTGTGGGCTAATGTTGCCATTTAATGTGTTTTCTATCAAACTGTTCATAAAATTCATAGCTGCAGCTAACCTCCATTACTGTGTCCTTGTACATTCTTCTTGAAAATAACTTGTTTATGAAGTTTCAACAGTGCCGTAGGATACTGTATGATGTGAAGGAATCAGAGGAACTTCACGTAAACATCACTGCAAAGCAGTGGCCAAAAGGCACATTTCCTGTTTGGGCTTCAACTTCTTACTTGCACGTTGTGATTATGTCTAATAGTCCTTGTGGTCATCTCTGCCCTGTACATTGAGAGCAGCCTGCAGGCAGATGCAGGTCCATAGTCCATAGATATCTATGCAGATACCTAATTTATGAATCTTAATCTGGACCTGAACTGCACCCATTATCTCTGGTAAATTTGAAGTATCCTTGAAGACTAATGGTATGATCCTCAAGAAACACAAGCACTGTTCAGGATCCATGGAGATGTCTGGCATTTTACCACTCTTTGGAAAATCCCTGATTTAGATACCAGCACCAAATCATTCCTATATTAACATCAAAACCATTTCAATGAAACAGTCTATTTTTATTTACAAGTTGATGATTTTGTGTAATGTTTTCCCCTGTGTTGATACATCTTACCAGTCTCATGGTCATCTTTGTGCGATTAAATGTTCCACATCTCCTGCCCTTTTACATGACTTAGATTCATGATGAGAAAATATCCATGTCATATCTATACAAAGTAAGACAGTAAGACAAAAGCAGTCTGTCTGTCAATTTATTTTTTTTTCTTGCTTACAATAATCCCTTTCTTCTTCGCTAAAGGTTTTGTTTGGTTGGTTTTGGTTTGGCTTGTTGGTTTTTATGTTTTGTTTGTTTGTTTGTTTATTTTACTTTGGCATATACGTATTTTATATAAAAAGACTTGCTTTTTTATGCTGTGAAATAAAGATTTAAATTTCTTTTTAAAATCTCACTGTAGCAAAGTTAACTCATATGTATTCTTAGACGACAGAATCAGGAAATGTTTGTAAAAGAAGCATATATTGCTGAGGTGTACACTTCTTTTGACTCATGTTTCCAGTACAGATTTACACCATCAATTCAGTCTGTGAAGTAGAGTTTTTAACACCCCCATAGCAACTTAACTCTTTCTGTCATTTTTCATAAAAAGGACATCAAATCTTTTTTGAATCAGATTGTATGGCTTGTTTGAAGGAAAATCAAACTCAAAAGTGTAGTTGTGTTAATGGCGAATATGATGGCGGCTGACACACTGGCGGGAAGGGATGCTATCCAGAGGGACCTTGACAGGATGGAGAGGTGGGCCCATGCCAACCTAACGAAGTTAAACAAGGCCAAATGCAAAGTCCTCCATCTGGGTCGGAGCAATCCCAAGCACCAATATAGGCTGGGCAGTGACTGGCTTGAGAGCAGCCCTGAAGA
>WUAM01000287.1:78943493-78971759 GCA_024336885.1 Actenoides hombroni
TTCCAGTTACTGAATTATTTTTTCTTGAAAGCCTGATACAGTTACCTTTTTTTTCTTTTATTTTCTTTCTTTTTTTTTTTTTTTTGATCCTTTTGTTTCATTATATTCCAAGAAAGAAATAATTTATAAATACTCCATAAATATTGAAATTCAAAAGATTTAGAAAATTGCAATCTTTTTGCCCTGACCTGATCAACCCTAATTAGAGTATCTCTAAAGCATTCAACTTTTCACTCAATCAATGTCATGGCCAAAAGATTGATGATTTGTTTTGCTGTCCAATTTTGTTATTTTAATAATAAAAATACTGTTTTCACTGTTATATTTGACTGTGGTCTAGAATTCATTGTAAGATTAATAATTTCTTTGTGTGCATTTATTGATCCTGATCCAATGAGCTTTGTAACCCTCACACATCTTCTAAAGTGAGAAGGAGGAAACCAAGGAACTGCTTCATCACAGAATGTATTTCCTTCCTTGACATTTCAAGAGTCAAATGTAGATGCTAAATATCTGCAGGCAATGTGGTTTACCCCCACCTCAAATACGAACTGGTAAATCAAGATGTACCAGGACCAGTCCTTGCAGCAATAACAGGGAAAAGTAAATCAAGTTACAGAGTACACACGAAGGCTGCAATGAACGTATCTCTGCAACTGTGTCCCACTACCCTCTGCCCAGCAAGACAGCATCAACCACCATTACCAGACACATGTCTGTATGTACTTCCTCTGTGGTTACGTCTACTTGGAGAGCAAAACCTAGTTATATATGAACCATTGCTCGAAAACTTGTCTCTGTTGAAATATTCAATTGCCTTGAAAGTTATTAAACAAACTGCAATAATTTGTTCATACACAGTTGCAGCTATAGTACTATTTTGTAGTTTGGATTATATTTAAATTAAAATGATTCATGCAAATACACAGTCTTCTTTCATTAGTGCTTTACACTCTATAATTCATAAAATCACAACAGAGCAATAGAGTGTATATTATAAACACTCCAGCTACCAAATTTCTGGTCCTGAGATAGATTCTATCCAGACAGGACAAAACAAGGATCTGTCTTGTCATTAGAGTTTGTTACACAGGTCGCATACATGTATGCTGAATTCCTGGGTTAATCAAAGGAAGCACTGGAAAAATTAGTTAATCCACTCTGTGCTGTAGTTCCTTATCTCAAAAACATGAAAAATCATTGCCTCTCCCAAAGGGATATAGAAAGTACAATTCTATTAATGGTTGTGTATACTTGGATATTACAGTGTGGATGACCATAGCAAGAGCTCTTTGTATCTTTATATTTTCTTGATTCCTTTCCAACTTTTTTTATATTTCTTAGTCCCACCACTCTCTGGGATTTCCTACAAATATTCCTTTATCTCGTCTCTTTGCATAACGTATGCTGGTTCACCACAATTGAATCCAGCAATAGCTTGGGTCAGGCTGTAAAACTATGAAACTGGGAGCGTAATCACATGGTTTTAGTGGGGATCAGCCACCTCTCAAACCCTTCCTGTAATGGTAGTCTATCTTAAGGCATGCATTAGTGAGGAAAATCAATTAAATTACCACCACTTAATGAACTCTTGTTGGCCAGGTCAGGGTATCCAACTATGCTTACCGCAATTTTAAAAATAAGTCATAAAGTAGATGCATTTCATTTCTGAGTGAGGCAGGCTTGCATTTCACACATATTCAGATAACAAAGTATTGATTGGAATTGTCTGTATTCAGTCTTCCCCTGCAGACAAAATACAAGTCACAAACTACCATCAATAACTAAACCCCTTTTTTGGCATCTCCCTGCAGCAGACTAGATCTAACCTTCTCCCATTGCTCTTCTTCTGCCTGAACTATACATCTTGCTTTGGACTACACCTTAGGAATTCTTGACAGAATGTTTAAGACAAGGAATCAAATCACTGCAGCACAGTTATGCATACAGGTACAGTCCAATGGTAATTCAGTACACGTTAAGCTACACAACATATTTCCCAGATCATTAAGGGTGACTGGTGCAAAGATTAGCATTTAGTTTGAAAACTTCTGGGCTTTTAACTTTACAGTTCCTAGTACATCTAATGTTTTCAAGTACTAAGAAATTTGTGATCATGCAGTTGCTAGTAGTTCACATTGCAATGTCACCAGTGAGTGTCTTGCATGGCTCTACACAGGAAACGGCCATAAATGATCTGGACTACATTTCCCCTTTTCCCTCAGGAGGACTTCCAAGGTCAGAGCTGAGGTCATTAACAGGACGATGTGGGGAAACTCACACTGCAGCTATCTCTCGTGTTTGCAGCTCATGGATAAACAGCGGACTTCATTCTAAAATATTTCAGTCCATTAATCTTCATAAATACAAATATTTATAATGCAGTAAGAATGTATTAGCCCTGTACACTGTGCTTGCCTGGCTTGCTTCCCTTTGTGCAGTTCATTAACTGTTTTAATACAGGCTCCAGTTCCAAGGTGTTTTGTGTTTGCTCTCCATCCATCTTTCCTTGTAAAACATGCACAGAGTATCTGAGAATGTAGGGGTCATCTTCTAGCTTGCGGAAGATGCATTTAGGAGAACTTAATCCTTCAAACTCTATCCTCTCCCTCTGAGGTTGACAAGGCCATGAGAAAGAAGGCACTTTCTTCAATTGTTTTGAAAATCTTGGAAGCACCTTACAGAGTATGAAAAAAAAGCAATCCCATAAAAGCTTTTTTTGTACCCTGTGCCCAAACTGTGATGAGCACTCTTCAAAAAAAGATACTGGCCCAGAAGAATAGTATCTGCAGGAGAGGCTTTCCTCTTCAGTTATTTGTATTTAAAAAAAAAAAAAAAAGTTTCATTCTGTTCCATCAATGTAAATGTATGTCATTATAGCAACGTGCTTACCACCTTACAACTAAGACCCATATTTTGGCCCCTGAGCTTACCTTTTGAAAACAAGTTCAGCACTCACAGCTACAAGGAATGATTTTTCATAATACAGAGCAGTAATAACAATGCTGTTTCTCTTGTAGAGCTACTATAACTGACATAATATAATATCTAATGGGCCACTGTCAACAATGACCCATCCATGAAAGAGCACATTCAGTGCTGTCACTTTCTAGGCAATTAGTTTCACCATTTAAATTATTACATTTCCAGTAATATTATGGCAGTGACATATGCACATCAAGGAAAAAAATGTATTCTGGCAATTCTTCACCCGTGCTAATTGCTTGCAGACCTGTGGAAAAGGCAATAGAAGAAAAAAAAAAAGGAGAGAGGAAAAGGCAAAACAACCCTGTCAAGTTATGAGTCCCTGATGGAAATAGCAACATTACTAGTGTGCTATATGTGTATCAATGTATAGATATATAGATGTTGCTTGCATTGTTAGATTGTTAGTTTCATAACATTAACATCTTTTTTTCTTCTTTCAGATTTCAAACAGAAAAATAGTTCTACTTACTCGCTCAAATTGCTGACAGAAACCAGTCTCTCTTCTCTACATATCTAAGGTTTTGCATTTTGCTGTGCCCAATCACCAGAGCAGACCGGCAGCACCATACAGCTTACACTTCAGTGCAGGATCTTCTAATAAACAGCTAGATTTTTTTCTCCAGCTAGGGCAGAACAGGAGTGTACTCTGGCACCATCTAGCAAAAGCACAAAGTAACTCTTTCTTCTCCTTTTTGACTACAGACTAAAATGGGGATATCAAATAACTGAACTGGGAGAGAATTCAAAATGTTGGCAATGGGCTTCCTTTGTGACACAGGTGAAAGAGGCCTTTAAGGTTCATTTGTAAATATGTACCCACTGCTCAAATGTGATTTTGTGCTGTAAGAGCAGAAACTAATTTCTACTATTTCAAGGCAAATGGAGTAGAATATATAATCTACAGTGATGGGATTATAAAGCAAACACTCATTTCTTAAGTGTAGGCTTCTGCTTTAATCTTACTTGAAATCACCAACTGAGGCAAACACTGATTGTCTCCTGAGGACCAGGGTGATTTAACAGTGATTTGTTAACTGCCCATAAAAGAGCCATCTGACCCTGGTTTTCAGTATCTCCGTATGTACAATGGAAAAACAAGATTTATTTTACAGGATTGTTGTAATTATATACTTGCACACTCTATTATTTACTGCATTTACAGTATTTACTGTATTAAAGAGAGCTGCAGCTCTGCTGTTCTTGCTTTATCTCAGGTACAGAGGGTAAGCTCCTCAGCTAGTATAAATTGCACTCCTTCCAGCTGGCTTCAACTGATACCCACTTACATTGACTGAAGGCCTGGCCCGTATTTTCTAGCAACTGACATTAGAAAACCCTTTCTTTGAAGACATTTTATGGAACCCTTGTCTTCAAAACATTTATTTTTGAAAGACAGAGGAAGTTGGAGAAGAAGTTTTCATCAAATAACAAATAATTGATAACTTCTCTAAATAGGACTTGAGAAAAATTAAACACAATTAACCTGACTTTACAAATCCTATTGTTTGGGTTTGTGTTTTAATTTACTTCTCATCAAACAACTTGTTCCATAAATCCTTCCTTCTCTTTCATCTCACCAGTGCCATCTCCCTTGCAATTTCTGAAAGCTGTTTGGGATGATTTATAAAGAGCAGGGGTTCCTTAGTGCTGGAAATCCATCCAGTCATTTTAAAGTATCTAAACTTTGTGAAAGTCAGGGGAAAAAATTTTTAGGAAGAGGTTGAATCTAGAAATCTTAAAACTGTGTAAGTTATTTCAGACATAAATCAGTAACTAAAAGCCAAGCTATTTGTAAGCACAGAGGTTTGGGGTTTTTTTTACAGGTTTATCTATGGCCTTTTTCTTACCTTTCTCCATTTACCTGAAAGAAAGAATATATTTCAATCTCAATTTAAGCCACATTCCACCCTCTCTTTTTCCACCTATTCTCATTTCATACCATCACATCCTCTATGAAAAAAAACCTAACTTGTGGAAAATCTATTCTGGAACCTGAGTGAATTGAAATTCTCTTTAACACTTCCTTAGTTAATTCATATAGCATTAAAGAATATCTGTGAAACACTGACAGGAGAGAACACATTTCTGATCTTCTTGCCTCTCCAAAGGGACACAGGCAGTTTCCAGGTTTGAAGAATTTTTTCTTCCTGGCTTCTCTTAGTCCCTGTAATGGATGGAAGCTAAACACTTCCATCTGCAGGGTGTAACCTCAAGACATATCATAGACCCCTCAGCTGTTTTCTGGGCCAACACATAACTTGATAGAGCACACTGGGTTATCAGTGAGGAATATGCATCTGTACTTTGCCTCCCTTGGCATATATCAGCACAGCAGCCTCTGACACAGAGGGTTTTTAGCAGGGCTCCTTTCAGCACCAGGCTCTTCTCGCAGGTGGGGTGTCCCCACAGTCACTGCCTCCCCCAGTGACCCTGAGACCAAGTACAGCCAGTTGAATCCTAATTCCAGGTCACGCTGCAGCACCTAAGGAGCCACGTGGAGACTGCAGCAAATGACTATGCTAATAAACTTCAGCTGCATGGGACCAGTAAAACCAACATGACTGGTCTGTGATACTGCCACCATTCCATGGACTGAATGGGAGGACTTGGCCTATGATCTCATGGGGATCCACGATGTCAGCTGATTATAGGTGCATAGCTTTTGCCCAAATGCTTTTTTAAGAACAACGTTTGGAAATATTTTTAAATCTGATTGCATATGTTACTTAGCCACCTGCATTGGCCATTCCATACATAGAGACAAATTTTTGTTGGCTTCTTGACATGAATTCGAAATATGTAGTTATGTAGGAAATGATTTGAAACTGGACCTTCTTCCATTCTGCTTGAACAATTCCTATAGCTTCAGGGTAAACTAAATGGAAGGCATTTTATTTAAGCTCTCCACACTCCAATTTTTCACAAAGTCACGATACACATATGCTGAAAAAGTTGACATATCTGAAGTCTTTATGCAGCACAAATGTCATAGTAATAATAAAACAAATGGACTATGGTTTAAGCCTGGAGTTTTTGTACCATGCCAAATTCCCCTGTAGGATGAACACCAGGGAAATTATCTCTGGAAAACCAGACTGATTATACTCAGTTTCATTAATAAGCTGTTGGTGTCTCCCTCTAAAAGATCCACATATGCAAATACTGGCCTTCATATATTTAGATTTTTCTCTATCACCACAAGACTGTCCTAGCTCACTGCAGCTGTGTCCTTTCCAAGCTGTCAGACTCACATATTAACTGATATTTCATCAATTTGGCCTGAGCTGCATTTGTAACTGAGCCCCAAGGGGAAAAGCTAATGCATTAAACACAGAACATTAGCCTCCTGGAAGTCATATTTCCTTCAGAAGGAAAGAAGCTTTCTCAGTCTAGCTGTACAAACCAGAAGCACCAAGACGGCGTGGAGAAACTCATATTGTTCCTCGTGAATTTTTCATGACTGTTTCTGCCCGTGCATCTCTACCATCCAGCTGTACTTTACTGACCTTCACTTATTGAAAAGGTAAAAATGAGCTGGTCCTCCACATTTGGGGGATATTAGATACAGAAGGAAAATAAAGATGTTTTTTTTCCTGTTTAAAAGAAATTGAGGATACCAGGGAGGAGTATTTGGAGCTGGGGGTGGGAATCAGAATGGATGTATGTTAGTTTGCTAGTCCGTAGCCCAGTGTCTACAGAATCATGCCGTGCCGGAGGTAGTTAGTTTGTAGCTGCACAGATGGTCATGGATGATAAGATTTGCCTCAGGCGGGACTGCTGTTCTTGCTTATTCTACTGAAATGCAGCCTTAGATATCTGTAGCTAAATTGCTTTGATTTTTTTTTTTATTGTAAACTCCTCAAGTTAAAAGGGTAAAGCTCAATTTACGAACAAGATGTCAGAAGGCGAAGTATAAAATGCAAGCATCCTTTAACCTAGCTTAAATACAAATTTCAGAAACAATTTCATTTCAAATACATTTAACTTGCAAGCTTACCAATCGCATGATTTCCCATACAGTTCAAATCAAGACTAGGCAGAACTTTCTCATTAATGCATCAAATAATGCAGATGTCCTTTTTCTGCCCCCTTTGAAGTGACATATGCTTCAATTTATTTTTAATCTTCTAAGTGATGTTGTAAGTAAAGCCGCCCTGTGTGACATATGAAGTTACTATTTTCTTCATTGCTATGGATCTGGAGAACTCAGGCAGTAGTGGATAAACCCAGATTGAATCAGGCTGTTTAACCTAAACGCCAAGGAATGAAAGCTAGCATTTAATTGTGAGGACATACAAAAAGGCAAATGCAATGAATTTTCCCCTTGCACTAAGACACAAAATACACTAAACACTTAAAACCCCACATCTGCACTTTTTTTTACTAGACACATTTTCACTGCCAGATGAAGCATTTTGGTTGTAGCTGTGTGGAACAACAGTGTCATCCAGTGGTTAGTTGGCTAGCCACACACTTTTCTTCCCTCCAGATTTTCCAAAGCGTATATCCCAAGCTTGCTGTGTTACTTACAGAGACGACAGCTTGAAACCGAGCTGGCATGAACAACATGCTCTCTGCATCATATCTTTAAGCAATATTTCAGATAATAGAATGGCTTTCTGCAGCATCAACAACAGGGGAAGGAGCACAGGTTCCATAAGGAACCTGGCAGCCTTTTGGGGATGAGGTGCAACTGTTTCATTTCAGGCTCATGAAAGCAAGGAGAATTTGCAGCTCTTAAAAAGCTGTGGTCAAGGCCATTTCAATGGATGTTTTCAGGATTTGACTTTGGCAAGTCTTTTAAGAAGACTGCCCAGAAGTCCATCTAGCTCAAGGTGGGCTGGGCGAGGAGGCCCTCACACTGTTACAGAGACACTTTGCTAACCACCCACAACCTCCAGCACTTACAGCCCAAGGGTTTCATCAATCAGAGGCAGCACCTACCGTGTTCATCAGCCTGTGACAGATTTTCACCCTGCAGTTTGTCCAGTTGCTCAGTAAAACTTTGATGCTTCCACAAGCAAGGACCTTCATGGCTTCTATGTACTTGTGCAGTGAAATAGCTTCTCTCATCTGTTTTGCCTCCTCCAACGGTCCTTTCTCTTTCTTACACTGAAAGAAGGAATGACTAATCTATCCCAATACACTTTTTCTAGGCCATCATGGTGCCAGATCTCCCCTCAGCCACCTCTTCCAAGATGCCAGACCTGTACTTGATCACAGCAGCTATTCCATGCCTTTGACCTTCTTTGACCTTCTCTGTGCTGTTACTAGATCTACAATATCCTTTTTGAGACAGGGAGAAATGACTACAGATAATATTCAAGATTAAAGATGGCATTTTTGGCAAAGCTAGAACTAACTTTCTCTTTCAATAAAAGAAAGTAAAAATTAATAATACAGTTTTGTTTTGTTTAAATAAAACAAAGATCTTCACTACTATTAAAAGAAATTGATTTGGCTTTATTGTTTTCATGCATTTTCCTCCGACCTAAAGATTAAATATTAATGTCACTCTCTATATAACATATCTACTGTATTTAATATTTTATACTGTGATTTGCCATGGTCTAAATGAAATCTTTTAATATTACTGAACTGAAACTTTCTGACTTTTTAAAAATAAAATGCAAAAAATGCTCTGATGTTTCCAAAGTTAGGGGCATGATTAAAAAAAAAAGATCCAGTGTGTCATAAAATACAAAATTTCCATTTTAGTTTGGCATAAAATAGATTTAAAAAAAAAAAAAATCCATGGGAAAAAATTCTATCTTCTCAAGGCTAGTTGCAAGAGGTTTCCAGATGGGAAATGATGCAGCTCCTCATGGGAATATAATGCTTTCCGTATATTTTGTTAAAGGACTGCATATGATCACTTTGGAAAAGATGTATTAATCTCAAGATTTATGTTTTATTTGCAAGGAGAACATGCTGCCAGGGAAAAATAAAACCTAAAGGACAGCCCAGGAGAGGCCATCCTTATGACTAAAGATTTTATTTTTTTTTTCTGTGTGACAGATATCATCCTTTTTCAAGGGTTTATTTTCCTTTCTCTTGAATTGAACCTTTAAAAGAAATTCAAAAGCCTTAGAGTCCAAGACTCCTTTCACTCCTTTTGTCCATACAGCCTCTCTATTTTACTTCAGGAGAGCACTGGAGATAAGGAATTTTATAAAAGAACATAAGCAATTTAGGCTCTTAAATCTGCTAGGTGCATTTAAAAGGCTCCCTAGACAGGTTATGACCATTTATATCCTCATTTATATGGCCTGCCAGGACTACTTCTTCAAATTAGCTTGAAGAAGGCCAGATAAAACTAGAAGGAAGTCAGTTGTCTTTTCTTCTGGCATATAGACAGCCATTGCTTCTGCTTTCAAGGCTAACAACAAACAAGATGAAGGTAGAGATAAGGAGGACAAAGACTAAACCATCTTTTTCCTTAAGAGCTCACCATGCAAGCAGCAAAATGTCAAGACAAATTGGATGAAATAGTAGAGTAAACTCCAATAGGAACAATGCATCTTTTGAAAAGAAAGGCTGCCAGATAGCCTGAAAATGTTCCTTGGCTAGATTACCTCTTCCACAGCAATGCTCATGAAATCATCATGCTAAGCAATCACAGATAAAATGATAGGGTAATTATGAAGGTTTGAGCCATAATA
Organism: Actenoides hombroni; assembly: GCA_024336885.1. Taxonomy (NCBI): domain Eukaryota; kingdom Metazoa; phylum Chordata; class Aves; order Coraciiformes; family Alcedinidae; genus Actenoides; species Actenoides hombroni. Next base: position 78,953,144 of record WUAM01000287.1, read on the forward strand.
CTTGAGCTTGGAAAAAAGGCAAGATAAAAGCTCTCTGTTCATTAGTGTTATTAGGTTTCAGTTTGTGCTGAAAATCTATGATATTTTAAGGAGCCTGTAAGCATAACTCAGCTTGAAGAGTAATTTCTACAAGACCATACAATTGAAGGGGAGAGCATGTGTGATAACATCTCTGGAGTCTAACTGGAACTGGGTGCTGGGAGGGGTGGGAGGAAGCCAAAGGAGGTATTATAACACTCCTCAAAAGGTAACATTGCTAAGAAAGTTTTGGAGAATGCGTGTTGAGACTCTGGAGGAAGAAGGCAGGTTTTACATGAAGGTGACCTTCAGAAACACATAAGCAGAATATTATCACTGACCTCTGCCTATGCCAGGAAGAGAGAGTCATATATTCCTGGGCAGGGGGAATGGGGTCACATCTACAGACCCAGCTGCTGCCCATATGTCTTTGTATTCTGATTTTAATAAAACTATATAACACTGATGCTTTTTTCTTTTAAGCCATTGTTTTGTTTGGGGTTTCTTTCTTGTTACTAGGCTTGGGGGGTTTTTTTTGTTTCCTTATGTTTTTGGCAGGGCTTGCACAGGTGTGCTGCAGCTGTCCCAAGGCAAAGCATATGTACACACACACTATGAAATAAGTTTTCCAGTCTCCAAGGAGAAAGAAGCAGGAGAAGGGTGCCAGTGACTTCATGCAGTAAAGTCTTTAGCCATCCAAACAGTAGTGCACATAAAGATCATGTTATGAGATGGGGAGAGAAAAAGTAAATTCATTCACAGGGAGTGAGAGGTTTAACCAGGAAAAAAGCAACCTCAGCTGCAAGAAATCTTAAAAAATATTGGCAGTATATGAACAATATAAATGTGGGCACATTTGCGGTTAAACTCAAAGTCCAAGGCAATATCATGAATTTAACCTCCCATTCCTAAAGAAAAATTCCTCTAAACATTTCTCTCTGTATGGTTGTTGGAAGCCAGTTCACGACAATCAAACCACTCCTTGCCCAGGCCACAGGCTGGTGTGGTGGAGGTACCCTAATTCACTTGGGTTTACAACACCCGAGGAGACACCTCCACTGACACCAAGAGGATGCAGATATATTCTCTCTGTAATCTCTCCACACTGATCAGGACAGTTCAGTAATACTGTGCTTCAGAGAACAGCAGAGAGGTGGCAGAGTGACAGTACTCCTGCCCCACGCAGCAGCAAGTGAAGTACTCCAGACCCTCACAATAGCATCTGTAATTCCATTGAGGGTTTTCTGGTGACAGGAACCAACTCTTCAAGTCTTCCTCTTGATGGAATTAGAGACTTGCTATGGTCTGTGGGATAGATGCTGATGTCTTTAGCATCAGTGCTGGTTCTGCCTGAAAAGGCTGAAGCACTGAAAAGCAGCCTCTAAAAGGAAAAGCTCTTTGAAATAATGTTTTAATGGGAAGCCAAAGAGCTCATGCAGCATAGTCCAGATGTAGGTTTCAGGACGACAGTAGATGAAAGATATAACAACACACAAAGAAATTTATTGTGCTATTTACATTATTTGTTATAACATGGCACCTCCTTGCTTTTCTTCTTCCTTGCTTTTCTCCTTGCTTGCTTTTCACCTTGCTTACATCAATATGAACTAAAATAGCATCACTGGAGGCAGGGGGATCATGTTGTATAAACCCATCTGATGCAAAGTTAGGATCAAGCTTTAAAGATAAATATATTGCTAATTCTCGGACAGCTACCAGACAATGGTGGAAATCCTCACTACCTAAGGGGCAGTTTTGTGCCTGGAGCTCTGTTCTCACAGGGCTTCACCTTCCATAGAAGGTTGCCTAACTGGTTTCTGCACTTTGTCGTCTTAAGTGGCCTAAAAATATGATGACAATAAAAGCTTTTTTTGACAGTTGTGTAGAGGCCTCTAGTGGGGAGATAAACAAGGTGGAGGTTGTTTATCCTTCTCCCTCCCCCACCCAGTCTAACACTCCACCCAAGTCAGCAGAGCCAAAAATGTGTCCACTGCAGAAGCTTTCTCTTATTTTCTAAAGTTAATCTCCTCCAGAACTGGATTACCACAGGCTAATCCCTTTAACCACGGGCACATAATGTTGGAAATGGATAACTTGCTTAGAAACCTGCTCAGAGCACACTCATTTAAGACACATACATGGCCTTTTGGCTGCTCAGCATCACGCCTATTAGAGCACTGCCCACTGTTATTTGCTGGCTCCTGTCTTGCTTAAGAGTCCTGTTGTACCCTTCCGATATACTTTATATACTGTTATACTATGTACTGTTGTACGCTAACCGTCTACATTATGCTGGGGCTCTGCTATTCTACCTCCTGCTTTCTTGGAATGTGTTTTACATTTTAGTTGGAGAGCTGTAGTAGAGATTTTAAATGAATGGTTTCTGCTCATTACACAAGCCTGTCACCATATTAAACAGATAGATGTTGAGCTTCTTGTGCTGGAGCCTTGTGCAGCAGTTTGTGTACTGTGTCTCACACTACACTGCTTTTTATTTACATTTCAAAACACCTGTGTAGTGCTGTGCATGTTGCAAAAAAAATTAGAATTACAGCCTAGCACTGGAAATATGCTAAATATTTCTGCCTCATTGATACTGCACTGGAATGTGTGAGAGGGGAGAGGGAAGAAAAAGCATTATTATTTCAGTCAGAAAGTATATGAAGAACCAGAGCTTTTTGATTAGCAGTGTGAAGCACAAAGGTAAGTTATGGTACAGTAGTAATACATCTTGGTTGATGAGTCAGCACTGAGCAGGGATGCAGTGACATTGTTTTTTACTCTGAGCATCACTAAAATTTGTTCCACAATCAGACAGTACCTGGGATATTGATTAGGTACAGATAGCAATACTGGCTATAGTCTAATCATGTAACTGGAAGGCAGCTTCTGATCACAAAATTACTTAGAAAATCATCCATGCTCTGTGATGAATTATCATATAAAAAGGAATATTATTCATATTCTGTAACAGCACAGAGGAGAATGTAATGATAATATAGTATATTCTGAGTCTCAAAATAAAGACTAATGCTACGTTGTGATTCAGGGTGTGAAGTTAGAGGCAGTCAAATGCAGTCCTACCAACCTCATAACCTCGGATGTTGATAACCTGCTTGATGTAAGAAGGAAGGGACAGTCATTTTACTCTTTCGGCATAGGTAAACCTCAAATTTACAGATTCTTCTTATAAAATGGTGGTTGTATTTGCCTGCAGGCTCCCTGCAGTACTAGTTTCTAGAGAGATATTTATTTTCTCTCTGTATAATGCCTAGAAATCTATCTATGATTAGAAAGTTTTAAGCTGGTACAAAGAGACACTGTCATAATATGAAATCAGGCTCTGTTTAATAGTCACTGATGATTGAAATAATGCCTGAAAAGGCATTATTTCTTTTTGTCATTTTAATATTGACCAACACCAGTGTAATCAATTAAGAAGAGTTGTTAGATTCACAGTTTTCTACTGCATTGGAAATACAGAAGTGACAGTATGCCAGTCTGCCATATGTGCACCACTTCTGTCTCCTAGGCATAACAGGGAAACAATTTATCACTATAGTGCACCCAACATGTCCCCATCTATCAGCCAGCTCCTTTGTCATATGTTTGTGCCTCCATTTCAACAGTAGGTACCAAATGTCACTCTTGAATTTACTACTGCATGGTTCTGCTGAAGCAGCTCCTCAAAAGCCTTTGTATTACAAAACCCAGTCTTTTATCAGAAAATACTTTAAAAAAATGCACAAAGACTGTGTAGGTAGTTGTCTGCATTGGATCAGCCACAATTGACAGAAATCCAAGGTCTAGGTAAACTGTTCTGGAAATGGTTCAGATGCTTGGGCGAAGTCTAGTCTACAACCAGCATGTAAGATTCACCTGCTGCCACAAGATTTTCAATGAGACAGCTGGCAAGTGAGGAAGTCCATCAGCCGCCCATGGAGTCTTAGAGATGTCGATGCTGCCCTTCTGCACGCATCATCAAAAGCAGCCTGAGGATGGTCTTTGTCTCCAGAGGGCAACTACCTGCAACCATGGAGTTGTTTCAGCCCTTTCAGACTGAGAAGTGTTTTCCATATGCTGAGATTGGTTGTTTTATTTATGATGCTGTGATGGCTTACTGTAATGAAATGGTGCAATATGGGCTGTAGTGTCAATGAGGCAGAAAGCAGAAATTACCTTCATTTATCGAGATGAAGACTTTAAGTGTTGCTAATTCCTTAATATAATTCTTAAATGAGGTAACTGAGTCTACACAAGACATTCGCTTCCAGTCTGTGGAATGGGGCTCGTCTCAATGCTGCAGTGACTAGGAAATGGTCAGATATTTATGACGACAGTAACTGCATAGATGTTTCAATTTAATCATGTACAGAAAAAAACTGCAGCTTTTAATTCTAGTCCCCCTCCATTGCCTATAAAATTCAAGGGTGCTTATATTAATCGGAAGACCTGAAAATTATGTGAGAATTATAAATTTGGATTTTAAATTATATAATTTAGATTGCTTGGGATAATCCAAAACACATTCTTAGTTTAACTGGCAGAGGCTTTATGTCTCAAAATGTTGAATTAAGATCTTTTTCATGGGCCTCTTGGGGTGACACCTTGGGCAGAGACTGCTACCCCAGAATAGGGTACAGGTGTCAGCTACATCTACATGTTCAGGTAAGCACTAATGCTGACTCACCTATACTATGAAGTTGTTAGCACAATGCTAAGAATGTTTAATGAACTAATAGAAATTTCTTTGTTTCCAGGACAAGATCAGATGACTCAAGAATCTGTAGAGACCCCACCTTCTGGTTCTTGTCACCATTTACCACTCCAGAAACTAAAACCTGATATTTTCAATGTGTAGCTCAGGGGCTTTGCAAAGGTTCCTAAACTGTGACGGTTTGTTTGAATGGTATAAGCTATAAACAGATCTTTCAACAACTGTAACACCTGGATGCAATCTCTGCTTCAGTTCCTCCAACAGTTGTGCATGTTCTCTGCAAGATGGGCTGAATCAGCTGGGACATCAGAAATCTTCTTGTGCAAAGTTTTTCCCAGAGAAATGTTGCTGAATCTCACGCTTATCAAAGCATGAACAATTTTCCTAGTTTAACTACAAATTTTACCTCTATATTGCCCTGTAAGAGCTATTCAAATGTTGCTAGAACCCAAGTATGATGGCAACTTGTCCTTACCTTCGTAAGACAACAAAAAATGAAGCAAGAGCTTCATTGCAAGTGTTTAATACAAGTAGTTCATAATTTTAAATTCATGAACTGCAAATATACAGACCTGTAATAGGTAAGGAACCCGAATATAAAAGTCAAGGAGCTCTTTTGTCCATTATTGTATCACCTTATCAAATCAGAATGATTTAAAGTTACCTTGGTGGCACAACAAGAAGTGGTTGACTGTAGAAGGGAAGATATGACTGCTTAAGAAACAGTATTTGCCTCTCAGTAGTAGGTAAAATCTGTCTCATGCACTCATTTTGGACATCAGTTGTTTTTGTGGTGGAGCAGCAGAGAATGTAAGAGTTGGAAAAAGGGTTTAGTTTTGTTTAATTTAAATCCTCTATTTTGAATGTCTGATAATGCATCCAGAGAACTCATCAAGGGGAGCATGCCAGTGAGGCACCTGGATGATGTCAATCTGGCCAACATTTTTTCTAAAGTGAGAAAACTAAAAGGTTATACATGTAAGCAGAAGAGCAGAAGGATGACAAGGTGCACTTTTTCTATCTCACTGATTCCAGAATATACACACACCAGAGAGCACCAGGCTCTGTGTGACTAGTTGTGCACTGGCACATCAAACTGCTTGTGTCAGTCAATTTGTAACAAAAGCACATGCCACTCCAGCAATTTGTTTCTCAAAATACATAAACTTCCTTGGGGCCAAATAATGGTGCAACCTACAGAGCCACACAAGGGAACAACAGAACTCAGACACCTGATAAAAGTTTATACTGGGAGTGGCTGCTGGAGCAGGGTGCTTGGTGACTCAGCTTGCCTTGCAGTCTGCTGCTGGGGCAATATAATGTTATCCAGCCCTTTGCATGGGTCTCACAGCAAAGCCATAGTCTGGTCTTTAAAGAATAAATCTCCATCATTATATTAAGCCTGAATTGTCAGCATTAACATGCCAATGGTTACTTTTGGAAGTTACACGGTATTGCTGGCTAATATAATGGCCAATAACATGGAAAGTATGAATTCTGAATATTACAGCAGGGTATTTATAACTTAGCATAGTTTTTCAAGGCAAAATTCAGCATTACTGGTGGTGGCAGAGCAGTGGCAGAGGCTGTTTTGTGATTAGGAAGGAGGAAGTGGAAAAGGGCGCAGAAAGGTTGAAGTGGGCAAAAGTTTCAATGAAGTAATCTTGGGTAAGAGGAAGAAGTCTGGCAGAAAGAAAAACCATCAGAGAGATATGGATGGAAATGCTTTCCTTTCCTGCTGCTGTTGGGCTGGGAATAGGCGTAGCAATTTTATCTGGGTGGGAGCAGTGTATGCTTTTAAGTAGAAAGTGCCCCTTATACTCCTGCATGGAGCCTGGAGCTGGGGAGTATATAAGGTGGAATAGCCTGTCTCAGGGCAGCTGCCTGCACTGAGACTGCCTTGAGCAGTTTTGAGATTTCCTGCTTCAGATATTAGCTGTCACGAACAACTGGAGCTTCACTGACTTTGGAGTGTCACCTCTTCCCTTTCCTCTACCAGCCCCAGCAGCAAGAATAGCAAAGGCACATTGCATATGTAGCACGGTGCCAACAGGACTGGCCACTTGCCAGCTTTTAAACAACACTTTCATTGAAAAATTCACATTTTGTTTCATGGCTGTGCTCACTGTGCTCACAGCACTTGCTGTCCGTGTAAGCCTGCGGAGCTTTGCAGCATGAAAGGGTTAAGAGCCCGGCTGGAGCCTCTGTGCAGCTGCAAGTTCAGAGGAACCCTTGCAGGCGTTGTGCCTCACTGTTTGCACAGGGTTCATTCTCTGCTGCACACCAGCACACTGACACACCCCCGCTTGCCCTGGCACAAGCACATACACACACACGAGTACCCCTCTGAGAAGATTACAGTAACCAGCAGTTATAATTTTCCTTAAGCCTTTATGACGTTTTTAATTAAAAAGGCTTTAGTGCTTTTCTCGTATGACATTTGATTGCACTCTAGATAATGCACCCTCGTCGATTCTGGCAGTAGCAAAGCATTTAGAAAATATATGAAATATTTTTAAAAGGAATTTTGCCCTATCTGCAGTCAATGAAAGACATAAGGATTTCAAACCGTGTATATTCTTTCAAATAAACCAACAAAAGCCAGAGCTAGATTGCTGAAGATCACCCTGTCCACACTACTGTCTGATCTAAACTGTGTTTTCATTCTTGATGCCTAGATTCCTGTTTATGTTTCATATAAGAATTTACTCAGATTTGTTGCACCATTTTGAAGTACTGACTGAAATGAAACCTGCTACAAGCTGCTTCCTGCCTGTCTGGAAAAACCTGGGTCTGATGCTCATGTCATCCATACCATTTTAATTTATTTGACTTAATCCTGATTTTCATCTCAAGCAGAACCACAGATCCTCATTCCTCAGAAGCTGTCAGAATTATGCTTTATTATTATTTTTCTCTCTATTAATATTTGTATTCCTTTGATTTATTTGCATGTATTTCTTAATCCATTTTGGCCAGCAATAATCACACTTTGCTTAAAAATTTTACCTTGTTAATCTCTGACACTGAGTTCTAATGCTTTGCTCTTTCCTGGATTTATGCAAATCTGAAAGCAGGAATGCTGTTACTAAGGTCCTCACACACTTTGATGCTATGGATGCATTTCTGAGATGAAAGAACAAAATTCTAGCACCACTGAAGTCATCTGAAGGCAGCCATTGACTAAAAGAGCTCCTAGACCTTTCTCAGAATAATAGCTCTCTTAAGGAATTATTTGTTTCTTTGGTTGTTTTGTTTTGTTTTGTTTTCCAAAAAGACAAAGTTTCTGACATTTCAAACTGTTTCCACCCAAACTGAAGCAAAAACATACTAATTTTTTTTTTTTAGTAATTCTGAGGAAATAAATCCTTGATAAAGGCAAATTGCCATTTTTGATCAAATTAAAATAATTCTTTTTTTGGTTTGTAGCAAAAATTGTGCATATTTTGTGCTGAAAAAATATTGAGAAAGTTTTACATTTATTGTCTTTTTTCAAAATAAAGCTTCAGTGGACTATCCCTGCAGAAAGCTTCAGCTGTGGGAAAAAAAGTCAGTCACTTCATGACAACTTTGTCTATGGCTCCATAGTATGCAAATAGTGTGTGAATGCTTCCTGAACAGATTTGTCCTGATAGCGTCATTACGATATGAAAATTTCTCACCCTTCTCCTGCTATGGATGAGGAATAAGGCACAAATATTCACATCAGAACCTTCCCCTTGTTTATTAAATCCTGATTTGAAATGCCATGCCCCAGATTCTTCAGCCAATGTTTTACGGTGCCTTATTTATTGTAGGGTGCTTTATTTACTCCAAACGTAATTCCCACTGACTTGGGTTGTCACCATGAAAGCTCAGCATTGCTGCAGACCAGACACCAGATGTTCCCTGGTAGGCTCTACAATGAGGAAAACACACATTTAATTGCCACCTGTTAAAAAAAAAAAAAGTGATTTATGCCACTTGCCCAGGGTTGTAGGGTGACCTGACCCTGCAAGAGCCCTAGGATTCGGCTGGACCTGAGCCAGCCTTGGCCCCATCTGCCTGTGCAAAGCAAAGGATGCAGGCAACTGGCAGGGGACAAACTATATGTTGCAGGAAGGAGGTGGCTCCTTAGGGGACAGCTCTGGGGATAGTGTTGTTGTCCAGTCAGATCTCTCTGAATTTGATATCTACTTGAAAAAGTTGGCCCCACATTGGATCTGCTGTCAGACTGTTTCTTTGGAGGGACTGGGGAGAAAATCGTTATCCCCCATGGAGGATTGCATATGGCTGCACAGTCAGAGGGCAGGATTGGGTATCACTCTCTGCTTTAATGACCCATCCAGCCTTCCTGTGGATGCAAACCCTTCACTGCTTTCAATTTTTATAGTGAGATGAGGATCCTTTTTAATGAGGCTTTGCTAAATCCCCATTTTCGTCCATTTCCTGAATCCCATCTATCTCATGTGATGTGCAAGGTGGGTTTACAGAAGGAAACATTTTGTCAGACTGAACCTGGTGAGTTCTGTCTTGTTCACCACTAGCTTGACCCTCAAACAGCAAGCCTTGCCCCTCAGTTCTGTATGGAGAGTGGTCCTTCACTGTGTGCATCCAAGTATGTAGCTCCTTGGTTTTGGCTCATCCCAATTTTTTTGATCCTTAGGCTGATATCATGAAGCTATTCTTCTAACTGCCCGGCAGCCCCAGTGGTGAGCTGGGAGAGCCAGCAGAAGCAGCTCTGTGCCATTGTGTGCATCCATCAGATGACTGATGCTGTATGTGCATGATGAAGCTGTGGGGGACAGCTCTGTTCAGTCCTGTCAGACTGTGCTCACTGATGGGAGCACTGAGTCTCTTTAACAAGCCTCCTCTGAGCTTCAGTTAATTGGAAAGCTGCAGGAGCTTAGGACAGATGTTGATAGATTATTTTTTTTAGTGAACGCTACAAGCACGTTTCTGACACCTAGTCAGGAGTGGTCCACAACTCAGGTTTCATATGCAGTGAAAACCATGGAGATGCTAAAGTCCTGCAACAAAATGGTGGCTGAAACTTTCTAAAATGGGTGAAGCAGCTCTTTTTTCCTGTATGCCATGCTGGGAAATCAGTGCACCATTTTTGCAAAGTGTTTTGTACATGTTTTGCTAACACTTTTCCAAAAGCATTCACACTGGGGCAAGCACGCTGCAGGGGATATTTCAACTCAGAGTCATTGGCAAAATTATGAGAAACTAAAAATGGCATTTTAAAAGGACACATTTCAGGCAGCTTTCATCATAAATACCACTACTTACGCTGTTTAGAAGGGGCATGGACTTAGAACGTGCATGTAATTTTTGAGGCACTGCAACTAATTTTCCAACTAATTTTTCTCCTGGTTTAAAATCAAAACTCAATACAACCTTAACTGTGGCGCTAACATGTTACTTTCACAATGCAATTTTGTAATATCTTTAACTTCAGTAATTTAGATTACTCCTGCCATTATTTGTGGCCTTAAAAATATCAGGAGAAGGAGGGGGAGGAATTCCTACTGACTTGAAAGAGGTTTTTAGAACCAGTGTATTACGGAGTGCAGTCCCCTTTTTCTTAATGGCCCAATTTGGTTCAAAGACTGCTTCAAGGCATTCAAAAGTGCTTTAAAAGCAGCAGGTTCTCAACTACATATGTCAGGTTGCAGCCAAGAGTGAAATTTTATAGCTCATTGAAAAATAAGATCATATTATGGAAAAATCTGACACACCTTTAATTATTGCAGCCTGAATGAACTCACTACAATAAAGCAAACTGATAAAACTGGGGAGACACAAAAGACAGGTCTTTAATAGGAAGCCAGATCAATGCTGTGCGTGCCTTGCTGCAGAGCTCAGGGGATTGTGACTTTTTAATCAGAATATCTGGATTGTAGCCTCAGCAGCATGCCTTCTGCATGGCTGTATGGAAAACCAGCCCAGGATGCACTTGAACAAAAACCAGCATTGTTAAAACAAATTCAGTTAGTTTATGCTAGTTGTAACAATCAAAGCCCCTGAGCCCCAGATACCTGCAACATACATTCTTCTTGCATTTTTTAGTGTATTCAGCATATACGGTTTCTCTGTGAGGGGAAGAAGTCATAACACATTCATTTCAGACATAGAGAGCAAATGGAGCATAGAGAAAATAGGACTACAGTATTATTTAGGTACTTCAGTTCTGTGATTTTTCTGAATATTAGTCACCTAATTATCCCTGAGGATCTGGGTTTGGGTGATTTGATCACAGCCACACAAGACAGCAGTGACAGAAAAGGCAAGCCTTGCTTCAGCAGTGCTGCTGTATTGTGTTTAAACTCTGTGCAACTGAGGGTCATATTAATCACCTTATTAAGTATTCCCCTTTTCCCTTTCTCTTAGAGGGACAGTATAAAGGTACTTGTAAAAGCTACATCTTTATGCCATTGGTCAGCATAAGACAGTTTAGCCAGTGTTCTCTGTAAAAGAAATCAAGATTAAAAAAAAATACACCTACCACATGCAGCAAAATATCTTTAAACTATCTTTCCACCTTTTAATACAAACACATAGCTTCTGAGTCAAGCTCCCTGTTCTACCAGCTCTTTATGTTTTACGTGTTTCTATCACTCTAAAGCTGACTGCATTTATCCAGAGGTATAACCGCCTCTTAAATCCCAAACTGCCTTCCTTATTTAGTACTCTCGCTCCCTCTCGTGGCATTTCATTATCTATACACTGACTCTAAAGCCTTGCAGAACTGCTACCAACCAACTTCAAAAGACACAGCGTTAACTTAATGTGCTGCAGATTTTGCATTAAGCAAAAGCATTCTTGATACACTGGGTTAATAGAAGGACTAAAAGTAGAGAAATTTAAAAGAAAAGGAATTGTCATCCCAACAGGTTTAAGCACTGGAGCAAGCAAGGTGAGAACCTGCTAACCCACATCACTTCCCTCTTTGATGGAATTTATGGCAGAGTGCATTTTGAAATCAAACTGCTCACATCACCTGTGCCAGATCCATTCCCTCCGTGGGGAAATCTGGGCAAGCAGCAGGAAAGTCTACAAGGTTCCCTCAATGAGACTTCCAGCAGATTGTTTTGTCAGATGTTGGCCACCCTGCAGATAAAGCCCTTGCATCTGTGTATCTCTGAGGGAGACTGACAAAACCCAGAGTTACATCCCATGAGTCGCTGGTGTTCTGCCCTCCCTCCCCACCTCCTTCCAGACTTCATGGAAGAGAACTTGTCTCTCTGAATCTCCTCTCGAGTTCCCATGGTCATGCAAGGAGTAAATTTCACGGTACAGGAGCCTGCCTTAGGCAACATTCACTCCCCCAATTCACACTAAACATCCTTTTTCCAGAGGTAAAAAAATTGGATCTTAGTACCAAGAGGCAGTCCTCCTTTCTGTAAGAGTCTACACAGATCACCAGGAACACCGATAGGTCATGCTTGCATCCAGACAGCCAGTGATGGAAAAAGCATGCAATCCAAGATCCTTGATTCTCTCTGGGATGGGCAGACAGCCCTTAAAAAATAAAATGTTTGACAAAAGAAATGAGATACATTTGTCTAAAAGAAATGCAGTTCCTTCCATGCCCCTTTATGCTATATAACGGGTTATGAGGACAGGGCGTTCTTTTGAAATTCCTTTAAATATTCCCCATACAACTCCATTGCTTCAAATACTTGGTGCTTCTTATTGAAGCACTTGAAAATGAGTATATCTTGAGACTGTAAACATCTTCCACTGCCTGAAACAGGGTGATAAACTTTCTCACTACTGACCAACACAAAGGACACTGCTAGCCTAAGCCTCAGCATGTGCATGGCTCCTATTAAAGACTGGGGGCTTGGTGCCCAGGGCTCTCCACATCTGAATATTAGATTCCAAATCCACCATGTAGATCCTGTTAATTCCACACTGAGAAAGAATATCAGAGCTCAGAGTGATAATCTGTAACGGACCTAACCCAAATCCCCAGCTGAAGCAGCCATGACCTCTGAAGGAGTTCAGACCTAGCTCCAGACTTCTGTGATTTACCCCAGCTCTACAGGCTGTGTGTGCAACATTAACACAACCCCAATCCCTGGAGACAAAAGCAAACCACAGACTTGTTGATGCCCCAGCTGTGCTTGATTTACTGAAACTGGATTTAGGGCTTTCCCTATCACTGCTGGTCATACCACTGATATGGCTGGAAGCAAAGGACATAATTTGTATTTCTCCTGCAGTGTGCTAGTATGTTCATGCCTATTTTCTTGCTGATAAAGTGAATCAATGTAAAGCAAGGTTTGGTATTTACTAATAAGCTAATTCTCTGTAGGCTGGGAAATAGAACAAAGAGCTTGACTACAGAAAACTTTCAACTCCTCCTTCCCACTGGTCATCTCTTTACCCCCTCTTATGTCAATAACTCTAATTCTTCTGCTGTTTTCTGCTCCTTAACTTGGCAAAGGGAAATGCTAAAATCAGTCACAATTTTTCCTGCAGGGTATGAACTAACACCGTCCACAATATATTTATTTCTCTCTAAGTAAATCTGCTAAGGAAGAGAACAAAACAAAAACAAACCTTTAAACAGACATGTGAAATAATGGTAAGAACAAGTCTCCTGCAAAGCTTTCCAGACTGCTGTGGTTTTATTGACAGCAACCCCTCTGAGAGTGGGTTTTCTCATTCCTTCAGCATTTGTAGTCCTGGGTGAAGGCAGGGAGAGGTATATGTATAGGAAAAGTTGAGCTTCAAAAGTTTCTTGAGTAGTTCCTTTCTTCTAGGTTTGTTTTAAGAGTTTTAATCATGTCAAAAACACTCCACCCATTCCTATTGCTGATGTTTTCTAAAAATTGATCAACACATCATTTTTTTGCTATCTGTCTGCTGAAGATGAAGTCAGAAGTTTGAATGAGGTACCTGCATTTTACATGCAGAACATAGACTTTGATCAAGGAATTCATTACAGTAGTTACACACAGCTTAAAGGTCTCCAAAAGTACCAAAGTGGAAAGACTGAGAAGAAAGTCTGTACTAAATCCTTCTCCTTATCTGCCCAGGAGTGTAACTTCACCTTTCTGGTACCCTTCCAGTGAAAAGACTGGTGAGGGCTCACCCACTGACCTTGAGAGCACAGGAACAAAAATCCTATTCCTTTGTATAACAGATTGACAAAATACCTTCCTGGAAGACATTACTAAGGGTCAGATCCTTACTCTGGCTTCAGAGGTTCAATCCCTTGTCTCTTTTCTCTGGTAAGAGTCAGGCTAAAATTGCTTTGGGAAGAAGAGTGTTCTTGCTCTTGTAGTCCTGTGGGGCAAAGCTTAGGAAATCATCACCCTTGTCTTTCCTCTGTGAGAGAAGTCGTGCTGTACTAAGGGATCACAGTGCAGACTGAGTAACATATGCAGTGGTCTTAGAAGTGGGCTAAACAGCAATTAGATCTAGGGAGGCAAAACAATATATGTGGAGCACTGCATCCACTGGAGTGTTCCTTGCACAGATCAAGTTATGCATGGGTCATTTCTCCTAGTTAGTCAGCTATACATAAGCAGAGGTGAACTTCTGGGATCCACTGGCCCACAGATGCCATTCCTTAGGGATGCACATGAAACTTCCAGGCAAGACACATTTGAAAAAAAAATCCTATCATATAACTAAGCTATGTATTCACAGATAGATTTAATTCCCTGTTCCTTCCCCCACCAGGGATGTTCGCACATGCACACACATGCACACGTAACACGTGCACAGTTCAGGATGGTGTGCATCCAGTCCAGCATCCTTGCATCCTTGAAATCTTACATCGATGCTATTCTGTCACAGATGATGAAGTTTTGAAACAGAAATACCTCTACCCTTTGCATTTTCTTCATTTTTTCTATGTGTTTGTTTGTTTATCTTGTATGGAATATTTACTGTGCTCTTTGTGGCATGACCTTTCAGGATAGAAATGTGTATTCCTCTGAGCCTGCCTGTTGTTTGAATATCTTCCTTTTTTACTGTCTCATTCTTTATTATGGCATGGGCTGAGCACAGCCCTTACTGATTCCCCTGTGACTCAGATCTCCCCTCTGCCTGGTGGGCTGCAAACTTGCAGCATCTCCCAAGATGTTTTGTTTGTGCTGGAAGACTTTGCCTGTTTTCCTTTTCCCTTCTCCAGAGGCTTTCTGCAGCCTCCTGTAATTTTGTTTGATCAAGTTTCTGAGGCATGGGCAGCGTCCCAGGGCTCTGTGGTCAGGGTTGACATCAGGTACTCTTCTGGATGGAGAATCTGCATGTACAAGTGGATGCAGACCAATATGCTCCCTTTCTCCAGGACAGTTCTGCAGCTGCTCTTTTTGTTTGCCCTGAAAAGGACTGCCCAAAGAACTTCTTTGGAAAAGCAGATGAAAACCATCCTGTAGATCCAGTGTCTCTAGAGACTTATGGGAGAAACAGGTTTTGTCCCAACAGATTCAGATTTGTAAGAAAACCTTTCTAAAATACTAAGCAATTTCTCCCTAAGATCAACACTTTGAGAAAGCAAATCTATTCTTCGTGATTGCTGGCAATGCAACATATAGGTGCTTCCTTTCAATTGCAGCTGCAGTTAAATAAGTTTTAATTTCCTATGCAAAGCCCACATTCAGATCATTTCCTAGCTGTCTGCTTAGTGAAACTCCCACACAGAAGAAGGAGAGCCTTTTTACTGTACCTTGAGAGCAGTTTGTTGCACAGACGATGCATCCTCCAAGGGAGGCAGCTGTAACTGTAAAGTGGATGAACTCTAGTGCTGAACTCTTTGCTGTGTTACAAGAGTCATATGGGAATGCTGTGGGTATCTGAGGAGCTGTGCTGCTGCAGGGAAACAGAGTCAGACCCTGTTAAAGGCTTCTGATCCCAAACTGCTAAACCCAACGGCAGTTCAGATGCTGGGAACTGCTAAATAAAAGCTAACTGCAAAGTGCTTTCTCTTCATTAAAATAGTCTATATTCCATTTACCAAACAAATCTCATGTGAAAAATGGAAAAGAAAAGCAAAACCCGTATTGTTTGGGGGATACACATACATAGTACAAAATATAATACATTAACTACACTATTAATGAATATCTATATAACTCATTTGAGAACAGGCACAATTAAGTAATAGGCTCTGATAATATACTGTTATAGAGTGAGAAAGCTCAAATGAAAATATTAGCACAGAGACATTTTTGCCAACCTACACAGAAGCATTGCTTCTCATTTTGGAATGAAAACTAAAAGTAGTCTTAAGATGTTTGCGTATTTAATTTTTGGAGGGAGAAGATGATTATCAGGGGTGTCTGAAGCTTGTGTTGCCAGCATTTCAGAATGAAAGAGGGAAAGGGAAGTTTCTGGGAGCTGCAGTCATGGACTGCAGTATTCACCCCAAAAGCTTCCAGGCTGGTAAGAAGTAGTACATGCAGCTGAACACAAATCAAACTTCAGAGGTAGCATCAGCACAGTATCTTCTGTGTGTCAATACTCCAAAATCTGTTTGCATTAGCAGGCAAGACTCATTAGCATGGTGCATTATTACTTACAACCTCATGCAAGTCTAAGAGAAACCATTAGAGTCAAGGAAGCCTTATTTGGAAATGGTCCTCTACAAAGTGTTCCTGTCACCAACAAAAGCCTCAGAGTCTCTAGCCCAGGAGACTTAGAGGTGTGGGAGGTGGTCTAGATCCTCTGCAGAAGTTGTGTCTTCCATCCTCTCAATAAAATATGTGCCTGCTTGACTACAGCATCTTCCGTGAAAGAAAACTGAAAGCCGAAGCAAATATGCAGACTGCACTAACCTGTCCTGTACAGCTCTCCCCAGGGAGGGGGGTAGAAGCAGAAAAAGTAAATCACCCCACTGGAGCTCATTCTGTACCTGCCATGCACTTAAAATGAGGCTTTATCTGGCTGGGTCTTTTCATTAGAAATGAGTTTGCGGACATGGCATTTTTTGTGTTATTTCCCCTGATTTGGAGTACATGACATGCACTGTCTCTACAGCTGAATAAAAGGTCATGACTGACCAGCTGGTAACACAGAATGTGTATTTACACTAATGGAGGGTATTCTGGCTTTTGTTTCACATTACAATGACTGCATATTTACATAAACCCTACATCTGTTTAGTTAAATTAAGCCAGAGGTCTTTGTCTTTACAAAAAAAAGATGATTTAATTTTATTGAACATAGCTTTCCATTTAAAAGATCAAAGTCAGTGCAGCTCCCTGCAGCAACAATTCAATCCTATGTGTTTCTTCAAATATTCAAATCAAGAAAATACAGGAACCGGGACTGGGAAAGATAATGAATTTTAACAGAAAACTAGGGGAAAAAAAAAAAAAAAAAAAAAAAAAGAAAAAAAATCATAAAAAAAACCTCTTTGGGGCCTTTGTTTATCCTGGTCTTGAAAAGAGACATTTTTCCTTCCCTCAAAGTCCCATAGAGAGTCCTAACTCTCCTGTCTCTGAAAGTGACAGGAATTAATAGTGGACGCAGCATGCACATTTTTAGGCAAATTTCTAGAAGCTGGTAGTGCTATGGGGAAAAGACACAAAACACAGAACAGTGAAGGAAACCTGGTGAAGAACTGGCTTCTCTAGCTATCATGTGTTAGTTCCAGGCACTCAGCACAGTGAACCCCTACTTGATAAAACATCAGTTTGTATAAAGGCCGTTGTTATCACTACAGAAAATAATGGTAAAAATCATGACTATTAAACTGTATCTGTAATGGAGATCGATATTTCATGCCTTCTGAAAGAGCCTGCATGTTACTTCCTAGAATCTGACTTTGGGGAATTAGTCTTCATCTGGCAAACTTTTATTTTGGGAATGGGAATGGTTGAACCATTTCACTAAGTTCGGTATTTTCTTACAAGTGGTTTCCTCACCTCTCAGGCTGACAGCAGCACTTAGTATTCCCAACAATAGATGAGAACCATGGCTACACTCCATGCTATGGCAGGATGGGGTCAAACACACACCAAAATCCACTTTTCCCTACTCCCATCCTGTGGGTATGCCCTACAGGAAACCTGGGAATGAACCAAAAGGAGTTGTCACATGTTCCAGGTTAGCCCTCAATCATGACACTGGGGAGATGGGACCCAAAGTCTGGTTTTGGCTCCAAGTAAACCCTTCCAAGAGATACATGTTGCTTCTACATTACATCTACATAATACATTCACATTAGCATTTCAGCTTGGATCAGGAACACACTTTTGAAGTGTTCCTCCTGACCTCACCACATTTTGCTTCCCATCATGAAACAGTCCTGGCATCTGTGAACTGGACTTCATCCAGACAAAGCTAAACCAAAAAAATCTGGTGTAGGAGCACACTTACTGTAGTACAGCCACTAACACAAGACTCATTAATGTGACCAGCTTAGAGCTGGTCTGAAATAAATCTGTGAAATACATGGAGGGCACACACTGGGACCTGTGGACCAGCTCCTCTGTGCTACAGACTACTGCCCTACGTGTTCCAGACCACCTGCTAATACAGAGACAGCCCGAAGAGGCTGCACTGCTGCTTTCTAACCCTCTCACTTCTTAAATGGGTGAATAGTGCCATTTTAGGCACCATATGGTATCCCTGCAGGCCTCCAGCTGCCACTCTGCAGATCAACAGCTCAACCAAATGTCTCCTGTCATATCTGGCAGCCCCACACAGACATCTCAGTTACCTCAGGGAGACTAACTGGCTGTGGATGTCTATGTTTAGGCAACTGAATACTATTTTATTTAAGTATCTATTCCCCTCTAGACCACAAAAAAATGGAAGCAAATGAGATTAAATATGAGGGGGAAAAAAAAAAAGTGATTGAAACACTATGGTGATCTTAGAGGTTTTTTCCAATTGTGAAAATTCTGTGATTCTATAAAATAAAATAAAATAAAA
>WUAM01000287.1:78980070-79014789 GCA_024336885.1 Actenoides hombroni
TTGACAACTTTGGGAAAACCAAAAAGAACCATCGTCTGTTACGGTGGGATGCAGAGATCTGCCCCAGCATGCAGGCAACTTGGGCCAGTAGTTATCTAGGAGGTGGGAATAGTCCCTATCATCCCAGCAAATTAAGGATAAAGATGGTGACAGAGCTGAGAGCAGCTGAGTTTATCACAGCTTTTAATTTAGAAGAAACAACCCGCTAATGTGTGCTCTGAGCAGATGGATGTCACACAAGCCAAAGTTTTAGGAAGCAGTCCTGATTTTTCCAGACTTCTTAAGATCTTTCCATTACCTTTTTTTAGCTTCACAAAGATTGGCAATGGCCAAAGAGGGATGGTGGTGGAGTGGCAGACAGGGAAAGGTAGGAGGGACTGTCTGGAGCCCCTCCAAACCAGGTTGGGGAGCACTGAGGCTGGTGTATCTTCTGTCCCTTGGGGATCTGCAATAGATAACCCTCTCCCATGAGCAGGGGTTTTGCTCCTGGAGCTGTTGCTCTTGTGTTCATACAGCTTTTCTCACCTGGAAAATGCTGTCTTTGAGGGAAGAACCTCACAGAGCTTTATGAAAGCAATAGTATGGCCCCAGAAGATAATTGAGATGCCAGATTTGCAAAAGCCTTTGAAGCATTTTATTCATGATAAATAATTTTGCTCAAATGGAGTATACAGAGAATTGCTGGCTTTCTGTCTTATTTTTCAAGCCCTTTTCTTGCTCTTAGATCAGTTTCTGAAATACCCAACCCTGCAGGAAGGTTACCACAGGCTTGTTGTTCACCCTTTAGAGTACAAGTTAGTGTGAGCAGGCACACAATAACTCATAACCTGCCTGCCTGCCTGCCTAGCTGCTCAATTAAGGTTCTACTCCTTGATATGCATTGCAACAGGAATAGGGGTTTATTGCCAAATAATCCTTCATTCTGAAATCCTCTACCTCAGCACTCTGAAATATCAAGAGATAAATGCTAATTTCAGCGATTCCCCGAGCCACATTCACAGAGCTTGTTCACAGCATTTATCTGTCTCACTTCAGCCAAAAATTGTTGTAATACTTCTTCTTGGCACTAATTTGAAAAAGCCATTGCAATGTGCCACCTGCCTCTCTGCACAATGTGCCTGTCCCAGTCTTTTACTGGCAGCTACAGGAACCAGATGACAAGGTGCAGAAGATAATTTCCCCATTGCAAGGAACATCTGTCTTCTTGGCAAACTCAAAAGACCATTGTGTTGGCCAGTGTCTCTGGTTTTGTTTTTGGTTGTATGATGAGGTTATACGTGAGTTGACAGTACAGTCTTGCTCTTCCAGGCACCTTCTGTCTTCAGGTGACCTTTGAACGTGTAAGATTTGTTGCTTTGCCCAAAAGACCTGGTTTCTTGAAAGCTTCTCATCTTATCTTGTTTCTCAGGTGAATTTTTTTGCTATCCTCAGACCTAACCACTTTCTGCTATTTGCAGTGGTCTCTTCTTTCCTTGTAAAAGGTTTATGTGGTGTACTACACCAAGATTTGCTGATCTTTTCTCCACACCCCTCACTTTTGCCTTCTGTTTGTCTCACTCAACTTCAAGCAGTTCTCTGAAAAATCTAATTATGGAGTTTTGTCATCCTGAGTTGCCCCTGTAGCCAATGGCCCAGAAGACACAAGAAGTATTTCGCCTAGCAGGAGTTATAGCCAGGCAGGATTGTCCGCTCTATGGGCTCTCTTTCCCCTGAGTCTAGATGAGGCCTTGAATGATCATGGTCCTATCTTGGACAGCTTAGTGATATGCCATTAGCTAACTTGTAATTCACTTTTTCTATGAAGATATCAGAGATGCTTTGTCCAGAACTCGGCCAGGCATCAGACAGATATCTGGGTTATGGGGCAGCATGAGATTCTCCAGGTCCCACATCAGAAGGACTTTGTGGATATCTCCTTTGGGGATGCATCATGTGTATAAAAAAGCCAATAGCCACAGGAGGTGCAACACTAATAACATTAGCCTTCCATTACTGTTATTTTTTGGCTGATGAAAAATATGCCTTCTGTATTCTATCAAATCCACTGAAATGTAGAGGCATTAAATTAAAAAATTTCCTTTTTTTTTTTTTGTTTTGTTTTGTTTTAAATACTCAGCAGGTTTTTTCATATATTAACATTTGCTACAGTAGAGTGGTGAATTATTGTGGTAAAGCTAAGCTACTGTGGCTTGAACAGTTTTGCAAAAATAGGGGTTTTTATATTAAACAAACATGGACTTTTGGTTAGTTTGAGGTGACAGCAAATGAGTCAGAAATAAAAAGCTTGGAAAATGAAGAGACTGATTGCTCTGTTCTGTTTGCTAGTTACGTAGGAGGCATTCTTGATTTTATAAGAAACTTTCTTTACACCCCTCCTTAACTCGATATTCTTTGCCAGGACCTGGAACATAAAAATTAAAAATAACGGACCATCCTGCATCAATTATGAGACATTTACACCTTGAATGCAGCCTGTCACTATTATTAAGCTATTATCCATAGTCCTTTTTCCAGTGTGGATTGAGAAAACTGGGTTGCTTTGAAACCAGGCTTCTCCTGTCTGTTGGTGGAAGGAGGGATGCTGAACATGGTTTGGGATCCACATCTTCTTGCTCCTGGGGCACTTCCTGCCTATTCCTCTTGCCTGCAGGGGAGAAGAGGACCCCAGGAACATGACTGTCTTGTCAGAAGTCACAGTCTTCACTAGGTTCCTCCCAAAATCCACCAAGATGCTCATGCAGGAAGATTTTTCTCTCTGGGCTTTTGTTTCAGCAGCTCTAGCTGAGCAAACAGAGAGGGACCACCAGGTCCCTATCACAGCGGTGGTCAAAAGGCCAGGGAAACCAGGTTAGCACAAAGCTAGGTGTGGGATAGCTGGTCTTACAAAATGGCCATGGATTAAGTGGCTGAGTGGAAAAACTTTACTAAGAGGTGCGTTGTGCTGCCTAAAAATAACTACTACTTCTTTATCCAAACCACATCCCTCTGGAGCGCTCCAGTATCTAAGTACATTTGGATGCTAAGAGGAATCTTAATCAGTGAGACATTTTGCTTTGGCCACAGATCTCTCTGAAGTCAATGGGAAGCATCCGCACAGGTAATGGGAGGACTTGGCCATCACCCATGCCTATGCACTGCAGCAGCAAGTTTGCTAGTTTAGTGGTTTTCTTTAATTGGGGTGATGGCTGGCACGCAGAGGAGCAAATTAAAATCCCATGAACTCAGCTATATAAAGAAGATCATGGATAGGCAAACAGGTCTGGATGGACTACCATGAGTGGGAGGTACCACTTGTCACCCCATCCTCTGCTGTGTGGGAAAAGATCTACTCCAGACACCAAGTTTGCCTTTTCAAAAGTGTTTACCTGGAACATAGAGGGTCTCCAGGATTTGGTGTCTTCTCATGGGCTGTCCACTGCATACTTTGAGGAGATCACAACCCATCATGTTGAGCCTGTGCCTCCAATCTCACCTCTCACCTGCTTCCCCCATCAGCAGGACTCCTGCATCTTCCCCTCAAGCAGGTGGATGGGATTTTTGACTGGAAGGGTCAAGGTACAGTTGAATCCAGCAGCTCTCACCACCCTTATCCTGGGGGAGCTACCCTCTGTGGATCTTGGCTTTTCTCCTTCTATGATAGCAGATGGTTCTAACATTATTTTTTAAAAAATTAGTAAAATTGTCTCACATCACTTCCATTCTCTAAAGCGCCTCTTTTTCTTCCTTTCCAAAGACATTCCTTCTTTAAATTTAAGATGGTGCTGGTCACCTTTGCTCCAAAAATACACAAAGCTGCTGTATAACTATTTTCCAAATAATTAATCTTTCCAGTGGAATAACTTAAAGCTCCACGTTTCCTGTTATGTTATACAGCTGCAATTTGTAATGGGAGATCCTGTGCTGTGCTACGTAGGCAGAGGGCCAAGGACGTGGTGCTTTACCTAACAAGAGTCCTACATAAATAATCTTTAGCCACAAGTTAGGTTCTGTTCAGTTCATTTAAAGAAGAGAGGGAAAACAAAAGCCTTTCTTCTGGTTGTCATTTCACAATTCGGCATTACATTTTCAGCAGTATATTATTTTATTTTGTAAGCTTTAGGGACTGGGAATGCTCCCTTCTCATGTGCCAGGGAAATATGTGCTCAACTCCACCTCCAAAAAGTGGTTTTATTGATTAATTTGCATTGCAAACAAATATTTTGTCTGCCATAAAGATTATAGCCTCCTGTATAACTCAGACCTCAAGATATGCCAAGCATAAGTGTAGCAATCCTTGCTTCTATGCCCAAAACCAGACTTGGGGTGCAAATCATGGGAGATGGCCAGGAGATGAGGGAAGCACCCAGTGCCCTAGCTGTGCCAGCCCTTGGAGGGCCAACCAGAGCCAGGCATAAATCAGAGCCGCCGTGAGACAGCAAGAAAGGATGCCAGGAGCTGTGCTGGTCCTCTGCCAGCTGCAGCACGGGGGCAGCCCCAGGATGATATAAAGCCTCCCTTGGCAAGCCTTTGGCCCTTCTCTGCCTGGCACAACAGGCAGTGACATCATGCTGGAGTGGGGGGGAATCTGGACTCCCAAAATCGCTGAGTGTTGCTTGCCACATGCCTTTTGTATATCCACATTCAGCATCATACGTATTGAGAGGGAGACTCGGGGTTTAGCTGCAATAGTAGCAGTGTTTATAGGTATTATAAATCATCATAATTGTAATGCATACTGCTATTAGGCTTTCAGGATGATAGTGAGAAGGATTGGGATATGGCAAAACTCAGCTATTAACCGTTGTCTTCTCAAATTGAGAGTAAAGATTTCGAAGATTTTCACCCCCAGGCTCTAATTCAGCAAAGCACATGTGCGTGGTGTACACGCTCATGGGTCATGCTCCCAAGGCTATTTTATCCCTGAAGATACATCAAGGAGCTCGGCAGTAGTTTTCTGTGGGATGGGAAGGTCCAAAAGCATCTAAGCCAGTTAAGCACCTAACTCCCTATGCTGTCAGTGGGATTTTAGGCATCTATTTGATCTTCCAAGCCCCTAAATACACTCAAAGCATGTACCACATAGTTAATGAGGGCTAACATGATGGAAATGGGATGAAGTAGACAATGTGTCCCCAAGCTCAAAGGCTCAGAGTCTCAGAAGCTGAGAGGCTCAGAGGCCGGTGCCATTGGTGGAATTTTGTTTTTTATGACCATGAGCTGGTTTACAAGAGCCCAGGCTGCTGGCAACAGATGGACAATGCCTGTCTCAAAGGGGGAAAAGGATCCTGGTGCAAGAGCCAGTGCGCTTCATTGAAAGATCTTTAAACCAGACTTGAAGTGTGTGGGGATGAAACTGGACTTGCTAGAGAGAAGCCTGGGAGTGGCACAGGAATGGGCCAGCTTCATGTCCTAAAAGATGGGCCAGTGGGGAAGAGACCAGCCTGACTGAAAGGAGACCTCTGGATGGAACTCAGGAACAAAATGAGAATTCATGGCCTTTGGAAAAGGGAGTGACCGCTCAGGAGGACTACAAAGCTGCAGTGACACTATCCAGGTAGCAGATCAGAAGGATCAAAGCCCAACTAGAACTCAGTCTGGCTATTGCCGTGAAAGACAATAAAAACTGCTTCTAGCTAAGCTGGTGAAGCATCTTGAGAACAAGTCTTAGGAGGAATTGCTGAGGGAGCTGGGGTTGTTTAGCCTGGAAAAAAGGAGGCTGAGGGGAGACCCTATGGATCTCTACAACTACCTGAAAGGAGGTTGTGGGGAGGTGGGTGTTGGTCTCTTCTCACAAGTCACAACTGATAAGGCAAGAGGAAATAGCATCAAGTTATACCAGGGGAGGTTTAGGTTGGACATTAGGAAAAACTCTACACTGAAAGGCTTATCAAAGACTGGAACAGACTGCCCAGGGAAATGGCTGAATCACCATCCCTGGATGTGTCTAAAAGCTATCTAGATATGATGCTTAAGGATATGGTGTAGTAGTGGCCCTGGTAGAGTTAGATTACGGTTGGACTTGATAATCTTAAAGGTCTTTTCCAACCATAGCAATTCTGTGATTCTGTGTGATTCTGTGTCCCTTGTAAGAGCAGGCACTGGCTGCTTGTCTCCTCTCTTTGGTGAGGACATGAAAATCTGAATGTGCTCCTTAAAATCACAGCTTGCCCAGCACAGTGACAGAGCAAGCCCGGAAAGATTACTTTGAGCACATCCCAAATTTGCAGGATATCCCTAAGTATTTTGGGGGGTACCATCAGACATCTAGACGATGGAGTGGGCTTGCTGAGAGGAGCGAGCAAGGACACCAGAGACGGTGGTTTCCTCTCAGCCCTATCCGCAGCTCCTTCTCACACTGATGGGACTTATTCCAGGTAATGGAGAAGACCCTGGTGCCCATGTTAGGATCAGTTCTGATTGGTCAGATGAACTGCCCTGGTGTCCAGGATACCTGGTGTCACATCAGCCACAAGGTACAGGAGTAACCCATCAAAAGGGAAACGATTTGAAATTAGGCAAACAGGAGAACAGCTTCAAAAAGGCATGAAAATTATCTTGTTTCATGCTTAGAATAACCCCATTATGACAACGTCCTAAATGAATTATTCCAAACTTCCCATACACACACACAAAAATCCCGCTTTGGGCTACTTAACAACAGTGAGAAATTTCATAAGGGGAAGCTCCTGAAAAGAGGGAAGTTGAATCAAAGGCGGCCTTTGGAATGTAACTATAAAGTGCGTATCATCATGCTTTGTATTCATAATGGCGATCGTTCTCATTGTGAAATATGTTTCTTTTGTACTAGCAAATTATTGAATAAAGCTTGATCTTGCACACATTGTGCATTAGGAAACTACTCAAATTAAGATCTTTTGGAGATGCTGATATATGCTAGGAAGGCTGGAGGGGGGGGGGGGGGGGGGGGGCGGGAGGCGGCGGAGCCAGCGGGAAACGAAACTAACTCTGCTGGCCGAGGAAGCGGCCTCTTTACCGGGAGAAACGCTGCAGGCAAAGGCTGCGCCTCGAAGGGGGAGGGGGTTTCTGCCTTCATGCCGCCGCCCTGCTTTAGTGGCACTGGAGAGAACGAGCTCGATCCCCGCGGGAAATGGTCCCGTGCGTGGATGATCTGGAACTGGAAAAGGTCTTAGCCTTGGGATCCAGTCTGCCCGACCCCCGGCAAAAAAAGGTTCACATTCCCACAGACTCCCGTGGTTGAATCCTGGTGGTCTTAAAAACCAAACCAAACCCAACACACACACATAAACCCACAAACAAACAAATAAACAAACCAACACCAAAAAAGCCCAAACCAACACAAAACAAAATAAAACAACAACACGAAGTGCAAATGCACTCTGCTACTTCTGGCTGGGCCAAAGAGCCAGGCAAGTCATAAACAAAACTGAACTGGTTTGCTGTATGCAAGTAGCACTGAGATGCCTGGGCATATTGGTATCTTAACCCCATTATGCTGTTACTCAGCGCCTAGATAGCAAGGGTAGCAGACTCTAATAATTTGGGAAGTAAAATGGACTTTTACAAGCCTGCAGTGTTTTCATAACTTTGTGATAGCCAGCCAGTTTTCATCAGCTGAAGGGCAGGAACCAGAAGCTCTGCCATAGCTGTAACAGTTAGGTTCATGTCAGCAGCTGTGAGTAATGTTAAGAAAAATGTTTGAGTTTTCAAAATATGTAACCTGAAATGTAGGAGAACCTGCATCTCTGCAGAATCCTATTTCTCCTTTTTAATAATTGGAAAACTATCACTTAGAGATGTCTCAAATTAAGCTTCTGATGCATCTTCTGAAAGATTATACTCTACAAACAAGTACACTCTACAAGAAATGACTCAGAAACTTGTGTCTTCCATTGGTCAGCTCAAACATGCTGCACAAATATCTTTTGCTTAGCACATCTGCAGGGAGAAGGGAGCAGCTGGCAGGCAGTATCAGTTAGCTAGAGATCAGCTATACTAGTTGGAAACTGCCCATGCTGAGGAAGCTGGTGGAAGGCTGGACTGGAGCAGGAACTAGGAACACAGCCTTGGAGGCTCTTCAATACAGTCTCAACAGCAGGTACTGAAACTAGCTTTTTCAGGTGCAACATGCCTGTTTTCATACCTGAGCACTCCTGTATCATTCCGTATCACTCAAACACATGGCTATAGCTGCTGGGTATGAATGCCAGAAGACATAGGGTAAACATGGCTCATTATAAAGGAAGCCAATAGGTGGTTATTTTAAGAACATAATAATATGGACTACTGAGTCAGAGTAGTGGCTCTTCTTGACCAATATTTTGTCTGGCAAAATGTCATACTGGGCATAAGCTTGGTTTATCTGTGGTCCCTTCTCGTAGTCCTTGGGCTCCTCCAGCATCCACAGTCACCACATTAGGAAGGTTGGATGGCATGTCCTTATCTCTTCCTTTTAGCACCTATTTATGGATCCTTTCTCATATATCTGTCTAAATCCCTTTCTGACTCCATGATACAGTCTACCTCCAAAAATCCCCGTGTTCTTGAATTCCAGCAATGCACAACCTGTTGTTCAAAAACTGTTTTGGAAGTTTTAAACTCTTGTTTCAACAAGTGCCCTTTCTAAGAATATTACTGACGGGTTAAGAACAGTTCTAAATTCAGCTTCTGTATCACCTTAATGGTTTTCTAAAGTTCAATCAGCTTTATCATGTCAGAAATGAGAGCCCTCATTGTTGTAAGGCAAATGCTTCATTCCCTTAACACTTTAGATGCAGGGATAACTTCTTTAGTGCCATGAGGTCCTACCGAGACGTGGAGATCTAAATTGTACCAGTAGTCCAGGTATGACTACGTGTACCAAGGTTTCACAGAGTGGCAAAGTAATGCCATCTACCTTGTTCTCAAAACCTCTCTGGATGGTTGTTGTTGACTTTTTTTGCTGCTGAGCTATTGATTTCAGAGGGGTAGAGACAGTGACCTCTGAAATCTCTTTCCTCAGATGTACCACTACTGAGCTCAGCATCAGGTGTACAAGGTTTCGATTATTCTTTCCTACATGTGTTGCCTTACCTTTATCTACACTTGAAGCTTATCTGCTGCGTTTCTGTTGATTCATTTTTTTGAGGTCCAACTGACTTGCAGCCAAGTTCTACTTCAAAAGCACTTGAAAAGCTGAACAAGATCCTCACTGATATGTCTGGCTCCTTGCACTTCTATTTTTCCATTTTTCTGTTGCCTTTCCCCTCCCTCCCTGCTGACTAACTGCAAAGAGCTTACTTTCATTTTTCCTTTTCCCCTCCCAACACCTTTATATAACCTTGCTTACAAGCATTCCTTAGCCAAGTGGGGGTACTTCATTCTCATTTATAATATGCTTTTAAGATCATTTATAATAGGTGTGCAATGTCTGTCCTGGTTAATTACTTAAAAGTATCTTCTTGCAAGATTTTAGGTCTTTCCCATCTAATTACACACAAACAGTTCAGATGAAAATACAGGAAAAGAGAGTTGCCTTTTATGTCCAAGTCATATCTTTATATTCAAAGGCAGTGTAGAGAGTATGAAACCGTTTTTAAATTATCTTATGTAAGTATTTTTCAGTGTCTTCACAAGAACCTTTATTATTTTGCCTTCTGTATAATATGAAATGATGTTGACGAGCACATGCGCTAGTTATGTGAAAAATACTCTTCCAGAGCCTCTTCACATCTTTTTTGATCTATCCAAAAAGAGGAAAAACCCCTGAATATTATTCATCCTGTAACTTAAAAAATAGAACTAAGTGCACAGCCCTGTAATGTCGATAAACACCTGCCTGAAACAGACAGGAAACTTAAGTTAAATGCTAATAAAGTGCATAGGTACTTAAGATATACACAAATAGAACACAGCTGTTTTCATGCAGACTAAAATGTAAAGTACACCAGTAAAGGGCCCTCCCATAAAGAGAAAGGTCTGTGGATAAGATCATAAGAACACAGAAGTTAGTATAGTGTCAGACCAAGAGACCCTCTTCTTCCGTCCATGACAGTGGCCAGTGTCAGATGTTTGAAGAAGAATATGGAAAGGACACAAAGATCTTCCTCCCAACATCATATCCTAGATTCTACGAGTCATCTGTTTAAATACTTCCTGAGCTGGAGATGACATACACACCATTAAGTGCCCATAGTGCACTTCTTTCAAATGTACCTAATCTGTGTCTATATTTATATTGTGATCTTCATAACTTAATTGCATATGGGTTTTACCTTTCTATTTGGAAATTTCAGGGCATCCATTGTATTCATGCATCCCAAGGAGGGATGAGTCACTGCAACTGTATGAGGTCCTTGACAGAATCACATTTATGATGCTGCAAATGCAATGGAGGAGAGATCATTTCCAGCTGGGAGTGCAACAAGAAGTAATACATTTATCAAATGCTAAAAACTACATCTGCCATTGCATAACTTGCCTGTTTGTCCTTGGACCATTTCTGATCCTCACAGGTGATGTGGTAACAGCTCCTCCTTTAACCTCATTTATGTTACTGGTTCATGTCAGTAATTTGCTTTTCCTAGCAAGATGCTATTTGACCGAAACTGCCAACTAGCCACACTGGAGAAAACAGTCTCTGTATTTAAATAAATAAAAATACATTTGTTAGATAAATAATATATCATGGTTTAAAATTTTGCTTTCCTAGCAACTAGGGAGCACAATGGCATTATCTGTATTTATCCAGTTTGATTCTTCCATGATAGGTGTGGACCTATGTACCATCCATTAATAACACTATTCAATCATTTTTGAAAAATTATATTTATCTTTAAAAGGTTTTTGGTGCAGATTTTCAGAACTGAAACATTTTGAGTCCTGGGGCTCCATTGTGCCACTGTAAGATGACTTCTATAGGAAAGAAAGGGAATGAATTTGATTTCCTACAACTTTCAAAGAACATCATGATTTTCTGAGCTTCTAGAAGACTCCAGGTTAGAAAATTTTGTTACAGTTCTTGCTTGCAACATTTCTTGTAGATTCAAAGCTGGTGTATCAAAATGCACATTTGTGTTTTCTTGTAGGTCTCAGCATAGAGGCCTGCAAGCTAGAACAGTTTGGGGAGTAAAATGTGAATGACTTTCTGTTGATGCTAGGACTTGTACATATGTAAGGGGCATGTCCTGGTCCAGGTTTACTTTGTGGGCCTTTACAGTGATACAGAGAGTGTCATCTGAAAACATACTTAGCTGAGGCAAAAAATAGAGAGAGCTTTTACAATTGCCATTTTCTAAGAAAGCAAAGATAAAATTACAGAGAACAGGAAATCTTGAATAAGTTTGAGTGTCGAGTTCTCTGCATGTTTTGTTACTCAAAGCAAAGACCTTCCTTTTCAAAGAAAAACAGTTCAAAAATGGTAATGCTTTAGTCTACTGATTCGTTGAGAGACATTCTTCTGAAATGCTCTTGGAGTGTTTGTGTGTCAGATGTAATCTTGTGTTGAGAGAAATTGATAATAAGGTGTTTTACTGATTTTGGAAAAGAAATATTTTGAACCTAATTTTCATATTCATCTGAGGCAGCAGGTATTGAGCTCAGGGCTGAGGCTGCAATAAGTCTAGGTCACTGTGCCAGCCTTGGTGGATCTTCTGTGTTGTTCAAACTTTCAGAAGATCAGCAAAGTTTCTAAGACAAGGTGAGCTAAATGGTAATTTGTCATCTGCAATAAGATGTGTATGCAAAGCTATTTGCAGATACAGTGAGCTTGGTGGCATACATACATGTGTATATATATACAGATGTGTGCATACTCGGACACAACACAGAATATTTCTTGAGATGCACAATTTGAAGTGTTATGATTGTCTTTAAGATCTTGTGCTTCAAGGAGGGAGAAAGGCTGTACTACATCTGCATTGGCTCAGCTTGACATGAACAAAAGATAGGAATAAGGTGAGAAAGGAATCTGAATTGGGGCCAGAGAAATAGAATTGAGTTCCTAACACAAAGTAGAAGGGATGTATGGAGTGAGGGGGAAACAGAGCATACCAGACTTCTCCAAATTAATTGAAACACTGGAACAACCAAGGAGCAACTTCAGTGTCAGATTTCAATCTAAACTTGCATTGCCTTGTTTCCTCCTTTTGCAATTGCATTTTCAGGTTTGTGATCAACAAACCCTTTACTGTTTTAGAAAATCCTGCTTTCATCCCTAAGCTTGTGTTTATGCAATTCTCAAGGAACTGGAAGGGCACATGGATAATTCCTCGCATGGTAACTCACTAAAATAGTCTCTGCTGACAAGCTCTGAGGTAATTTTTGAAACATCTGAGATGTTTCCCATCATGCTTCAGCAATACATTTGTGAGGTGGCATTACTGGGGCTAGACACAGCAAGAAGTTTCCCATCATGCCCTACTGGCATGAATCCATTGCAGCAAGAAACAGACAATAGAGATAACAACAATAACTGACTGAAGGGGAAAACCTGAAGCCCTGTTATTCATGGATCCAAACATTGTTGAGCCAGTAGATGATCTCCAGGAAAGTAAAGGAAAGGTGCTGGGAATTTAGATAGCAAATGACAAGTGCTAATTAACATAAAGGACACAGATTTTATTTGCAAACAGATTTTGTTTTCCATTAAAATTTGCAAACAGGATAAACCTAGTTCTACTTTTTTTCAAGGGAAAAAAAAAAAAAGAAGTCAATGAGAGGGCAAGACTATCCTGCTACATCAGCAGTTCTGACAGATCAGTGGAAGTGAGTGAAGCTCCAATTTAAGTCTGCCATAGCCAACACGCAATTGGTAGGTGTTGAGATTTGAGTATGGCTCCATACTTGGCAGCAGTGGCAACACTAAACTGCTCATGAAAAATTGAAGGCGATGTGAGGCTGAAAATCCATAGAGGACCTCTCAGAGTGTCTAAACACACTGGAGGATTGCAGATAGCAACTGGTGCTCTGGAGGAGGTGCTCCTTCTTCAGCAATAGCTGTTGTGCCTCTGAGGAACTGAGGAATATGGGAGTTGGCAGCTTGATCCCAGGCTCTCCTGGTGTTACCATGTGGGAGCAGTCATCTGCCCTGCCAGTGTGTCACCTCAGGCAGCTGCCAACTCTTCCTGCTGTTAAGGCTAACCCTATTTTCAACTTGGTGTAGTAGCTTTGCTTTAAGTGCTTTAGGCAGCGTTGGAGACTGTTACAGTACAGAAAACTCCAGGAAGAACCTCCCACCGAGTCTCAAGGTTCAGATTGGACTCCCTTGCATTCTAAACTTTCTCTCAGAGAGGACACTAGATGCAGCTGGATCCAGATTTAGCCCTCAGCTGTAAAGAAGAGTCTGGACCCTAGGTTCTGCCACAGAGTTGGCTTGTTTCAGCTCAAGCAGGCTGCGTCCAGAGAGGGATCCCTCTTGTTTTTTTCCCTGGGCCTTTCAAGTCCTCACAATTATTACATGAGGTGTTTTCATGCCAGTCCATGTGCCATGCGCAGACTTGTGGTCCAATTAGCTTGTTTAATAGCTTTTCTTGGTCTATGATGATTGGAGTTTTACCTATTCATAGCATTTGATCACCTTCCCATCTTATCTGCACCTGAGTCTCATCTGTTTTCTGTTGACTTCAAATGAAACAGTTTATCTCTTTCCTTGAAGGTCTTTTCCTTGAATTATTTGGTCCAATTTATCTCATTGTGCAAGACTCCCAATACTTCTCCATTTCAACTAAGCTAAAGTTCAGCTATGGTTTGCAGCCTAAGGCCTCAGCACTCCAGTCACTCATTCTAAGCAAAATCACTCATATTAAGCAATGCAAAACAAATTTCAATTTGACCTAATTTAAGCAATCATATAATAAATTCTAATATTCTGCAAATAAACTATTTTAATCACCAACCGAGTCCAAGAATGAAAGATCCTTCAAGTATTTTCTTTTTTATTTATCTGAAGTCTTAAGGCTCCTTAAACTGGAGTGCTCTGACATGCGAACCTCCTTGAACTTACAAGAACTTATGGGTCACACATTAAAAGGGGTCTTCCGGTGCTAGACGTGTTCAAATGTACAGGTGCTCGCACCAGCTACCAGCCGTGGGCAGCCGGTGGGTTTCGTAATGTCTCTGCAGTGCCGAGGAGCAGGTTTAGGAAGGTGGGGGGCACGGGTCGTGAGGAGAAAAACATCGAGCCGGCACCCATGGCTCGGTGCCAAGTTTCCCTTCTGCGAGAAAGGAAAACGAAACTGAGCGCTTCCCCACTGCCCGGCACGGTGGGTTGGGAGGAGAGGGGAGGGGACCGTCGCGCTCTTAAGCGCGGAGCAGCGGGCGCTTCACTGCAGCTTGCGAGCCGAACCAAACCGAGCCGAGCAAAGCCAAGCCGACCGGAGCCGAAGGTGAGGCAAACTGAGTCGAGTCTAGTTGAATTGAGCCCAGCCGGATCGAGACGAGCCAAACCGAGCCGAGCCCAGGCGGGTCCAAGAGAACAGCAGCGCATCCCGCCGAGCCGAGCCGAGCCGAGCCGAGCCGAGCCGAGCCGAGCCGAGCCGAGCCGAGCCGAGCCGAGCCGAGCCGAGCCGATGTCCCTGGGCGATCTGGTCTGCCTGCCGCTGGCGGTGGCGCGGGCGATGTTGACGGCGTTGCGCGAGCGGCTGGGCGCGCTGTGCTGGACCCTGGCGCCACTCTCCCTGCCTCTGCCCGGCTGGCGACGGATCTCGCCCCCAAGCACCGCAGCCCCAGCGGGCCCCCGGCAGGAGCAGGAGTCGAGCGACGCGTCCCCGACGCCCACCAGCGTCAATTACCACTTCACCCGGCAGTGTAACTACAAGTGCGGCTTCTGCTTCCACACGGCCAAGACCTCCTTCGTGCTGCCCCTGGAGGAGGCCAAGCGGGGGCTGGCGGTGCTCAAGGAGGCGGGTGAGTCCGGGACGAGGGCGCCGGTGGGAGCCGGGCCGGCCGGGTTCCAGCAGGACCAAGTGGCGTCGAAGAAGTTCTCGCGGGGTGTGTCCCTCTTCACATCGCTGCAGTCGGGCACTGACAGCGTGCGGAGGGAGCGGGCAATAGGCGGGCAGAGGTTCACACCATCTTTCTTTCGCCCTTTTCTAGGAATGGAGAAAATCAATTTCTCGGGAGGAGAACCATTTCTTCAGGACAGAGGCGAATTTGTCGGGAAACTGGTCCAGTTTTGCAAGCAGGAGCTCAACCTACCGAGTGTCAGCATTGTTAGCAATGGCAGCCTGATCAGAGAACGCTGGTTCAAGAAGTATGGTAAGGAAAAAAGCAACAATGGTGGGGTTTGGGAGCCTCCTCAGGGCAGCCTCACCGAAAGGTGGTTTTTGGTGCAAGTGGGAGATGGTTTGTCAGTGGTTTGTTTACAGTAAGTGCAAACCAAATGTAAATACCAGTGAAATACTGTTAATTGTATGTTGTGAGCATACACAAGTTGTACTATTGCCTCTTTGGTATAATAATATAATAAACTAATAGCTCGGACTGTCTTTCTTCGTAATGCTGCACATGGAGACACATATACAGACAAAATACAAATTTTGATGCTGCTTCTGCTGCTGTGGCTTTTGTGGTTCATGTGATAACTTCACAGAACTGTACTTACATGGCACTTTGTGACTGATCACAAGGAAGTGAAAGTGGGCACAGTCCTGTGAGCTTTTAACCAAGGTACTGAATATTAATAAATTTTAAAAATTCGTTTTCAGGTGAATATTTAGACATTCTGGCAATTTCATGTGATAGTTTTGATGAGGATGTCAATGTTTTAATTGGCCGCGGTCAAGGAAAGAAGAACCATGTCGAAAATCTGCATAAACTGAGACAGTGGTGCCGAGAGTATGCTGTTGCTTTCAAAATAAATTCAGTGATCAACAGATTTAATGTTGAGGAAGATATGAATGAGCAGATCAATGCACTCAACCCTGTGCGCTGGAAGGTAAGAAGGTAGTGTATACCATAGATTAACCATTCAGATAAAGCTAATAATGAAGTGAAGTCCTGGAGTTAACTGAGCCTCTAATGACCTCAGTCAGATCTCCAGTTCCAGCGTGGGCTGGTGTTAGTGGACTTCTTGTCAGTGTACATAGTGTTTAGACAGGTTTTGTCTCTTTCTACACTTAAATGGAGTCCTGTATGTCAAGAATCTTTTTTTGTTATTGTTATGATATTTACAGGAAATTACTATTTCAGCATATGTAAATCTAGGGGTTTTTATGACACTAAAAATAAGATACAAGGTCTTTAACTTTTGAAAATCTGTCATGGTGTAGAGAAAATGAGGAAAACTTAGTGCACAATGATACATTAGAGTTAATATACCATTAGCAATATATAAGTGTACCTTAGACGTTAATATTCTTTTACAGACTATTAGTGGATAGTGTGCATATATTATGATATTTTCTACTAGAAGTGTATTAAGTACATTATGTTATCAATTTGAAAATGGGTAGAGATAATGTGACTTATACATACTGGAGAACTTGTGGAATAATTTCTCATTATTTGCATCAGAGAAATCAGTATACGCACATGATTTCCTAGAAAAATAAAAATCACTGTAAGTGAAATCTTGGTCCTACTACAGAAGTGTAAGGAAAATAAGACATACATTTTAATATTTTATCAAGCTTTCTGGCCTACTTCCTTAATTGGGTTACAGAGCATGTTGATGGCAAAGGCACATTTTTTTCCCCAGAAATTTTTTCTGAATGTATTTGAGGACTTGGCCTTTAGGAGACTGTTAAGTAGACAACTATTACATTTTGCTTCTGGGAAGTTGTCCCTATCTTTTCCATGATCATCCAAATTAGTTAACATACAGTCACCAGTCAGGTTAAAATCTTTTAAGAATAAAGATTGACTTGATAGTCTGCACTGTACGTAGTACTTACTGACATTTATAATACAGCCATAATATTTGAGATTGAATCAAAATTTTATTTGAGCTTTGATTATTTGTGCTTTTGTTAATACCAGAGCAGTTAAGATTTCTGTGGAAGCCTGATCAGGAACCATGATTGCATAATTACATGTAGAACTATGTAATGTTAATCTGCTAAAAATAAATCATGTAGTATTCACTTACCACAATTTGTGTCAGTGTGGCTCCACTGACAGAAAAATTAAAAACATGGCTACTGAGACAACTGAAGGCTTTTGTCATGGTGACAGTCTCTTATGCTCAAGGCAAGTGAAAAAAAAAAATCTTAACCAGTTGCCTTCTGTCTTCAGGTATTCCAGTGCCTGCTCATTGAAGGGGAGAACAGTGGTGAGGATGCCCTGAGAGAGGCAGAGAAATTTGTTATCAGCGATGAAGACTTTGAGCAATTCCTGGATCGCCACAAAGATGTTCCCTGTTTGGTACCTGAATCTAATCAGAAGGTAAAATTGAAACTGTCCTTTCGTAACTTTATTTTCAAATGAAGTTAGAAAAGTACTAGAAGCTTTCATGGCAATTAACACTTTCCCTGTTAGTATTGGCTTAGAAGAGGTACAGTACAACTTTGTCAGCAATTGTTTTTGTTGTGGTGGAAACCAAGGTTTTTAATTTTCTTTAAGGCTTTTTATTGAGCCCAAATTTATTAACAGAAGAGTAAAAAGTCATTGATCCCTGTCCTTTGGAAAGCAGCAGGAGTCCTCTCACAGCACTGTGTGGGCCTCTGCTCAGTGAAATGGATGTACAAAGTATCAGCACAGAAACTGGAGAAATTGAGTTTTCCACAACTGAAGGATGAACTCTAAACAATAATGAAGACCTTTTGAATTGAGTAGCCTTTCCCCACAAGGGCACAAGATACTGAAAAGATTGAATGTTCATGTACATGCAGTTTATACTCTTAAGTGTAGTCCCCTATCAGAGATTCAGCATGATTTTACTCTGTGAAAACATTGTTGACCTACATGTAAGGTATCATTCTCAGTCAGCATTATATTGGGTTTTGAGGAACAAGAATTAGTATTTTTGCCAAACAAATCTTACTGTGTACTTCTTTCCACAATATAGTCATGTTTTTAACACTGTCTATCTGAACTCCTTTGAACTGCATGTTCGGGCTCTTCATTCACAAGGACACTCACAGTGCTACTGCAGAGCCCAGCAGTAAACTTGATGAGCTGCCATCCAGCTTACGTTAGCTGCAGTGAAGGACTTCAGTGCCTAAGGGTGGAGCTCAGGACATTTTGTAAGATGCCTGCAGACCCTCTTCATGGCATGAAGAGTGTTAGAAGACTCACTGTTCAGAAAGTTTATGAACTGAGTGAGAAGATACTAAGCTGAAATAAGTTCAGGAATGCCTTAAAATTTCCATCTTGTATTCCTTTTGCCCTCCACAGATTAAGACTCTTAATTTACAGTTTACTTCTTAATGTATAGAGAGCTCAAGTGAGCAGACTGCGTTGCCTTATTACATAAAACATAGAAGTGAGCATTTGGTCAGAAAGTGCACTTATCAGAGAATGTGTTAAGATGAGAACCCAGAACTGGTTCTACTTTTTTTTTTTTTTCATGTAAGTCCTACAAAAAAAAGAACAGACTTGCTTCAGTAGGTTTGGTTCTAGAAGATTGCTTCTGATTTCTGTTAAACCTCTGTGAAAGATGGACACCAAATTGACAAAACAGATGTCCCATTCTACACAGCAGCAAGCTCCAGCTACCCAGAGAATTTTAGGGAGAATCATGTATAATATGAATCATGTATGCCCAGTTAGCTGAGCAAATGTGTCTTAGTTTAGCTGTTGGCCTATTTCTTGGTGCAGACGTGAGAGATTTTTGAGTTGGGAAATTACCTTTGAGCTAGGAGAATACCTTTGTCTGCTGGGATGATAATTAAACACACCAGCTTAAATGGTCATGTAATTTGTTTCGGAGATGACATAATTTTCCAGTGTGCAAAATAGTGTAAGTTCTGCTGGTGTAGAAGTTAACAGAAAACTTGGATATTATTTAAAAGGCATTTATCCAGTTGGGCATGCACATTTCAGTTAGAAACTTGAGAGGTCATATTCCAAGAATTACTGTTTTTTTCATACTTTAAGTCATGCTACTAATCCTGTCATTTATTTCTATAAATTTGATTCAAGTTCACTGAAATTGTGCTAGGACACCACCTGTTTGGTTTTAACCCAGTGAATAGTTGTTTCATTTGTCCTTGATTTTTCACTAGAATGGAATTTTGGTTTGTATATTAATTAATTTTTTTCTTTTGATCTATTACAGATGAGGGATTCATACCTTATTCTGGATGAATACGTAAGTCTTTATTTGATATTTGTATGCTAACATGTGTATGTGTACAACATTGATAACCAATTCAATTTACTGTGCATTCTATAAAATAATTTTACCACGTAGCACAATAAACAGATGTAATTTCTTCCCATCAAACATACTGAGAACTCGAATAGAAGTATGACCTGAGGAGAAGTTACCATCAGGTTGCATGTATAATCATTGCATCATGAATCTAAAAGTGTAGATGTGTATCTTTGTAGGGCATCTTTGCTGTTTTTCTTTAATTAAAAAATATAGATCTTGTCCTGAAAGTTAAGTTTCAAAGAGGCTACTTGTGTAAGTGAAGAGCAACCATTCTATGATTCTGTGTTAAAGATGTCCCTGCTCACTGAAGGGGAGTTGGACTAGATGACTTTTAAAGGTCCCTTCCAACCCAAAGCATGCTATGATTCTATGATTCTAATCTTCAGAAATTATGGTATGGCTAAATTATGATTCTTGCTAAGATTTGTCAATGTGTCTAACTAACCGTGAGCTTCTGAGCCTTCTAAGGACTACACTGAAATTGTCCACGCACTTACACAGGCTTTTGTGGGATTGCAGTGTAACTTGTTTAATTCTGTAGAAAACTCAAGCTGTTACAAATTGCCTTTCTAACATCTTATCTATTGGTGTTCCAGATGCGTTTTCTCAACTGTAGAAATGGACGGAAAGAGCCTTCCAAGTCTATCCTAGATGTCGGCGTAGAAGCAGCTATAAGATTCAGTGGATTTGATGAGAAGATGTTTCTAAAAAGAGGAGGAAAGTATGTGTGGAGCAAAGCAGACATGAAACTGGACTGGTAACTCAATATACTGAGTTAGAGCAAGTGCAATACGTAATGAAAATGGATTTGTATATATGTGCATGTATATATGTATCTAATGCTTTTAACTACCCTTAGTATATTATAGAGATTGATATTCAGTATAACTCCATATGTGAATATGTTAAATGCTTTGAGAATGTAGATTATGTTCCTATCTATTGTTTGGTCGAACATTACCAAATACCTTCAGAGCTTTCACATACAGATCTCTGAAATCAACATTCTAGTCCATTGTATGAAGGACATAAAGACAAACAGTTAATATAGTGTCACACAGGAAATTGTTTTAAGATAACACATACGTGTGCATGACAGAAAACAAGCCCAAACCCACACCAATCTCTAAATAAATAGCTGTAATGTAATGACAGGTGAGTGCAAATTTAGCAGGGAACGTAATCTGCCTCGTTCACATGGAAAGGTGGATTGCAGTTCCTAAGTAGATCACAAGAGGGCCAGCTGGAAGTTCTTTGGAACTAGCCCCTGCCCTTTTCAGGGGTACCAGAGGGTCAGAATCTAGGAGTCATTATATGTAATAATGCATTTAAAACTCAATCAATATAAAAAATAGGCAATTTTCATTCTTTAAGACTTAACTGTAAAAGCTCTGTTGTTCTTCCCCCTCTCCATATACACACATGATATTTTCAAAATATTGGGGGATGTAATTTTTTGTACAAATGTATTTTTAGTCATGAAAGAATATTATATTTGTCCTAACACATAGAAGTGCACTTTAACTAATAATGAGTAGCTTCTTACTTCACATTGGCAATAACCTTAGTTTTAATAAATATTTACAGTGAAAACAGTGTTCGCATTTTATTAATAACTTCCTCCATTTTCCTTTTATCTGCAAATATTGAGTTATTATTTTTCTCATATTTTTCTCTCCCCATACATGCAGTTCTGATGAATTTTCCTTCTGAAATTAATTAATACTATGTAGCATGCCTAACGCATATCTTCTGTTGTGTCCTGTCTGTGTTATTCTAATGCTTTTTATGTTGTTAAGCCATGGAATTAGAAACAATGAAATTCATATGTCACGTAACCTTGTTTTAAAGGTTGCTTGGCTGAGTAATCATTCTGGTTTGCTGGTTACAAACATGCAGGTATTATGTGAAACTAATTGGGTTTTGTGATAGCTGTCTCTAATTTTAAAAGCAGGCAGCACCAAAACAGAGAAAAGTAAAAAACCCCTGCAAAACTAATAATCTGATATACTGCTGTCATACTGTTCTTAGTTTTCTGGCAATTGTTATGGATTTCTAATTGCAGTTTTCCAAATTTAACTATTCCCATTATTCCCTTTCCCCCAAAAAAACTAGGTATGAAGGGCACAGGGATAAGCACTGCACAAACCAGAAGTGAGCTGGCCCTTCTAATTCATCCTGTCCATTGAACTCAATGCCTGGACTATCTCACAGGTTTAAATGTTTACAGCAGTTGAGAGCCAGCATGTATTGAATGTACCATGTTGAGAAATTTACACCTTCTTTCATTGTTCTGATAATGCTAGTTGATTTTTTTAAAGAGATTTTTGACAAAAATGTTTTGCATTCACCTAATGCATCTTCAAAGTTGAAGAGAAAAGCACTTAAGTAGGAGCTGCTATTTCTGAGTAAAAGATGGTGCATTTCTGAATACACTGTGAAAATGTGTCCCTTTTTAATTCCTTCAGTTTCTACTTTTAGTATCCTAACTGTTATATATATGTTATATATATGTTATATATACTGTCTCAGTGGTGCTCTTTTGTCTCTTCATACTTTGCATTTTGCAATCACAACACTTCCTAGACACTTATATTTCAGTCTTTTGTTTTCTTCTATTAATACTAAGTGACATTTAAAATGTGGCCCACACACATTAACCCCACAGTCTTTTGGCAGCTGTTTCGCTGACCTCAGTTGGAGTTCTGCCTGAGTAGCAGCTACGGGCAGTACAAATTTATGTAGCTGTGGGGTTTGACTTCCTCTGCCTTCCAATTGCTCAAATGTTAAATCTAGCCTCTTCCTCAGCATCTACACTGCATGATAGAGAAGAAGCATTTTTCTTTGCTGCTGGCTCAGTCCCAGCATGGAGAAAGATTTAATGTATCAATGTACCAGTAAATCTACCAGCTTGCTGCTTCTGCAGAAAATGCCAGCTGTATAACAGCACACAGATGTGAGGTGCACAAACTCCCATTCAGATCCAGAAATACTGTCGTTCTTTGCTTTGAATTTTACTCTGTAAATGGCTATTCTTTTGCTGCAAGAATTCCTCTGTGCCTGGAGAGGAAGCTGCAGAATAAACAAACTGGAGCTGCAAAGATGAAAATACAGTAAAAAAATAAAAATCCACACATTGGAGATGGATTTTATCAGAAGGTTCTGAGTTCTTATCTTAAAAACTTAAGGATTTGAGATTGTCTCTTGCTACCATACATAACTAACAAAACGTTTCTACTCTGTGTGGGTGATATTCTATTCCAAAGGAAATGACACTCATGTACCTTGGAAATGAAGAATTTGATGTAACAGTGTGATAGACAATCATTGAACTTAATAAATTGTTATTTCTATAGGTCTGGGGTTTTTTTTATCTATAAACACAAAACCCATCAGACCAAAAATGAACTTTAGGCTGTAGTTGGGCCTAACTTTCAGCATGGAACTAGAAAAATAATACTGCATTCAAGAGGGCTATTCCCAGGTTTAGAGATCACATATACATTGTGACCGTGAAGAGTCAGGATTTAAATTCAAGTCCTGTAAACACAGATATGCTTAATTGTATTTTCATGTGTAATCTCATAGTACTGCAGCTAAACACTTGCTAAAGATGATGAATTGGGAAGGAATGTACAGTGTAGTTAACTAGTATTATGCAGCTGTTTGTAAAATTTGTAGAGAATGTGTGTTTGGGAGAATGACATCAGTTAAAATTATGAATATACCTTGCATAATGAGCAAAACTGTCATTTAAGGTGCATTTTAAGATGCTGTCTTTTTCAGTGTGAAGGATGCTGATATATTTGAATGTTACAAATGATTTTTAAATGATAGTGTCACGTAATTAGTGCCAAATATTTAATGAGTATGTTGTACATTTCAATAAATGTTTCTATTTTTTCAAGTTTGCTTGTGATTTTGTGTTTTTTTAATTATTATTATTATTTATTTATTTAAATTACCCAGAGCTATACTAGCAGAATTTGTGACTGCATTCACAAGAGACCTGTAATTCTGGATGCAGTCTGCATTTAGCAGAGGGGGCTGCTTGCCTGGTGCCAAAGGCAGCATCTAGGCTGAAAAGGAGAACAACAGTGGTGATTCTCCTTGTGATGAAAGCATGTTACAAGCTTGCGTGGACTGGGCTGTGCTGGGAGAAGACAGTTAAAATACATTGTGCTGTTCAGATGATGACCATTGTCAAAGACACGACTATCCGTAAATATCTGAGGATAAAAATACTATCTTCTGTTATAGTAAATGGA
Source organism: Actenoides hombroni (assembly GCA_024336885.1). NCBI lineage: Eukaryota > Metazoa > Chordata > Aves > Coraciiformes > Alcedinidae > Actenoides > Actenoides hombroni. The sequence goes on from WUAM01000287.1 coordinate 79,003,591, forward strand.
GAAAAGGTAGCCAGTTCAGTGGAGTAAAGACAAGCATCTTCTCGAGCTCATCTCCTGTCTTCAGGCTGCGCTATAAACTCTTGTACTAGACAACCTGAAATTGAGCTTTCCACGGGAATTGGTTTGTGTGTGATGGGAGGCTTAGGTTTTTCCCCTCCTTTGCCAGTTTTTTTTTCCTGTACATTCTAGTGAAGGTGCCCAGGAGCAGAGCTGCAGAAAGTTGCGTCACGCCTCCTGCCCTCCTCCCCCGACCCCCGGACTCTGCCAGCTGCCCCCAGGGGCTGCCGTGTTGTGCCACCCCTGCTGCGGTTCGGGCAAGGGCGTAAGCTGGGTTTTACTAACTCAGACAGACGGCTCCTATTCACCTCCCCAGCTCGCTGTTTTCCTTTTCTTGTCTCCGCGCGTTACGGAAGAAACCCGGTCGCCGCTCCATATGTAAACCAACAACAGGAAAACAGCTGTTTCTGCTAAACAGCGCTTGCAAGACAGCCGTGCCCATCATGGTTTCCTGACGTCTCCCTTCTTCCTTCCCCTCCAAGCAAGGCAAACCCTTCTGCACCAGCAATCCCCCATTGTTTCTTTCCTGCCGCTGAATGACCTGCCGGGCCGGGGGCATCATACGAGGGAAACCCGAGATGCGATTCCTTAAAATAAATCAAAAAACCCAGACACATGGGAAAACCGGCGGCGCGGCACGGCACGGCACGGCACGGCACGGCACGGCACGGCACGCCGCCTCTCGCACCAACGCAGGGAACACGCCCGGCGCTGCCAAGCGGGAAATCCCGGGATCCCCGCGCCCGCCAGGCCGGGAAGCGCCTCCCGCCGACGCCAGGGGGCGCCGCCGTGCCTGGCGCGGCGGAGCGGGGCGGCCGCTTCAAAGAGCGCGGCGGCGGCGTGGCGGTTAATGGCGCCCGCCCCGCTGCGGGCGCGCCCACCCCCGCCCCGTTCTCCTCCTCCTCCTCCTCCGCCGCCGCCCCCGCCTGAGAAAAACCCGCGAGCGGCGCCCGCCGCACGCATTCAGGCTCCGCGGTTGACGGCGCCGCGGGGGGTGGAGACCATGCCTGGGGCGGCGGCGCCCTGCCGCGCCTCCGCTGGATAGCGCGGGGCGCCGGGCATCTTCCGCGGGCCGCCCCGTGCCGGCAGAGGCTGGAGCGGCAGGGTAAGGCGTCCTGGGAAGCGGGCGGAGGGAGAGGTGCGGCCCGGAGGTGAGTGTACCTCCACCGGCATCAGCCGAATCCCGGGGCGGTCGGGGGTGTCCCCGGTCCCCACCGCGGCGGAGGGGTAGCGGGAGGAGGCGCCGAGGCGCGCCGCTCGGCACCCGCATCTCCTTACGTAAAGAGCTTTGCCTGCTGCTTGCCGCGCCGGGCGGCAGGCGCACATGCTCGTCCGCGGGCTGCAGGCCTCTTCCGAGGGGTGCCGTTAGGGCAGAAACAACGGTGTTTTTGCCTCCGGTGGCTCTCTGCGCCCGGGGGGATGCCCCCGGCACCCAGCGCCCCCCGCCCCGGTGGGTGCCCCTTCGCCGGCCGGGGGGTGTTTCTGTACGAAGCGGTGAGGCGCTCGGTTTCGGGAGCGGTACCTGGCTGTGAGGAGGGTAGGGCAGGTCCCAGGCTGCCTCTCAGGAAAGGCTGCTGCTGGCGGTACGGCTTCCAGCGGGTGTTGTCGGGCACGTAATGAAAGCGTTTACTAGCACTCGCGTGTTTTCTGTTCTATGATTTCCATAAATAAGCTAAAGCTTCTTAGAACAGTTCGGCGCCTTGGAGCGCAACAGCCACTCTTCGAGGGGCTGAATATAATAAATAAAGGGGTGTGGATTGACATCCACAGCCAATGTTCTCAGATACAAGTGGTGTGCGGTCTGTGGAGAAATTGATTTATCTGGGTTGCAGGAGTGGAAAAAGTAGGAATAGGAGTCCGTTATTTCGTGCTTGTATGTTTTCTATTTTTTTTGTTTGTTTGTTTCCTTGCTGTGCTGAAGACATGCTACCGTTGAGGTTTTTTTGAGGTGTTGGAAGAATCCATATGTATAATGAGGTTGCTTTCCCAACCCCCGGATTCCCAATGTCTTTCAAATCAAGAATATCCTGTTCCTGAAAAATCAACCTCATCATTCTGGTTTTATTGCTTCTATAGAACTGGAATAGGGACCGTCAATGGGGCAGACTGGTGGAATAAGATACGAGCTGTTGAATTTCCGCTTTATTCTTGGAAATACTGTCATTTGTGCCCTGGAACATGTTATTCCCTGTTCTACAACAAGCAAGAATGATGATTTATAAATAGAATCATTTGTTTATATTGTTCTGTGTAGCCAAACAACTGTTTACATTGTGAAATAGATGTTTAGTTTCACATTAGCTTATCAGCGCTGACCCAGGAGTGTCTACAGTTGAAGTTACAATGTTCTTCGGCAGAGTACTACCGGAGAGATTGTATCAGTAGTTTAAAATCCTGGTTGCCGGCCTTTCTGTTTGCTTGCGTGTGAGTCTCTTAGACGTGAGATGTAGTGAAGGGGTGTGGGGTAGAAGGGTGTGTGAGGATGTGGTGTGATGAGGGTCAGGCAGATTTGTGCCTTTAAAGAAACTGCTTTGTTTGTGCTCAGGATGTTGCAGTATGGCAGAGTTTGGCTGTCTCCTGGTAATGTTTGGGCATCAGTCAATGTGACTTGAGTTGAAGTTTGTTAAATATCTAAGAGAAGCAAGGTCAAGTGAGAAAAGTAGTGGTGATGAAAATATTTACATTTGCTTAGGAGCTGCTTAAAGAAGACAGGATTTTCTGTTTCCAGGATGAAGTTTATGCCTTTACCCCCTCCTTTCCTTGGCCATCATGTTTTATTATCCTCTCACCCAATCCATATATACTTTTTTTTATGAGAGGGGAAACCATCTGTGATGGGAAATACGAGCACAATAATAGATGTTTCAATCTGATATAACTGTTTTGAATGAACCCTTTAGATAAAGGGTTGGTTTTCTCTGCTTTCTAAATCACCCTGATTCCTATTCTAGGAACTGCCAGATGAAATCATGTGTTTATCATATGCAAACAGGTATTACAGATATTTGCCCTTGAAGCACAGCATTATAAGTTATATTCATTTACTATCAGGATTTTGCATATTTCAGTATTTTAAGGGTTTTTTTTTTAATGGCTATATTTGCTTAACTGCTTTTGTTTCTAATGTCTTTTCTAGTACTCTACATTCCAAGTCTTTGTCACATTTTCTGTGGGGTTTTTTTTTGTAGTTTCTGATAACTTTCCTTTCAATTAAGCCAAAGGACAAGGCTGCTGTCTTAACCGTGAGTTTTGGCTGCAGTGCTATACTGGGGGTATGAATGGCTTCAGTGTGTCTGCTGTATTTACAAGAATGCTCTCATAGGCTGGCAGAAAACTGTTGTTTGCCCTCCCCGTGCTGATTCAGGGAAAATAACTCTGATCATCCTGCAGCTTGATCTGCACACTTAGATCCTTTCTCTCCTAGAGACCTGATGTAGCAGGCAAATCAGAACATGTTATATTTTTCACCATGTTTCCTGTGTAGTAGTATTCATAGTTAGGCAGTTGAGTTAGTAATGTGTAGTTTGATTAGGAGATTTGTTTTCAACTGCATTCCTTTTTGTATCTTGAAATACAAAAAGGAGAAGGAAAACAGATACAAACCAGTCCACCACTCTGAAAGGCTTAGCAATTCTGCTGTGTCTAAGTTAGGCTGTGGTCAGCTGTTCTTTCTATAAGGATCTTTTTCTACTCTGCTTTGCAGAAATGAGATCATAATATTCATCTTTTTCTGACCTTTTGAAGGAGATCAGACAAAAAGATCATAATGATATTTTCTATTTTTCACTTTTGATGACTGGGAGGAGCTGTTGAAAGTACACTTGCTCCCCTGGCTGCCTGCTGCAAAGTGATGGGAAAGACTTTTTTATTTCATAATCAAGTGAGATGAAAAATGCTTACACTTTTTCTGTGTAGGCAGTCAGTGAATACTGGAGCTAGCAGTGCTTGTACAAAATAGGTTTTCAAATAGCTTGATTGTTTGCTGGTGGTGCCATTATGGTGGTGACACCATAGATGTCCTATCTCAAAAAAGGCTAATGAAAATGAGGAACAGAGAAAGTGAACCAGTGTGTCTGGTTGGTTTATTTCCTGTGAAGGGGAGGAAAGAAAATAAATCTCATCAGATGATTCTAGTCTTGGCAAGACAATGTTATTTCCTTCTTACAGCATCATTTCCAGCTTTTCATTCAAAGAATAGCAAAGGAGTGGTAGCTTGTTACATTAGAATACTTTGCTGTTATCCTGCAGGTACCCCTATGACAGTTTAGTACAACTACATGCTGTTTGTATTGAATGAAAATTACTTGATTACTTGTTTGAAGAAATAAACTAAAGCTTACTTAATACATTTTTTTTCTACTGTATGATATCCAAAGGATCATCTGAAATACATAGCAGTGAAGATGGGTCTTGCAGACTGTCTGGAAAATAAGTTTCTGACTTACCAGGTTCAGGAATAATTATTTTTTTTGCTACATACAAATGCTCAACTTTGTTTGCACTGATCACTGCTTTGCTTGTGAGCAGATAGGTTCCAAAGTTTTGGAGTCATTGTATTTATTCTTGACTTTCACTTGAAAATTTTACTGACTGTTCTCTGTCTGGACTGTTTGGATTATTTCCTGTTGTCATGACTCCATTATGATCTATGATCTGTCAATGTTATCACTGTGGTTCTTGGAGAAAGTTTCAGCTGATCTGCCTTCATCTCAATGCCAGCCTCTGGTAAATAGGTGATATACAGCATAAGAATTGGATAATACCTGACAACTGTTGTAAGCATCCAACCCTTGTGGAGGACTCTTACATTTAGCTAGAGAGGAATATGAAGATGAATTTATGAAACTGTATTAAGGCAACAATCCATTATTGTCCCACCATAATCTGTTACATGATCAGCTTCTATATATTCTTTCCGCTATTGCTGTTTACCTGCTTATTTGCATTTTATTGCTGTTGAGGATCCATAGAGAGGGAACCATGTGTGGATTTCTTCTTCCTGCAGATATTAATCTCCTTTTATATACAACTATATATGTGTATATATACACATATATAAAATGTTATATAGAATTTTAGAAGTTATATAATGTTACATATGTGTAAAATATTTTTTACCCTTGAATTTCTCTGAACAATGTCTGGTAGAGAGCAGATCTGGCAGAATTGTCAAAAGTGATTGTATGCTGTCCCACGCACACTGGCTTTCCTGAAGCACTTGTCATTATGACTTCTGGTGTCTTTTTCTCTACACATTGCCCTCGAGCATCCTCTCCAGATTTGGGTATGAAATGAAGCTTTCATTTTGTCAAGTGATGCAGCTTCCTTATCTTGCAGATAATTGGTATGCATAGACTGTGGCAGACTTGTGCAGCCTTCTCCTGATGGGGTAGAAGTGGTGAGGAAGCCAGGTTATCACTCATCATAGAATCAATAGATGGTTTGGGTTGGTAGGGGCCTTTAAAGCTCATCTAGTCTAATTTCTCCCTGCCATGGGCAAGGCTATCTTTCACTAGATCAGACTGTTCAAAGCCCCATCCAGTCTGACCTGGAACACTTCAAATAGGGTGGTTGGACTAGATGCTCTTTAAAGGTACCCTTCTAACTCAAACCATTCTATGGCTCTTTGAGGAACCAGGTGCTGTTTCCTTTTTTCTGCTATTTAGAAGGATCTTTCTGGCAGATGAGTCTTTCTCTTCTTACTATAGATGAGCTTGGTAGATGACTGTTGAAGCTGCACATGCAGGTGTGATCCCCTGTGTGGCCCTGAGCCTGCAGTATGGCCAGATGCTCTTACTTGAAGAGTTTTTGGGAAATGCCTAGCTGTTGCCAGGTACTCAGGGGTGTTACGTGACATCAGGCCCTCCCAGGAGGAACTCATATTGTTTTCAGGCAGGGCTGCCTGCACACACTGACCATGTAGGGTAGCTGTGCTGGCCTTGGAGTGTAGAGCCTGCTCAAATGCCTCCTCCCTGGAGCAACAGAAGAGGTCATGCTGTATTGATTAAGGCAATTGCATTTTTCTGGAACTGATTCTTTAGACAGTGTATGACCTTTAAGGAGGAAAATAAATGTTGTTTAACTCTGTTTCCCTTCTATGGCTACTAAGGAAACGGTTTTCCCTTCATCTCTCTATACCCATAGTAAGAAATACATCTACCGTGACAAAGTGAGAGTGGTGGTCAGGCTTATGTCTCTCCAGTGTAATCTTGTAACAACAACTGCAAATTCAAGATCAAGCTATTTGCAGTCAGTGTATATGTATTTTTAGCCTGGTTTTCTGAGGAAATAGTGACTGCATGCAACTCACTCTGTGAAGGACTGTCTTTTGCTCTCACCCTTTATAACCTTTAAACATTTTGACCAATTTCAGTTGCATTTGCGAGAGGGGTAGAAGCTTATCTCCAATAAACCTACAAGTTTTCTGGCAGCAGGCAGCCTAGGCAGATGGAAAGATGCCTGCTGAAGGAGAGACCGCAGTCTGAACTCTTCTTACAACTTTGACACACATTCCTAGGAAACTGGATTTTACTGGTTCAGTTGCTTATGAATCAACTTATATTGTGCTTCTATCTTTTGACCATATCTCAAATTAGACTGTCACTTCCTCTTTGGATATTTTTGTAACAATTTTGATTATGGAGGAAGAACAAGTGTTTAGTCTGTAGCCCCAAATAACTTTCTGATACTGAAGAAACTGCATGGTGAGAAAGGAAAGGCTTAGTGTTTTTTTTAAACATTAATATATGATGAACAGTATTAGAATAGATAACATTCTCTTTATGTAAATTCCCTTTTATCAAAATAATTATTTTAACTTTCTTTTATTCTTTTATTAAATTTATCTTGTAATAGCAATTCTTTAGACACCATAAACCTCTAGGATTCTTCTAGTTGTCTTTGTATAAAAATTGTTCTCTGAATGGAGCATATTACTTGATAGGACACAAACTGAAACAGTTCAGCCTTATTTCTGTATTTCTTCACTGCATTTGTTTTGCATAAACATGGTCTGTGTGACACTTTCAGTTAGCTGATAATTTTTGCACATTGATAACTGTTGAATACATCTTATGATTTTCTGTTGTTTCTTCATGCTGATTTGATTAATGATGTACCATCATCTTCTTTCATTTATAATGTATTTCCTGTCATGTGTTTGGAGCCTAGAGAAGAAATCACCTACACCTACTTTCTTTAGATTATTTATGCATTATTTTTACCTTTGTGCACTGTCCATCCTTTTGTGGAAAAAGTGCTGACTAAATGTACGTTTTGAGAATGTGTAAGATGTGTTAATTTGTGGAGAGGCAGTCTATATTTAAAATTTAAAAAAAACCCAACCAAAACCACAAAAACAATCCAAGTGTTTTAGTAAAGCTTTCAAAATTTTTCTCCAGTGCTCTTTGTACTTCTCATATTTGTTGACATCTTGGACTTTGGAAGGTTTGCAGGTGACATTTTTCTCTCCTTCAGTTTACTAGGTTATGCTTGTGTCAATCATTGTTTTCTAGCTCTGTGTGTGTAGATTTCTAGCAAAGATGTAGTGATGATATCCACTAGGTTTCTCAAGCTGCAGCTGAAAAGCTGGGAGAGGTAGAATAGCCATGGTCATGGCTGTAGGATGCGTGTTCCAGTTCAGGTGGTGCCCATTGCATCCTGAGGTTTTGTCTCAGCTGATTCTCAGGACCAGAGCCTGCTGGGTTCTGGCTTGCTCCTAAACCCAATCTGGGGTCATAGCTGTTGTGCCTCATATAAGCTGCAGGTAAAACAGACCAGGCAACTTCCTATTAATCACCAGAGCTGAAATCTGTAAAGGCTGTTAAGCTCAACATGGTGGTGAACTTTGTAGTTGCTATAGGTGTTGACACCAACCACTTCCTAAGGGTGCAGTGTGTGTTGTCTCATCTGCAGCTCTGGTAAACAGTTCAAAGCTGTGTAAGTTCATGGCTTTTGCTCTGCTTATACTCACCTGCAGGGTGTAAGTTTATCTGGAGGCTCCAAGCTAATTTGTTTTTCTTTATCTTGTGATGTGTCAGTCCCTGGCCTTGGGCAAGGTTATGTTGGGAGCATTTGTGCTGTGCAAGGCTTGCACTAAACAGTGCTGCTGACCCTGGCATCTGTCCATGCTGTTGTTGGCTCTGGTATGTCTATTTGGTTGTGCCCTGTACTTTGGATCCACGTGGCTCTGAGGGAGCTGTTTCTCCACAGTGCGAGTTCATCCTCCCTTCCTTTGCGGTTTCTCACCTCTGGTGCTTGCCTGAGTAAATGCTGCTGGAGCTTGGCTTACATCAAATTGCTGCTGTCACTGAGCATCAGCTGTGGTGGTGTTTAGAATATGTAACCTCCCGTATTTATCTCCTTTCTTCCACGATGTGATGTCTCACTGGAACAGCATCATTGGCCACATACTTTGCATGAATTTTTGTCTGAAAATCCATTCTTACATATTTTTACTAGTGACTGCTGAAGATAAAATGTATGTTCTTGCTTGTTTTACTCTCCCTTTTGCATCTGTGAAGAGGCATTAGTAGGCTGATAACCCTCTTCTCTCTTTTTCTTCCAAATTGACGTTGCCTTTGAAAAATCTCACTTCTGAGGGAGCAGCAATGTAGTTCTAGCTTCAGTTCACGTTAGATATTTAGCTTAAAATCAAATTATGACAAATCCTTAGATGACTCATAAATCCGAAGAATGTGATAGTCTTTTTAGCAGGCTGTCAGTTAGCACTAAATATTTTCACCAGTCACTTCACATTTCCATTAGCTCCTTAAACAGCTGAAATTCACAGATTTGAATGAAATATAATGTTTATGGCTGTGTTCCCTGCCTTTCAGTTTAGACTGCTGCTATGAAGCTTTATTATAGTTACAGGTAAATGTGTTTTCAGGGTTTGCTCTTTATTGTGAAGATTACTGTTTTTGTTTTCTCATGTGAAAGGTGTGTATGGGTGTTCTGGGGTTTCTTTGGTTTGGTTTTATTTTTTCTCTCCTCTATTACTGTACCTGTCTCCAGGTGAATGCAGGCCTGTCCTTGTTACTTTCATTAATAGGAGTCATTGCTTTTGGGTGGGGTGATTCAACATAGCTGCCAGTACAAGGAAGAGTCAAACCATTATGTCTCCTCATCATGCTAATAATAGTGATGTATCTTTTTTTCTGGCAGGCAATGCTGCTGCTAGTGGCAGCTTCAGGAGACATCACTGGAAGGGCAGCAGGGTCATTCAGGATCTCAACTGTTTCCTCTGACCTTAGTATCTTTTCTCATACAGCTTCATATGTCACACACTGAGACTGAACCATTCTTCTCATTGAAATAATTGCATATTTCTCACTGTGGTATCAACTAATTCTGATTCTGAACTGTGGAAGAGGGGTGAAGACGGTGCTATTTTTTTTTTTTTTAAAACCAAAACCCAACACAACAGTTTTTATGCTGCCCTTGACAGAAGGTTGCCAAAATTACAACTTGGGAAGTGTCTGAAGAGGGTCTGAAGCAAGCAAAGAAAATAACCTTTAAGTACAACTTAATTGCTTCAGAAACAGCAGCCCTATCTTTTCCCTGTGTAACTGCCTGCTTGTAAAACTGCTAGGAAGTCAAAATGTCCCATTCCCTCACGTAGCAAGGCTGCTCATCCACCATCTGGAAGGGGAAAGGGAAAATCAACACATACAGGAGAAGGCTATGGGGTCAGTGTTTGTGTGATAGAAGACAGCAGCTTAAAGGACATACTGAGAATTACGTGAAGCTAAAAGGGAATAGCCTGCCTCTGAACATGTATTTGGAGGTGGTGATAAGGAAGACAGGAGATATCTGCTCTCTGGAAAGTTGCTGAAAAGCTGCAGGAAGTTAGCATCTGACCATTAGCAAGTAGATCTTTCAAGAAACATTTGTGAATGTTCTTTATAGAAGCTGTAGACCTGAGCATAGATGTTTTATATTAGCCAAAGTCTTTGTGTCTGCTGTTGATATGTTCCAGTGCTTTAGTGGGAGCAAAGCAAAGGTTTCTCCACAAGATCCCTTCCAGACATTCATCTGAGTTTTGATTTTTTCCATTTAGTGAAAATATGCATAACTCTAGTACTTGAAAATGGTAAATGCTGACAGTAAGAAATAATTTAAGACTTGATGTTACTATTTGGTATGGACATCTTATTTTTGAATACATCAGATAGAAGCACATCATGTTTTGATGCATTTACAAATGCTCAAGAGGCCTTTATAATAACAGTGTCGTCTTTGATTGCATCATTATGTGCTTAGGGAGTCTAAGTGCCAAATTGACTTTCTCTTAAATTGAGGTGGCTCCTGCCATTTAAAACTAATATATACCTACAGTGATGGGAAGTCTGCAGGAATAAGAGATTCCCTGATTTGTCTGAGAACTTTTTGCTAAATATACTGTTACTGTACTTCTCTAAAACAACAGTTATTTTTCATAATAATAATATAAAAAACCTCCTCCAGTCTCAGTTTTTTTCTTCCTACTCAGCAGCCACTCAGTACACTGAAACAAGGAAACGAGGATATTTTGAAATAGGGATACTTTGCATAGATTTCCAAAAATACTTGCTGTTTTTAATGTTGACATTTCCTATGGATGTTAACAGTTAAGTAATATAATGGAACTGTCAAAGAAAACAAGATACGAGTTCCTCAGAAAAGAATAATGTAAATATAGTTTTCCTCTCACTTCAGTATGCTTTGGCAGATGTCAGCTATTCTGGGGAAGTACCACATATGCAGAGCACGCAAATGTAAAGAGAGTGAGTTCAGGGCAATCTGTCTCAAAACGAACAAGAGGACTGGGCATCTGCTGGTACATCTTAAAAGTGTATCAACGCTTAATGTGTAAAGACTTGGTGTGTCTGTAGATAAGTGAGCAATACTGTATGACTGGAAAGAGAAGTATTTGAGAACCTTCTCAGAGGATTGTCTGGTGATAACCACAGAGGTAGACAGGCTGAATGAGGGGCCTTTGGTTACTGTGGTGTTATGAATTACAGCATTGCCTGCCATACTATAAATGAGTACACAGAGAAGGGTTGTGCACCCTGTATACAGAGATGTATTTTCCTTCCTGGCAACACTCGTTCGGATCATTCCCATCTTCTTTTATGCTTTCTTCTTGTGATTTCCTGG
>WUAM01000287.1:79014889-79041573 GCA_024336885.1 Actenoides hombroni
TCTTCTTGTGATTTCCTGGGGGGGGTGGGGGTGGGGGGGTGAGGGGGTGGGTTGGCTTGGTTTTGAAGTTACATGGGAAACTTGAGGCATACAACTGAAAATAAATTGCATATCTAATTCCCCTTTCCATCAAAGGACCATAATCCTCTCTTAACTGATACAGAGCCTTTGGTAATTGCGCTGACACAACACAAGATACAGGGGAAGCGCACTGACAATCACTGTACAGTTCTAATCCAACAGGTATAGGGAGAGCAACCCCACAAAGTTCTGGGGATATAGAGAATGTATGGTTTGGGATAATGCTATTATATCAGTTTCTTCTGAAATCCTATTTTACCTTTCTTGGGGCTGTTTAGCTCACTGCCAGTCAGCAGTAATCAAACCTTTTCCAAGTCTCTCCATCTGGCTGCAAACTATACAAAAGGCAGTTGTACCTCTGTACCTCTGTCATGTGTTGTGTGGGTATTTTATGGCCTGAAAGCATTTGTGCTGTTTCTCTTCATCCAGTCAATCTCTTGAGCGCTTAAATTTTGAGGGGAAATGTAGATGTTTCAGGACTGCAAGGATGTGAATCTAGGGAATTTAAAATGGCAATTTCCATCATTAAACAAACAAGCCATTACCATTTTTCCAGTAAAATGCTTTGTGTTTCAAAGTATCTGAGATGAGCAGCAACTTCTGTGACTGACTGTCAAAATGAGGTCAGGTTAAATCTGTGTGGAATTCTAGGTCAGGTTGAATCTGCCCTTAGACTCCTTTTTAATTTCTCTTTAGTACTTTAAGTGAGCAATAGCTTTAAGTAATATTTGCAAATGGAGGAAATAAAAAATGGTTTTATGTTCTCATACATATCTGAGGGATGGGTAGAAATCTTCCAAAATTCAGACTTTTTTACACCATTGGATATTTCCATCGAAATCACAGTCAAATTGTTAGAATATTTTTCCTTAAATTATAACAGCAAGCCATGTCAAAAAATCACCCATTATTAAGACTGTTCAAAGTGGTGTGATATGCCTACATCTCCCTTTTTGTAGGAATCCATACAATATTTCATCAACTTTACTGCATTTGAAGATCAACTGGAAGGATTACAAAACCTTCCCTACTAAGATAAATATGAAATGCTGATCTAATTAACATCAGATTTTGATTGCTTGTTCTTCATTGGAGGGGAAAAATAAATATAGGGAAGACATTTTCCATTCCAGCTTCTTAATGAGTAGGGGGGTGTGTGTGTGTCTATGTGGAGTTATCTTGCCATGCAGGCTTAGTTGTGTGTGCTTTTCTATTGCACGTGTTATAGTACACCTGATAGTTAAATCCAAGTTAAGAACACCTCTTCTTACAAATCTAAAATGATAAAGCTTCTTTTGCAAGTGCATCCAGGAGTTAGAGTATTAATATCTGTCAGGTTCAAAGCAACGCTAATAATTAAATCTTCTAGCCTACCATGTTAGAAATGTTATATATTTCCTGTTTCCAGCATACAGTATGTCCTGTATTACTATGAATTGGTCTATTAAAATAGCTTTTATCACTGTACTTTGAGCTTTTCTGTCTTCATGAAATCATGTAGATGCTTTCTGTAAAAAGCCTTTAAAGAGCTTCCCACATCTGATCTGATAAAAAAACATCTTGTTGTCATGAACCAGCCAGATGACTAACTGTTCAGCTGCGGTAACCTGAATAATGCTTGCCAAAAGAAAATTATGTGGGATATGTAAACCTGAGGGAAGGAGAGGAAGGACTGTGGCACGTGGTAGCTTCAGACACTGCTCCAGGGAGCCCATGGGAATTTCACCTCCTGGCTTGAATGACAGCATAACTAGGCTGGCACTGCACAGCAAAGAGCTTTACCCAAGGCTTGTATGTGCTTCTCTCTTCACTAAACTGCACACTTAAATTCAGCTTAAGTGTTTCAATATGTAACTCTATATAACCTCCCTGGCACAGGGATCAGAGGACTTCAGTTTGTTTGTGGCCCATAAATACCTTGCATGGTAGAATTTTCCTTTGACGGGTGTGCCCTTGGCTGCTGTGGGAGCTATCACTGCGGAGGGATCTCATCTTTCACCATGCAGCTCTTCCCTCTTTCTGTAGGAGTGATAGTGCAGGACTGTATGAAATGCAGCCTCCTGACAAGGGTAAGGAGGCTGGTGAGGACATCACAATTTGCAGAATCACACATTGTCACCACTGTAAGTAACAGTGAGAATCCAAAGTTGAAATTCCTTCTTGTGCATATAACCTGTCAAACTTCATCCTTTTTCCCGTGTCCTCTAGCTTTTGTCCTTTTGTCCTTGGGCCCTGTGGCTGGCAGGCTACAAGCTGCATCAGTGGCTCTGACAGGATGAAGTGGAGGGAGATGAATTTCACAGCCATTTATGCCTCCTAGCTACTCTTGGCTGACACAAAAAACAGATGAACCATGGGCTGTCACACATATAGAGCAGATCCCACAGCCTTTTTTTCTGCATCTGTCACTGGTCCTGTGCTGAGCCTGCCATAGGTTTCCTAATTCTGCCTGTCAGCTTGTGGCTCTGTACAATAGAGCTTTTTTGTTAGGAAAACCATTACAGCACGTCAGCAAAAGCACGCTGGGTGAATGGAGCAGCAGCTGACTGTGAAATATAAACAAGTAGATATCTGTGGGAAATAAGCTGGCAATCAAGATGCTCCATGACTGGGCCTAGACCAGACACTGCTTAACATTTTCTTTTGTAAGACAGAAGCTCCCCCCGCCAAAGCCGATGATGGTGTTTACCGGTCTGTAATTCCCAGATTTTAATGATAAGTGAGCAGTCACAAATAATGATTTCTTTCTTTTTAGTGAGTAAAACCAAAGGTCAGTATGCAGGGTGTGGCTGAATGCAGGCAAGAGTTCTCAGTAACAGGTTTTCTGGACATCTGTAGCATGGCAGACGGCATCCTGTAAAGCAGCAGCTCTGCAAAAGTATTGGGTATCAGGCTGGATACAGAGCTTTTAAGTTACCAGTGCACTATGTCCTGGTTTGAGTGAGAACAATTCTGTTCAGTGATTTTACTTTTCAATTAAGTCTCTTCTAAGTAATGGGACTTTCTTAAGTTAACTACATATTTTTGCAGTGTTTCCCTCTAGCAGGGATAAAGCTCCAGTTTAGAGTTACTACCAAGGATTAATGTGCAAACCAAGGTCACTGCTAAACCTTGTGTACCACATTGTGGGGTGCAGCAAGTAGAAGGACTCCCCTGGGGACAGGACAGGTGACCCTGAGATGACCAATGAGATTCCATCCCATATGTATCATATTCAGTATAAAACTGAGGGATCATGAGGGTCAAGCTCCCTTCTTCAATGGCCAGCATCCAAGGAGGACTCTGTCCTTTCTGCCTTCAATCTTGACCCCTGTGTTCCTGAATCTAGTTCCAGAATCCGGCTTCTGAATCCAGTTCTCATCTACTGCTGAGTTCAGTCTGGGTCTTCCCCAGTGCGAGCTCCACAGCATTGGTGGTGACAGTGGGGTTGGGTTCAATACTGGCTTTGTGTATTTGTATATATACAATTTTATTATTATTTTCATTAAAACTGTTCCAGTTTTCTTATTTAATCTGTAAGTCTCTCTTCTGTATTACCTGTCTCTTACACTTTGGAGAGGGGTTAACAGAGAGCATCTGTTATAGGTCTAGCAGATGGCCCTGACTCTAAACCTTGACACACTGTTGCAAGGAGAGGAAAGAGGGCTAATTTAATCCTTGGTTAATGATATTTATGAAAGAAATTTTTTTCTCTTTGCAGAACATTACTGGCAGTAATACTCAAATTCTGTGTCTGGTCCTAATTTTCACATCTTTAAAAGGTCTTTTGAAAACCTCCAGGAGGCATAGAAAAAGAGCCATAGGAATTATTAGTGATGAAAAATTCCTGCTAGTGATTTAATGTGGAAAAGGTGGGGTGTGAACAGCTTTTATGTTGGTTTGTTTGTTTGTTTTTCTGCATTTGTGTTGTTTGTAATTATTGGATCCCTCCAGATAATTTTAGGACAGACTTCATCTCATCTAAAGACAAATGTCTAAAATTGGTCAGATGGGTTGATCTGTCAGGTCCCTTTCTGTGAGATAGTGCTGTTGATGATGGAGGACAATGTCACTTGCTGATCAGAAGTAGGTAGCTGTTTCTTAAAAACTGGTAAAAAATGATCAGGAGAAAATAGGCTGAGAAGGGTATTGAAATTACAAAGAAGGAGTTTTGGTTTTGTGTGGCTGGTTGTGTGCTTTTTGTTTGTTTGGCTGGGTTTTTGTGTGTGTGTTTGTGTGGCTTTTTGTTGTGTTGGTTTTGTTTTTTTCCCATGAATTAAATAGCAGAATAGAGTTTAAATTGCAAGATGTCATGCAGGGGAGATGACCATTGCTTATGTCCCTTCAGACATACTTCTCAAAGTCAATTTTTATTGGTTGAAGACCAAGAAAAGGAGGAAGATCTCAAGTGCTTGAATTAGCATTTTAGTTTTAACAGATCAGAAGGAAAAGACTGCATTTTATATATATTATGCGCATTCTTTCTACAGGATTTAAATGTACAGGTTCTTGTTGAATATAAAGACCAGCCTGCAGGCTGGGGGACTGGCAGGATCCTGTCTAATTAAGGAAGAGCCTCTTGGGAAAGCCTTGTGTGGGAGGGGAGATAAGAGGTTTGTCTGGCTCTGTGTAGAGCTTAACCTAGTAGCTGGATATCTCCAAGGAAATGTCAGAGGAGGATTGAAATTTCCAGTTTAAATAAGGAGAGAAGGGCTTGCATAGGAGGTAAATCTGTGAGGTTCCTCTGTGGAGAGGATAACTGATTTTTTGTGGCTGAAAGAGATTGCCCAGGAGCAAACAAAAGGAGACAAACACTGCTGATAAAAAAGGGAAATGTTTCCTCGGGACTTCTGCTTTGGAAAGAAAGAAGAGGGCCCCAGGAAGGCAGCGCTGGTGGAGCAGTTAGTGAAGTGCTGAGTGAGGTGCTGGCAAGGGCGAGATTTTAAAAAGAAGAAAGAGGTCAGGAGATGCCTGAGTTGGATGAGGCTGATGCAATGACTGAGGGTACTAGCCAGGATGTGTTTTGTGCTAAGGAAGAAGGGCTGGCAGAAGAGCTGGAAAAAATCTGTGGTAGAGCTGTAGGAAAGGAGTTTGTAGGCAGCTTAAACCCTAACTATACTCCATGAGAAGAGACTGAGCATCTTAGCTGTCTTGACAAAAAGGTATCTTGTACTGTCTTTTACTTTTTTATTTCTTATTTTCCTCCTACTACTCCCATTTAGAGAGTGGGAGACATAACTAGAACCACTGGTTGAAGATCTAAATGAAAAGGAGGTGAACAGCTGCAGATCTTCAAACCAGTAAATTGCCCTTCCCACCATTAGAGATAAGTGGTGGATCTTTTCAGCTGTCCAGCTCAAGGCAGGTAATATGCCTGGGCAGTATTTTTTACAGAGTTTTACAAGTTATTTGTCTTGCTTTTCGGGTACTTGGGAAACGGGTAATAATTTGTGGTGTTTAGCTCTCAGTGGACCTTCTGACATTAAGCTGCAGGAAGCTGTTTTGTTATTTTACAAGCAGATATACTGTAATGAAATCAGATTTTGTTTGTCACTTTTTCCTCTTAAAATGTCAAGACAACGTAGGAGGAGGGACATAACACATTTTTTTTTGTCAGATTTCCTAATTTTCAAGCAAGATTTGTGGCAGTAGGAGGGGAAGGTTATAGTGAGGAGCATGTGCAAGGAGAGAAGAGGGAACCTCCTTTTGGTGACATAACTGTTGGGTGAGTAACTGATCAGTAGTCTGGAATGTTACAGTGCATAAGTATATATATGTATATACACACCATATATATGAACTTGTTCAAGTAAAGGTTGCCTGAGCTGTCAGGCCATTTCTGTAACTGGTGTTTTTGGTTGTTATGTGGTTTTTTTGGGGTTTTTTTTTCCCCCTATAATATGGTAGGTATTTTTTCCATATCACATTTCTTTCTAAATGGAAATCAGAGAGAGGAGGAAGAGAATATTGCAGGAATTAAATACTCATATTTAGCAGCTCTAAAGGTTAATACATGCTTCAGTAATTACAAGTATTTTTAACTAACATGTTGTTTAAAACTTAAGGAAGACCAGAATCTTCTGTGTTTGGCTATAAACTAATTTCCAGTTGCATTTTTTGTGGATTTGGTAATGATGGACAGTTTTATGTTAAAAATCTGCATAGTTAGTTTGAGGATGTAGGCTTTCTGAGTATTCATTAGAAAGGAATGGAGCCGATGATTTCCCTTTCATAAATGACACTGTTGGATAAATCTGAAAATGGGAAATAGCTTGAAGTTAAAGTAGGACTCCTGCCAGTTCCTGTGTTCTGAATTCCTTTTCTTTCCTGGCATCTCAGCACATTTATTAAAATGCTCTGCCTACAGAATTATTATGCTCAAAGTGGTGGGCTTTGCATCTTGTTTTGTATGTATACGTTTTCCTGTTACAGTTTCTAGAAATTCTTTAAGTGCATGGAAAGTTGTTGTAGGTCACTGTTGGTTTTGTATGTAACAAGTCCCTGAACCTAGTGCTGGATACAATTTGTGATCCTTCAGAGTGTGTTTGCCTGAAGTTCTGGATCGTGGGGGCTGCAGCTATGTGAGATGATAGTGAAATGTTTTGCTTTGTTCTGTTTTTGTTCTTGTTTTTTTTCCCCAGGCTTGGAAAACTATTGCACTTAAAAAAAAAAAAAATTAAAAAAATAATCTCTTGTGTGATGGAATTGATCTTCCCAAGCTGCTAAGTACAAACTGAGTCAGTAAGTGCAGAGAGTAGAAGAGGGTTAAGAGGAGAATTTTGTATTTCCTCACTGAGACCACTTGTGCCACCACACAATTTTAAGTGGTCATTGGCAGAATGGAGCTGTTAGTTCCAGTTTTAAATAGTCAATCTAAATAAAGTCTGACCCTTACTTATTGTCTTTCAGGCTTGTCTAGCACTACCTTGAGCCAAATTCCTAGACTGGTTGGTGCTTTCTCATGGGATCCCTGTTACTGACAAAGGAGAGATTGTTGTGGTAGGCTTTTGCCTTTACTGTCTTGACAACACTTGGCCTGGGCACAGACAGATGCAGTTTCCAGTGCAGCCGCTCTTTCATAGGACTGTTCGGCCCACAGGAGCTCTGAGTGTGTAACTGTGCCTGGAAGATGGGTTTTGTATTCTTTGGAACTGCTGTTGCATTCCTTCACAAAAATCAAAACCACATTGCCCAAATTACTACAGAGGAGAGAATTTGTCAGAGTTTATTTTTTAATTATGGAGCTCTAGAATGAAAATGGTTGGTTTCTTAACAATTAAATATAGGAAAACAACAAAATCTGCATTCTAGTTAACTTCCTAGTCCAAGCTGCAGAGAAGAAGACTTGTTTTGCTGCAGTTCAATAATGGTCTTCAAAACACAGTTTTATGGTACTGCCTAACAGGAGCTCACTAGGCTTTAGTTTAATGTCATGCAATACTAAATTTTCAAACAGCAGTAAATCTGTACTCCAAATACAGAAGTGAGATAATAAGATGATTTCCTTTTTGACATGGCTACAGTTCTATATGTACTGTATGACAAACTGAAAAAAATAGCACACATTTATCTTTCTGTGTTCCAGAAGGCACTAAAATTCTGTTTAAGTAATTAAAGTTTATCAATTTCTCTGTGGTCTGGAAAAAATTCTCCTGTAAATAGCACTAGAGCTGGAACTGCCGTAGTATGCTTACTATAATACATGGCTATATGCAGAAATAACGACATTTTTAGATTCTTCATTGGACTGAGCTTGTGATTTGCTGTTGGTAGCTTTCCATTTGCACAAGCAATGCCACTCTTACATACAAACATCTTCTGGAAATAGTATTGAAAAGTCATATACTTACAGACTGGCAGATTTTTTTTTTTCTTCTTTTTTTCTTTCTCCTTTCATTTGAAACTCATGTTCTTTCTTGGCTTAATTATCAAAGTGTAATGATATTCTTGTTTAGGTTGGTTTTTTTCTGATCACAGGAAAAAAGCCTCTTGTGAAGAAAGTATGGTCATTCCCACACCAGCTTGAAATTAAGTATTGAGGTTTCAATGTAACAATCTGTATGCTCAGCTTGAGTAACATGTTTTATTGTAGAGAAGTACTGTTTAATAAGCTTTATGCTTTTCTGCTCACTTTTTTAGTACTAAGTGAAAAAAATATTTTTTTATAAGCAGAAAAACAAAAGGGGGGTGGGGGGTGGGGGAGAAGAGATTAAATTTAAACTCCAAATGTCAGATGTTGTTTTCCATATTTCTACAGCTTCATTGCTTCCTTTTTATTTTAACTGGCTGATTTAAAATAACATTTAGATACACAGAATTGAAAAGGATTTATTGGGTCCTTCATGACTTGGACTGTAGATAGTATAATTACTCTCATAAATTTTTTAGCTTACAAGTACTCAGTATTTCTGCTTCCCTTACCTTTGGAAAGCTGTAATAGAAACTTATAATGCATCTTTGATACATAAAACCTTGAAGAAAGCTTCTGTAATAAATATAATAGCATGTTTGTATATGCCTGTCCTTGTGGTTGATAGAGTCTTTTTAGCTTAATTTGTCTCCCGTTGTGTAATGTACATTACTGTACATCATGTGTATTCAGGCAGTGGCCATATCTCTTCTTGATCAGCATGTGGAAAGCTAAATAAGCTGAGGTCCATTAGCCCTCTTCCCTGAGATCAGCTTTCCATCCCTCTTCCTGAGAATCCCAAGCCTTTGGGAATTTCACCCTTTTTCTACCACGTTCTTATTGGCAGTGCATTGTATTCTCACCTCTGTTTGGTTACTTTCCTGCTGAGGTGTTTCTAAAGAGCCTCAAACCTCTCCAGGCACCATATCCCATTTTCTGAAATGCAAGTGGAGAATTGTGCACCAAGTACTCTCAGGACCTCTATCCAGTCTCTCATAAATGCATGTAGAGCTGGCTTTTCTTTTTTCTTCAAGAAGTAAAAACCTCAGTTTAGTGCCACTGTTCTGGCAAATGTAAAAGAACTCTGGACTTCTACGATCTTTTTGTGGATTTGTGTGATTGATCAATGTGAGAGCAGCTCTGACATATTGTACACATTCATAGCTGAAATGTGCCTTGAGTTTCTGAATCTTTCTGTTGCCCGCCAGCCCTATTTCACTGAAATGGCTCTGGAGGATTACTGAAATGGAACATGTCCTGGCAGAGGTCTGTATTGGAAAATATTTGTGGCATACAGATGATCATGAGGTATTCGTGTAATGAACAAGAACATACCGTACATAGTTCAGACTATTAACATAAAAAGGAGTGTTTTCCTCTG
This sequence comes from Actenoides hombroni, assembly GCA_024336885.1. Classification (NCBI taxonomy): domain Eukaryota; kingdom Metazoa; phylum Chordata; class Aves; order Coraciiformes; family Alcedinidae; genus Actenoides; species Actenoides hombroni. The sequence goes on from WUAM01000287.1 coordinate 79,024,240, forward strand.
ATTTTCCTCATCTAGCGAACAAAAGCCCATCACTCCAGTCAGTGTGATAGTGAACATAGTGGTAGAACTCGCTGATCTTTCCTAAACATCTAGAGAAAAGCTTTTGCATCTTGTTTTTTTTGAGATGCTTTCATAGATATAGCTTGATCCTGCTCATTATCAGGGAGAGAAGGGAGCAGATGGGGAAAGTTGGAGTTTGCCAGGAAGAGGCAAAATTCTTCTCTAATGATCTAGCGCTGGCTTAAAATTGTGGGGCTTTCTTATGGACTTGTTTATTTCTGTCTCATTGTTTATAACCTTAAAATAGTTATAATGTTTCATTTCACCGTGGAAGGAAGCAATCAAAATATTTTGGCTTTGTTTCAAATAAAGAGAATGTTTTCTAAGTAGCCATCTGAAACCCTAATGGCAGCTCAGACCTCTAGAACTGAGTCAGTGTACCGTAATTTAATGCAAAGTGTGCAGGGAAGATGATCTAGCTCTAGTAATACATTACTAATTAACATTATTATTATGTTATGCATTGTAGCAGTAGCCAAAGGCACAGCTTGTCTCAGTACAACATAGAAAACTTTTGATAGCCAAAAAGAAATTTAGTAAAGATGTAAATATAGCCTGCCCGCAAAAGTCACGTCGCAGGCTGAAAAAACACTACAAGGAAGAACTGTGCTGCAGAGGTGAAGAACTGATTCTGTTGTGACAGCCACAAAGTGGTTTGGTTTTTTTAATATAGTTAATATAGTGGTTTTTAATATAGTTAATGAAACATGATATAAAGTTAAACCTATTTATTGACTTTAGTAAAAAAAAAATCTCCCACAATAGCAAAGAAAAGTTGGAATGTGGGAAATAACTTCTTAGTAAGAAAAATTTTAAAAAGTAAATTATATCAGCTCACTCCAGAGCCACCTGCATTCCTTTGCCTGGTTGCTTATATGTGCAGTTTAGTGGCTTGCTCAGAGCAATATGGAGTGGTTCTAACTAGGCAAGGGCTTCTTAGTCTTCAAGCTTTTTTTATTCCTTAGTTCTGAATGTCTCACCACAGAGGAACTTAGCATCCTATTGAAATAAATAGCTGTAGGTTGTATTTCTGAAGATTTATTTCAAATACTGGAGGTTTTTTCTTTTCTGTTATTGCTGGGTTTTGTTGTTGTGTGCAGGTTTGAAGGTTTTTGTTTTGTTTTGTTTTTTAACCTAGAATTAGTTTCTGGTAAGTTCAGATTGAATAAGATGTTTTTGGGTTGTATCATACCCCAGAACCTGAATGGGAGTTATTTCTCCCCTTCTTTTGCAGTCTGTAGAATTGAAATCCATCTGCAAATGTTACTATGTTTATGTGAAATTGGTTTCTGAATAGTTTGTTCCAGGTTCTGTATTACAAGAGTCAGTCGGGTTGGGGATAGCTTTGTTGTTCTTTTTCTTCAGTTCAGTGAGAATGGAGCAGAGGCCACTGACTACAGCAGATGCACAAAGCAACAGGGAAAAGCAGTAGGATTCCAGTACTTAAATGTGCTGGAATGTACTGGCAATGTACAAAGTAGGGAAGGAGGCACAAGTCAAGACACTTGTTTGCTGTTGTGTATTTTGTCCTTCACAGAGAAGAATTAGGCAACCACTGCATACCAGTGTTTTTAGCAATCATCTCTTGTGCAAAATGGTCTAGTTGCTGCATAACAAAATCACTTCCTGAGCTTTCACAAGCAGAATTTCCACTCTTTCTATGTCTTTTGAATGCAACTTACACAAATTCATTACAGCAGTACTTGAGAAATTTTCTTGACACTTCCTAGATACATTACAGTGGGGCCTCTAATTTTTATTCTCTGATCAGTTTTTCACTCTCCTGCTAGTATATCGATCCCAACAGGGATCAATAGCTCTCTCCATGTCTGCTGTCATCTCAGTATTACTGAATCTTCCTCCCATCCCCAATAGCTAGAAATTAAGCTCTTCCTTCCTTTTGATTTAATTCTGGCTTGCTTTCTTTGTCTCGAGCCAGTTTCACATTCCTTTAAAATTTGCAGGTTGGCTTGAAACTATCCTGCAGGATAAAAACTGATAGTGGGAATGAGGCTGCTGAAGAGCAGAGATAAGGGATGAAGCTGACAGGTACCTTTCTTTTGCCACCATGGTAAAAGGCTGACTTACAGCTTGCCATGTTAATCAATAGTCATAATCTTGGTCATAATTTTGAGGTGCTGGTTCCCATTTCTGTAAAGACTAGAGCCCAGGGCTTGAGGAGCAGGTTGGTAGCTGGGCTGTCACAGGCACAAGCTGAGCTGCACAAAGGAAGTAGTTTTTTCAGAGGCTGTGGAAGGGACTTCTCCAGGAACTTGGAGCCTGCTCAAACCTCATCCTTTGTTGTTCCAAGCACAACACCTACTTTTTAACTATGCTTTCTTTAACCAAAACATAAAGCCAATATCCCCAGAAGAAAACATTTAGTTTAGAGTATTAGCAGAGAAGGCAAGAGAAGAGTACAAACTGTGACAGAGGATAATTATATTGCCTTATGCACTACATACTGCTTTGACTGCTTTTTCCATCTGCAAAGTCTCTGACCGCTGCTGGCATTGCAGGAACCAAATATGTGGTTAGAAATGAAGCCCGGTTTGTCACTCAATATTGAAGTGTTGTGCTTAAGTGCAAGCCCCTGTGTTGTTGACCAGTGTCTGGGGTGAGAGGTCTCTCTGCCCAGCAGCCCAAATTCTTGCTCTAGTGTCATTTTTGTGTGACTGTGACTGGTTTCCTTTCTATATTGCTTTGTGATTAATTTTTTGTCTACAGATATTTTTTGTCATTTTTATCAGGCATTTTTACAAAAGCTTACTTTCATTTATATGCTAACAACCATATAGAAGCCCCATGTGGTCACCTTATGCTTTATATATTTTCAAATTTTATATTTGAATCTTTCCTGGTCTGCCAGTCCTTCTCATTTTCACTCTTTTGTAGACCTTCATTAGTGGGGGTTTGGGTATTTTGTTCTTTTAAAGTATAGATAGACTACAAATGTGCTGGTAGTTACTGACCTCATTGCTTTGTCAATCATATTCCCAAACTCCCTATTAACTCAACTGCATGATTTCAGCTATTAGATTTCAGAGGCTTAAAGCTGATGTTACATTGCCTTGGCTTCTAGCTGGTGCAGTAATTCTAGTGCAAAACCTCCCTGTTTTCCATTTAGAACAGAGACTGGTATGGATGAAAGAAACCCTGAATTTCTTATCTTCTGTTGCATTGTGGGGTCTTCCTACACTGCTCTGGCCTTTCTCACTTGAGTTCTGAAGGCCATCAAGCACCTCTGTTCAAGTTGCAGTGCTTTTGTTCCCCTTTGTGCTGACTGGTGTAAAGTAGATGCGCTGCCCTTGTGTTCATGTGCGTGTCTCCAGTGTTTAAACAAATGGCTTCTTCCAACTCTTTTGGAGAAGCAGCAGCCAGCTACTTTGCTCCTCTCTCTTGTTTGGTTTTTAAGTAGCTCCGCTTTGCTCTTGAATCTATTCAATTGGTTTCCTGCTGGAAAGAAACTAAAGGGCTGCCGTTGCCAATTAACTAGGGCAAAATACTGTATTAGTAGACAATGTAGGTTAACCAAGGGTTTCAGCAAAAGAAATGTGGGATACCTTTGGCAGTTAAACATTTGTTCTTTGGTGGGGGTCTTTTCACTAAATATAGGGCAGGAATTCAAAGACATTCCAGGGTTCAGTTCCTTCCCTCTATGTAGAGCTCTTAACTCCTAGCCAAGCACTTACTGTCCTTTGACAAAAAAATAAATAAAAATATAGAGAATGACTTCAGGCCTGTGACACAGCTTACTTACATAATGGACTATCTTTAGGAACATTAATGGCCATATTTTAAATGAAATGTCTATTCTTGGCCTCCTAGATTGCTAGGTACAATAAAGTCAACCAAGAGAGAGCAATCAGATTGAGTTTGTTACTAGGAATATCTAAAAACCAACCACAAAAGCTAATTTTAAGCAGTGGGTTCAAGCCGTGTTGTTTAGTTTAGAACCTCTGGAGCAATTCCTTTCCAAATGTCTCTATTTTAAACTAGTATGTCAGACCACTACGGCTGCTCTTTCATGGCCTTCCTAACATAAAACACTATGGTGACCATTAAAGTAAATAGGACGAAGTAACAATTACAGGACTTACCAAAAAAGATTCATTTCTTAGTACAGTGGATTCCCTCTAAATAGGGGACTATGTCTCAAGAGCTGGGTGGGTGGTGTATGTGTACCACGTTACTTGGCTGGGACCACAATGAACGACTTCATCTCTGATCTACCCAGAAGCTGCAATGAGGGCAGGCTTCTGTGGTTTGTCTTGTTTGATTTGGGAGAGCACGAGTTGAACTTGGAAAGATTCCTGTGATCTAAAATGTTCAACGTGTGGCCTCTGTGTAAAATATCTTTAACTACTGTTTTTCAATTCTGTCTTTTTAATAACTTTTTCCAGTAGAATTTTGTTTTATTAAGGGTTTTCTGCTTTATTTTTTAACATTGAAATAATGTTAAATAGCTGAGAGGACTGCTTTGGCTTTTTTAGGCTGCATACAAAAAGAAGGAAACAACAGGAGTCAGAACTGCTCAGACAAATATTGTTTCAAGATACTTCCTGACACTCAGATGGGTCTAGAGAAAATGGTTGTCCACTAATTTGAGCTACTCATCCATTTTGAGGCAGAGAATTTAATACCAAAGCTATTAATATTAGTTGAATTGTTTTATAACTTTGTGTTGGTGATAACTTCTGGAACCTGTGGTCCACTGCAGTGTGCACTACGCAAACAGGAAACTAGTAGTAAATCTTTTTCCTACAGAGGAGTTTGCAGTTTGGGAGTGATACTGACCCTATTCTGGGTATTTTACAGGAGCAACACCTGACCTAGTGTTTAAGGTAGTTGTTTGATTCCCGTTAATAAACTGGCTGTTACAGCACAGAGCAATCATCTGAGTATCTGTTAAGTTCCTGAAAATGGTTTTTCAGACGTGACTGATGTCCAAGGTGAGAGGCTCAAGCTGGATAGTTTACATAGCTCTTTGGAGACATGCTTTTTCCTATGAGCTATTTTTGTGGGACAAATTTCAATCACCTTTTAGATAATGGACTGATCACTTGGGCTTGCAGAAGGACCTCATTTTATTAAGTGGATTAGAGAATGTATTGTGTATCAATGTTTTAAATGTAAGCGTCACTACTTTATTTTATTTTTTGGAAAGTAAAATGACTTAATTCTGCTAATGTTAAGTTCCTTTAAAAAAAATCAAAACTCACTGAAGAAAGCTCTTCATTTGACTGTTAGGTTTTAAAACTTATTCATTGTAAATATCTAGAATGATGACCACAAACTTAAGCTACCCTAGAAATGTTTTCCTTCTTGACAGAATCACAGAATCATTTAGGTTGCAAAAGACCCTTGGGATCATCGTGTTCAACTATTAGCCCTACTCTACAAGTTCACCCCTAGAACCATATCCCCCAACACCACATCTAAGTGATGCTTAAACACATCCAGTGATGGAAACTCAACCACCTCCCTGGGCAGCCTATTCCAATATCTCACCACTCTTTCAGTGAAGGATTTTTTCCTAGTGTCTAGTCTAAACCTACCTTGTTTCAGCTTTAGGCCATTCCCTCTGGTTCTGTCACTAATTACCTGAGAGAAGAGACCAGCACCAACCTCTCTACGATGTCCTTTCAGGTAATCATAGAGAGTGATAAGGTCTCCCCTCAACCTCCTCCTCCTCAAGTGAAACAGACCCAGCTCCTTCAAACGGTCCTTATATGATCTCTTCTCCAGTCCCTTGACCAGCTTCGTTGTCCTCCTCTGCACCCACTCCAGCACCTCGATATCTCTCTTGTACTGAGGTGCCCAAAACCGGACATAGTACTCAAGGTGAGGCCTCACTAGTGCTGAGTACAGGGGGACAATCACCTCCTTACTTCTGCTGGTCACACTATTACTAATCCAGGCCAAGATACCAGAATAAGTGTATGCAAATTCCCTTCACTTTATGCTTCATGCTAGATCTCTCTGCTGGGAAACTGAAGAATAAGCATGTGTTTTCTAGCCCTCTGCACAGCATGCTTTCTGCTAGTAAGCAGCACTGCAACCCACTAGAAGTGTGCAGTGAAGGCTGTGTCTCAGCATCCTTCCTGCCCACACTCATGAGCAGGTAGGAGTCACAGACTGAGCAGAGTGTGAATGCTATGTACAGAACCACAAACCAAAACTGCTCCTATGAATGTGCAACGTGGGATATACCCAACAGACCTGATCTGAGTACCTGTTCCAATGTGTGTGTTAGTTGGGGGAAGGCATTAATATGGTCTAGGAGTACTAAGAGGCAATGCAAAATGTTAGCAGGCAATTCCTATCTTGTAAGTAGGCTGTCACTTCACTACATAGCAAAGTCAAGTACTCTGATCACACTGGGTGTTTTTGCATTGCTTCATGGTTACCAGAGGTCCTCCTTATTTAGCAGGATGAATTATCTGGGGGTGTGTATATAAGGTATAAGGGGATGACTTAAATATCTTTGTTTTTCTCTATTTAACAAGACAGTGACATTGAAGGCAGCATGCTTTTACATTTTTATTTTATTTATATTTTTATTGCAATTCAAATCAACTATGATAATACCATGTCAGAAAATGGTTATTTAAATATTTTTTTTGGTGTCTTATTCTATACTGAGTTGATATTTTCATTTAATATTTTTCAATATCTGTTCTGTTTGGGTAAATCAAAAGCCAAGTCTCTTCCACTATTAATTAAAGGTTAAGAAAAAAATCAAAACGTCCTGATTAGCTCCATGATGTCCTTACTAAATTAATCAATTTTCAGGGAAAGCCATTTAAAGATGTAGAACCGTCACTAGTTTGTTCTTAAGCTTTTGTAATAAATGAGGACAGAAAAACTATAGTTCAAGCTCCAAAAATGTCTTAATTTACTATAATTAATCGATGGCTAAAAGGAGAAAACTGTATGGAAACTAGAAGTAATAAACCAAGGCCCAACACCTATTGTTTTTTTTAAGAGCTGTAATCAAGTGTACAAAGCAATATGGAGAAAATCCCAACAGCATTCCTCTGCATGTGTTCTCGAAACCAAAGGTCTACAACATATCCATATTTGCTACCTAGACAACTGTAGCGTGGGGAGCCCTGAGGGGAGTGTGCTGCTGTGGTCAGTGTGCTCTCTTTCTTCCTTTTATGCTTTCTGCTGTCTCAGTGCCTGTAGTGCTTCAGCCTTCAGTTTAGGACTTTCTACCTTGGCTGTTGCAGAGGTGTTACGCAAGGTCTCTGCCACACACAGATGGGTACTACAGTGCTGCTGCTTTCTGCAGTATGATATGCGTATGTGTCTTACACTGCAAATGTTGTTAAATATGAGTGGGGGGTTAGGGGTGGGGTGGGGGAGGTGGAACCCAACACCACCACCAAAGCAGGAAGCATTACTATGCAACAGTAATATGTTGAGACTAATACATCACACCTCTGAAAATACTGCTAATGCTGATTCTCACTCTGCAAGAGAAGGAAAAGATGCACTCAGGCAGCTCATCCACCCACTGGCCTACGTACTGTGGTAGGCATCAGCTGATGTGTCTGAGGCATGACTAAACCATGTGAGCTGCTCACTTATGCAGTAAGTTTGAGGCAGAAGAGGTTATCAGTAGTTTCTTATAACTCAGGTGATATAATCACTAGATGAACCTTTTTTGGTGTATGCAATCTTAGTGGTTCGTACTGACAAAGTAACTTGATGGTGTTTATTATAGATCACAGAATCGCAGAATGATAGGGGCTGGAATGGACCTTTGGAGATCTAGTCTAACCACCCTGCTAAGGCATGTTCATCTAGGGCAGGCCACACAGGATCACATCCAGGTGGGTGGACCATGAACAGGAAAGGAGGAAGAAACCAGACTAAATTAAACATCTGCTCCTAATCAGTGTTATTACATATTAAGAATCTGTCTGTAAGTTCCCTAGAACATGCGAGTGACAGGTCTTTGTCCAGACATGTGCTAAGTTGAATACCATATCAGGACATGGAGACAGGTAGTTGGAACTTGTAATTCTATCATGTACAAAAGGAATCTTGGAAGCAAACACCTCATTCACTAAGCTAGCATGGCTGAGATGCTAACATAGACCATAACATAATTAAATTTTGTAACATTGTGCTTAAAGACAAACTGCTCTTCTCCCAGAGAGAAGAGGAAAACTTATTCCAAGACATTTTCCTTTTAGGACACCCTGACCTCTCCTGTTTGGCTGACCTGGGCTATCCTCCCATGGATACTGTGTACTGGAGGTGAGACTGATGAATTGGATTGTGATGCAGAAGGTATGATGGAAAAAGGGCAGGCAGCTTCAAGCAGGAGGAAATTAGAGCAACAGTATTATGTATAGAAAAGAAGATAACAAGACAAAGAAAATAAAAATTTAGGGAGGATGCAGGGAAATAATCAATTGGATTTGAACAATGTGCTGAGAGATTTGAATCCAGAGTCATCAAGTTTGTCAGGCCAAGAATTTATTTTAAAACGTCCTAACTGATAGGTGTAATTTTCAGTATGTGAAGCATCAGATGATATGAAGGTCTGATTATTTGGTGAGAGATGCAGGAATTCTTAAATCTTTTCTTCTGTTATCTATTTTTAAATTTGGTACTACTATTAAGAGAAAAAGTAGCTAGTACTGTTGATCAGACTAGATCCTGTTTGCGGGATGTACTGAACAGATTGTATCAGAATTTTCTCAGTATTGGGAGGGGGGAAGTCATCTTACTGATCTATAGTTCAGCCCATTGCACAGCCCAAGCCATTGGATTTATTGTCAGGAGACAGAATTCTTCCAGCTAGATGTGGCAGTGAGGGTTTTTTCTTCTTTTGTGGGTTTGGGGTTTGTTTTGTTGTTGTTGTTGCTTTTATTTAATTTTATTTCCCTTGGGTAGTTGGTTGTGGATTTTGTTTGTTTTGTTGTTTGTTTTTTTTTTACATTGGCTGAGGTGCCTGGTATTAGATGCACAACCTCCCTCTGAAAACTTTCAAGATCACTTTCCTTCTCACTGAGTAGGTAAAGTAGGCAGTTAACTTACAAATCTGCTTCTGTAGGCACCAACAATAGGGTGACTATTTAGGTAGACTAAATCCCATCCCAAGTTTCTCCTTATGCTTAGTCCAGTGTGTCACACCCACATGGTAAATAAGTTTGTATACTGTGACATGTAATTCAAATCCACTGTACTTTTCTGTCTTCTGAAGACTAGGAAGGCAGTTCTAGGTCATAACTGATGCACAGTGCAATATAGTATAATAGCAGCTGTTACTTCTGTAGAGAAATTGTCCAACTTCTAGCTACATTTGCTGGTTTTAGGCGTGGTTTTGAAAAAAAGTAAAAGTAATTTTCTAGATGTCTGTAATTACTTCACAAAACATTTCTATGGAGTTTTACTCTTTCTATGAAAATTCTTTCTCTTTTCTTGTACTTGAGCAGTATCTTCTTCCTAGCCCTATGGACTTTATGTGCTCTGTTAGTTGTTCTTCCTCTTAAGGTTGTTAGTATAAGGTAACTCTTCAGAACACGGGAAAACTTTGTGCTAAATCTCGGAGGGGAAGACCTGGGCCATGAGACTGGGAACTCTGTTCACCCAGGGACTGGTGAAAAATGCTGTCTCTTGCAAATATCTGCCTGGTATTTGGTGATTGTTACTGAGTCACAGGAACAAAGAGCTGTGGGGAAGCTAACCATTCAACCCACTCTGAATGCTGTTTTCAACTACCAGCATATCTGCTTTGCAGTTCAAGTATAGCATATGAAGGGATGGTACTTGGGTATGTGTTGTCTTACAGCTGTGAGCTGTTGTTAAAACCTGATCTCTGCTGTTAGTATACAAGTGGCAGACAGTGAGAGGGTTTGTGATGGGTTTTTTCAATCCCACATACTTTGTCCTTTCATCTGAGACTTGTAAAGCACAATGGAAGTACAGCACTGGGCAGTGCACCAAGCATGTGTTTTGCCATAGGTGCAAGGAAAAAGACAGCTTTGATTTCCTTTTGACTGGTGGAAATGAGAGAATTGCTTCAAGTATCTGTCAGAACTAGATCTCCAGTCCCCTTGCACATATTTGCATTTTCTTAGTCATTTTGTGTAGCTTTAAATATGGTTTATAGCTGTAAGCTTCCACAGCTTTTCTTCCCCCACCCCCCAAAGAAAATACCCACAGAGCTCAAACTTGGTCTTATTTGGGCTTTGTGTAAACATAGCTCTTACGCTTCTGAGAGTCACCTCTGGAGAAGGAGAAACCTTGTGTTATGTTAAAGTTTCAAACGGCTTCTCCTTACTGATTTATTGTTGTTGTGGAGACAGCTCAGAATGCACTAATTCATCAGTTCCTTGTAAGCAGAGAGGAGGGAAAGAATAGGAGGAAGCAAGGAAAGGCATGGGGGGGTGCGGAGGGGGGGAAGAGAAAATAAAAACATAGGAAAATGTAAGGGATGTGAGGAAAGGCATAGCAAAGCAGTTGTTTTTGACTGGATGGTTTATGAGTTTCTGGAAAATAAAATGTTACCCCAGAGAGCAGAGGAATTTTCTGTGCCCTTGTCATTACTGTGGCCTTCACAAGCTAGAACATAATTCAGTCATGAGTGACTTCTCACTGCCAGATAGGGTTCAGGGGTTGCTGCAGCTGCAAGCTGCTTGCTCAGGTTACAACTGGCTTTGGTTAAGACCAGTCTCTTTTAGGTTGGCATCATCTTACCTCACTTTAAGACCTCTTGCAGGTGTTGATGTCTGTCACATTTCACCCTGGGTTCATTTCATTGTGGGAGAGTTAAGACCAGCAAGAGGCCAAGACACAGGGGTGGAAATCAGCCTAAGGTAGTTTAAATGCAGGTGTCTATTGGATTGCCACCTATAGTCAGCAGTAGAGCTCTGGTTAGTATGGCCAGCAGAACTGCCAAAATCAGCACACTGTAAAGTAGGCACCTACACCCCATTACTATAATAGGACCTCGTAGCTGGAAAGCATGAAGTTATCTTCTTAGCCATGTTAATTTAGAGTAGGACTTAAGTATTCTGAGCTGCCTGCCTTGGCTGATGAACACTAGCTTCATAGCCCTTGGTGTACCTGTGGTTTTGAGCATGAATTCTGTTCACAAAGATGGTGGCTACAAGGTGCAGAATACTCTGTAAAGCTGAAAACTTAGTAACCCTCAGCTTTCTTCCAGTAGAAGCAAAATCTGGAAATCGAGAAATCTGTCAGCAAAGAAAATGAGTTTGACTCTTTATGATTTTATCTTCTGACAACCAAAAAACACAAGTCAACAGGACTCTTATCCAAGGTCTCCTGGCCATTACTGGCATCTGCTGAAATGGTTATTCACATCACAATTCTTTTCAAGAAATATTGCGCTGCTTTTGTTGTATTCATCTGTCAGTGGAAAGGGAAAGTTCGGTTTTTGTTTTCCTGAACTCCTGTTCCTTTGGTCATGATGCCAGTATGTTGTTTTGATCTGTGCTTGTTCTCAGTCTCACTATTATTTCAATCATGTAGTCTTGGTTCTGGTTTAAAACTTGGGGAAAAGAGAACCAATGGAGTGTAGAGTGTCATTCTTCATATGGAGAAAATCTTTCCTAGATTGTGTGCATCTGATTTTCCTGTCTCTAAAATACTTACAGAACTTAAGCATTTCAACTCGTAATGATTTAACCTATAGTCTTCCATAGTGGTTGTTGCAGTAATTCGTAGATACCTTAATCTTGGCCCTAGTATTCAAAGACAGCGGTTCATTGCACTAAAGTTCATGGGAGTTTTAATGAAGCTCTAATGGGTTCATGGTTCTTAAAGCAAGAAAATGAGCTGGGCAGGCTCATTTTCTCCAGACCAGAATATGTTGCATTCATGCCAGTTTCAGATCCAGGTGACAGAGCTGTGCTACAGTGGCTAGGCTTTTTACCAGTATGATGCTGAGTGGAGTTTTCTGTCTCGGTGTGGAGGAGGAGGATGCTTTTAAAATGCATATCACCTTGGCCTAGCTGGTTCAAATTATCTTAAGGCCGTGTCTCTCTGGTTGCTGAGAGTGCCCTGAGTCTGTGCTGAGGGTCACAGACTCCAGTACTGGGAAATTCAATGGTGCAAGGACTTCCCAGCTCTCACTTGAGGTGTTCTGCTGCTCCAGGACTCATATAATCTCTTAGATAGCAAACATCAATTAGGCACGTGAATTCTGAGCAGTGTTCCTTAATATTAACACATTTCTGTCCCTTTTGTTAATGTCATCTTTTGGGGATATTGAAATAATTGTGGCATAATACAGTGAAATGCATGCACTTCTGGGAACAGTCAGGAAGATCTTTTACCCCTATTTTCTGCTGATTTCTTCCATCTTTCTTATGTTCCCTGTCTTCCTTACCACCTTTTTTTTCTTCTTTTTTTTTTAAATTAAATTAGGGTTTAGGATTTTTCTCCATATCTTTGAATCTTCCAGTTCTTCTCTTCTGTCTGATGACAATTTCTTTCACATGGAATGAAGTAATTTTTTTTTTTCTTTGAAGTGTTTTCACCCCTGCATATGGGGTCTGAATAACAGCCACACTCAGGTTATTTCAGGTTGCTGCTGTTTGGCAGTGCTTTGAGAAGCCACAGTGGCACCAGAGCTGGTGACAAACACAGGAAAATGCAAGGTCAGAAAAATCCTGGGCTCTGTCACATTATTCAGCAGCTGTATTTTTTTGGGGATACATGAAAGGATCTTGCCCTCTGAGGTACTTCAGCATGGACAGAAAATGGGCTTGTGGTATGTCTGTCTGTCTGTAGTATTCTTTAGAAGATTTAAAAATCTGCTTGTTTTCTGTTTGTCTCCGTAATATGTTTTCCTCTCTACCCACTCGTGCGTTTGATAGACAGTATCATATACATCCATAGATCTAGAAACTGTCCATTACTTTTCTAATATTTAAAATCTTTCATTGTCTGTGCTATAACCAAATGAAGCCATATAAAATTTTTCTTTTTTTTTTTCCTTATATGATACAGTTTCTCAGGAAAAGAAACAAGAAAAATATTTTAGACGGTTACTTAGCAAATACTTTTTTGGGTTTTTGTTGTTGTTGGATTTTTTGTTTGTGGTTTGTTTTTCTTTTTGTATGTGTTTTTTGTTTTTTGTTTTTTTTACTCATCCTCACCCCCACCCCCTTCATGCTATTGATCATGAACCTTTTATTAGTGAGAAACCAGCTTTTTTTTTCTTTTTTTTGGGTGGGAATTTGGGACGTAATCTTTATACATGTATAATGTATATAATAATATAAATATATAGAAATATTTAAAATATGATTTTTTTTTTCCCTCAGACAGGAAGGTAAAGAAAAGAAACACTGGCTATTTATGAGTGGACCACAGTCCCTGGAGTAACTGTTTCAGCTCAAGGAAGAGTCTGTTTCCCACATGCTGTATTGGTCAGGAGATTGAAGTCGCTGACAGTGCCCAAAGCTTTTACATATTATTTTTTCTTCTGGACTCAGGCCCTGAAATAGCCTGAAGATAAGAACAGAGAGGGTGAGCTTGGAGCTGATGGTTAGCCAGTGTAAGGACTTAAAGACCATGTCTGAAGAGCTCATGATAGACTGTGTGTTGACATGACTTTCTTCAGTACTCTGTATAAGCTGAAGTTCCATATGTTTTGAAAAGAGTTATGTCTTAAAAAAGCAGCCTTCCTACTGCTGGAAGACAGAACATGGCTTTAGGGGTTGAGATTGTCTGGAATTCAAAGGATGACTGTTATCTGCTGGACTTGCACAGTTGATTGTGGGTCAGACTTATGAGTGAGGTTTAAGAATAGGTAGGTATTTGTCAGCATTTAAGGAAGGCAGGCAACAAACTGTAAGGTAGTCATCTTTAAACGTCTACATAAGTCCAGTCATCTGTGTGTTAGTTTGCCTGACATCTAGCAGAAAGAAATATTCTACTTTTTCTCCTAAGTAGTTCTGTGAGAACGAAGACTCGGAGACAGACAGTTAATGTGGTGATAGATGCCAGTGGCATCTGGGGTATCAACCCCAGATAAGTGAGAGATATCAAGTCTGCCTGCCAACTTTTATCAGCATAAAATCTACCTTGAGTGAATTTACTAATTAATTTTGTTTTATAGAGGAGAATTTTAAATTCCCTTATCAGTTGCATAATAAAAACAGTCAACATCAAAAAAGAGTTGCTAAATGGTCAATTATGCCATGCAGGTTTTTCATATTTCCCTAGCTCCATAATACTGAGGATCCTTGGAAGAGCCGAGAAACAGAGAAAAATGACATCAGGTTCAAACTCTGACAGAGGGGTAGTAAATAATCCAAGTTGCAGGTCTGGGGCTGAATAACCTCAGCCACCAACCTTTATCATGTTGACTGCTGTGACTTAGGTGTCTCGGAAATAACTATTGAATCACATGTAGTGAGCTACTGCTGTGATTACACAGAAAAATTCAGAACTGGTTAGGTCAGAGTCAAAATATTCACTTAATAGATGTGGCAGCCAGTGCCAGTTCCAGAGTGCAGTGAAATAGTCTTTCTGCAGATGACTTGGCTTCAAAAATGTGCTCTTTTTTTTTTTTTTTACATTTGGGGGAGGAAACAAATTTTTACAGATTCATACTTTTATAGGTAGTAAATCTATAAATATAATGTATAAACAAACTTGAATATACTAAATTTTTAAAATTGTACTGTGAAACAAGTATTTGATTTCATGTAGGCAGAAGTATAGCCTGGATTTTATACATATACACATAGTTATATATATAAATATATACATACACAAAACTAAACTGTATTATAGCCGATGTGTTTTGATTTCATCTAACAGCCTGGATTATTTTAACTAGATATATTTTAAAGAGGGCCATAAGGAATGAGAACCAATTTTAAATGCCATTTAAATCCCTTCCTTTGACTTCTAAAAGAGATGTTTACCATCATGTCCGTAAATTCAGATTAAATAACTCCTTAATGCAGATGACACATGTGTACCTGGTTAACTTCCTGTCTCTGTCTGGCAGGAGAGGGGACTGAAGCTTTTAATTTAGAAGTTGAATCCACCCCTGATCTAAAGCTGAAATTTAGATTCTATTGAAAGATCTGTTTTGAGTCTTGCTTGGTGAAGAAGAATGGCCAGTTAAAGAGTGCTGTGTATCACTATTTTATTCAGCTGTATTTTCTAGTAAATTTTTTTTCACATATAGCCAGTCATGTATCTGTGATGTAACTGCAGTTTGACTGTACAGTGCCATAAAATACCTGACTACAGTGCAATAAGAAAAATTATACTATTTTATGTTTTCTTGACTGATTTGTATGGGATAAAGTTGCATAATTTGCTGCTTTCACAGATATTTTCACAGAAGTTTTCACAGTATTTTAGTTTCACTGTTTTCTGCAACTTCTTGAAGCCTAGAAAGAAAGAATTGTCTATTCTTGACTTACCAGAGATCAAATCAGCCATTTGTTCTCACTTGATAATGAAGTCTGTGTAGGTGGACAAAAAAACTGAGGGATTACTGTTCAGAAATCCAGTTTGTATTCACTTATAAATTAATTATTCACAGAAATAATAAAAGATTCCTTTCCTCTCCATAGCCATCTCCCAGCATGCATAACAGTCATGTTTTAAATATAATAACACGTTACAGCAATAAGACTTCAGTCACCTCTTTCTGCAGTGGCTCCTTTTCTGCATGGATATGCACGTTTGCAGAATTAGTCATTAGTCAGATTGTTGATTATTTAGGAAAAGATTGCTCTGAATAAACTGTTACTAAAGCTATTTCCTGTACTTCCTACTCCCAGTTTGCTTTGGGATGCTGTCCTAGAAAATTATGTACTGTATTACAGTATTTCTTATAAATTTGTTATTACTAGGTATGGATAGTATCTTCCAAAATATGTAAATGAGACTGACCTTGATTCAGTAGAGTTTAGAGTCTGAACTGACAACCAGCGTCTCTTCTGGTTTTCTGCATCTCTAAGTCTGGTTTAGCGCATCTGTTATCAGGGCCATGGAGGTACTGACATTTGTACTGAGTTTGGTAATGAACACTAAATCTCGAATGAATGAAATATCCATTGAGCTAAGAGCTGTCCAGCCAGTGGCCTTGACTCTAGTTCTGTACTTCTACTAGGATGCCCCAAGAAATACATCAAAGTAAATATCCAAACCATGGGGCAAAGTTTTCAACTGGCTGGTGCTGTAACTGGTGGTCTTTAGCATGAGGGCACACCAGTACATATTTTGCAATATTTTGTTCCTCTAGACCTCCTTTCAGTTACCTTCTCATTCTTTTTGTTGTTACTTTACATTCTCTCTGAAACATTGCACCTCACTGGAAAGCATAAGAACACAATTTGAAGCCATAAGAGACCACAGCTATGGAACTGTAGGAATCTTAATGTGTTTTTAACAGAAGGTGTATTTTTTTTCTCTGCTCTTCTCTTGTGAATTTATTTGGTTTGGTTTTATTGTGGTGGGTGTGTTTTTCTTATAAAAAACTTTCTTAAGCATAATGATGTAAACACAGAAGCTTATTATTTAGCTGCAACAGTGTGCCAGATGATCATGAAGCAAGATTTAGCCTGTGCTTTGGAAAGCTTCATTCTCTGTGCTCTTTTACAGGAATACTCAGCAGAGATGCTCCACTGAGATGTTATAGCTTTTTGTTTGTTTTCCAAGGCTAAATGGAAAATTTCTTGATCTTTTCTTTAATTCTACCACTCCTTCACCTTGCAATGAATGTAGGTTTTCATTATTAAAAGAAAGGTGTTTGGCAAGAGGGGTGAGCAAAAATGACTCTGCTACCATTTGAGGCTGCATTCAGCTTTTGCTTTCTGTCATTACCACGGCTGAGTTTGTCATGGATTACATGCCAACTATATGGGGCAGCCAATTTCTGCTAGCCTCCTGGATGCCAGCTTGAAAGAAGGTTCTCTTTGATTCACTTTTGCTTTGTAGGAGAAGACAAAAAGAGAAATATTTCCCAGTGAGGTGCTACTGCAGTTTAGTTGTGCTCCAGAAGAGGAATTACCACAGTGAAACTAGTAACCCTCTGTTGGAAGTCCTAGGGAACAAGTAAGCCTTGGAGATGAAAGGTTAATATTTTCCCTGTTTTTTTATATTGGTCACTTACTGACCCACATCAAATATATATATATATTTCCTTTTTTTGTCGGATTGAATTGTATCAACATATTTGAGTCTTTCAGCCTGGATTGTGTCAGATTGTCTTGGTTTGAAAGACAGGAATCTGCCAAGGAAGGCAGGAGCCCCCCT
>WUAM01000287.1:79043091-79063634 GCA_024336885.1 Actenoides hombroni
TTGTTGCTGACGAGTTTTTAAGTTTCTTTTTAGTCGTGTTTTTTTTTTTTTTTTGGGGGTGGAGTAGTTGTGCGAAGATAGGAAGAGAGCAGTTATACTTCTGAAATTGACTACTTTGACCACTTTTCATCACAGACTATAATTCTCATGTGTCTTAAAGGACAGGATGTTCCTTTGTGTTACTAATTGTATGGGTGCTAAAGTTACAACAGGCTTTGTTCCAGTTGATATTCTTGTATTGAAGTCAAGGAGCTAGTTGCTTAATTCTGTTCTGATTCAGGATTACACGTATATCTATGTACATATATATGTATACAAATATACTCATAGAAGTGTCAAATAGCATGTTGCAAATAATGTGTTGCAAATACAGTGATACCACTATTACTCAAGACAAGCTAAGCTCCTCTTGTTCTCATAGTAGATTGTGCAGTTCCCTTCAAGGTGTTATGCAGTGCTGATTGTTCTGGTACTGGAGGATTTGTTGCTAACCTTTCTCGAAGTTCTAAAAAGAAAATCAGTCAAGTAGGTAGTCCAGGCAAGCAAATATCTAGAAGAAATACAAAGCCCGAGAGAGAACTTGTCTTTGGAAAAAACTGATCACTCCCCTGCAATTCACCTTATTTACTGACAGAAGAGTGCTATTCTCATATGTGTGTGAGAGAGAGGACCTACAGTCAGAAAGAAAATAACTAATGTTAAGATGTACCTTCTCTTGTTTGTTAGTGTCTTCTTACTGGCCAAGGGTGGACATGTAGATTAACTTTGTAGCATCCTAAACTAACATTGTTATGACAATTTTAGATCTGTTTATTAGATATTTGTACTCTGGTTCTTACCCCTAGGCTCTGCCTTAAACCCTTGAGACAGCTGGTTAATCTTCTCTGGATCTTTAGATGACCCTGTGACTTTGGTAGAACTGTGATTTAAGTCTATATCTAAGTGTATTCTATCTCAAGTAACAGGACAATAGGATGATAGACTCTTCTGCTACCACCAGCCCTCTTTAACCAGAGTTACTGCATTTCTGTAATCATGGCTGTTCACACTTGTCTACTTAAGTAGGAATTAAGTCACTCCTCTAATTGAGCTTCTTCACAGGCTGAAGACCTGAAAGAAAGACCCTGTGATCAGCAAGGCAAATATTATCTTGCCTGTATCTGAGAGCAGGCATATTTATTTATTTATTTATTTATTGTCATGCTTGACTGGAAGCATATAGAGCTTTGCTGGCCTCTGACAGGGAAAAAGCACAGTTTCCTTAGTGTTATACATTGCTCCAAATGAAGCAGAGGCAGCATCAGCTTCTCCTTCCCCTGGGGCAAGGCAGACACCAGGAGCTTTGTGGATAAGAGCAGGTGGGCCTGGCTGCCTTCCCTATCTGGTGTGGTTTGTCCCTGCTTGCTAAGGGAAACCTGTCTTAGCAGGGCAGCACTGGGCTGAAGGCAGGCTGTCTCCCACCTCTACCAAGAGGAGATGCCCTGCTTGCTTTGAAGCAAGAGGGTGGGAAATCTACTAGATTGAGCTTTTATAGAGCTCTGGGTGGTTCTTAGCTGCTGTAATGTTTTCCTGTTTCCCACCAGCTGCTGGCAAATCTTAAAGCTTGCTGCTTATGCTCACTTCCCCCAAACCTTAGCAGAGAACCGATACTAATCTAGACACATGATGTGTCAGTACAGACTTTGTGGTTAGAGGTCACTGTGTGTTTGCACAAGAATTCACATGGTTGTCTGGATTCTGGCTTGTGTTGTAGGTGCTGTGATGACAAAATTCCCTACTTAAATAATAAACTTGTCTATTTACAGAGTAATTAATTTACAGTTGGGAACTGCAGAACCCCGAGCGAAAACTAGACTTGATCCAGAACCTTCAGCTCTTGTCTCTCCTGTGTCATATTACTAACTGAGATTAATATTATCTGTCTTCATTTGGGTGTTGGGAAAACTAGTTCATTTTTGTTTGCATAATGTTTTGCATGTGAAAGCGAAAGGTCCTTTGTTTGCGGCAGGTATATTGTCCTCCCACTCAGAAATACTCATTCTGTTCTGAAATAGAATAAACATTTCTCAAACAACCACGTAAGGGAAGACAGATTTTTGTGTGCATGGTTGTTTTAGCCTCCTGAATATTTGAGTTTCATCCTGCATATGCTGGCATTTGAAAACAAATTTCTTTTTGTAAGGTTTACTTCATGTTTCTACTGATTGCAGTCCTGAATAAGTGAGAAGAAGCAGCTTATGCAAGCTAATGGAGGGATAAAAATCAACATGAAAAGAATGTTTACATGTACAGCCATTTGATTATCTAATATGAGATGAAGATATACATGAACTGCAAGATACTGTCCTTGTCTCAACTATTTCCTGCTATCTACTGATGTGAAAGATTTCTCTGAAAAAAATAGTACACAGTCATATAAATGTGTATATAAACACCCCCCTCCAACCAACCATTTCAAAGGATAGGAAGCTATAAGTCTTTATCACCTTCCCTTTCTCTGTTAAGATATTTAACTGGAAACAGGCATTTGTTCTTCAGATTCATTTAGTTCCAATTTCATGGTCCTGCCTGTGGCTGCAGCCATTGATTGCTGTGTCTCAGAGGATATTTACCATGTTCTAAAATTTCTCAAGTTAAAGAAGTCATCAGGGCTTCTCTTTCTGCATCCTTGATACATTTCTTCTTGCCTCACCTTCATCATTTGTTGACTGATGGCCTGATGCTGACACTTGTCTGTACTCAAACTGATACAGTTACTCTGATACAGCTGGTTTGGAGGCTGTGCTGAAGCAGAAGGGTGCCGTACCTCATCCCTAATGTGAATAACTTGTCTGCAAGCTGTTTGCATCAGTTAAGAAGCATGTATGAAGGACTACTGTGACATTTGAGTGTACTTTCAGAAAATATGTGGATGGAGGTAGAGCCAAAGCAGTAAAATCTGCACTGCTGTCCACAGGATAAATCAACAGCCATCTTTGCGCTAACCACAGTGGTATTTGTAATGGGCGAGTCCTTGCTTCTGGCAGGCTGATGGCCATTTCCTGTCCTGAGATTCCACCAGCTGAGGGGAAAACAAGGACTTTTGGGCAAGACTCATTTTTTCTCTTCAAACAAGATGCTCAGATGGTTTGTCCCAAGACATGGAAGGACAGAGGTTGCATTTATTTTCCCCAGCCAAGACACCAATTGGCCATCATCCACACACAAGATGCTGTGACTGGATTTAAGTTGACAATACAGGCTGTAGGAGAGCTGCAGAACAGCTGGTGTAGCCTTAAAAATATGACACCATGGGGGGTGGAAAGGGCATATATCCCTGGCAATTTTGAACAAAACAAGTATCTTTAAATAGGTGGAGTGTTAGGCAGATAGAGACAGGACAAACAGAGCTTTATCAAATTACTTTCCACTTTTGAGGAAAAATGTTTTTTGCCTGTGACTTTATCCATCTTTGGCCCTGGCCAAAGTCTCTTTCTTGGTGTGTATGTTCTGGCTCACAGCATAGGAGGCCACATATGGTCACTAAATATTTCCCTGTTGCAGAGCCCTGAAGAGCCTTGCAAGGACTTGTCTTAGAGTCAAGGTTTTGTATGCTTATGTAGCATGACATTTCTCTGCAACAGAACAGAAGATATTAAGAGCAAACATGTAAGACTGTTACGTGTCACTGCTTTCACTTTTGTACATTTGAGGAATTGCATGTCGAGATAAGTGACGTTTCCTCCTGTGATATTTTCTTAAGGATGATGAATAAGCTGCAGTATTAATAAAAAATGAAATTTTTAAAGTGAAGATTTCTTGGAAAGTAGACTATTGTCTCTGAGAAGATGTCCATAGAAGTAGAAATGAAATATTAGAGTTTAAAGTAGCATCACAAACATTAAATATCTCTCAGATGTACTTCTGTCTCTGAGCTCAAGGTGGTTTGTGGGGTTGAATATAGCTTGTGTGCTTGTCAACCAAGTCAGATTAAGGTGATACTAAAAAGCCAGTTTGATCTGCCATAGAGAATCTAAAAAGCCAGTTTGTCGATCTGCCATAGAGAATTGTGCACACTAACGCAGCAATGTAAGAGTATTTCAAAGTTGAGCCTGTGATTAAATAAGAATAGATTTAAGCAGGATTTTAGCTACTACTTTGCACAAAAAGGCCATGTAGTAAGTTTGAAAGAAGCTTAAAAGCTCTACAAGGAACCTACCTTTTTTCTTCTCTCACATGTTTTCTTGCATGCTTTAAGTATTCCACAGAAATTTGGCAGAAAATAGTTTTCCTGTTCTATTAAACACTAAGATTAAAAGTGTTACTTGTTGTATTACCAGATGAACATTCTGTTGCTTTTAGAAGTATCCACCAAATAAAAAGATAGCATATGACACTTATATATGTTTACAAGAGCCTGTGCTTTACAGGACTAGGGAAGACTCAGGCTCAAACATTACTCTGTTGCTTCAGAGAATACCCTAGCTGTAGGCTGCTTATTTTAAGGCCATTTTTCCTCTTGGGATAGTTCAGCTTTGTCTAAATGGAAAGCTTTCTAGAAAGTGATATTTTCTTCAGAGAAAAGCTCTCTAGCACAGAAAAAATTTGCTGTTTGGACAAAAGCGAGGGGAGCTATTATTCCAAGAGCATTAGCCTTCGCTTAAGACATGGACACCCAAATTCATCTTGCTGATTCATTTGTAGTGAGAGAACTTCACTTATTCTCATGCACTCTCTTCACTTGCCCTGGTGAGTACTGCACACTGCATCACTAAGTACCATTCTAATCTGAAGCTAAAAATGAGCATTCGATCACGTTACCTGAAAGATTTAAGGACAGTGTGTCTACCTATATAAATACCTATTTACCAGACTGACTGCAGAATTAGCTTAGTGGAATTAGCACAGAGCAGTGGAATAACCTTGATGTTACACTGTTTTATGGGAAGAAAAGTGTCACCTTCTCAGCATTATGTAAAGAAAAATACCTGGTATGCAGAATATAAAAATGTTACAAAATACTATCAAAAGTGATTGCTAGAGTTTTGTTTATCTGTGTAGTCTCATCACATGAATTTTGATCTTTGGCTCAGCTAGTATCATCTTAGCACAAAAACTACCCATAAACCAAACTGTAGATTTGTAGCTACAAAACAGTTAAATAAGTGCTTCTCACTCAATATCTTTTCATATTCTTCTTTAAAATGTAAGACTAAAAGGGATCTTTACATTCATCTAGCCTGATGTCATTGGTAATGTGGATCATAAAATACTAACCAGCGTTTCCTGACTCTACATGTGGTTGACTGCAAGTTTATATAAGTATATGTGTGTGTATATGTAAGTATACTTTTTTTAGAACTTTATCTAATCCTGGTTTACAGATGATATAGAATTTGAAAGACTTCAGCAATTTAGTCTTTGTTAATAACTATCTTACTTGGAAACATTTTCTTATTCATTTTGAGCTTTCTTCCCTGTATTATTTTCTATTTCCACCCTGCATTGAAACTGAGGCTCACTAATTTTAGAATCAAAATCTTCGGTTCAAAAAAAGTCTCCTTTGTTGAAAAAGCATTCCAGCCCTTCCCTGAAGAGAGGTGCAAAACTCTTAGAGATTGTCTGTCCACGGTGAAGCATTACTTATCTGGTTAATATTTGTGCATAACAAGTGCTTTCATCTACCATAAATATTCATCTTTACCTTTGTAAAAACCAAAACAACACAACATTCTCTTTAATTTTTAAAATTTGGTAATTGTTAGATTTCTTTGATTTTATTTCTTCTTTTTTTCCTTTCAATTATATCAATAAGTGTTTTGGTTTTAAAAAACCTTTTGCCAATACCAGCATGTGATGAGTTTGCATCTGGTACGCACTTTGTTTTAGGGCTGGCACTAGGCTACAGCCATCCCAAAAAATGTTTAAAGTGTTAAGAAATATCATCACTGTATCATTTGATTTATATTTGGCTCTGCAATCCTGTCATGCTTTTTTTGTCCTTTCCAAATCCATTGACTTATTTATAAAATTTCCCATATGACTTGGCACTTGTGACTACACTAAGGCTGCAGATACAAGTCTGCATTTTGACAAAATCCATATAACAGCTGTTAAGAACATAATACAGGATAATTTTTTGCTGCCTAATTCTCAAATAAAAGGTGACATTGAAAAGCTACTCCTTGTCTCCTGCAATAGTAGCAATAACATGTTCTTAAAAATAAATTTCTTGTGCCTTTTTGAAATGGTATGATCTTCTATTTTAAAAAATTAAGATGTTCACCAAAAATATCTTCAAGTGTTTTTAATTCCATTGACACATATACATTGAAGGAAGAATAAATATGGTCCTCAGTATACTGGCTTCATAAGGGTCAATGTACAACAAGAAGGATATTTTGTGACCTTATTCCAACCTCAACCCTTAGGTACCTAATTTCAGTTCCTGTTTTCTCTGGGGGGTGGGGGAAGTAATACAGTTCATTTTGAAAGTTGTTTCTGGTGACCTACACTCCCACATTTTTCATTCATCTTGTACAGTACTTTATTGCCTTAATGGAAAGGCTATGAAGATATTTTCTTCCAGAATGGTATTAACTACAAGCTGCATAGAAAATGAGCAACATTTTGTCATCTTTTCTTAGATGCTTTGTTATTAATATTTCACAGTGTATAACTGAGTACCTAATACTATTGCGTTGTTTTGCTTGCATGCTGGTGGATTGCTAGTACTGTAGCTAGTTTAAAATTTTGTGACACAAGTGGCACTTCTTGTGTGCCCTCTCAAAAGAAGCCACAGGTGCCCTGTGCTTCAAATTCTCTTGCAGCCCATTTGGGTTATTCCTTCTCTAGACAAGAAATCTCTAGAATGAAAAGTATTAAGTGACAAGGTGTTTTATCCCCTAGATAATTTACAGTGATATTTCATGGCCTGGAGACAGCATCTGTATTCCCAGGTGTGGCATAAGAAGTGCCCTTTGGTCCCACTGGTTTTGACAAGGTAGGGGCCAGTGCTACATCAGGTGAAGGGAAGGCCTTAGCTGCTGCTTGCGGCAGGGATGAACTGTGAACTGTTCTTCCTTGGAAGACGTGAGGAAAGGGAAAGAATTTGAGTAGACTTTGGCGATGATCCCAAACAGGCTGAGGAGGAGAATTACCCACATTAATGATTAATGATGGCAAAGCTCATTCAGCTTGAAAAGTACTTTCTATAAGTGCTAAGTGCTGGCATTAAAAATGTATGCATTTTCATTTTAATCCACACTTGATGTCTGCAGATGGAGGGTAAAGGGAAGAGCTAACAGTGTTATTATAGCAACACTAATACCTCCCTACAGATGAAATCACAGTTTGCCAAGGCACAGAACCTAGGATCTGGTTCTTGCAGAGCTTGGCCTGCTGTGGTTGCTGCTATTGGTTCTTCTGAACTGCTCCACCACTTGCCCTGCAGAGCTTAAAGGGAAACCTGCAAGTCAAACATCTACTAAGTGAACAGTTGTCTTCATTAAGTCCCTACTGATAGAGAAAGGTACAGACCATAACTTGTCACATGGATTTTTTTTTACACATGTAAAACATCTTAAAGTTATCAGTTAACCAGTCTCTGTTTTTCTCTTCCAAAAAAAATAGACCTATTGTCTCTGAGTAGGAAACACAGGGAAGGTCACTCTGACAAAAGCTACTTTTGCTGTCAAGGTGGTGGCCTGTCACTCTATGTGCCAGAGCAACAGAAATTGTGTGGGTAGGAAGTGAAGATTTTGCTGCAGTCAAGCTGCAAGAGGTAAAACTTGCAATAAAGCATTAATGTAGTTGATCAGGTCTCTGAAAGGAGCTGAATAGATATATCAAGAGGCAGAACAGAAAGAGGAGTCTGAACCAGGAGGCTTAAATTCTGGACTTTAGTAGCTACAAGCCATGCACAAAGGGTTAGGCTGGTAACATGCTCGTTGATGGGCCTGTTTCATGGCGTGGTTGGAAGGAAGAAGCAGCTTTGTGCTCTGACCTGCAGTTAGGCATTCTGGGCTGGGCAAGGTCGATGCAGCCTTTTGCCTTCCCAGGCTGATGGTCAGTTGGTGGCTGCCTGCCTTTTGCAAGTTCCATCTGGAAACAGTACATGAAGTCCCTATTTTGCCAGCTTGCTGCAGAGGGTGTAGTCCTCCTTGCCTCCCACCCAGCTGCATGCTGAGCTTGTTTTGTATCTTCATTTCACTCTGGTGTTAGTTTAGCCTCACTTTTTATTTGCATATCTGGTAACAGTGATTTAAGGGCCTACTTTCTGTAATTGTCTCCAGTTTGCCTCTGCCAGCTGAGCTCACGAGCAGGGTGAGAACACCACAGGGTGACTCATCTGCTGGAAAGCAGACCCTTGTTTGCTCTTTGTGTAGCATCAGGCTGGTGGAAGTTGCATGGTATCTGCAGAGAGAAGGATCCCTCTCACTCCATAGCTCCCCTTGCCTCCCCAGCAGACACTGGTGCAGTAGGTCTTACCCTGATACAGGAAGTGTGGAGATGGAGGGGGGTGGTTGCTTTTAAAGAATTATTAATAATTATAATTAAATAATCAATTTGCCCTTAGTTTAAAATATTCCTCTTTGGTTTTGTTGACAATCATCTATGAAATACTGTTAGATGTTATGTATTCAGTTATAACTTGGGTAAAATGCTGTGGTTGCTAGGAGAGAAAAGCGTTAGTATTACCAGTATTTATTATTTAGTCCCCATGGAAACTGTAGTTCTTTGGGAGTCCTAATTCTCACAGTTTTCCTTCCTATGGAAAAGATATATTTTCTAGAAGCAGAAGGCAAGATACACCACTCCTTTTTGCTTTCTGGTATGCTTGACACATGTCTGTCGATGGGCAGTTACTGCTTACTAAGCTATGTTGTGGTTTCTAGTCACAAAGATTTTTTTTGAGTATGGTTAATCTAATTTTATCTTGATGGTGGTTTGTTGTTTGTTTTGTTTTTTTTCCCCTCCTAGCTCCCTGTTTGAATTGTCCTTTTCCCCATTATTGTTATTTTTCAATTTGATGCATATTTTAAATTGAGGAAGAGTTATTTGATGGGGAAATGAATTTGCTACTTTCCAGTTAAAGGTATAACCATGGTAAAAGCTGTCATCATTGGCCATGGCTGTAAAAGGGATACAGTAGTATGTGTATTTTTCAAAGATGTTTGAGTTTGTCCAATTATCAGAGGAAAGCTGTTAAAATACTGATTGATTTATTCTGGGTGGGGTTGTTAACTCAGTCTGTTACTCTCTTACAGTGCCTAAAGCAGTATGTGGAACTTCTGATCAAAGAAGGTCTAGAAACAGCCATCAGTTGCCCTGATGCTGCCTGCCCAAAGCGAGGTCATCTGCAAGAAAATGAGGTATGCTTTTAGTGCAAATAAGCTTTTTCTTTTGTTTCTGCATCGTTTAAATGTGACTTTGTATATTGCAGCTGCCATTGTTGCCAACATATTTTTTAATAATTCTTTAAAGGTCAGATATTTTGTCTTTATTTGTTGAACATGCTTTACATTATTGCTGTTCCTAATTGGAAATTTTGTCTTTTCCTTTTTCGTCCTTCAACAGATTGAATGCATGGTTGCATCTGAAATCATGCAAAGGTATAAGAAGCTACAGTTTGAAAGAGGTAACACATGTAATGCTACCCATTGTAAGGTTGTGGGAATGGTATTGTTCCAGAGTCATCCCATAATTCAGAATCTGGCTCTGGACATGTTTGTGCAATAACATTGTGTTAATAGTTTGATTACCACAAAAGAAAACCCACCAACCAACTATTTTTTCTGTTCTTGCCTGTGTGATTTCCAGAATCGCAACATTTGGAGAATAAACTAAGAAAAAAAAAATTGTTCTTTACTATATTACTCTATAAATAAGGAGGGTCTACTACTATTTTGAGCTTTGCCGTTTGGTTACCAGAACTCTAGAGGCTGAGGAGTAAGACTGACCCCTTGTATGGAGCTGCCATTGTCTCCTGTGACGGCACTTGGTGCAGAACTACTAGGCAGTTCTATGTGTAACGGAAACATGGACCTTGTTAATTTTTATAAGGATATAAGCTGACAGTGTGTCTATGGGGATGTGGAAGTGTGTTGCCATAGAGAACTTAGAGTAACATTTCACTGAGGGCAGGACCCAGCCTAGAAACTACTGAAGTCATTGGTAGTTTTTTATTGACTTCAGTGGGCTTTGAAACATGAAATCATAAGCATCCTCTAAGAAAGAGATGAAATGGTATAACATTCTTATTGTTAATCATGTGGTTACATTAGGGCAGAGGCCAACTTGAAATAGAGTCCTAGTGGGCAAGGCACTGTAAAAGCAATTTCTGCATAGTATACGCTCTATTTAACTCCTAGTACAACTGAAGAAAAGTACATCATCTCATTCTGAGAACAAGTTTAGTTCAATGAATGAAAGTAGGTAATTAATTCAAACTTGGGAAACTGTAATTTGGTGCCTGTTTGCAAAGCGGGATAGATTTATATCTTAAGTGGTAGGATAAATGAAAAGGCTTATTTGAAAATGTGTGTCTTCAAATGTCCTGCTAGTCAACCTCAGCTGTAATATATTGTTTTGGAAGGCCGGTCTTGTAACTGCCTTTGAATTTTGTTCTTTTGTGTCCCTTTGCAGAAGTGCTTTTGGATCCGTGTCGGACTTGGTGTCCATCCTCTACTTGCCAGGCAGTTTGCCAGCTCCAGGAATCAAGCCCACAGGACCCCCAGCTGGTTCAGTGTAAAGCCTGCGACATTGAGTTCTGCTCTGCTTGCAAATCTAATTGGCATCCAGGTCAAGGCTGTCAGGAGAACATGCCAATCTCTTTTCTTCCAGGAGAAACGAGGTAAAGTATTGCAAAAGATCAAGTATTTAGAAACAAAGCATTTAATCTTTGAACAAATTGGAGTACTAATAGTAGAGAGACATTTTCCTGATATTTTGTCTTAAAGCTGTTTCCTTTACTTAGTCATTCTTGTTCTTTCACTGCTGTATTCTAAAACTGGTTAGGTCTTGGCAGTGTGACTCCTTGCTACTATTCCCCGCAAAGCACAAAGGAGCTGTCTGAGCCTCTATCAGTGGACCTTTTGCCCCACTGGGAAAAGGATGATATCCAGGCATCTCAGAACTTCTCTTAAGAAAACATCTTGCTGCTGCTGCTATCCTGGACAGCATCAGTTTGGTAACATCATGCCAGAGAGTGATTTTTGGGATACCCTGTCAATCGTCCTAACTGCTGCATATTTGGCCAATGATCTTAAGTTCTGTTTCCAGTGGCATACTGCAACCATTGAGTAAGAAAGGCCCTTGTACATGTGTCCACTTAATGTTTGGGCTTTTTTCCATGATTGCATAGTAGTTCAAGGTATCATTAAAACCCTGGCCAGCCTTGGACTAGCTATTCATAGCTCATCTTCTTTCAAGCTTTGCTGTAACAGATGACTAGCTAGGATACTGTCATGATGAGTTCCTGGTCGAATATGCTTTTTGTGTATGCTTGACCAGAACTGAAGCTCACTAAACTTCATGGCAAGGTAAAAATTTTTATTTCTTTTCCTTACTGTTTTCATTTCTTTTAGCTTTTATTTCATACTTCACTTCTTACTTCATTGTGATTTGGTTTTTTTCATTATTTTTTGAGCATATGGTGCCAGTAGCAGTTTGAGCTACCATGCATTTGGAGTTTCATATACAGTTCATGGATTCAAAGTGGTTTTCTGTAATATGGTTGGCCCCAATGTGACTAATGAGCATGTGTCCTTTTATCTTGCCATTGGGTAAATCAATCAGTCAATCAATCAAAAACCAGTCCTGTTTTTCAGCAAACTGTTGATTCTCCATTGGTTGTTCTTTTATCTCCCATTAGCAGTGGCTGCAGCAATTGTTATTTGTTTAAGGTACATTTTTGCTGTTAGTATGCATAAAATTTGCATGTTTTAGAAAGCTACTCAAAGGAAATAAATGTTCTTCCAATGTTTCCACTTTTCTGTTATGCTCACTATATGAGGAGACATTGTATGGCTGTGCACAGTTGTACAAGGCAGAGAGATGGTGCTGACTCTACCTCATGAATAATGACTCATTAAGACAGTGTTAGGGATGAAGAGATCAACTCAAAGAAACCTCGTGAGTTCCTGATTTGGAGGGAAATTCCTAGGGAACATCCTCAAGGAAGGCAAAGACAAGCAATCACTTCATGGTGCCCTGGCCTGAACGAATATGGTCTGAGCTTGTACCATCAAGAGATTGCTTCTTCCTCTTCTCTGAGAAAGAGGGGAGGAAAAAGAAAAATAGTCTAGACATACAAAGTATTTGGTTGTGAACTAGCTGTTGCTCATCTGATATGTTTCAGGAGAAAAGTGTATAGTATCTGTTAGTATCATCAGACAAAAAAGCAGTTGGTAAAATCTGTGGTAAAGAAAATATCCTCACTCTTACATAGGCACTGTAGTAATTAAACTATTTTTTCTAGAAAAATAGAGTATAGCCAAAATACCTGAATAATAAAACTCAGTTGATTACCCAGATCTCTAGTAATTTATCTTTTTTTTGTTTTGTTTTAAAATGAAAATGTAGGCTTATCTTTTTAGCACATATCTTAGACGTTCTTCTCTAAACCAACATGGCCACACATCTTAGTAGTTCCTCACTTTCTCCCACAGTTCAGGTTTTAAAATGGAAGATGATGATGCTCCAATCAAACGCTGTCCAAAGTGTAAAGTTTACATTGAACGAGATGAAGGCTGCGCCCAAATGATGTGTAAGAACTGCAAACATGCCTTTTGCTGGTACTGTCTGGAATCTCTTGATGTGAGTACACACCAGGCACTCTGGTTCTCAGAAGCTTAGAAATTCATTGCTTTGCCATCCAGCTGTCTCATCAGTTAAATAGTAGATCACTAGCTTCTGCCCAGCCTGGTGGACCACAATACACCAAACTGATGCTGGTAATTTAATAGGATTTGTATGCTCTGTTTTACTTGTCTAACCTGTGTAGTCTTAGCATTTTGCTTATGTGAGTCAGTAAAGTAATTATTAAAAAGGAAAATTTTATGAAAATATTGTTTACAATCTTTACATGGCAAATAATTTGAGGGAGGGGCATTGCTGTTTTCTTTTTTTTTAATAATACTTAATTTACTACTGACTTTTAAAAGTTTCACTTCTTAAAGGAGTAACAGGATAAGTATAGCAATGTTCTTGGTCTGAAGTGTAACAGGCAAACTCTGGTTTTGATACATCACCATACAGAAGACTAGTGGTCAGATTTGTTTACTGTTCATTGTGTTCTGTGGGACAAGAAATAAATCTGACATACAAAAAAAGAATGCAATGTTCTCCTTAGACCAGGAATTTGTCAGTCTATAAGCTGCTACTGTCATATATTTATGGGTTGTTTTTTTTAAACCAGCCTGTTATCGTGCCTAAGGATCAGAGAATATACAATATACAACATCTGTTTCCATGTTATGTTTTGTTTTACAGCATTTTTAACAATAGCAAAGGAAATGTTTCAGGTTCCTGAAAGCTACTCTGGCTATTCAAATCCTGTGGTTGTCCTGTCTGAATGCTTTACTAACAATCCTTAAGTCACAGACTTCTGATGTGTTCAGTTAAAAAGTAGTGTTCCCTTGGTACTAGGCCTGCTATCTTGGCTGGTTTGTGAAAGGTTGGCAGGAAAGTTAGGGACATCGTTTCTCAAAAATCTGTATTGCCCTTTTATTCTTCATGTGGTAAAAGGGAGCAACTTTGGGAAGTCTGCGTGCAAGTGTTCATTTTCCTTTGCCCTTTATGTGTGTAAAATATATGCAATGATCAGCTTATCTTCTTGGATCCTCTTGGCAAAGACCATGCTAGCACTAAATATGTGGTCAAGAGCCTTTTGGAAAAGAATTCATTATACATATGTAACACTTGCTAAACAAGTGTTCATGAACATACATAACTGTAAACAAAGCACTTCAGAAAGGCTGAACCTGGCTCTACCCACTTTACTCAACTTTTACTTTTCTGTACAATTCCTGGTTATAAGTTCTCAGGAAATAATATTTTATAACTTGAAAAACAGTTTGTACTTCTGTTTATTGCCTGCCTTTTCATTTAATATTTTGTAGGATGATTTTCTCCTTATACATTATGACAAAGGACCTTGTAGAAACAAGCTGGGACACTCCAGGGCATCTGTTATCTGGCACAGAACACAGGTAAAGTTCAGATTTTTAAAAGCTCTGGACAGGTCTACTACTGTCATAGTGCATTTATTTGTCTTGCTCATTTTACCACCTTAGGCTAAAATTCTGTGCCACATGGTAGCTGACTTTCATAGCAGATTTAAAGAGGGGAGTATCTTGGAGAAGAACAGTTAGCAATCCCAGAGAGGATGCTCCTTGGCAGAAAGCCATGGAGAGCCAGGGAGGATATGGTTGCAGAGCCAGTTAAGTGCTGATCTAGATGTGTTCTCAGTAAACCTGGAGGATGGACTAGGTTTCCATCATCAATATTGCTAACAGGGAAGCTCATCCTGCAAGGATCTTTAGCTCCAGAACCAGAACTGGAAAGGAATTAGCCTGAGTATGCTCAATACCTTGCTATGGACTCCAGTTGACTCATTCACATACGTTGGATAGAAGGTAACCCCATGAGCTTATTAGTGTTTCCAAAGAAATTGATTCAAATTGACAATGACAAAGCATGTATGGATACGTCTTGTAGTCTAGATTCAGTGGTAATGGACCCAGAATGAATGCTGGTATTGCAAGAGCTCTCCACACTACTTGCGTACAACATAAATGCTGATGTGTGACTTAGTCCAGTCTACTCCCGTTATAGTCAATCCAGAGATGCAGGGACATCTGGGTATCTGAGTCATCTCTCCCTAAATTAATTGTGTGCCAGTAAAAAGCTACCTTATCTTGGAATGACGTGCTTTTCCAGAAATAAAGATTTCTTTCCATTTGATTATAAACCCCAAGTCCAGAGAATAAAACTCAAGTCTACATAAAGAGCTAAACTGAAAGAAAAGAAGGTTTGCACCCCTTTCCCTCCACAGACATCCATGGGTCCCTGAGCTATGGACTGGGTTTTGTTTGGCTTAGCCAATGGTATCTTAGGAAGTGCATAAATACATAAATTTTCTTGATATACTGTATGTATGAGGTAATTAATATGATATTTGGAGTCATTTGTTCTTAGTCACAGAAGTTAGTGTAAATATATTTGATAGACACTACGGTTGATGTTCTGGTCAATGTTGAGAAAAGTGATAATTCTTCACAAATCAGGATACAATTCTGCTAAACCCACTAAAGCCAAATCAACATTGCAATTGTTTCCTTATGTTAAGTTTCTTTGAGTATTTATCCAAGGCAAACTGAGGTGAACCTTTGGTTTGTGGTTTGTGGCTTTGAAAAAATGTATTTGTTTTGGCTAGAGTGAATGACTTGATGCTGAGTAGGGCAGCTCATTCTTCAGAAACAACAGAACTAAGTAGAAAATGAGTGAGGAATACTCAGCAGGCAGTTTTGTTTAAAAAACAAACCCACAAAAAAACCCCAAAAAACCAAAACCCAAACCAAACAAATAAATAACCTAAACAAACAAACAAAAAACAAAACAACCCCACACAGAAAAACCCAACAAACACAAACCCCACAGCAAATAAAATGAACATCAATGTTTTGATGGCATATTGAGATTGAAAGGAAGGTGTAACTAGTTACCTCTTAAAAATTATAGAAGTCACTCTGGTCCACTGAATTGCTAACTTCCGGTTTGGCTTGGTCTGAGCAGTGCATTCTTAGCTTGGGCTGCAATGAGCTAAGCAAGGGCGTGCTATCTCCAAAGGGCAGTATGGCAGTAGTTGCAGCTCCCAGTTTAACAGGGATCACAATTTAGCTTTGGTTTATGTCTGTAGTAAATAAAGGCAAATATTAGTAAATGGAAGTTGCATCAGAAAAAAACCCAAAATGAGTAATGAAACGTTCAGAGCTCTGAAGCTGAAAAAGAAATCGCTTTAGGCAAAAAATAAAATTGTTAGGGCAAGGAAGCTTGAGCTCCTTATCCCTGGACAGCCGAAAGCCAAGTCTGAAAGAATTTGGCGTAGTAGGAGGCAGCCCGAGGGCAGGGACTGCTGTCCCACAGCGCCACCTCCCGCAACCAGCCTCTCCTCTCAGCCCACCCCCGCTGAACGTCCCCGCAGAGTGGAATTGCGAAAAGAAGAAATACATAGTAATCAGAACGAGAAATTGTCCGTGGCCGACAATAGTACTAGTAAATCATCCCAGCTATACCATGGCTAATTAAATATTTGCTAGATAATTGAAAGAGCATATCTAGCCCTGGCTAGAAGGATTCTTAATGAGTGCTGCACTCTTGTTTCATTTTGCCTTCTGATGTGAGGTTTTGGTAGCACATTAGCATTCCACTCCTACCTTCATTATTCAAAATTATTCACAGACACTCCCGTGTGAATAAATCTAAATTGTTTTCTCAAATAATTTGTGGGCATGTTGTTGCAGTATTACTTTACAGTTGCCTATGGCAAATGGGAAACTTCCTCAGGCAATGAACCTCAAGTTGAATGTTTGGGGGTTTTTGTTTTTTTTTTTAATAATTTCCGAATTCAAACTCTGTAGAAACTAATAGAGTTTGGCACATTGACAGGATGGGTAGGTCTGTGGTCCTCTGCCCATGCTGGGAAGAGGATGATTAATAAGTAGCAATGGGGGTGTGGGGGAATAAAAAAAAAGGGGGAAAAAAAAAAAAAAAGCTTTTAGATTGACTTAGACCATGTCCCCTGAAGCAGCAGATGAGCTCAGGTCTGACTGCAAAAAGCCATTGCACAAAGTCCTCCTATAGTCCATAGTGTTTGTAATTTGTGGCTGAGATTCTCAAGCTTGTATTCCTGTTGGTAAGAAGTTTGTGTGAGTCTTCCCAGATTCTCAATGAACACCAAAACCTTGACTGATTCTTTTTATAGGTTTTTTCCAGCAAAAAGGGGACACCTGTAAATGGGAGTCCCTTACTATCTTGTCATCTTGATCCTGATACTTAATATTTAGGTTTGATCAAGAAAAAAATAAAGGTATCTAGTCAGCTACTTCATTAGTTGTTTGATATACAGCACAACTCAAAAAAGCAAATAATCATCTGCATCTCTTTGTGTGATGGGACTGAGTTGTGTGCCACAGTTCTGACTGGAACAACAAAGCATGAACACTTCCTTTCTGATTTCACTCATGTTTACTGATCACAGGAGCTGACTGTAGCATACGCTTAGGGGAAGTTCTGACTCTGGTAAGATCAATGGCATTTGCTGCGATCATTTTGAAGGACACTAATAATGCACCGGTGTCAGCAGAATCTAGACAACTGCTGTCCCTAATAGAATGCTATTCCTTTCTTTTGCAGGTGGTAGGAATTTTTGCAGGATTTGGTCTTCTACTTTTGGTGGCCTCCCCTTTCCTTTTACTTGCTACACCATTTGTTCTGTGCTGCAAGTGCAAATGTAATAAAGGAGATGATGACCCTCTACCTACCTAAACTGAGAGAAGATCGGACTCACCACAACAAGTGTTTTGATTTTATTGTTGCTGTTGATGTTTCCCTTGCACTTACATTGTTGTAGCCTTACTTGCTCCATTCTGCTTTTCATTGACACACAGTCTTGGTTCCAGGAACTGTTAACTACTGTTGCATAGATCAATTGATAGTAGACAAGGAGGGTAATGGAAGGCAAGCTTGGTGCTAAAGAGAGACCGTGGACCTGGGTATCGATCTGAAATGAAGAGGTGATACTGCTAAAAATAATGCAAAAATGTTCTGCAGCCCTGCTGTGGTGGACTGGGAACTATACTGAATGACATCAGCAAAACAAGGTGAAAATGCATACAAACCTGAACTTCTGCATATCTGTTGACTTCCAAATTTGGTGTCTTATTCCTCTATATATTTAAGTTGCCTATCATGTAAATCAGTTAGTCTACTTAGTATGACTTTACCATGTTTGTTACACACCTGTTTTTGTTAAAGCCATCATGATGTCCTTTTTAGTACCTATTTTTCAAAGCGTAACAAAAATGAATAAGGTGCATATAGGCCATCCTATGCCTTTCTTGAAATTTGGGGAGGGTTAGAGGGACAAAATTAGTCCTGTTGCCTTCCAGGAATTTTTTTGAAGTCCTAACAAGAAATTTGTTTGATTGAAAGCTACATTTTAAAAATCAATTGATGAAGCTATAAGGTTGAGTGGTGACACAAACCTGCTGTCTAATCAAGGTTCATTTAAAAATGCATTGATGGTATTGAATACCACTGGACTGCTAGTGTTTTTCTGAATTGGTATTTTTTTTTGCCGTTGTTTAGGGTTCTGCTACACTTACAGGGCTATGTAACTTCTAATCCAGGTATCTTAATCTTTTTATATATGTATTAAAAAACCCTTGTTTAAACCAAATGTGTAAATAACTGTGCTATTTAAATATTTTGGAAGTTCAGGATAGCTTGCTTCTGTCTTTATGGCAATTATTAAAAAATACAGGACTAACTTTACTATTTAGCAGGCAGTTGGGTTATCAATGAATCTTTTAAGTACAAAAATACATCAGGGTTATCCCTGTAGTTAATAATAAAAAAGCCTGGGATATTTGTGGAAGTTGTACTTTACATTTAAACTACTTAGCCCATTTTTAGCATTAGTATTGTATGATGTATGCTGTTAATAAAAATACTGTGACAAAACAAGTTTTTATTTAAAAAATAATCACTTGACTTTATTTGATAGTTTTGTGGAATTCAGTGCTGTATTTCCAGGGTAGTAAAGTGTGACGGTCAACATACTATTAATCATTGTAGTTTATCTTTAGAAATATTTTGTTAAAAATCATTTTGCTCTGATTTTTAAAGCCTACAAGAATTTGACTAATAACTTCTTGTCATGAAATATGAAGCACCCGAGATAACATGTCTGTCTGTGTGTAGTACTAAAGGAAAGTATTCTTTTGAATGGCTTGTGGACTGCATTTTGACTGCTTTTGGGGTTTTTTTCATCGTTTATTTCTGTGCATTATCAATATGCTGAGGTGGATGAATATGAAGCCAGAATAGCTTTGCACTAATAATGTATTAAAACCCTTAAATGCAACTGCTTCTGGCTTTTGTCACAGGCTGGGAATACATTTTTTCATAGCTTAAGAATAAGGAAATTACTCCTTCATTATCTTTTGTTTTATACTGTCTATCTGTTAAATAAAGACTGTAGGGTACAGTTTTGAAAAGGGCCACTGTCTTTTTATAAAACTACTCTTGAATTTCTTCTTCTCCCTCTTCTAAGTTTAATGGCATCCAAATTCAAACTGTATCTAACCACAGATTTTTTAGCTTCAGGAGCTAGAGGTTATCTGCAATTCACTTATTTGGCTTGATTATAATGAGATCAGCCATTGTAATGTGAAGAAAAAAAAAAAAGCTGGTTTCCAGAAAGTCTGAACTTCTTGTGGTATCTTCAGATTGTTTATGGCAGGGCATAGCTCACACCTTTTGCTATCAGAGTAGTTTTAGTATTTTAGCTATCTTTGTTATTAAAAGTTGGTTAGTTCTTCAAAAATATCTGTAGGGAAGAGTTGTTCAAAAATATCTGTAGGGAAGTCTGGGTACTACATTCAGTCACTGTGTGCCCATCCTTAAGGGGTCAATGGGCAGTCAAGTGATTATCTCACTCCAGCTCTGGCAGCAGCTCAGTCCATCTCTCCAGAGGTACCCTAAGCCATGCACCTGGGTTGCTCTGAGTCACAGCTTCAGTGTGCAGAAATAATGGAAACCCTTCTGCAAAGGACAGCTTTCTACAGGTAAGCTTGAACTATGGTCTTTCATCCTTGGCCCTGTAATTCTATGTAACGGGAAAAAAAACAAAACCAAAAAACCCCCACGTAGACAAGAGGATGTAAAGATTTCATGGGTTGTTAATTTTCTAATAGCGTGCACTACGGGCTTTTGCTGTATGTGGTAGTGTCTCTAATGACCGATTCTACTACTAGGATGATAGTAAACAGCAGAGGTGCAGTGACCTGTTAACAGTAGTGGAGTGTCCTGGTATGAGGTGTATTTTCTCTGTGCCTTCCTTAGACATGGCCTTTATATGGCGATATAGTGAAACTTGAGATTTCCACAGTACTGTGTGGCCAGCTAATAATCAATGTCAAAATTAATGCATTTCCAGATTTAAAAGAAAAAGGAGAAAAAAAAATCCTTTACAAATAGACACATTTTAAAATGATAGCTTCTAATTGATGCTCAGAGGTGACATATATAATCAAAAAACTGTGTACTTGTGTCAGTATATCTTTGCCTCTGATCTCAACATACTTGAATTGCTACTGGAGATTTTTGACGTATCTCTTCTTTCCCATCCTGGTTGTTGGGATAAAGTATATGCCTACATATATTTACCAAATACCTAATCCTTTCAGGTTTGCTAAATATCTTTCCATCTGTATTCTCGGGGATTTTTTCAGGGTTTTTTTTTTGTTGTATTTGTTTTGTTTTATTTTTTTATTATT
>WUAM01000287.1:79063650-79082385 GCA_024336885.1 Actenoides hombroni
AATGCTTATCTGTTTATCAAGTAACTACTGCTGGTGGTGATGTACTGAGTTTGGGTCATCTTTGTTACAGCTTATGTTGATATCGTGGCATTTAATGCCCTGAAATTGCTTTATAAACATGTTATTTTAAACTCTCACCTTTCACTTTTCCATGGTGAGGGTTTAATGTTTGTCTCTGCTGCTTTTGAGATGAAATTCTATTACAACAGTGTTGACTTCTTAGATTTTCACCAGAAAAGTAAGATTCCCTGCATGACTTCTGTTTTTGTGGTTTGTTTTTATTTTTTTACAGTTATGTTATTGTTTAGGGTTTTAGCACGCTGAAATGCTGTTTTCTTTCATGAAGTTTGCAACATCATTTGCATGTTCTGTTGGGATGAAGTTCTGTCATGTCTAGTGGGCAAGTATGGAGTCCAGATTCCAGAAGCTTTGCATCTCCCTAGACTTGCCATTCATTACTTGGGCTGAAGACAGTTCGGAGAGAGATCAGTAGTACAACCTGCACTGACTTCAGTGATGGTAGCATTGTGTTTTCCCTATGTGACATTGGACAAGTAATTTATCTCCCTTTTTTTATCAATTTCACCATTTTTTAAATAGATGGACCAATGTTTACCTATCTCACAGGATAGCTGTGAGGGCAAATGCATTGGTTTTGAGGATCTTCAAGATTTTGTGATGAAAGATTATATATAAATGCTTACTGTAGTTTTATACTAAAATTTCAATTTTATTCATGTTGTCACTCACCCTGAATCTTCCTACTACTGACGTTAGCATGCCAAGAATTTGGGATGCTTTTCCCTGCATACCAAGTGACGTGATCTTTTCTGAAATAATCCATCTTACGAATTAGGCACAATCTCAAATAAGAGCTGACTGGATCAACTCTTGGCTTACAGTAGATCTGACATGCAGGAAATGCAATCAAGTTAGTGAAAAGCTCTCTTGTTTATGGAGCCGACAGGATAAAATATTCATAGATCAGAAAAAGATGAAGTGCTTTTTATTTTATATTGTTATGGGCAAGAAAATAAAAAATAATTTTGTGCATTTCACCTGTAGGCCTTTTACTGTATAGGAGTAAATATATTTAACACAGGCCATTTTCATCCCAGTGAGGTGTAGCATGCATAAAGCTTTGTGCGGGTTTGCTTTTTTAAAACCAAAGTTTGTACTTTTCATGTACCTAACTAATATCTTGAGGAAAACAGGTAGAACACAGTTGTTGATGACAGTGATATTAAAGACATCAAAAAAAGCCTGCATTGGTGCTTAATTGCTAATGCACTTATACTAAGTAAGGCATGCTGTTTGTATTTAGAGCCCTGTGGTCTTCATTATTGCTTTGATTTGTATATCTCTCATGTAAGAATTCCAGGAACATTAGGTACAGGTATGTGGTACATAACTGAACCTTTCATCATTTTATCATGGATGTATTTTAAACCTGTATAGGGATAAGCATGAAGGAGTCATGCGTATGTATAAATAATGTAATTGACTAGTGTAAAAATAGTTCTGTTGATGTATTTGAAATGTAAGTACATTTTGTGCCACTAACACTGTGATGTATAAAAGAGCTGTTGAATGCCTTTTAATGTTGTGTTTTGTACTTTGAATCATATTGAAGAGTTTAATTTGTAATTTCAATAGATATTTTAATTGAATGTGTCTCCTGTGATTCTTCATAGTGAGTTTTCAGTGCTATATGTTCACTAAAGAAAAGTGCTCTTGTTACAGTAGGACTCCCTATGCTTATCTGCCTCTCAGTCCTTCAGAGCAAACACAGCCTGTAGCCTGGAGACCTCCTGTCTCACTTCTGAGCATGTGGTTTCTGGGTTTCTGACTTCTTGTCTCCCACATTAGCCAAAAGAGTGAATCTGGGTACGTCTGGATCTAGTTTGATCTACAGCTGTGTCTTTGGTCCAGCTTCCATTGCAGTCTACTGTTGTATGTTCTAGCTGCATGAATGTGTTGCTCCAAGTCTCACTGAGATGTATGTATATTCTTGCACAACCAGTTAAGGTCTGGTGGAGGTTGCTATGGGTAGCTTGTATTCCCTTTGATTTGGTGTAGTGAAGGTTGAACTTCTCAAGGCAAAATCCAATCTCCTGAACAACAGAAGATATTTAACTCTCTTGGACAGTGGGAATTGGCTCTCATCTTCTTGACTTCATCAACAGGCACTCTTCATTTCATCTGAATTGCAGTTGAGGATGCAGTACCCATAGTTTCTTTCTCACTTATTAGGTTACAATTTGTCTATACCCATAAAAAAAGCACAGGTACAATTTCTTCAATAAAATGGTGTGCACAACTAAGATGCATGTAAGCGCTTTATAGCTGACAATTTAAAAAAAAATAAGGTCGTATAATAGCTGATAGTCACTCCTTTCATTTTCATGGTGCATAATGACTTTTCTCCTTAAGAGAAAGATCAGTTAAGATATTTTGTTCCATTAACTGGGCAGAAAATAATCTCTAAGTTTGACCTATTTTAGGAGCAGGTATTATTAACAAGGCAATCTTTCTGCTTTCTTCCTCTGCTCCCACAGTCTGTTGCTTCCAATTAGGTGGTGTTTTGTTTTGCAGTGTCCCTTTAGAGAGGAGTATTATTTCTCAGTTATTTGCTATATTCATGTAGTTTGGTAACATTTAGTTCCTGGGCATTTCCTCAGTCTCTGCCAGGTCCAGCTTACCTTGCTGTGGGAGGATTTTCTTATCCATGTCTTCATCTGTGGGACTGGGTTTCTGAATAAGTCTGTAATCAGAGAATAAAGCACTGCAGAAACTCTTACTCCATTTCAGACTTCAGGGTCTCAAGTGTCTAAAATTAGAGCATTTAAGATGAATTCTTAAATGGCAAATTTAAAGCCCATGTGTGTTCTAGTAAATAGTGTCCAGGATCATTCAGTTGCCAGATGTGACCCACATCCATAGTAGTAAGTTCTGCTAGGAGGGCACCCAGCCCCAGAATAACTCCTTAACTGTATCTGGGCACTGGATGGGAGAGTTCTGGTCAAAATCATGCTAGTATCTCTTCTGTAACAACTGAAAGATTGAGACAATTGATTCCCACAGCAGGAAAACTTTGTGCTAGTTCTAGCGTTCTGTTAGTTACAAACATATGAATAGGGTTGTGGCTGTAGAAATTGAATTATGTACCCACACATGTATAAGGGTAGTGCTAAAGATTGCCCCTGCCAATCTACAAGCACAGTGCATCCACAACATCCACAAAGCATTTTTTTTCAGGGTTTTTTTTTTTGTATTGGAGATAATCTAGGGTGTTTCTCATAGACTATACTGCAGGTACTTGCCTGTTAGCAGTGCATCTGTATCAAGTCTTATTTTATGCAGGATATATAGAAAGTGATGGATCTTTCATTGATAAATTATTTTTATTTTGG
Source organism: Actenoides hombroni (assembly GCA_024336885.1). Taxonomy (NCBI): domain Eukaryota; kingdom Metazoa; phylum Chordata; class Aves; order Coraciiformes; family Alcedinidae; genus Actenoides; species Actenoides hombroni. The sequence goes on from WUAM01000287.1 coordinate 79,067,064, forward strand.
TCTGCTATGTAGACTCCACCCTCTGGGAACCCAGATTCAGCCTTGAATCTGACACCACTTAAGTATGAGGTTTGTCTTAACATTCAGGTGTCTGGCCTTAACCAATGGTAGTTCAGTGCAAACTCATCTCCTGGGCCATTGGAACTTTTGCCATCCTATGCTGCTTACTAAGATAGTTAGCTTTTTTTAGCATCTCAGAATGGTGTGGTTTTTGTTTGTTTTTTTTTCCTGCCCACTTTGATAACAGAAGTCTAGGCAACAGTCTTTGTCTAGGCACATAACTTCTACTTGGCTAGAACTGATCAAAACAGTCATGGAGTGCATTATTACATGTACTGCTTTCCCATACCAGGTCAGAACTTGTTGGTACCATTTAGAAACAGGTTACTTTGCTCCCATATGGCATTTGCATCTCACACATGCAAGCAATGGAAATGCACTTGCAAGATTGAATAGTCCAGTTACTTTACGGTGTGTGCACAGGAGAGAACTATATTAAGCTAACTGATAATTTATTCCTGATGTTCCCTCATCACTTTTTAAAAACTAAAAATGAAATTAACACTTTAATCACTCTATATAGTGCACCCTCAGTAAGTTTGCAGACAATGACAAGCTGGGTGGGAGCGTTGATCTGCTTTAGGGTAGGAAGGTTCTATGGAGGGATCTGGACAGGTTGGATGGATGGATGGGCTGAGGCCGATGGTATGAGGTTCAACAAGGCCAAGTGCTGAACCCTGCACTTAGGCCACAACAACCCCCTGCAATGCTACAGGCTTGGGGAGGAGCGGCTGGAAAGCTGGCTGGTGGAGAAGGACCTAGGAGTGCTGATTAAGAGTCAGCTGAATATGAGCTATCAGTGTGCCCAGGTGGCCAAGAAAGCCAGTGGCATCCTGACTTGTATCAGAAATGTCTCTCTGTACTAGGCCACACCTAGAATACTGTGTTCAGTTTTGGGCCCCTCACTACAAGGAGGACATTGAGGTGCTGGAGCAAGTTCAGAGAAGGATAACTAAACTGGGGAAAGATCTAAAGAACAAGTTTTATGAGGAACACCTGAGGCAACTAGGGCTATTTAGTCTGAAGAAAAGGAGGCTGAAGGGAGACCTTATTGCTTTCTGCAAGTACTTCAAAGGAGGTTGTAAAGGGGTGGATGCTGGCCTCTTCTACCAAGTGACAAGTGATAGGGTGGGAGGAAACGGCTTCAAGTTGCTCTAGGTGAGGTTTAAGTTGGACACTAGGAAGCATTTTTTCACAGAAAGGGTTGTCAGGCCCTAGAACAGGCTGCCTAGGGAAGCAGTTGAATCACCATCTCTTGCTGTGTTTAAAAGTCACGTAGATATGGTGTTTAAGGACATGATTTAGCAGTGGACATGTAGAGCAGGGTTATTGGTTGGACTTAATGATCTTGAAGGTCTTTTCCAACCTAGATGATGCTATGATTCTGTTATATGATATAAATGTTAAATTTACACCCAGGTCCCAAAGAAGAGAGCACCTGGGAGTATATTCTAACTGTTATAATTCAGTGCTGTTTTCTAAAATCTCTGTGTAAATATGTGTGTCTAGCTGATGTGTGGTAAGTTATTTTTATGTGCAGCATGTCCTTAAATGTTAAATGTGGTTTCTGGTCACTATAGCTCATATATGTCTACAGGAAGAATAAATTCTACTGTGTAATTTTGTAGAGCAAGAAATCTGACACTGAAGCAATGTAAATCACCTATATTAAATAGACTAATAAAGATTCTAGGACAATTTTTGTAGCTTTACATGGAAGAAAGTGTATTAGAAATAGAATTAAATCATTTCCTCCTTCAAAACACGGCCTTTTTTTTTTGTCCTCAAGTAGCTGGAAGACTAAAAGAAATACCTGTAAACTTGAGTAAGTGGCACTCCATGTATGCTATGAATTAGATACTCAGAGCCCATTAAAATGGATTAGTCTTTCCTTACTTTTTAATGAATTTGGATTTTCATTTTAGGTGAGCAATGAGCTAATCTTGCTGCATAAGAGAGCAGCTGCAACAGAACCATGGTTTTCTGACTGGTTTTTTTTTCTGCCAGTGATTTGCTTCAATTGTTATGGTCTGTTTTGTGTGACAGAATACAAGAGTCTGATTTCACTGCGGACTTTAAGAGAAAAAAGTTATATCATTGAAGGAGAGTGAGCATAATGCACTAATTTAGCAGGTTTTGTAGACCTGACCTGTTCATACCAGTCTAAATTAAAGTCTGTGGGCTCAGCCATTCCTGAGATCTATGCTGCTGTGCTTTATTCTTGAGAATGATTACAAACAATCACACTTCCCGCCCCCCCAACCCCCCTTCCGCTTTGCTCCATTGAGATGATATTTTGAGTTTTGGTGGGTGGCAGAAATGCTTGAGCTGCCTCAATCCTGAGGTCTCACTATATTTTGAGAATGACACTCTCATTTTGTGGGCTTAGCCCCAGAAGAAATACATGAGATTGTGCAAAATTTCATTTCAGAATTGCCTTGGCAGATGAGCATAATGTAGCATTTCTTATTTTCATGCCTCAGTAGTTATTAGTGTGCTCACTTTGACGAAAGTCTCATGCCACTTCTGTGTTGGGCATAGGTCGGGTGAGGAATACCTGAGTTGGAATATGGATAACCTTTTCTTAATGCATTAAGAAGGCACCCGGAAAGGATGTTTTGAGCCCTTGTCGTAAGCGGTGCTGCTGTGATCCAGCAGGGTGCAGTCTCTGAACGCCATTGCAGGCAAGGAGGACCGCCTTGTTTAAGAAAGCCCTATTAACAGGATTTGCATCTCAAGCTTTTAAAGTCTGCATTTCAAAACCTCCACAGAGTTAATTGTAACGATACGGCTAAGAATAATAATGTTGTGATGGGCCTGCACGCTTTGCTGGGGCTATTCTAGTCTCTGCATTGTAACATGTTATTGTGCCTGTTCTCTGAGAGCGCTTAAACCTTTTCTGAAAGTGAAAAAGCCGAAGTATTTGAACTTTCAGAAAACTGATATACACATAGAGTTGTTTCACTTGCAAATGTAAAATGAGAGGTGCAAACCATTTCTTTCAAAATGCATGTTCAGAGAGCACTGATAATCACACTGACAGAAGAAAGGGGGACACTAAAAACCAGCTGGTTCAGAACAGATTAAATATTGGCTAATAACATTGCATCTTCTCTATATTTTATAATTAATGGATGTTGTAACTGAGCCAAATTATTCTCTTCTCCTTTCCTACCCACGCCTGCTGTCCTATCTGTGTTCCTCGATACAGATGTTCAGCAGAAACAATGCAACTGTCCAAACAATAAGTCTAACCATCTGCTAAGCAGTCAACATGTTTGGCAGGGGAGGCAAGCTGCAATGGGGGGCTGTTGTGAGCTCTTTGTTTTTACCTCACTCTATTTATGTTCTAATATTTGTGTGCCTTCCTTCCCACTGCCCCCTCCCACGAGTGTTTCTGCATAAGGCAAAGTGAAAATTTAGTTATTTGGCTTTTGTTTTATTTTTTTGTTTGTTTGTGGGGTTTTTGTTGGTTTTTTGTTTGTTTGGTTTTGTGTTTTGGGGGGTGTGTGTGTTTTGTTGTTTTTTGGGTTTTTTTAATGGCTTAGATGTATGTTTCAGGAGCCTGCCAATGCTAATTTAACTTTTAAAGAAAATACAGTATTTTGTCCTGGCTGCTATCTCCCCGCCAAACTTCCAGGAATTCCTAGGAAACTTCTGGTTCATGCCAATTACAGTATCTGTTACAGATGTTTTTCAGTCAGATTAATTTTTCCTTTCCAGGATCTTGCAATTATTGTATGCAAAAGAGTGCAATTAGAGGATTAGGGTAGCACAGTGTATCTTACCAGACGGCTAACACTTTGCTCCCACCATATCACTGCATTTTGTTCAGCAGATTTCCCTAGCCTTCAGCACTGATCAGGTGGTTATAGATGAAGAACCTTCTCAGTGCAGGATACTTCTAGCCTTTCAGTCCCACTTGCAGCTCTTCTTGGCTTCCCAGAGGCAGGGTATGGTTTCAAGGTGCAGAGCAGCATTCTGTGTTAAAAATGGCCCTTGGAAGGTGCAAGTCTACAGGTTCTATCTCACTGCTTCTCATGGTAAGAAAAAGCAAGCAGAGAGATCCAGAGCAGCAGAAGGGAGAGGTAATGAGAGCACCTTTCTCTCTGTCACCTCTTCCTATGTGGTGACAGATAGAAATGTAAGTTTCATTCTTAGTGTCATCACCCTTACTAGCAATTTTTTTCCTTTCACTTATAATCTTAGGATGTGTTGCACTGCAGGCTCTGCAGTCAATTACTGGCATGTCCTTACCACTAAGACTGGATAAGGGAGGCAGAGGGGTTAAATTGGGGTTTAACTGAGCTAAAATGTGAGAGAGCTGGCCCTCTGAGTCAGCTGCTCATTTGCACTAAAACTGAGGCAATTACCCAGATATTTTCCTGTATCATTTGCCTGTGGAAACAAACACCACAAAAAGCTACAGTACCTGCAAGCAGTATCCTTGGTTCTAGAGACAACCCAGGCCTCCCTTGAAACCTATAGAGTTCTGTAGGGTGCAACCATCTCCTGTTGATAACTTTTACTGTTGTGCCTGAAAAAAAACTTTCTAAGCCACAGCTTCTGGCCAGAGACTGTGGCTGTGAGGAAAAGGAAACTCAGAAGTGTCTGAAGTTCTAGCAACATCTGCTTTAAATCACAGGATACCTTAATGACCCCTTAGGGCACTCAGTACTTAAGGTCTTTAAAGTTTTTGATGGCAACCTCAAATGTGCAGCCTGTCAGCACAGCTCAGTAACGTTGTAACACTTCTTTTGGCTGGACAGACTATGACTTTATCTGTACTCTGACTCAGATATGAAGCTTGCTGAGGAACTCTATCTGCTATCTAGAGCCGGTAAAGCATTGGAGAGCTGCTTACCTGCCCCTTTGCTGCAGCTCACTGCACCACGGAGCACTTGGTAGAAATGGTCATGATTGTCTCTGCTCACGGATGATCATCTCCAAATATGGGTGGGCAGAGAGGACTGTGTCGTTTCTGGTGTCTTGCTTCAAGAAAGAGTTATTGGTCTCAGTCAGGAGGCTGCATTGGGTGGGATTTGCCAATTAAAAAACTAATGATGCCCCAGTGGAAGAGTTTTATAGGGCTTTATGTTTCTGAGTTTTCAACAACTGTGTGTGAAGCACTATGAATTGTAAAAGCTCCTGGAAACATGGAGCATTCAATATGTTGGTAGTGGAAGGGAATCCTTTTCTGTTTACAGGAAAATATCATAATCTCTTTAAAGGCCTTAAAAGCAGTTAGAACATGAGGTCCAAAAGAAATTCTGTTACTCTCTAGAATGTCCTCTGTGTCCTTTGTGTAAAATAAGTATTTCCACCCTGAAGAGCTCACCCTCTCCTAGAATCTCTGATGAGCTACTGAAGACACAATATAAGGTTTGTGTGACTGGTGTGTGGGTTGTGTGCTGTGCTTTGGCTAGACATTGCCTCTGAAGCAGCTGAGAGGGGGTGGCCACAGAGGAATATTTAATTAAGGTAGTCCACAAAGATTAGAAAAGGTGATAATTACTTGATTTGCCTGGAGTAGAATCAAGCAATTCAAGCAAATGTCTCTAATTCATTATTATTATTTCCTTCTAGAAGCAACATTTTAGAAGGTATCTGGCATCCATCCCTCTCCCACTCAACAGAGAGGAAAACTTCTCTGGTGTTAGCACTGACTTTTGTCTCACTATAATGCAATTTTCTTGCTATTTTAAACAAGAAGCAAAACCCAAAATTCCAACTAGCTCTTGAGTACTGCACAATGTCTGGCTTATTGCTTTTTGTGTATGGTGTCATGGCAACAGGAAGAATCCAAAATTAATTGTAATCTATGCAAGATGGCCTCTACTTATATGTTGCGTTTTAGCCTGGCCTTGTGATTTTATTTTTGCCCAAACAATATTAAAGGTGCTTTTTGCTACTAATAATTTCACTCTCTGGTAAACGAGCCTTGTGATCACTAATTTGAACATGTAGCTGCCAGTGAAAACTATGAGCGTGAATTAAAGAAAAGGTAGGAGACCAAAGAATATACAAAAGGAAATGCAGAAAAAAATGTAGTGATTAAGAGAAACAGATCTTGTTAAACTTTAGTAAACCCTATGAGTAAACCAAAGCATGTTCTTTTAAATAGAAACAGCTCAAAGAACATTGCTGTTAACAATTTCTCTAAAGACGTTTTCTTTATGAGCTTAGTAATCAGATATAAGACTGTGTTTCATCTGAGAAATGTTCAGTACCTGCCTTGTTATGATGATGCTTTAACATTAAAGACACTTTGATGGTACACAAAGAGAACTCAATGTAAATTCATTTAGGCTTTCCAGCCTGAGAGATGGTTCACTTGCTAATTCAAATATAAGTCCCCAATTCTTAATTTTTCTCTTCTGTTCTGCCTTCCTAAAAAGTCATATGCTGCATACATTCACCAATACAAAGGGCTAAATTCAAGTTTTTAACCATTATATAGCATTATTGCACCTGAAAAGCCAGCTCTGCAAATCTTTACCAGCAAGGCTACTTTGCAGTTCCACCTGCAGATGTACTGTGCATGCTGTGAAGGGATCACCACTAGCTTGAGAGCTTGTAAAGACTGAGATTTCCCTGCAGTAGGTTCCTGCAGTCTCTGTTCTGCATAAACACAGAAATTACCTCTGTATGATACATAAGCAACCCATTTATGAGGTAACTTCCTGAAAATCATGGGAGGTGTAAAGATCTAAACAAAGTAAAAGGAAGTTCTGGATTTGTTACGTCCATCTCTTGGCTTTTGAACCATAAGCATCCATATCTGCAAGTTTTCATTCATTATGAACACCAAAATCAATGTTTAAAAAAACACAAATCAAACAAACCAAGACTGAGATTCATAACAATCTCCGAAAGTAGGATTTCTGCATAAATAATAAATCCAACACATGTTGCTTCTTTTGTTCCTTTGTTTGTATGAAATGCTTTGCACGCAGCTTATTTTGTTTGTCCTAAGTCAGTCCTCAGTTATGTGGTCCAGGTATCAGGTAGCCACAAACAACCTACCATTGACTAAACAGGATATTCTCTTTCTATTTAAATGGAAGGAGAAATGTTATTTTTTAAAAGAATGGAAAGCTATATCCATTGTGGTGTGGGAGGGGAGGCTTTATTTAGGTGTTACTATCTGTTTAGTTCTTGACTAAATGAAGAATGAAAGAGAAGACCTGGAACTAAGTTGATAATCCCTCAGGAGTTAGGCTGTAGGCAGTCCTCAAGGCTTGCGACCATTGCTGTCATTCAAGCCTTTACATGAAGTCAGAACTACTGAGAGGGCACTTTGTCTCTCCACCCTTCTTTCTGTCTATGGTATCTACACACTTTCTAGGAGTTATTGCACAAGATATGCTGATTACAGTGAAAGTTCCATAAAATCATGCCACCCCCGACTTTGGCATCAGGCATCAGTGGCATTGAATAACTAACCTCTGAATATTGTGACTAATTTCCATGTCAGAAGAACAGCTACTCATTGCAACAATTGAGTAAGAACATGTGGGAAGAGTAGCAACAAGCACTGAACAACACATTGACACAGGTCCTTCAAGCAGAGTGTTGAAGAACTGACCCCCTTACCAGATGTATGAGAGAAGTCCATGCACCTTTCTCGATTCCTCTTGTCTCCAGATACAGAGCATCTAAGACGTGAACTAAGACTCTGTTAGCCATGTTTTTGAAGAAAAAGATTTACTCACTCAGTTCTTTAACAGAAATATTTTGGGAGGTGTAGACACTTCCACAGATTGAAGGATGGAGATATTCCAGTGTGTAATGCCAGTTTAGGATCAGCTTTCTGAATAAATTTGGGAGGTTAGAGTGAGTAAGAGACCAGGAAGCAACCCAATTTACTGGTCCACAATTACTGTGAGGAGTAGCGCTTTATCTGTGGCTCTCTTTTTCTATTTTGTACCTGTACTGCCTGTAGCCAGCACTGTTTATAGCCACAGATGATACTGGAGGATTTATAGCATCTGAATTGCTCTAGCATGTTTTCAGATAGTTCTACAAATAACTATTGCAATTTATTTTAGATACTGTTTTAAATGACTGTTTCTTTTATGCACTGACATAATGAGACCCAGGTTTTTTCCGTATGGACTGGCAAGCAAGCAGTGATCAAGAGCATTGATATGTACCAGTAACCACTCTCTCCCAGGGGCATGCTCCCAAATTGTCACTTCTGAAAAATGTGGTCCCAGTTAGCAGAACAGTGAGACCTTGCAGGCAGCTGAAGAGTGTCTGTATGATTAATCCATAGTTAACCAGCAGTAGGAAAGCAGTAGGAGCACAGTCACTTCCTGGATATGAGCAATATTATGTCATCTGAAAACTTGGCAGAGCAGATTCATAGTGGGGGCAAAGACAAAAGCTCAAAGAGTTAGTGGAGAGGCATCCAGTAGAGTACAAGAGAATACTGTATTTAATAAAAAAAATTAAGCACGCAACAGTGTAATACTAGTGAAGGGAGAAAATAACAACAAATGCAAATTGAACAGGTGTAAAATATTTGTGTGAAAAACTGTACTTTTTTTTTTCATAGAATACCTGTGTGAGAGATTGTTCTCACTGTGTTTGATAAGCTGTCTGTGTAGACAAGTGCATATCAGGGCTACCTTACACCTGCTATACAAATGTACTCAAGCCAGGACTTCTGGCAGGACACTTTCCCTCAGTGGCAGCAGCACTTCTACCTGGCTGAGTAAAAATAGACTTGCCTTGATTCAGCATTCCAGCCAGGGTCACCAAAGAGTGGTCATTTTCAATCTTCATACAGGGCAAGTTCAAGAACCAAACCCTGTGATAATTTTAGCGTCTCATAGCTTAACATTTATTAAGAATTATGTCAGTGTAAAGAACAATAAAGCAGTTCCAAAGATGTCCATAGGGAAGCTCTTCTCAACCACAGGGAATAAAACTGAATGGAAGGGGTTTGGAAATAGAGAGGAATTTGACCCTTGAAGAAGACAGACTGAAATCAGGGACTGGCACCCTTTCAATTTTACCTGCCCAAATTAGATGTTAAGCATGTGGGCAGGAAGTTGATGGGAGCCAGAGACACTGCTTGTCAGCCAGACACCATGCTATTGATGAGAGGTTCAAACCCCTCAGAAGACAGGGCTGGGAACTGCTGCCTTTTGTGGGAGGCTGGACTTTTAGATTTCAGCCCATGCTAGCCCTGTTAATAGATCCTGAAGTTTTTCCAATAAATTATGGCTGCATACCACCTTTGCATAGTTTCTACCCTGATTCTCATCCTTCATTTCTAGGAGCATTTTGTTGTATTCAGTAGCAGAAACTAATCCTAAAACCAGTCAAGAAGAGGATCCAAAAGGTGACCACAAAAGTCACTTGTTATATATTACTATCTTCTCTTTCTTTTACATTTTGTTCTGTCAGACATGCAAACCCTTAAATACCTTGGAGAAACTTCTGATTTTAAAAAACAAAAAAGGAAGCTACATCAAAACAGCAGTGATGACTCTAGCAATGGTCACGTAACAAGCACCAAAACCTTGCTTTAACACAGCAAGTTTCCATCCCACTTCAGTCTGGGGAGTGGGTATAGATATGTACAGTGAAAATATTTCTAAGAGAAAGAGTGTTTTTCAAGGCTGCCTTATTTCTTTAAAATATTTATGTTTTCATCTTACATACGTACATACCTATTTCCAGTATTTACAGTTGGTTGCTTCATTTCTATTGCTCTACAAAGTTATTTATTCATTCCTTTCACAGACCTGTAATGAGGAGCCCAAAATTGAGTTCTCACCCCAAGTCTCATAGTTTTTTATTGCAACCAGATTGAATGTCTAAAAATTAAATAGCTAGACAGCAAAGTCTCCTATTATATTTAATGGAAAGAGCCAGTTACCTCCAGAGTGGGCTTCTCTCACAAGTTATGTGAGATTTAGACTTGTCTCTAGGTCTGGTATCTCAGAAGGATGAGGTGAACTGCTCATTGTTTCTGTTCATTGATGTTGAAGAAGCATGGAGTTGGTTTCCCATAGCTCAAGCCAGCCTAACTGAAGCCTGCTATGGGCCTTTCCTCCAAAAATCATTTGGTTCTTCCCTTCCCAAAAACTGACACTGGAGCTCATGAGATCTTTTTTCACATGCATGTTTAATAGACCATAAGAAGAATCACTGAAGTCACTGTAGAATTGCAGTCTGAGATGAATAATTTTAACTGCTTAAACTTTCAGAGATAACTTCATTTCTGTTCTGTTTTAGTTTTGTTTTGGGTTTGTTTTGTTTTTATTTTTTTAGGATTTTGTTTGTTAGTTTGTTTACTTTGTGGGGTTTTTGTTGGTTTTTGTTTAGTTGGTTTGTGTTTGTTTTTGGTTTTGTGTGTGTGTATTTGATTTTTTGGGACTGGCTAGAAGGTTATTTTCCTAACTGTTTACTACAGAGGTCAACTCCCTTTCTGGCTTCTGAGCTGACAGGATACACTTGCTGTTTTCAACTGTTATTTCTGTGAAAAAGAAAAAAGAAAGTCTATAAACCTTTTTTGGGAAATGAAAATGGAGTGTTGCATACACTCTCTATTTCAGCAGTTGAATTCCTGAGGGAAGCAACCAACACTGGAGAAACTGGAAACAGTGAACTTGATACAGCCATACATGGAAACACAAAGTGATTTTGATTAAAAGTAAAAATAGTAAACTGTTAAACTTTTGTTTCTTCTGTTCTGAACTCTGATTAGAAACAGTCAGCTGAGCTCTGTGCAGAAGACTTAGCTAAAATCACTGCAATCACATCTTTGTGAGTCTTCTGTTTATTGTTGTTTATAACCATCAGGGATGCAGGTGTGCTTTGTCCAGCTAACAGTTCACAATTTCAGATATCTAGACATAGCCCATATATAAAAAGGTCCATATCAGGACATTCACAGTTTAAATCAATATTATTGTAGTTAATATTTCTTCTTTCCATCTTTTCTAGTTCCCATGTCTCTCTTCCAGCATAACCACAGAATATCATTGCCAGAAGCCATATGTCTTCACTTTCAATATTTAGAAGTAGCCTATAGTTCCCCTTGGTTTATTGTTTCTGACTGATCTTTGTTTTTAGAGCAATTCATCTGTTTAAAAATAGACGGGTGTGTTACATTCTAAAATTCCAATGAAGGATGAATGCTTTGATCTTTCTTATTAAAAAATGTGCTAAATAATAACTCTTCATATAGTGTAACTCTCTAAGACTTTCTTATCACAAGTATTTATTTGTTTCTGAGCAGTTTGATATTCCAAAATGATATTTTATTAATGAAAATGAAGTTAAAAAAATACAGGTCAAACTGGATTCTCTTACTGATGCCATTAACATATTTTTTCAAGTTTTACCTCTCTAATGTATTTGACTAAATATGAGGATTGGACTTATATCTTTATCATGGTTTAACCCCAGGAGGCAACTAAACCCCACCCAGCAGCTTGCTTACTACCCCACAGTGGGATGGGGAGAGAATTGGAAAGGTAAAAGTGAGAAAACTCATGGGTTGAGATAAAGACAGTTTAATAGGTAAAGAAAAAGCCATGCACGCAGGCTAAACAAAACAAGGAATTCATTCAACACTTCCCATCAGCAGCAGATCTGCAGGCAGATCTTCAGCCATCTCCAGGAAAGCCAGGCTCCGTCATGCACAGTGGTCACTTGGGAAGACAAATGCCATCACTCTGAATGTCACTCCTTCCTTCTTCTTTTCCCAGCTTTATATGCTGAGTATGATGTCATATGTTATGGAATATCCTTTAGGTCAGTTGGGGTCATCTGTCCCAGTTGTGTCCCTTCCCAACTCCTTATGCACACCCAGACTACTTGCTGGTGGTGTGAGGAGCAGAAAAGGCCTTGACCCAGCGTAAACACTGCTCAGCAATAATAAAAACATCTATGTGTTATCGGCACTGTTTTGGTCACAAATCTGAATCATAGCCCCATAAAAGCTACTATGAAGAAAATTAACTCTATCCCGGCACAAGCCAGCACAATCTTGGATATGCTTTTGTTTGAAGATACAATCTCCTAAATCTGAAGACCATGACCAATAACATTATTTATGGAGTAGTAAGACCTAGAATGAAACACCTACTCCTTTTTTTTGATTTATTTTTTAATTTTGTGCTCTAAGTCCCTTTCTAACTCAAAGTGATAAGTTTCTGAGAAACAGAACGAAAATAAAAATAGTTTCTTTCTTAGCCACTTGAGAGTTTTGGGGATTCACCAATTAGTGGCCTACAAGGCTGCTGAAGTCTATGTAGCATTTGAGGAAGATTACTGCAACTCTCCACACCAGAAACTGAGTTGAGCACATTTTCCCACTATAGTATGCTACCCTGCAATACTTGAGCTGCTTTGTTTACCTCAGAGCAAGATGTTTAGTCTGTAGTGGATAGGTAAACAGTAGCTTTAGCCTGAAAAAAAGGAGAATGAAGCTAGAAACAAAGATTTACTAATGACTAAGTTAGTGAAGCCAAAGAGAAGGCTAAGGATTTTTGGTTTTCCCAATGTTAGAGGTTTCAATAATAGATTGGACAAACATTTCATAGGAAGGGTATTCTGATGACAGATTGTGACCTCATGAACTCTGCTGTCCAACAACTGTACATCCATGATGAAACCTTGTGTTATCAATAATCATAGCACCTACTCCAAAACTTCAGGAAAGTACAGACATGTTCAGACACTTGGGCAAGTCATTATGGTCCCTAAGATGTTTTATAATACAGGAAGGCTACCAAAACGTCACCTCCTGGCAGCAAATACTCAAGATAGAATACGGAAGAAATATTCTGATTCTGTCCCAGGAGCTGCTTCACATGATTACGGTAGTGTAGGTATTCATATAATTATTAACTGGCTGTTTGTGAACAAAAAAGGTAAAGTCTTGCTTAATAAATGGAAGAGGCTTTTCCGTGCCCTTCTAACAGCCCACAATAAAGGCAGTGAAAATGAAACAACAGACCACCCATGGGCTCAGTTTTACAGAAGCTTTGATAAAAGATATCATGAGGGTAAAATATTCATCTTTGAAATAGTTTCAACAAAAGCTTGGGAGTGAAGAGAGCTCAAGAAAAAAAATTACACTGAGAAAAAGGTATTTAGGCAAAAATGCTAGTAACAGAAAGCCTTGTTTCAAAGGCCTCTGTCAAACCTGCAATAGGAAACTGTGGTTGGGGATACGGGTTATTGGTGAACTTGGTAGAGTAGGGTTAATGGTTGGACTTGATCTTAAAGGTCTTTTCCAACCTTGATGAGTTTAGTTGTAGAGAAAGTAAGATCTGATGTAGACACATTCAAGTACCTTATTTTCTTTTTGATAACCAAACAGTAGAACAGTTTGGGATGCCAGCTGTGCCGGGTTGACCAGATTTAAAACAGAATGAAATAATTCTCTGATTGGAGGCAAAAATTGCTGTGCAGTGCTTAAGGAAATCTTTTTATGAAAGGAAAGAAATAGCAAGCAATGCTGTTTGCCAAGTCAGACTTACTTGGGAAATCAATAGGCTAAATGTCTAACCTCTTTGTCTTCTTATTGTTTTACTGGAGTCAAATCATCTCTCAAAAGTGGGCCATACCACGGCTTTTCCGGAATCTTGAGACCATTTCTAAACTTACACATGCACACTGCACAAAAACAAATTGTTCCTGCTCCCACTTTCTGTAGATCAAAGAGAAAATAACATTCCCAGGGACATATTGGCAAGTTACTGTTTTCCAGGTGTGTACTATATTCTTCCTTAGTCCCTTTGGACTAGCTATAAACTGGACAATTCTATTGCAGAACAATGCGTGCACTGAGGACCAGTAGTCAGGCTTGGTAGTACTCATGCAAACCTTACACAGATTGATCTCATACAATAATGCACGTGTTTGGTAGACCCCAGCTGGGCCTAAACTCTCCCCTACTCCCAAAGCAATGGAACAAAATCCTATTAATGTGTTTTCCTATGAGGTGAAATGCAAGGACACAGCTGCACTTTCATTTTTCCTGCGTATTTCTAATGTAAGATAGCAGTAGGATTTACATATGGAGTAGTGGCAGGGAAAGATGTGACTCATAATTTAATCTCATATGGGAAAAGAGGGAAAGTGTTATTCTTCATGTTGTCACAAATGCAATACTGTACTTCACTTCCACACTTCTTACCTCTGTTTTATTGTATGGAATGAAAAAAAGCAATCTCAACAGTTGCAAAGAAACAAAAGACTACATAGTAAAACAGAGTATAAAGTCTGACTGGTCATATTCCAGAATAATGTTTTACATCTGATTGTATATGTTATTACTTCATCTTGTGAAAGAAAAAGAAAAAAAAAAAAAAAGATATAAATAAATCTAAGTAGGAAACACAACAGAGCCATGGGAAACAGATGAATGATGACATTCAAAGAATGGCATGAAAAACTGAAGAAATGCTACACAAAGCCAGGAAATTGTCATTTTGCAGCAATGGCATCTAACTATGATCGTCTCCAGCACTGTTTCACCACATCCATCAATGAAGAATGTACAGATGTCACCCTGAGAAATTCACAATTCGAATCAAGATCCACAGCAAGCAATGACTTGGAAAGACTTCGACTGACTCCAGAGAGCTTTGCTTAGGTCTCTCCATATCCTGGCTCATTTTGGATCAGAAACTTAAATTACTGTTATTCTTTTTAATAACAATACTTTCCACTTCTGTAGTGACTTTGATCCACAGAGCTCAGTGAAAGCTCAGAATTTCCTCTTACGAGTTCTATAAATATTGAGCAAGGTAAAGACCTTTCATCTTGAAATACAGGCCTTCTTACCTTCTATTACTCTCACAGTTCAGAACCAGCTAGATATTGTAATTAATTTTGAGTAAGAAATTGTAATATATGTTCTCGTTCTGATTTCAAACCACTCATTTCTTATGAAAACAATATAATCATAATAACCTAAGAAGCTATTTGGATTCTGAAATATCAAGCCAGAGATCATGCTTCAGTTTTATATTTTACTTATGAAATGGGATTTTCTTCTTTTATATATATGACAGTCAACATCTATCATTAATTACTGTCTGAAATGCAAACTACCTGTAACACATCATAATGTGATAGAAATATGATATAAAAATCCAGTTAGTTTTTGCTGGACTTTTTCTTTTTTTTTTTTTTTTTTTTTTTTTTTTTGTTTGGGTTTTTTTTTTTTTTTTTTTTGGTGGGCCTTTCTTTTATTTTTTAATAATAAATAATATATGTGTTTTTTTTT
>WUAM01000287.1:79091796-79115484 GCA_024336885.1 Actenoides hombroni
TTTCTAGGTCCCTTCCAACCCCTAATATTCTATGATTCTATGATTCTATGATTCTATGATTCTATGATTCTATGATTGTGTTAACATGTGGAACAAAGTACTCCTGCTCCTCACACAGGTGGTCCTGGTTTCTAATGAAAGTTTCATTTCAACCAAAACAATGTTTTTCTAAGGGAAAACTTGTGGGTTTTGTTGTTGTTGTTGTTGTTGTTTTGGGATTTTTGTTTGTTCGGTTTTGGTTTTGTTTTTTCAGAAAGTTCCATGCAAATCTGTTTGCTCCCTTATGGGACTATTCAAACACAAGTTACAACAATGAAGATATGAATTGGGATTTCTTATTGTGAGTATTTTCAAATAGCAAATGCATTCAAACAGGATTATGATCTGTGAGAAGATCACAGAAATCAGTATACTGTCAGCTAGGTTGCTATATCTATCTATAATTAGTAAAACCTTTCTCTCCAGAGAAAAAAAAACCAACTTGTATCCTACAGAAAACTAAGGACTTATTTCCTTTTCATAGGAGTATTTTATTCAACTTAAGAGGAAGCTGGCTTTTTCAGTACCACAGTATCTTGAAAATTGTATTGCTATCAACAGTTAAATTGATGTTGCCTACAGTATGAGTACGTCTAGTCTTTATTCTGAGAAAAATGCTTGGAGTCGTATGTCAGGTTTTTAAGTTCATGTGAAATACACATTTGTCTTTTCTCACTGTCTTCAATAAAGCTAGGATAAATTAATGTCTTTCTAACTGATGAAGGTGTTTCATTTTTTAATATCGTTGACTCATGTCAAGATCTTTGTTCAAAAGGCTGATGTCTGTCTTTTTGTAACAAAGTGAATATCAAAATGAGAAACAGAAGGAAAAAGGTGAGAGAGACAGTTACATTTTTTAAAAAGGAGGTAGGTCTTTAAACTGTCGGTGCTGTAAGTTCAAACGAAAGATGTGAGTGGGTAGAAGAGGCTTATATGGACTTTTTAGTGGATTGAGAGGAATTTAAGTACCTTTATATCTGCTCATATGTCATGCATTCACCTTTATCTCATGGCATGTCCTCAGTAAATGGTGACATTTGCAAATGGTTCAATTAAAGTCACTGTGTTCTTGGTAATGCTGCAACCTCTGTGTATGAGATAAATAACAATTAAATTACATTGCATGAACATCAGTACTTCTCAAACAGCAAGTAATATCATAACAATAGGTATGTATAACAAAGTTGAATGAATACTCATTAGTCACTTTGTAATTTTTCTATGGTCAAATGTCATTAGAATCTTATAATTCAAAACTCATAAAATTTATGTCCATGTTAGAAAGAAGGATGCAAAATTTAATTTTTCCCAATAGCTGAAAAGTGTTGAGAGCTAAAAGAACAAAATGAATATATGCTGTTCTTATAACTTAATCTCATAGTTAAAGGCAGAATTTGCCTTTATTTTAGTGTTATTTTTTTTAAAGGTAAAGTCTATACTATCAGAAAGTGTTCCACTCCCTTTTCCTCCTGTTTCCAAAACTCATCTGTGGAATATAATTAGAACAATGCTGGGGTGGAGGGAGGGGTGAAAATTTTTAGATATTAGTATGTACATTCTACTCCTCCGTCAGATTTTCTTTCCTGTGATATAGATAAGATCATGGTACCTGTTATACTCAATGAAGACAAAACATTGAAAACAATATAGATGGTCTAAGGAATAAAAATGGAAATTAAAACATGAGGCAGATCAAAATAAAAAAGGAGACATAGCTATGGAATTTCTAGATCAAAGTATTTTAGTTTTCAGTTCTTTATGAAAGACAGCTTTCCTTGAGGAGGGGGGGAAGAAAGTTTATTTAAAATGTTAAAAAGTGGAAAGTGACATTTTCTAACTGGCTTACATGTTAAGAGTATAACTTTCTTTTTGTTTTTTAATTTTCTTCAGGGGACACATATTAAGATATTTTGTAAAAGAGTTGACCATACTATAGAATTGCTGGTATATTTATGACAGAATATTTATAACTTTCTCTGACATGCTTGATTCTTGAAGAAGCTTCTGGCCAGTTCAAGAACACTAAATTAAAAGAGATTTTGAACTGGTCTATGTATTCACTGAGGAAACAATACTGAAAAGATGATTTTTTTTTTAAATCGCCATCTGTAAAAACTACTTTTGCGAAGAAAGTTTGCAATGAAGTTTCAGTTTTACAAGTATCGCAGATTTCTTATTCTCAACTCCAATCAGCTGCTCTCCATTTATGCAGAAGGTAGAAATTCTGTGTTGGTGGATATAAAGGTGATTGGTATAAGACGAATATACAATTGGTCTTTTGGCTATCCAGTCTTCCCAGAACTTGATATATACATGTGTGCAATAAACCCACAGGCATGAGGTATAAAGATCAACACAGATGTGATGTTAAAACCTAATGTGAGCACAACCAATACTGAGTAGGTCCATGCTGACTGTGCATATGTTGAGTGGAGATTACAACTTGAAGTGAGTACCAATCATTGTACAGTGATACAGCACTTTAACAGAAGAAAAAATACTCAGTAGAAAGTAGGTACTTCCATTGTTTCAATTACTTTATGGTGGCACCCTATGCCTCCATGTTATTTTTCATAACCTTAAGTAAATATACCAGAAACTCTGTAACTCTATCATGCATTAGAAATAATTCTTAGAGCAAGAATTAATGCATACCTCTACCTCATGAAACTTATAGTTGACTGGTATGAAGAAATGAAAACTGCAGATGTCTGAAGAAAGCAAATAACCAGATATGTAGACCAAGACACAGTAAAGCAGACAAATCTCTGCCAATGAAAGTGAGTGAGCTGGCCATCAGGCTCACACCTCCATTACAAAATACAAGAGCTGTCCAGTGACTGGAACTGGCTACATCAATTCAGCAACTGAGTGCGTTGACTGCTGAGTGCAAGGGATTACACACACAAAATCTTACCATGGTTTTTATGTCTTTGTGATAGATTTGTTCTGCTAGTATGATGATGCCCATTGATTGTAATAGTCTTTATCAGTGCAGTAGATGATAGGAAATTATTAATTAGAAAAAGGACAAATGAATCTTTATAGTTTTTTGTGTGTTTCCAGTATAGGTTTCCTATTAAGTTGGTTTTGCCATTATTTAAGGAATTCAACCTAAGATAAACAGTGAGTATTTTTTCCTGCATTTCCCCTTCCTTATTATATCTTTATGTGAACACTTCAGATAGAGTTTAAAGTGGACTGTTTTTGTAAAGATATATAAATAGGGACTGGTAGGTTGTTGTTTTGGATAACTGAGCAAAAGGGAGAGAAATGTCAATTTGGGATGCCACAAAAGCATGGATGAATATAATGTAAAAGGCATTTTTTTAACCCTCAGCCTAGACGAAGGTATGTGGAAAATAAACTACAACAAAAAATGTGAACCGATTTCCTACAGGAAAATTACAAACCATGCATCTTTTTTACTTTTTAATACTACTGTAACAATTTTCCTCCCTCACATCTTCTCCCCCTATTCAGTTCTCATATCTTGCAGTGAGTTTAAAATTAGACTATCTTCTAAAGTCAGAGAAAGTGTCATTGAATTTGATCTACAAAGCATCCAGCATGCTTCAGAGTGCTGTATAAATAACATGGAGATCTAATTCTGTGCTCAACCTCTTGAGAGGTGTCAGAAGGAGCAGAAAGATGATTTTAAAGTTATTTTTATGCTACTCAGATTTTGCTTGACTGAGAGCAGATAACGTGTTTTAACTATTTTTTCTAATAAGCTGAATGTCTACAGGTTTGCATGTTTATCATAAGTCTCCTTGGTATACTAGACATGAAGAAGTACTATAGAAAGAACCGAGCAAGTACAGTGTAGTTTCTGTACTAGGGAAATCCTTTGCCATGGTGTTAAAACATCTGTACTCCACTGGAATGATTTACACAGGGAAAACTGTAAGAGGCTAGGTAGTCCTTTAAAGACCCAGAAGGACAGCTGGCCCTATTTACCAAGACAAATAGGTGCCAGAGATGGGAAACCACATGGGAGCCTGTTTTCCAGCTGGCAGATTTAAAAAGCTTTCAGCTCAGAAAGGGGATTCATGCAGAGAGTAGCTTATTAGCTAGAGGATTGAAGAGACTAGCTGCCTGATTTGAAAGATTCTAGAAATTGTTTTCTTTTTCCCTTCTCTAGAGTGGATGGGATTGCTCTCTTTGTTAGCTTAATGGCTAAAGAAAGTCACGTGTGAATTCTGCAGCTAAATTGATCTGGTACTCATATAAGGCTTTGAGCAGTGAACAAACACTGAACCACAAACTTTTAAATCATTATGTTTTAACTCGAAGGAGATTAGTCACAGAGGCTGGTTTTCTTGGTTTGCTACTCACTGAGTTTTCTTCACATTCAGCAGATAAACAAAGCCTCTTCCAGGCAGGGCTTAGAATATCAAAGTTAGGGTGGTGTAGCCACCCCTGAAGGACTTTCTTTTCTCTCTAAAGGAGGTCATTAGATTCATTGTCACCTTCAGCAGAAGTATGCCCTTTTGGCTACTTTGGATTATGAATATGGAAAGGGGTATATACAGTCTATTTTAATATTCCATGTAATCCACAAAAGAATCATGTTGTGAGTTTTTTTAGAGGGGAGGAGTAGCACTAAAACCGTTGGTTTTATTTCAGTGTCCCAGTGATAACAGAAAACACCAAAACACTTGTGTTTTAAAAGAAATATGTTTTGTTAAGTGTCATGTTTCTTTGTTGATTCAGTCATCTGGATGGATTCAAGTATATAAGGCTGTTAAATCTGAAAATGAAAGATAAGGTCTGTTTCTTTCAGCTCACAAATATTTGTTATCACCCTTTCTGTGGTAAACGTTTCAAAGAAAAAAATACTTTCTATTTACACAATATGGGAGGAATACAAAGAAGTTGTTTGAGGATCAGGTTAGGAAAGCAATAGCCCAGGTAGAATTCAATCTCACCAGGGACATCAAGGGAAACAAGAAACACTTCTATGGACACATCAGTGACAAAAGAAGGCTAGAGAAGTTGTGGGCCCTCTCCAGAAGGAAACAGGAGATGTGGTCACAAGGGAGATGGAGAAGGCTCAATGACTTCTTTCCCTCAGTCTTCACCAGCAAGCGCTCTAGCCACACCACTCAAGTTTTAGAAGCCAAAGGCAGAGACCGGGAGAAGGAAGATCCTCCCATTGTAAGTGAACATCATGTTCAAGACCATCTAGGTTCTGAAGTCCATGGGACCTGACAAGATCCATCTGTGGGTCCTGTAGGAACTGGTGGATGAAGTTGCTAAGCTGCCTTCCATCCTATTTGAAAAGTTGTGTGTCCTGGTTTGAGTGAAAACAGAACAGAAGGCTCGGGTCCTCTTTCGGTTCCTCCCTCGGAGCACCCAAGGAGGACTCTGTCCGTTCTGCCTTCGATCCAGTCTGTGTGTTCCTGAACCCGGTACCAGAATCCAGCTCCTGAACACAGCTCCCGTCTGCTGCGGGGCCCAGTCTGGGACTCCCCCGGTTCCTGCTCCACAGCATCAGTAGTGACAGTGATGTAATTACCATCGGGGGGTTGGGTTCAATACTGGTCTTGTATATATTTGTATATATTCCATTTTTATTATTATTAATTTTGTTTTCATTAAAGCTGTTCTAGTTTCCTTTTCTAATCGCTGAGTCTCTCTCCCTTATTCCTTCTATCTTCCTCTTTGGGGAAGGAGGGGAGTTAACAGAGAATGTCTGTTATAGGTCTAAGGGGCTGCCCTGACCCTAAACCATGACAAGAGAGAAGGAAGAAAGAAATTTGTGAGGGAGTGAAAGGAATATCTTCTGTTCTGGTTTGAAAGTTTCTGAATACATTATTGGATGCCTTAAACTAGAAAGTCAAATCAGTCCCCAAGGTGGCCACTTTTACTGATACTTACTTTGCCATTAATCTTTCTTGTGCCTTTATTTAAGAAACTGCCAGCTCCCTTGGACTCTCCTACAGTTGTGTCTCCCAGTGGGTCCCACTGATAAGTTCTTTGAGTTATGAAAAATCTGTTTTCCTGAAGCCCACTGTCCTTTTTTCCCCCACTGTTCTCTTCTTCATTTTGTAGAATTATCAGTTCTACCACTTCAGTAATCATTCTCCCTTAAGTTGCCTGCCCCTGCTCATTTTCAGTCATTTTCTTTTTTTTGATCAGAACCAAGTTGAGAAGAGGTTTGATATCCACTCAACAATTTTTTTTACAACATTTATGGTATAAGTTATAATAATTTAATCTTATTTTAACTATTTTAGACATTTTGTTATCTAGCTTTCCTTCATAGTCTATGTAAAGAGACAGACTCCTCCTGACACAATTCTTTCTATCCTGAAATAGCAATCTAAGTCAGGTGGAAGGGTCTGATTGCAATATGAGCCTACACAACTAGTTTAAATTAGATACTTGACTATGAAAAGGCTAAAATTAAATTAAACATACCCAGCTTTGTATTCTCTGTGTCCTGCTATATATCTTTCCCAAAGATGCCCTTTCCTCCTTCTGTTATTACCCTGGAGACTTTCAACAGGTCTGTCTCCCACCAGATTCCAGATCTCAGAGTGAACATGTGCATCCTGCATCATATAAGGCAAAATACTTTACACATATCTACAACTGATTCAGTCATTTCCTTCGCGTCCCTCTTATGACCCTATTATGAATACCTCCTCCCCCCTTCAGGAAACCCAAGTCCTCTAAGCTGCACCAGCTGCACCACCTGTATAACCATATATTTATCTCCAGGATGTGTCTGTCCTTGCTCAGGCTTTTACCCTCTCCGATGGGATTGATAAGAACACCAGCTGAGGCTCCAATTCTCTCATCATCACTTCAGAAGCCTCGCTGCTTCTTATGGCATTCTCTAGCTTGTTCCCAGAGTAGTAGCATTAGCTCCCAAATGAATGAGCTACATGGAGGATGTGTCAGATGGCTGAATGAGCCTTGGCAAACTTGTGCAATAGCTCTGATTTGGGCAGAACCTCTCCATAAGCATTAGGTCATACCAACAAATGGATATTTCTGTTATTGAAAGAAGTGAGTCACCAACCACTACCACCTTTCGTTTTCTATTGCAAGCAGGGGTCATGAACCACTTAGCTGCCAGAGCATGTGGTTTTTCTTCCTTCAGCACTGCAGTTGGTTTCCCACTCATTGCCAAGACAGTTTACTACTTTTTTGAAAAAGCTTGATAGATTGCCAGCTGAGGCTGAAGCTCCATCTGCCAGTAATAGTAGATCACAGCCAGCTTTCTCCCCATGGAGAAATATGTTCCTTTTCCTTCACTGGGCCTTCTGCAGACCTCACCTTCTTTGTTCTTGGAGTCTCCATGTCTAGTACATCTATGAAGTCTTTGCGTTCCCTCATGCTTCTCAGCCCACTCCCCTTTCCTGTAATTCTTCCATTTGATTTCTAGGAAATTACACTTCCTGGCTCTCTGGATTCTGCTATAAACCATATTCACTGAAAATCCAGACTCTGATCCAGATAAAAGCATCTACAGTTGGGTTCCTAGTCTCTACATAGCTCCTCTGAGGGTAGGTAGAGGAAAAGCTGGCTGCTGAGTCAGCTCTAGCAAGGAAAAATTACTCAGCCTTACTGCTTCTTTTCCACAGCCCTGTAAACTCTTTGAATCCTCATTTATTCCAATTTCATTATGAAATTTTCTCTTGTTGCCAGCTGTTGCTGGTTAAGTGATCCCAACTTTTCTAAGGGAAAGGGGGTTTCTAAGTAAGTCCCTGATTTAATTCTTCAAAGCTGAAGCCGAATTTTAAATCAAAATGTGGTACCCTGTCAGCTGATGACCAAAAAGGTTTTTAGCCACATTTTCCTAACCAGCATTTCTCAGGAGGTAACTAACCCTCATGAAGGCTGCCTCTGAGACACCATGGTTAAAGTCAGATTAATTAGTCTAGACTAAACCTCTGTCCTTAAACACAATGGGTTATCCATGACTCCACTCTTTTCTGGGACAGAGCTCTCCATTGAGCTCAGCAGAAGCAGTCCATCTGCTTATCTCCAGTGCTGCACCTAAATTCCCTACCTGTTCTTCTGCAGCTTCTACATTGGCACCTTTTATTAGGCAAATGAAGATAAAAGTCGATAGTTTTTGACAGGGGACATGAAGAGGAATCCAAAGGAAAGCTGCAGTTGTGTCAGACTTATGTCATTGGGGTTAGTGGCACTGGAATTTTTTATACTCATTTTTCTAGTCTGATTGCTAGTCTGGTGCTTTTACCATCATATTTTAAAAGAAAGTCCTTTCAAAGAAGAGCCACCTGTGAGCCAGGTGTTACTTAAGTGTTGATAAGAAAAAAAAATGAACTGGCCTATTCTGGAAAATTTTCTAAGAGTTAGTGCTAAACACTGTAGCATAAGACTAGGACTATTATTATTTCAGTTGGAAACCTCGGCAAAGTACTTCTGAGAGGTTCTTAAAAATCTTAAATTCTAAAAATTCCACCCAGGTCTTTCATCCATCATCTAAATGCTGGAGATGTGATGACAGAGGGAGATGTGGAGATACTGCAAGAAAAAGTAGGAAAGTGGCAAGGCTTATTTTTCCAGCTTGCTGTGTGGTTATTTTTCTACATCAAATCAGTTATGTCTATAGTATAATAGATTTTCCAGAGTAAGATGCAGTACACATTCTCCTACTCTTCTCCTGCTGTCGTATTTTTCTCCTTGATAAGCATTGGTATATTTTTGTCTGCTTAAGTTTGACAGGGTTTTTTAAATGCTTTGGTTACCACAGAGCCATCAGTGGTTTCAGTACACATTTGGGCAAAGGATCAGAATAGCTGTTGCTAAATGCTATTCATAGGCAGCAGGCAGAGAGAAAAAAAACCAATATGCTATTTTAATTCCAGAAAAATAGTTACTATTTTGTTTTGTTTTATTTTTAAATTTAGAGTGTTGCCACATCCTCAATCTAATTCCTCCCATTCCTCCTCCTATCATGTGTGTTTGTACTCTAAAGAAAATTTCTGATACAATCTTACTTTTTTTCTGCCTATCCTATCAGATTCCCATTTTTCCAAATAGGAAGAGGAAAGTAATAGGATTTTTTTATGGATTCCCCCTAAATCTGGTAAAACTGCAGCATTATTTCAGCTTTTAAAAACAACTACTCCTGTATCCAATGTCTGTCTTCTTTCACTGACTGTTATTTGCAAATTGATGTTTTTTTCCAAAGCTTATCCCAAATATTTAATATGTCTTTAATATAATCTGTGCTTTTTGTGCCATTGACACTCTTCAGGTTCCCTGAAACTTTCACCAGTCTTAAGTGGTTGTAGATGGACTGTCCTTTTTTTGAATTTTATAATTTTCACCTCGCCTGGTTTTCCTTCAGTCACTTTGACCCTTAATTTTTAATACATTTTAGCAAGTCCTTTTTACTTCCACTTTTTCTGTCATCTGGTTATATGCAGTTTTCATCTCTACCTTTCCTTGTTTTAGTTTCTGTCCCCCACATTTTCAGAGCCAATGACTCAAAAATGATCTTCCTGCTTATTCAGTCTGGATTTAGTGCTTAAATAAATGGAAATTTCTCTTACTTACCATCACCTTTGGCACAATGGAAGTAAAAAACTCTTTGTCTTTCTCCTCAGTCAAACTCTGCTGCTTTATTTCTCTAGGGTCAGATCTAATACATTTCCTATTCACAGAGAGTTGTGGAGGTGTGGGGTACCTGGCCAGGAGGAGAGGAAGGAGGGATGAGCCAAAGTGGGGCACCTACTTCAGAAGGGTGTGTTTTACAAGGTTTCCCAGCATCTCTACTCCTTTTGGGGCCTGGTGGAGGGTGAGATACTTTCCGAATTCCAGAACTTCACCCTGTATGTTTCCTTTCAGTTCTCACACCAACTGTTTTCATCACCCTTCCTTTTATTAGCTTCAGTGTCCTTTTTTAGCACCCTTTTTCCTTTCCTCCCATCTTCTGATCCCTTAGATTCATAAGACAGATGACCCTGTTGAGAAGGAATGCCTGTCCCTGCTGCTTAGCACAGTGAGCTGCAGCATCACCTCTGCACGCAGAAGTAAAGCAGGGTCAGCCTCTCCCTGTGACACTCAGATGATGTAGGGGTGGTCTTCATGTGGCACCTGGGGTTTTGGACCTCTCAGTGCTGTTCAGGTCTGCCTACTGTCAGCAAGGCTCTCTGGTGTGGGAAGAGTGGCATGTGTGGAGCTCCCTGTCTCTGTGAGCAGGCAAAGTAATGGACTAACAATTTCAAGGCAAAGAAGAGGGGAAATCAGTTGCACATCTAATAACATGGCATTTTTATTTTAATAGTGTCACTTACTTTATGCCCAGCTGATGATATTCTTCCTAGTACCTTTTCTTTGATAGCCCAAAGCCCTGCTCTTGACCAGTGTGTTTTAGATTGCAATATCCTTACAACATTTACAATGCAGTACCTCTTCTGTTGTTCCTAAATCAGGCAAATAGAGGGCTGTAAAGTTCATAAAACAATTTGTTTAGGGAAAGACTTTAATTTTCACATAGCTCTATCCTGATTATCTAGATGTGAAAATAAGAGCTGTGCGTTTCCAGGTCCCTTATATGATCAGGAAACGATTTCAAATTTTATCATAAAGTAAGTCCATTTTACATCTATCAGAATGTAGAGAAAGAGGAACATTTCAAGTGATGTTGTTAAAAAAAAAAATAATTAAAATTGTCAGATATAACTCAGTTATAAATGAAGGACATCATCATACCACTATGTACTTCCTCATTACTGAGAGTTTATTAAAAATGCTGTGGCTAAGCGCCATGCAACCCTAAATCCAAAGGAATTGCCTTCTCTATCTTAGATTTCAGTGTTATGCACATTTCAAAATTATTGATGACCTTCTTGAAGGATATTGGAGAGATTTATATAATGGTATTTCAGTTATCATGATGTAATGTTAATAATTGAAGCAACATCTGTCCAGGTGGTTTTTATATGTAAAATGTGCAGTGTTTCACCATTCTTTCTCCTGGAATTTCACAAAAACCATAAAAATATGTGATCTACATCTGATGCCAGCATGACTTTTTAGCTTAGAAATCCTCTGAGCCAGGTACAATGGGGAGAAACCCAGTCCAACTGCATTTTGCCGTTGTTCTAAATGGGAGCAAATTCTTAGCCTGTTTGGTTTCTAGTTTTTTGTTAGACTGCAAGGTTCACCACAAAGTCAATCTTTACTATATTTGATATGTACCAAGTCATGTAATCTGTTTCAAGGACTAGAGTTCTTCCATTTGAAGATGTCACATGAAAAAGTGAAGACTATGGATTTCAAGCTGGTGGGTATGCTTTTAACAATTTTGGAATTTTGAATAATGATTATAATAAAAGTTATTGTACATTGGATGACAGAATACCAGAAGAGCATATAAGGAAGCATACATCTACATCTGGGGTACATTAAAAAGAGTGTCAAAGTCAAGGGAGGTCCTCCTCTCCCTCTGCTCTGCCCTGGTGAGGCCACATATGACCTACTGTGTCCAGTTATGGTCTCTCTAGTTCAAGAGAGACAGGGAAATACTAGAGAGAGTCCAACAGAGGCTACAAGGATGATGAAGGGACTGGAACATCTCTCTTATGAGGAAAAGCTGAAGGACCTGGGGCTGTTTAGCCTGGAGAAGACAGAGATGGACTCATCAATGTTTATAAATATCTAAAGGGTGGGTGTCGAGAGGATGGGGCCAGTCTCTTTCAAGTGGTGTCCAGTGATAGGACAAGGGGCACCAGGCACAAACTGGAACACAGGAAGTACCACCTGAACATAAGGAAAAACTTCTTTCCTGTGAGGATGATGGAGTACTAGTACAAGCTTCCAGGGAGGTTGTGGAGTCTCCTTCTCTGGAGACTTTTAAAACCCTCCTGGATATGTTCCTGTGTGGCCTGCCCTAGGTGATCCTGCTCTGGCAGGGGGGTTGGACTCAATGATCTCCCAATGATGTCCCTACAACCCCTACCAGTCTGTCATTCTGTGATTCTATGATAGCTGAAAGAAAAAAAGGCAAGGCAGAAGAATCACTAAAAATTTTCTGCTTTGCTGGTACGGGTTCGTCTGGACCACTGCACCTAGTTTTGAGTACAGTACTTCTGAGTACCACACAAGAAAAATGGACCCAAGGGATAGTCTGAAAGCTGTATTAGAGGCCTAGAAAGCATGAGGCATGAGGAAATACAGATGTAAATAGTGAAAGGGAAGTGGAGGGCAACCTAAAGAAGAGAAACACAAAGGAAGACAAAATAACAGGCTCAAGTATGTAGATAACTGGTGCAAAAAATGAAAGGGATAATGTTTTCCACATCAGTAGGGATATACTGAAAAACAAGGCAATTGAAAAACAGGAAATATTCATGTTAGACATTGGGAAAGCTAGCTGAAACGAAGTTAGTGAACCAGTGGAAGAGGTTGCTTGTAGGTTAGGAGATACAGGTATGTATATCTCTAATTACAAGGTGTATTTAGGGTATAATTAGAAAGTATAATTGATCTCATCATACAGCAGTATGTTTTTGAGGTCCCTTCTAATCCTATTTTCCTATGGTCCTATTTTTTTAAATGAAACAGGACTTCAGTGTTTGGCTATGATTCAGTCACTACTGGAATAATTTTGGAAAAGCCATGTGCTAAACGCTATCTTTAAATGTGACATTTTTCATTATTTACCTACACAGAAAATTACTTTCCATGTTGAAAGCACTATTGTATTAACTCTCTGTGTGCTCAGTTCGAGTTCCTCTCTTGGTGGAACTAGCTGGGATAAGAAATGCTCAGAGGAGTAAAATTTTAAGTCCCTGCTTCCTCTGAGGTGTCTCTCTCATGTCATTTCGGGGGGACTGTTTGCTGGCCATAAGGGGATGCACTCAGATGGTATTCCAAGTTGGCACACTGAAGTGAGCCCTAACAGCAAGACAAGCGCTACAAGAGGCACTCTACAGAGGGAATGTGCCACGTTTCCAGACAGGGTGCCAATGACATGAAAAAACACGTGGCATTTTTCACAGATTTTGCAGACAGTGTGGATTTCTGCAGCAGTATACTGCCATGCGTTATGCCCAGGTGCTGGGGTCTGACTCCCTGGAGCCTGCCCGGGGGGGAGCCTGGAAGTGCTGCTGCAAGAAGTTGTGCTGCCACAGGATGGAGCGATCTGCCCGAAACCGTGAAACTTGGCTGATACATTTCACACTGTAAATTTAAAACAGAAATCTGAATACGGCAAAATCATAAGCTGTTTCTGGATGTGTCTCAACAAGCCATAGCTTCTTGCAGAGAGCAGGAGGAGAAGAGGAGATAATTCAGTATAAAAAAAACCCCAACTAAATATGCCACACAAGGGCAAATTATCGTAAAGCCTTTTGAGATCTGTTGAGTGCCTGTTATGTTCATCAATATTGCTGAACTGGGTTTTAGTAAAAAGAACCCTTTCCATGGTTTTCTGAATTATTTCTTCATGCAGGACATCACCTTAATACTACTTCTTAAAGTCAGTATTTTCCACACTTTTTTTCAAAGTGGATTCTACCAATCTGCAGATAAAATGAATATGAATAAAAATAGAGTAAGAGAAGCTATTGTCCCAGAACAAAACAATTGAACTGGAAAACAGAGCTGAGTTATCAGATCCTGTCTGTGAACTGCCTCACTCAGGTCTCCTTAGACTGTGGCTTATGCTCTTCACCATCCTTCATGTGGTGAGAGTCAACATTATTTCAAGTAGATATTCCAACAGTAGCTGAGAGAAGCTATGGGCTTCTGGTGTGCTCTGGGACAGGGTCCAAGTCAGAATGGGCGTTAAACAGGACATGTTTAGTCAAGGAATCATGCCCTCAACAGGAGTGGGAAATTGTTCTCTTAACGTAGAGGAAAGGCTTTGATTTCAGGACAAAAACTTGCATAGACTGATACTATATTCAGCTAAATAATCTTCAGTAGGTATTTGGGAGGAAATCATCAAGACCCTGCAAAGCAGAAAAATATATCACTTGTATTTTGTTTTTAAAAGACATGTTTACACATTAACCATCACATTTTTTAAAAGGCTATTTATACTTTCAGGCTGTAAAAATGATTCTAGGACAGTAGAACTTGATAATTTAAAAAATGCACAAAATCTCAAAGACTAGTTTTAATGCTTTTTGCAGAATTAGTTAGCTTTTTTATCATTATTTATCTCACTACAGACAACGAAAACCTAGCCAAATTCTTTTTGTTGAAGGACTATTGCTAATCAACTTCACTGTCAAATTTTATGACTTCCCATATTCTCATGATTTAGTATCAAATGCTTGAATTTAAGGAGTAAGTACTGCCCAGGGACTATAATCTCCTATACAGAAAAAAATATCTGCAAGGATTGTAAGTCATGAAAATAGTTTTTATTAGCTCCACATTTTATTAAAACAGTTTTGTAAATGGAAACCTATTAAATTCACCCCAAGTATTGACCATTAAATTTCATCTGTCTGTGCGACCATGTATGAATATGGTTTTAGAAATTCAGAAATGTCCAGCTTCCAGGAGATGGTGCTGTAGCACTTCAGCTGTCCACTGCCTTCCTACCAGGAAGTATGTTCAAGTTTCCAACTCTGATAAAAAATTTCTTTTTTCACTGTGATTCCTCAGAAATGCCGGAGCCCCTCTCCTCGACACACACATATTTTTCAGCCCTCCCATGAAACCCTTTGATTTTTCTGAAGCTAGAAAAATTTAAAATCAAAAGGGAGTACAAATGCTGCCTTTCTGTTCATGTGGGGATCAACAAAGATGAGTATCAAGTAATGAGATGCAAGATGAAGCTGCTTATTTTGAACTAGGTTTGAATTCAGTTCTGCTGTTTCAGTTAAGCTGCTTCTAAAGGTACCAGTCTGTATCTGAAGTTTTTGCCTGAGCTGGACACAGTTCAGCAATATTTAAATCTAGATTTTCATTCTAGCCTATGTTTGCTGCTAGAGTACTCTCAGTTCTTAAGGAAAAGTCATCTCTGAAGGCATGTTGGTCTTCTGCCACCAGTACCTGTCCCATGGAGAGAATTTGCTGCCTTCTTCACAAAAATAATAAGTGAGAGGGGAAAAAAACCAATCAACCAGCGAAACAAAACATCAGAAAGATTAAAAAGTTGATTGGAATAACACTTTTTAGCCTTGGTCTCTCTCCCCATAGAAGTTAATGACTTCAGAAGGCTGATGTGCAACAAAAGAGGAGCAGAGAGGCATCTGAGCAAGCAGCTGGGGAGGAAAGGGCTGAGGCAGGAGGTTTGTGCAGGGCTGGGAGTGCACAGCTTTCCCCTCCCCATCTCCAGGGGATAGCCTTGATTTACAACCTTGCAAACCTGCTCAGTAAAGCCGTCAATACAGATAATTTGGGTCAGACAGCTAATTCTATAGCTGTGGCATTGCAGACATGGGAAGTCTGTGTTGAAAAGGCTCAGTATCTTTTTGCAGCATGCTGCCCTAACTTTTGTCTTCGAAGTGTCGCAGGAAACCAGGAGTCCTGGACACAATCCAGTATCTACATTTCTGTTTGCTTTATGGAGATAAATTGGAGCTGTGTTTGGGGAGCTGTCTTTTCTTCTTCTTTTTTTTTTTTTTTTTTTTTTTTATCTTAATGTTTCTGAAATATTGTTGCATAAAATGAAATACTGAAGTGTAAGGGTCTGGAAATCAGTACTTCCAGATTCCAGTACTGGCACTGGCTACAGCTAAGAGGGAAGTAGTATTGTCCACACAAAACACTGGAAAGGCATGAAAAATGCAGAGTTTTAAAAAAATCACAATAAAAAAATCAAACATCTGCTCATACTTTTTATGGAAAAACTGAAAAAAAACCCAAAACTCTTCTCTGAGAAAATTTGCATTTTGAAAGGAAAAAAGAGTAATTTTTTTCTTTTTTTTTTTCCTGGGAGGCTTTCAATGTAATTTTTCTGCTGGGTTTAACAGTGACTTTGACAGACTCTGCTTGACCTTGAGCAAACCCTTTTTCGGCTAGTTACCTAAGTGACTCCTACCTGTGTTAGAAAAGTGTCTATAGAAAGATAATGAAGATTATCTCAAGTGGTTTTCTGCAGACATGTTTAGGGGAAAGAGGGTAGATTTATCCCCTACAGCTACATTTGCAATGTTTATTACTTTTGCTTCCTTCCATGTTTCTTCTAATGCAGAATCAGAATCATAGAATCATAGAATGCCTTTGGTTGGAAGGGACTTTTAAAGGTCATCTAGTCCATTACTCCTGCTGTAAGCAGGGACATCCTCAACTAGAGCAGGTTGCTCAGAGCTTCATCAAGCCTGACTTTGAATGTCTCCAGGGATAGAGCCTCCACAGCCTCACTGGGCAACCTGTTCCCGTGTTCCACTACCCTCACAGTAAAGAATTTCTTCCTAATATCCAATCTAAATCTACAGTTCTCTAGTTTAAAACCATTGCCCGTTGTCGCATTGTTACATGCTCTTGTAAACAATCCCTCCCTAGATTTCTTGTAGGCCCCCTTCAGGTACTGGGAGGCCTCTATAATGTCTCCCTGGAGCCTTCTCCAGGCTGAACAACCCCAACTCCCACAGCCTGTCCTTGTAGGAGACGTGTTCCAGCCTTTCGATAATTTTCATGGCCCTTCTCTGGACCTGCTCCATCAGGTCCATGTTTTCTTGTTTTGAGGGCTCCAGAGCTGGACACAGTACTCCAGGTGAGGTTTCACCAGAGCAGAGTAGAGTTTCAGAATCATCTCTCTTGATGCTTCTTTTGGTGCAGCCCAGGATGTGATTGTGTCTGATTGTTACCCATAAACTTTCGACTTTCTCATGGTTATTCTTTATGGACACCTCTTCACTCTCTATCCATTTCTTAACAAAGAGGGTGACACCTCCTCCCTTACTTCCCCACCTGCCCCTTCTGAAGAGCCACACTCCAGTCACACTCTACACACCTCCAGTGGGGAGGAGTGGCTGGAAAGCTGCATGGTAGAAAAGGACCTGGGGACAGCTAGCTGAACATGAGCCAGCAGTGTGCCCAGGTGGCCAGGAAGGCCAATGTCATCCTGGTCTATATCAGAAATAGTGTGTCCATCAGGACTAGGGCAGTGATTGTGCCCCTGTACTTGGCAGTGGGGAGGCCACAGCTTGAGTACTGTGTTCAGTTTTGGGTGCCACTGTATAAAAAAGACAATGAGTTGTTGGAGTAAGTTCAGAGAAAGGCAACAAAGCTGGTAAAAAAGTCTGGAGAAAATGTCTTATGATGAGTGCCTGAGAGACCTGGATTTGTTTAGTCTAGAGAAGAGGAGGCTGAGAGGAGACCTTATTGCTCTCTACGAATCACAGAATCACAGAATGTTAGGGGTTGGAAGGGACATCGAAAGATCATCTAGTCCAACCCTCCTGCCACAGCAGGATCACCTAGATCAGGTCACACAGGAACGTGTCCAGGTGGGTTTTGAATGTCTCTAGAGAAGGAGACTCCACAACCTCCCTGGGAAGCTTGATCCAGTGTTCTGTCACCCTCACTGTGAAAAAGTTTTTCCTTATCTTTACATGGAACCTCGTATGTTCCAGCTTGCACCAGTTGCCCCTTGTCCTATCATTGGACATCACTGAGAAGAGCCTGGCTTCATCCTCCTGACACTTGCCCTTTACATATTTATAAACATTAATGAGGTAACCCCTCAGTCTCCTCTTCTCCAAGCTAAAGAGACCCAGCTCCCTCAGCCTGTCCTCATAAGGGAGATGTTCCACTACCTCAATCATCTTTGTGGCTCTGCGCTGACCTCTTTCAAGCAGTTAAACTACCTGAAAGGATATTGTAGTGAGGTGAGTCTTGGTCTCTTCTTCCAGGTGACTAGTGGCTTAAGTTGCACCAGGGGAAGTTTAGGTTGAATATCAGGAAAAATTTTTTTACTGAGAGTGGTGAGGCATTGGAACAGGCTGCCCAGGGAGGTGTTGGAATCATCATCCCTGGAGGTGTTTAAAAAACATCTAGATGTGGCACTTCAGGACACAGTTTAGTGTTCCTGATAATATTTAATGGACTTGATGATCTTGAAGGTCATTTCCAACCTTAGTGATTCTATGATTCTATGTTGAGATATAGGTGGTAAGCTTTTCTGACTGTGGGCATACCTCTGGTGTAGGCTGCCCATCATCCACATCTTCATTTGGCTGGTCTTTCCCAACCAGAGCTTCATAACTGTTTTTCAGTGGCACCTGAGGGGGTGAGGTGGGCAAGGAATGAATTTGTCTGCTGCCTTGACCATGAACTTGCTTCCATTCACTCCCCTCATCTGACAGGGGCAGGATACAGGGACTGTCTGATCCTGAGTACTTTTGGATGGGTGCCCCCATTTCTGCTTCAAGGAAGGCAGAGCCTGGCTCCACCAGTCTATCTCCCACTTGGCCTCCCTGATGCTCCTCAACCTTTCAACTACCTCTTGTAATTCTGCCACACAGCAGAAGAGATCATTTATCACTGTCTTGGGCCAAGACTTCCATCCATCTGGTAGCTGCAGGCACTGTACTAGCTTGTTCACTTTTTTTTTTTTTAGAAAAAGATACCTGATTTTTGAGAGAGAGAATCTGGAAAATTTAATCTACCTTGCCTTCTGTAAAGTCAGGGGAAGCATCTGATTCCAGAATATAGATGTGTAATTTTTCATTAGACTGAGAAAACTGAATTAAGACAAGAATTATAAATAACTTATGTATGTAGTAGTGAGAATCAGCTGTATTACTTTCCTGGAAATATCTCTATGGTTATTGAAGAACTGGGGCTTTTTAACAGGTTAAAAATTATTTTTAGTGATATAAAAATATTTTACAAAGACATTTGTAAGTTGGTTTGGGTTTTTTTCTGTGTCATTTTTTCATTATATTTGATAATTCCTCATGGTATATATGTGACTGAATGTAACATACATTATTCTGAGGCTTTTCTCACCTGACCTTGCATTTTTGTAAACTCATTGCAATGTGGAGAACTATGGACACCAACATATAGTGTAGATAAAATACAGGTACAAACTATATTCCCTGCTTTAGCCAATGGTACAGTACAGAAGAGGAGACATTTTGCTATAATTTTCACTAAGAAATTAATAATTTTGTCTCTGGCTGTACAGTATCCAGTCTTAATTAGAACCTTATATAAATGTTTCTTTATTCACAAAGAAATACTTGTTTCTAGTCACACCCTTTGAAAAATTTGTCCCGAGTGGCTATATTCTGGCTTGGTTTTTGATGTGCTGGATAATGCAAAAACAATAAAGCTGTATGTGCTGTAGCTGTTAAGTAGTTTAACCAAGAGATTAATCTTGCAGATTGCAAAAAAATTGAAGAACAAAGGAGAAACTGATGTCGAATATGAGTTGTGAAATTCGTCATTTTTAGTTCAGCAGAGACAACATGCTTTAGCCGAGCTACTATCCATATTGCAATGCACAGGAGAGTAATTGTCACAGCAATAATAAGCTCTCTTCCCAGCATGGTTACTGAATGGTAAAGCGACAGTTTAGCTCCTTTCTCATATAGCTATATCAACCTAAGTAAGTCTGTCTCTTCCACCTATTAGTGGAGGTAAATTTGTTTCAAGCTGTATTCATACATGGAGCTTATATAGTAAAGAACAATGATTCTTCACTGATTTTTCCACTTTGCTTCAACTTCACTGAAAACTCACTCACCTCCCTAGCAGCAGGATGGAGAGAGAAGACTATTCCAATCTACAAGAGAATTACATAGTGAAAAAAATAGCAGCTTTTTCAAAACATATTTCTTTTAAATTATCCCCTTGGGTCAGTGGGTTAGAGAAATTACCTACTACTATGTATAGTTACCCACATCATGCCATGGGCTGGAAAAGGTGTAGCAGTCTGCCTTGGTGCTAGGAAATGCTGTACTGGTAATATTGATGTACGGCTCTTGGTAGTATCTTTGTATTTCTCTGATCTGCACTACATACACACACTAGCTATTCAGAGGTGCTTTTAATGTGGAATTCAGCTGGAGCTGAGGAAATTGAGCCTTTGGAAGGCTCAGCCGTGATTGTTTCTTTTGAAATGATATCAGTATTAAACTTAGCAAAGCAAGAAAATCTTGAAACTTTTTAAAGGTAAGTAAAACAACAACTCAGGACTAAGTTCCATGTACAAATTCTTCATTCTCCTCTTTTCACGGTAAGCAGCATCTTCTCTGAAATGTTTAACCAAGCCAAGAAATTAAATGTTAAATGACATCCTCGATGCTAGCTAGCACTACAGCTGACTTCATACAAAATAAGCAACAACATGCTGAGTATCTGAGAACTGTGGTATACAATCACAAAACTGCTTTTCACCAGAAATTATGATCCTTAGATACCTCAGTCTTTAGCAACCTGAATGATAAATAATGAATTTGTTCTCATCCTCCTCTCCAAAAGAAAACATTGAAGCCAAATTCACCAAAGACAGAGTCTGGTGTCCTGATGTAGCTCAAGCTCAAGACAAAGGCAGATTTCGCAGTTCGGGTGGCTTATTTTCCTCTCTTATAATTTCAGAGCAATTTGTTTGGTTCTCAGGCAGCAGCACATAAGTAGTGTAAAAGGACATGAAAGTGGATAATTTATTCTTACTTTACAATTTGAAGTCTCTTTGCATTACTAGTCTTAGTAGAAGAGCACTAGGGTGAATGAGAATAGAGTGCATTGTGCCAGAGAGATTAGAGCAATGTCACAAGCATGAAAATATTTGGGTTCAATATACTATTCTATTGTTTCATTCTTTGACCTGTATAAATCACAAATAACTTACCCAGTGAGCATTTCTTTAACTTGGTATAAAAAGTACAGTACTGAAAATAGGTTGTTCGTGACATTTACATTTCTGTGTTCACCCAACTCAACAGCTTAAAGATATGCAGTTATTCCCTCCTTGTCTTTTTTATTTTGGCCAGAAAAGCTGCCCTGACTTGAGAAATGTCTTACTAAAGAGGTTAGACTTGGACTTTTCACCTAGAAAAGGGTAAATGGAAGGTAATATGATAAGGAGGATAAAACCATGGATTGCCTGACTAAAGCATATAGGGTAGATTCACCCTTATATCTCAGAATGCAAGGACTAGAAGGCTCCCCATTTATACAGTAATCATCCCACTATTTCACATTTAATCTTAGCCCTACGAGTTAAGTACTTACTCTGTTCAGACATGAAGAGCTGTTTCACACTCTGGATATGTAAGAAACAGCTTCTAGCTGGAAAACTGCTTTAATGATGGCATTTTGTTCTACACCAGAATGAAATAATTGAAGTGCACTGGTGATGGGGTGATATTTATTCCTCTTCACCTCGCTGTGAGATTTTGAAGCAAGTGAAATGTTCTGGCTTCTTGTTTAGTGCAAAACTTATCATATACCTCTGGGGGAGAACTGAGTATGTGAGCAGTTGTATTCTGGGATCTGCAGCTCTCAGGTGTCCTGTATTCATTTGTTCAGAGGTTATGCTCATTGCCATTTTTGCCAAAGGCTGTTGCTTTTCTTTTCCAAATGTATTCTGGGTAATTCTGTAAACTGCATTCAAATACATGGATTATATGGTAAGTAGCTCTGTCTGGTACATAAGGGCCAAACCCAAGAAAGGTCAGACAATATGGCATGAGGATGCATAAGCATTTCTCATTAAACACAGAAAACAATATCTATTTTTCCTTATCTTAGTTTTATTTTAACACATATTGGTAGGTTAATGATTATGTAGCAATTTAGCATTATTAAGCAGGTGAGCCATTACAGCACAAAAAGGCATTCTTTGGAGCCAGTGGAAAATGACACTGTACCACAAAAAGCACAGTGCACACCCTGCCCAGGAGCTGTAAGAAGGCAGGTTCAGAAATGCCACAATACTAATAAGCTTTCCTCTGGAGACATTCGCTCTTCACATGCCTCTAAAGCAAATTCAAGTCTGAAAGTGCTTTGCAGACAATGATGCTGGGGTACTAATAGCCGGCATTTTAGCACTCAGACCATCCCATATGGTGGCACACAAAAATCCAGGGAAAAAGTCACAGAGTTTGAATCAACACTTTAGAAAACAAGCAAAAAAACCCATGTTGTGTTTGTGGACAGATGTGCATCACTGTACTTGAGAACAAATATGACAGAGCAGAAAAATGAATTTTTGATCATATTTTAGATTTAGTTCATATCTTGAGAGTGGAAGTGAATGCTAAAAATACATTTTTTTGCTCAGGAACTATTCTTGTTAGAAATAAAATTAAACTTCCCAGATAGCAAGGAAAGGCTTCTGTAACTGTATGTGTTTTACAAATTTGTATGAAGTACCACTTCACTGATATCAAAGAACACATTTTACGTGAGTGCTTCAGAAAATAGATACTTCCAACTGTTACTTCCGCTAAAACAAACTTGCTTGTTCTCTAACATGTTGTGAGGAGCACAGGTTGGAGAATGTAATCACCTTATGAAGTGATATGTCTTCTGCCTAGATATGAGTTGCCTAGACTGGGACATTTTTAAACCCCTTGTTTCCCATGTTGCTGCATTGGAGAGACCTCCTTGTGATAAAGTGTTAATGGAATGAGCAAGGTCAATGAATTCCGTGGCAGCAGGCAAAGATCAAAGGAGGACTTCACTCCAGGCTCCTTAGGGTAGTACATGCTCTCACTTCCTACATGATGACATGTTAGTACCTGGGAAGGTCACAGTTTAGACTTTTGTCCCAAATTCCCTTCAGTCTCTGTGCATACAAGCCTCTGCTGTCAAGCATTGCTTAACTAATCAGTTTATATATGGCCATGTTTAATTTCTTTTGGGATTATATTCATATAAGAGCTCTCTAAAAAAGGAGGACAAAGTCAATGAGGAGAGCTGTTGAGTATAGAAGAGAAAATGTTTGTCTGGGGGAAAAAAAAAAGTCAACAGCTTATCTCATTAAAATCTGAGCGTTCCTCAGTCTAGATTTCCTCATTTCCATTATCTTGGCTTTCTGTAAATACATTAGCTTTCTTACACAATTCAAAATCCTATTGGCATTGATAGAATCTTACAAGTTAGAGATGAAAGAAGCCTACTAGATAATGCAACCATCTCCCTGCTGATGCAGAACAAGTCATGGAATTACTTATGCTCATTGAAGAAGAGAGACCTAAAGGGTTGAACCTGCCTTTTCAAGGGTAATTCACATCAAATACAATCAGCCACCGTTGTTGTAGTATTTTTCAGCTTTAAGGTCAGTGACTGATTTTCCAAGAGAAATTGGTGTTAAAGAACATAAATAATACAGGTTAATTTTGCATATGTAATAACAACAAAATAGCATACATGGCATTGAGTTCTTTAAAGCTGTGAGTATAATTCTTATCAGCACTAATTAATACCAAGTAGAGTCATATAATATTAAGTTATAAAAGGCACAGCAGAGTAGATAAATATTATATCAATCTTTTTGCAATGACATGTTTTCTGACTGTAACACTTAGGTTCCTATTTTGAGTCTTTGTCCAATGTGATGTGCTATTATTTTCCTGCAGTTTCACTGCACTTAGCAAGCAGGTCAAACTAGGTATATGACTGTAGTTCTTGCCTTTTGGAGACTACAATTGCTGATGAATCCTCCATCTGGGTCGGAGCAATCCCAAGCACCAATATAGGCTGGGCAGTGACTGGCTTGAGAGCAGCCCTGAAGAA
>WUAM01000287.1:79120345-79130854 GCA_024336885.1 Actenoides hombroni
TATTGACCAACACCCCCAGGTCCTTTTCCGCCAGGCAGCTCTCCAGCCACTCCTCCCCAAGCCTGTAGCGTTGCTGGAGGTTGTTGTGACCGACGTGCATGACCCGGCACTTGGCTTTGTTAAACTCCATACAATTGACCTCAGCCCATCTCTCCAGCCTGTTCAGATCCCACTGCAGAGCCTTCCTACCCTCATGCTGGATGAAATTTTCCTTTTCATATCTTAAAGGCAGAAAATACAACTTTTTGTTACTATTTTTTCTTGTTTTTCTGCAGTGCACTTTTTGTGCTGATCTCAAGCTTTTTTCCAACAGATTGAAATGAGCAATGTGATTTGGTTTTCCGTAGTACCTCACACAATCCTGCCTAGTCTTCAACTGCCTGCCCAGAAGTCTTCTATACATCTTGTGTGATATCTGCTAGCCCCATATGGATGTTTCAGGCATATTTGGCATATGAAATGTGATTGCATAGGTATGTTTAGGAACAGAATAGTTCCTAAACAAGGAAAACACATAGATTTTCTTTCCTTTTAGGACAGAGCCCCCTCAGGCAAGCGGTTCATGTTGGAAACTAAAATAGCAGTCCATGACTCCAATTTTCTACAATCATCTATTTAAATATAATAATTGAAACAGCAAAGTATCAACCCCTTACTCATACAAACAGTAAAACTCAACAGGAATATCATGGCCCATTATGATTATCATTATCAATCCAGAAGCTAAACCAAATAAAATAGCAAGCAATAGTAAACTATGTGGCTGTGGTGGGTTGACCCTGGATGGACAAAAGATGCCCACCAAAGCAAGTCTATCACTCCCCATCCTCAACTGGACAGGGGAGAGAAAATATAACTAAAGGTTCATGAGTCAAGATAAGGACAGGGAGAAATCACTCACTAATTACTATTGCAGGCAAAATAGACTTAATTTGAGGAAAAATAATTTGATTTATTGCCAATCAAATCAGAGTAGGATAATGAGAGAATAAAACTCAAATCTTAAAACACCTTCCCCCCACCCCTCCCTTCTTCCTGGGCTTAACTTTGCTCCCAATTTTCTTTACCTTCTCTTACTAAGCAGTGCAGAGAGATGAGGAATGGAGATTGTTGTTTCTCTTGTTTCTTCCTCCTCAGGAGGAGGACTCCTCACAACGATCCCCTATTCTACTGTGGGGTCCTTCCAACAGGCTGCAGTTCTTCATAAACTGCTCCAGCATGAGTCCTTTCCACAGAGTGTAGTCCTTTAGGAACAGACTGCCTCACAGGGTCATAAGTCATGCCAGCAAACATGCTCTGGTGTGGGCTTCTCTCTCCACCAGTCCACAGGTCCTTCCAGGAACCTGCTCCAGCACAGGGTTCCCTTGAGGTCACATCCTCCTTTGGACATCCACCTGCTCTGGTGTGCTCACTCCATCTGCTTCTGTGCAATTTTTTCCCCCTTCTTAAATATGTTATCATAGAGGCACTACCACCATCACTGATGGGCTCAGCCATGGCCAGCAGTGGATCTGTCTTGGAGCCAGCTGCCATTGGCTCTATCAGACATTCAGGAAGCTTCTATCAGCTGCTCACGAAAGCCATCCCTGTGGCACCCCACATTAAGAAAACATTGCAAGGCAAATCTAATACAGTGGCAAACTGGAAACATAAACATCTTAAGAATAAAAATTTCATTAGTTGGCAATTACTCATTAAAGTATAAATTCTTGCCTCACTTGATCTTACTGGTGCAGTTTCTTTCTGGTTGAATGAACTGTCTACAGAGTTCAACAGTTTCCAGAATCCAACCCTGGTTGAAACTTTTGCCCCTGACTGATTATATAATACAGGGAATTGCAGATAATAGTCATACATACGGCATTCGAAGTACTGGCACTCAGATGATGCTCAAAGCTGTGTAATTTGGCCTCCACCTTTCCAAATGGGTACTCCACCATTGTGCAACTGCTGAAAGCATGACTGGAAGTTCTTTTCACAGCCCTGTGCTTTTTTTGCTGGAAGACATGCCAGGAGAAAAGTAGATACTCACAGTGATCATTTCACTTCCATCCTGCCCAGCAATGCTTTTCACAGCACCCTGCTGTCGTCAGGAATAATGCTCACAATCTACCTCAAGGGAAAACTTTAGCCCGGCAGAAGAGGAAAGTCATATCCATTGTAGTTAACACATCTGCAAACACATGTTTGGAGAAAGGCCTGGGGAATACAGATGCAATCTGCTCATTTAGGTACCTAATCTAAGCTTAAATTCCCGGCATTTGCTGAAATAGCTCTCATATAAGAGCTTGAGTTCCCCATGGAGAGAGATAAGGGCTTTTGAAGGTTTCCAAAAAGAAATCTCACCAACATAAGTTTTAGATGTTGATCTTGCTCTAAACATTCCTTCAAATCTCAGATTAAGACTAATGCCCAGAATTCCCATGGCAAAGGTTTAAGAAGTGAAAAATCGAGTCTAAGTAAGGTAGAGAGCTAAGAACATCAAAATTTCCAGGTGATTACTAGAAGTACCTAAAATTATATTAAAAAATCATCCATAAATTGTAGAGCAGTGAGGCCTCAGGTATCTGAACCAGCCAATGAGAACCATTAAAACAGAACACATTGAGGTCCTGGGGCAACATGACTTTAATTCTGTTTTCACACATCCTTACTAGGCATGGAATTAAATATCCAGATTATCAAGAAAGTAGTCGGGTAGAGATTTTTGTAAGGATTTCTTCACTTTCTTTTTTGGGAGTGATGACCTGAGTCACCAGAAACTATTTTTTACTATGCCTGAGGTTTTACAGTCTTGAAAATGCATAATAGAGACCAGTACTTGAATGTTCTTTGCAAGACAGGAAAGAATTTTTGTTACCATCACTTCTTTCTTTTTGTTCGTCTTAATATTGTCTTGAATGTAGGTTTAAATCATTTTATTGTTAAGTGTGAATTACATGGATATTCTGAAAAGTCACAAGTTTATTTGGATGCATAACTGTACAATCCAAAATTCAGGAATTAATTTTCTCAGTGTTTCAAATCTTCTGAAATGTTTTGCAGTAAATTTATTCTGCCACATCTAATAAGGTTTTTTTTTTCCTGCACTATCATTACATTTCTTCAAAGCATTTCCAATAAGAACACTCCAAATTATGTCCCCTCAGCTAGTTCATCTGTTCAGTCAATAAGCAACATTTTATTGCTTTTATGAATTAAGCCCACTTTACATCCAATCATTTTGCAAACATCTGTAGCCGAATCAGTCTAGGGAGCTTTTGAAAAATCAATCAGTAGGGAACAGCTTTCACTTTTTTTTCTCATTTTAATAAAGTATTTACACATGTTTATTCCACACGAAATAGGAAAAGCACTAGGTTTGGTTGTCATATTTGAACACTGCAGTGAAGCTCACCTCTCATGTATGAGTTTTTCTTATTTAAAAAGGAGAGATATGATGATGGCGTTAGAATGATAAACCTCTTGTAATTTGTGTCTTAGTTATGAGAAACTAAACTAAAGGTATTGCAGCAGCTCAGCCTAGTAACATATAATGTCATTTTTAAGGTGTGTAGCAAGGCCACAGTATTTCAACTGTCTTCTACTACCTTTTGTTAATTAGGAAGCTCATAAAAAAGAAGGGAAAAGGTTTTGAAATAATGTAAAGGATTTGATGTTGGAGAATATTGAGACTTTTTCAATCTATTTTTTTCAATTGAAAAATGCACATTCATGAATTTCAAATTTTCCAAAGGATGGAAGAGTTTTGACAAGAATACAATTTCTGTTTAAAATGAGAGAGTCCTACTCCAGATTAGCCATAAGATTAGGATATTCACCCTGGATTCTTCCAAATACTCCCACTTTTATTAAATCTAAGGACCCGATCCCATCTCTTACTTCCTAGATGCCAATTGAAATGTTAGACTATTCCCAGGTGAAAGGGAGTCTTTTTCACTTTGAAAGGGCTCAGTTTCATCAGATTGTGTAAGTCTAGATCTTGGAAATTTTTCTGATATGGGAAAAAAACTTTTCATGCCCAGCTATCCTTGGAATCAAGAGATTTAGTTCTAGCTTCTAGCTTGATGATTCTTGAGCCAAGTTCATTTTGGTGTGTCAAGCTGTAAAACAGAGATCATTTCCTTCATTCTACATCTTCGTATTTTCTGTAACAAAGCTGGAAATAGTTTAGGCTAGTTTGCTATATTTTTTTACAATGCAGTACAAATTAATAACAGTAAGTTGCGTCCATCTGTTGTTTCCTCTGGTTGACATGGGAGTGAAAAGGGATGTATTTCTCTCTGAATAACCTTGGAAGAAAAGCATATCAATTATGAAGAACCAGAGGAAACTGTGAAAAACTGAAGCAAAGCCCTTGAGTGGTGACTTTTAAAAGTTTACCAGTTTTAGCAAAGTTAATTATATTCACCTAAGGTAATTATCTCAATGTCCAGGATACTTCCTGATATCAGTTATTGCTTAGTTAGCTAGTCCAATAATAAGGATAGTAATGACATTGAAGGAACTGGGAAGCAGGTTCTTAGCTGTCTAAAACAACACACAAATTCTTGCATTTTTACTGTCCCTACACATCTTCCTTGAAAATATGAAGGTAAAGTCCCTTGATGTTACTGGGTTATGAATTGAGAAAATTTGCATAGAAAATACTTAAATTTACATTTTTAAGCTTAGCAAAGGGCATATCAAATGTTTCATCTTGTTGCAAATGTCACTTCTGATATCATGTTAGGAAAATTCAGTTGGAAACTTATACCCCCTTCATACCTTGCACAGATACACACATGAAATAAACATGAAATAATTTTGGCTGCCTTCGCTTAGGAGAAGGTGGGAAAGCTGCTGCTTCTTCAAGTGTTGGGTTTCTGCTTCCTAGCAGTGTAACTGTTTGATGCCAGACTGATCTAGTCCAGTCCTTAAAACCACTTCCAGTCCTTTGGGATAAAAAAAACCCCCAAAACAAAACAGGCTTGTGGGAGCAAGAAAGAGCGTCTCCTGAAATTCAAGCCTTGCTTTGCACCATCCAGCCTGTGCAGGGATGGTCTGAAGTCACCCTGTTCTAGACAAACTGTCAGGAATTGTGTTCTGGAGCCACCAGGAGGAAGTGACCATGCAGGCTGCTTCCACTGGTGGGTGGAAATGCTCCTGTTTTGTAGGACAAGATCCATAGCACCCACTTCTCATCTCCCCTCACCATCTCAGAACACTGACACGTGGGACCACCACCTACAGGACTTGACCACAGCTCCTTGCCTCCTGTCCTTCATTTGCACTGAATCCTTGGCTTCATATCACACGAAGGTCTAGTAAAATGAAACAACTTGGCACCATACAGTTTTCTTTTCATTTTACTACTGTCTTCCTTACTGTGCTTGTCTGCTTTTGCTTTTATTCTCTTAACTTATTTTTTTGATCTGTGATCCATGGGAACAACCTTTCTGTGCAATTAATATGAGTATCCAATCTGTTTGAATGCATTTGGCATGTTAACTATTTTAAAAGTGGTTCTTACAGGTGCTTAATATACATTGCTGGCATTTTATCTGTGAAGGTCATTTGAATATTTTCTCAGAACTGCTGAATTGTTTATTGATGTCATAATTAATTGTGTTACTTCTGATGTTTGCTTCCCTGGGCACCATTTCATGTTATTAAAAAAAACCAACAAAACAAACCACAAATAACACAAAAGCAAACAAAACCCCCAAATTAAAATATGATAGAACAAATGAGTTGATCTGTTTCATGCTTTTTTTTCACTTAGCTTTTTCTTCCCCCCCAATTCATTAAAAAAAAGAAAAAGAAAAAAAGAAAGAAAATTGAAAAAAAGAAAGAAAATTGAATAAAAGAAGTAACTAATATA
The DNA here is from genome assembly GCA_024336885.1 of Actenoides hombroni. Lineage (NCBI taxonomy): Eukaryota > Metazoa > Chordata > Aves > Coraciiformes > Alcedinidae > Actenoides > Actenoides hombroni. The sequence continues at coordinate 79,126,209 of WUAM01000287.1, forward strand.
ATTTTCTCTCATAAACAAGTTTTAGGTTATTATTTGGTGTTTATCTAGAGCTTGAGATCATATGTTTGCAACTAGTATATTGACAGCTACTATAAGCTTCACCTGGGAACTCCAGGACAAAGGATACGATTTTTTAAAACAAAATGCTTAGGACCAAATTCAGCAAACCTACTGTATTTACATAGCATGGGTGCTGGAGGCCCTACAAGCTTCAGTGACTGTGCTTAGGATATTCCAGGTACTTAGCTGAGAGAGCACATACAGTGTCTTACAGACAGAGCAAGTAATAGTGATGAATGATTTGGGGAGAATGATTACAAAATTTACAGCATTTCTGCCAGTACCTTTGAAGGTTTCTATCCTTAAGCAGGGTAAACACAAACAGCATTCACCACAACTGAAGGAATGGAGAACCTCAGCGAGGAGGCTGTAGGTAGCAAAGAAAGAAAACTCCTGAAGCAGATCAGCTGCTGATATAATACAAGTATTTTATGTTGGAAAAAGATCTGTCTAGGAGGTTTCTGTTTAGCTTTCTCCTGTCCTTTCCCTAAATTCTCATGTCTCTTCTTTCTGTTCCTTTTTCCTTTTCTACCTCTTCCTCACCAACTCCAGCTGTGCTGAATCATGTGGAGGATTGTATTTTAACAGAAGCAGTAAAGAACTCCAGCAGAGACAAAATCAAATGTCTGAAGTGAGAAATCTCTTCATGTATCCTCCTGAAAGAGTTCTTCACTGTGAGATTCCTGCAAACAAAACCCAAGAACTCAAAAGCCAAGTGTCTTTGTAGCCTTGTGACCAGGAGCTTTGTCATGTTGTTTTTGTTCTTTGTCCAACAACTATGTAACCCTAGTGCAAAATACATTTACAACTCTGAGAGCTTACGTCTACCTCAGGAGATGTATGTGAAAGTCAACATCATGAACTTTTAAAGGTGATTCCTCCTGATACAGATATCTTCAAAGGCTGTCTCATAAACTAAGGGGCAATATAGCCACCTTGAATCAAGGTCACCTGAGTAAACACATACACTGGGCTGCTGTCACCTGGCACTGCCTTCCACTGCCTTCTTTGGAGCTTTGCCACAGGGACTTACTGCTGCCTAGTTAGGTCTGATCTCTGTGTCTAGTTCAAGTGAGCTGAACTATGTGGGATGATTGCTGCACTTAGTCCTGTGCTAATAGTTGGAACAATGCTACTATAACTTAATAGTTGCTAGATCTAGCAGTTTACAGGGGCAACAACACCCAAAATAAGAGCCGCTGCAAACTTCTAAACTGGTTTTATGTTGCCTTGCAGATCAGCCTGTAAAACTGCAGACAGACTGGTGCTCATAGCTTCCCTGAGCAACATTTTCTTGGCAGGTTTCTGTCTTTGCTGATTCAGGTTTAGGTAATACCTAATGAGCAAAGTTCAGCCTTTTTTTTCAGCCACATCTTCTCTCACAGCAATTCATTTTGCCTTCCCAGTAGTGTTTTAATAGGCTCTAAAACTTCTACATGTAGCACAGTCAGCAAAAACAGCATTGGGATTCAGAATCTCACAAACTGTCAAAAATGAAACCAACTGTTCATTAACATTTTTAACAGCAAAGAAAAGATCTGGGGATCTATACAGTTGGTTTTCCCATTAAACCAATAGCATAGAAACATAAGTATCATCTATGCATTTGTACTCTTAACTTTGGCGCGTGAGGTATGATAATGCTTTTTTTTTTTTTATAACTAATAATCATTATGAGGTGCTAATTGCCAGATTCAAAACCACTTTCAACCTACATAATTTCATTGTTTACAATATTAACTACAAAAGCAAGGAGAATTGTTTGTGACACCCCCTGGACAAAGACCAGAATGTAGATTTGCATTAATGCTCCAGTAAACAAATGATCATCAAGGAAAGATTAAAACACAGAGGTGGCTTCCATTCTCCCTCTGTATTCCCCTCCGTTTCCAGTTTTGCTTCTCCTGTCATTACAAGTATCTCAGCTGCATTTTCAAATGTTTGATTATCATGTAAGTATACTCTATAAAATGGTACATAACAGCATCATAACCCATATGTTCCCTACCATGACAGAACAAAAGCATTTCTTGTGTTTAGTTGTAGAAACTAAATAGGAACCGTTCATTCAAATCTTCAACTTCCCCAAAATGAAACACAGAAAGTAGGTGTAAGCTACAATGTTCTATGCAATCTAATGCAAATGTATGCAAATTTCTTCATATTAGAATCATTGTCTAGTTGTCATCCTCACATGGGGCACATCAAAGCCATATGACCTGATTTTGCACCTGCTGTTTAATTAAATTTACAAGGCAGACACTCTCTCTACTCCCGGTGATATACAAATCCATTTTTACTACCGCAGCTTCTAATTTACAAGGTAGTCAACTGCTGTGTTTCACCGTCAATAGCTGCCCAACTGCTCTTTGTTAAAGTGAAGATTAAAAACTGAAAACTGGCCACCATTTGAGTGTATGAATTAAAAGAAATATTAAATGTGATTTCCCTCTTCACCTTTTTAAAAAAATGGGGCAAAAAGGAAACTACTGTAGGAACACTCCATACTAATTATAACAGTCTTGATTTTTTCATTCCCCTGCTGTGAAGAGGCCGAGACACAACACTTTTGTCAAGTTATCAATAGTTTTTCTGTTTTGCAGGAGCCATATGTTGAAATGTAGCAATGCACCAGTGCTAGTAGCAATGATATTAACAAAGCTGTCTCTTTTCCTGGCTGAGCATGCGAAGTTTTCAGTATATATGCTATTGAACTCACGTCTTGCTTGGAAATGATTGTGCTGATCTTAATTTGATTTTTTCCCAAAACCCCACAAAACATGTTACTTTTCATTCCTTCCAGTGTGCAGCCAGTAAGGCTGCAATGTCAGTAAGTCAGAATGCTCAGTAGAATGCAATTGTCCTTCTTCCTTTAGCACAACTCATCATCTGGTGCTCTTCTATAGTTAACTTGATTATTGCCAAAGTGTTATTAGTCATATTACATAGATGCATGGAGTGCACAAATTGTAGGTTACCAAAACCCACTAATTAATCTTTATTTCACATATAGAATCATAGAATGATTTGGGTTGGAAGGAATCTTTAAAGATCATGTAGTCAAATCCTCCATGGACAGGGACATCTCTAACTTGATCAGGTTGCTTAGAGCCCCATCCAACCTGAAGTTGAATATTTCCAGTGATGGGGCATCCATGGCTTCTCTGAGCAACCTATTCCAGTGTCTCAACACCCTCATAGTAAAGAATTTCTTCTTTATATCCAATCTAAATCTACCCTCTTTTAAACTGTTACCCCTTGTCCTGTCGCTACAGGCCTTTTAAGCCCCCTTTAAATGCTGAAAGGCTGCAGTAAGGTCTCCCCAGAGCCTTCTCTTCTTCTGGCTAAGCAAGCATTCTTGAGTTAAATTATTGAAAAAAAATAGTAAAATTATATTTAACTGAGAGTGATTTCTAGCAATGCACCAAAGAACAGGGGAAAAAATCACCCTGCACTCTTTTCCTTTTATAGACAGAATGAGGAAAAGCAGTAATAATAATGTCATATTCACAAGCAATGAGATATTTTCAGTGAGCTGCCTTTAACTAAAATAGTGGAATTAGCTCATTCGCACCTTGCTTATATTTATTTTAATGCCATATTCTGTAGTTAGCTCCGAGGAGTGATGGGAGTTTTGAGAGAACAGGGGAACAGGCTTTCAGATGAGAAGCAGTGTTATTATAAACTGCAAGAGCAAGGAGACATTTTTGGGGCTGCCTATGGGTGGCAGCACACGTTCACTCAACGACAACTCCATTTGATAGAAAAGTTAGAACTAGTCCATAGAAATAAATTAAAGGAGCTTCCTCCCCTCACCACCCCAATACCCCAATACTCTGCCCATCTCAAGCCTCCTGCCACAATTATAATGTGGAGCAACTCAGCCCAAATTCCTGAACTGCTTCCCACAGGCTTGCTTGTGGCTTGTGGCTGCTGTGCCTCACTGTGAATGACAGTGGATACTCCCAGTGATCTGAGGTCATCACAGAGTGGGTGCTCTGCTCCTCACTTGTTGGCAGGCATGGAGCCATAAGGACAATGCAGCATGGTAGTGCAGGTGGTTGAACCTCAAGCTGCTGTGAAGCAGATGGGATTTAGCTGGGGTGCCTCTGGAGGCTCCCCAAGAAGGACTGATTCTCAGAAGGTAACTGTCTCAGCCCTCAGACCTGTATTTCAGAGGAGTGCCTCATGCTTTTGCATCAACTCCAGCCCCTATGTAATTTTCTTCCCAGATTATTCCATATATACAGTTTCTGCAGTTACTTGCCACAATTTTCTTTAACCTCCACTGATTCTACATCATGCTTTGAATCCCTTTGGGAAATTCAGATCAAATGTCACTAACACTTCTGGGTTTTTCCAGGATATTGGGGTTCAAGGTGCATATTCTTAGGACAGGTTTTCACTCTGTAGCATTTCCTTATTTCCTCCTAAGCCTGTCTCTGTGACTGTGGCAGCTGTTCTTTGTGGGAAGGGAGTCACTCCAGGTGTCGCAAAGAAGGCGCTGCCACAAATTCAACAGTGACTAAAAGCATTCATCAAGGTAGTCTTTTCAAATAACCCCCCCAAAACCCCCACAACCCACC
>WUAM01000287.1:79130954-79146874 GCA_024336885.1 Actenoides hombroni
TTCATCAAGGTAGTCTTTTCAAATACCCCCCACAAACCCCCCACAACCCACCCCCTCCCCCCAAAAAAACCCAAACAAAAACAAACGAAAAAAAAACCCAAACCCAAACATAAATTAAAAGATCACATTTGACTCATATTTAGGCAAGGTTGGACACAATTAGGAGACCCAGAGGGAGTTGACAGCAGAATCTTGCCCAGTATTCTCGCACCAAGTAGTTGGACATATACAATGGTCCTTTATCTGCTTTGGATATTTTATAATATACAATTTATACAAAAAGCAATAATTAAGACTTAACTCTTTAATAAAAAATGATGCAGTTTCAGCATAGCCCACTTTAGGTTGCCATAATACCTTAATTTTCCTGCTGAATCATATTTTAATGAGGAAACTATTATTGCAATATAATATTCATTGTTTAATTAAAATTATAATTAGATATTAAAATGTTAAAGCACAAAAGTAAGTTCTTGCTGAAGGGTATCCTCAGGAAAACAAAGGCTTATAAGGGTTGTTATGGCTTTGAGAAATTAGATGTGGTCACCAAATTACATCTGATATTTTTTCAATAATAATTACCTCACTAAGAATTACTGGATTATATTTGGTAGCCTGTGTAATGAAAAAGGTCATTCTTGATGATCAGTCTCGAACTTTAGGCCTTAAAGTCTATAAATCTAACAAATCAATAGTAAAAAGCAATTACACTTAGCATTTGCATAGTGTTAAAAATACAGACCACAAAACTAATAAACCTTCAGGGTCCCCATTCTAATTAATTTCCTGCTACACTACAGCATTAACAGCATTCAATATTTCATCATTATGTATTATCTAATATTACAGGTAAATAGAGACTAAAATATGAAGATATAATAGCTTTTTCCAGGAAGAATACACAATAAATAAGAAACTATACATAGAAAAATGTAGGGGAGAAGATGCAGTGCAAGTGGGCCCCGCAGTGGAGTTGTAGCCGTGGCATGCACATACATGGTGCCATGAGCTGGTGGGATGTCTGTTCCATGTTGGCAGCCACATCATGAACAGCTGGGTAGGAAGGCCTACCAGTCAGAGAGAGCCCGTGAAGGGAGCAATGAGCAGAGTGGAAAGTGGTGGTGATAGCTGGTTTGCTCTGCTGGAGAGGAATCCCAAGACAGGATGCAGCTGCCCAAAGAGATGCATTTATTTCATCTTAGGTTCTGTGGGATATTCAATCCAGCCTCCAGACTGTGCTCCAAAGGTTGCCCACAAATATTGTGTCATCTATGCAGATATCTCCAAAACCGCTGTAGACTTCAAGCAACACTAGGTGCCTATATTTATCTGTCAGATATAATCCTCTGGTTGTGTTGACTAAATACTCAACTCAGCTGCCTGATCTTCATCCTATTGAAGGTCTACAAGGGCATCTGTGGAATTAGGGGACCCAGGGCCTTTGGGAGACCTGTGTTCTTTTGGAATAGCAGCTGGAGGATGGGCAGGATACTCTGGTGAAACATGAGATACCATCTTGTATACACCTAAACATCCATAGGCAATAATGAAACATAATGATATATATAGACATGTACCTTTGGATACATTAGTCTTGAACTTAATCTCAGGATAAGAACCTGCTGAAATGGATGGGCTCCACTTGCCTAAATACAGACATACAGTGTCATCTGAGAGGCCTTAGCATGTCTCAGCTTCCAGCTGCTCCAGAGGACAATGATATCCTACCTGTCCAGTGTCATATGGCCAGGCCTCAGTACACTTAGAATGGCACTACAGTTTCACATCCATGTGGCTTAGTCTCACACAAACTTGTGCATGTATTTTTAAGCAATCTAAGAAACAGAATGAGAAGAAATCGAACTCCTGGAGTAGGATGCAAAACCAGGTGTAGCATGGACACAAGAAAGCAATTGTGATAGGAGATATGCTACTGACAAGTACGTGGTCCTGTTCAGGAAACACAAAAACCAAAGCTAATGGTGCCTGTAAAGGCAGAGGGTTGGATGCAAACATCCACAAAAAAATTCTTTCTGCCCCGTGGTCCTAGAATAGGAAATATGGACCAAAGAGAAGAAAGACAGGACATTTTCTGTTACATGTAGATTCTGCTAAGGTAATTCACGGGCTCTTTGCTATACTCACACCAGTGAGGGAACATGGCTTGGAGGTGAGATTTCTTGCCCATACTCAAGTCACTACACAGCCCCATGTTGTAGTGCTTCTCGACAAGCCTCAACTTTGTACATTATTAGTGATGGAAGTGGTTTTATGTATTAACAATTTTTAAAGTTTACTATTTTATTCCAGGTGACTCCTACTTGTTATTGTCCGTCTTCTGAAAAATTAGAACAATAGGTATTGTTCTATGCAAAGAATGAAAAATAATAAAGAAAGAAAACCTAGAAGCAGAGACAGTATATGGGCCTTTCGGCATTTTTCTTTTTTTTCTATGAAATGCAAATTTAGAAATGACAGAGTCAGAAAGGCCCTCCCAAAGGCTGATTTCATTTGGGCTCTTGTATATTGTCACTATTTTGACTGCTAGTGTCTATGCTTATTGTGCAATGAAATGTCTTATCCATGCAGCTCCACAAATGTAAAATTCCAGTAAATTGAGTCCAGTATTTTTCCAGCATTGCATCAGCAGGGGAGACGTTGCACATATTTTAATTCAAACTGGGCAACAGGACAAGAAATAAGCTTTACTACACTGCAAACATCAGCAACAGCACTGACATAAAAGACAAATTTTGATTACAAAAATATACCAACAATGTCATATAAATACATCATGACAGTTCATATGTGGGTGTACTGAATAGACAATATGTGTTTAAGTTGTCAGATTGTTTCAGTGGAAAAACAAACAAACAAACAGGTTAGAACTTTTGTACCCATCCTTTCAAAACAATTGGTTGATTTTTCTCTCTCTCATTTTTCAGATGTACTTACATGGAATTTTAAAAAATAGTGTCTGTTCCTTACAAATATTTCATTTCATCCTCCTGAAATATGAAAAACACTTCACTTCATACAGAACAAGCTGTTTCATTTGAAGGAAGAGAACATTGGAAGGAAGAGCTTTGTATTAGCAGGGAGAACAAATATTGATGCTATAACCTGGACCAACACATTGGCATTGTGTTTTAGTTTGATTACCCACATTGTCTTCTCATTAGCAATAGCAGCATCTGAATAGCTGTACTGTAATCTCTTCATCTATCGGTCATGAAAATCACTGTGACTGGGGTGAGCTGCAATCAGCGTGCAAGCAGTCACAGTGTGACCAGGGGCGGGGGGGAGAAAGGGGATATCCACATTGCTTCCTTGCTGTACTTCGAGTTTAAAATCTGCAGGTGGACAGCTGGGGTCACTGCTGACAATGACTTTGTCCTGACTCAGGGTCAAGTTCGTCCTTGCAGGACAGATTAGTCCTAGCTCCAGATCAGCTCAGCATGTGAGAGAGGACAGGCTTCCTGGTAAGAAGGTAAGCAAGAAGAAGGGTAAAGCAGGGGGAGACTTGCCTCCAGGAAACAGGCTGAAACAAGAACAGGGAAGAGAGACAGAGCTGAGCCACAGTAAATTTTTTCCACAGGGACCACTGAGAAACCTCCCAGGAAGCTGCTGGACTAAGTGCCTGAAATGAACCTGCAATGCAAGTAGTTCTTTACAGAATTCCTTCTAGCACATACAGACCATTTTCAAAAAAATCTTTTATTTTGTAATAACAGATTTGCTTTAGAAAAATAACCTGCTTTTGTTTGCTTTAGTGTGCTCCTTTAGAGCTAAGAAACAGGTAGTAACCTCTTAAAGGTCTGTTCAGCTTTGTGGTACCTCACTACAGTCAGGAGGGTGCTGATTTTCACTGAATTTTTTGGATGAAAGGGAAGAGTACTTGGAGAGAGCTAGGCTGGGACCCAGAGTTTTGACAGTCATGATTAATTCTGAGTGAGGGTGCATTTTTATTTTTTTTAATACCTGGAACAATTTCAACATTTCTTAGTGTTCTCTCCATTTATAAACAGTAGGTTAAAGCAGGATGTCTCACCCCTGTTGAAATTTGATTTTTATTTACTCAGCATTGGAGAATGGTGAACCCACATGTAGAACACAAAAAGAAAAAAAAGACTGACCTCTGACAAGCATGCATGGGAGCTGAAATGAAGCTAGAAAAGCACATGAGGGACCAAGGTAACATTCAGAGAAGCAGAAACAGGCTCACCTTTACATTTTCACTCAACTTGGTAGTAGGAGAAAGGGTGCTTTTTTGAAAGCATTAATATAGGTAACCCTCCATCGCCTATCCCAGAATCTCTAGAAAGGAAAATAAATTCTTTGAGGATGAGATTGTTGCCTAACAACTTACATCCATCAGAATGGTACTTGATGAGGAAGGTAACAACCTTGGAAAATGCCTAAGACATCAAGTCTGAATCCTCCATCTCTTTCTTACACAAACCAAATTACCTAACATATATAGGGTTTTTTTTTCTTTTTTAATTTAATGGACTCCAGATTTCACACTGTCATTTATTTTATTTTGATTTTTGATTGTTATTAATGAAATAAAAAGAATTTGCTCTATCTCACAGTAGAGCTTCAAAATTCAGTTGTAGCAAATGTCCAAAACCTCCCTCTGTATGTCAAATCACCTGAATATATTCACAGCTGTGGTGGAAAACAGACTTTTTTTTATAGTGTCCAGAATGTTGTGACTCCAAATAGGTTAGAAATTTTCTCATGGTAAATTGAAACATCTCAGCATATGTCTATCTGGGAAAATATGTGTGAAAATGACAAAATAAAGTTATTTTGATATTATATTAAGGTTTACTTCATGCTGAGGTTTTTCACAGTGATTTACAAGCCATCTATCCCAGACATAAAATGAAGTTTCCAGTCTGCTTCAGTTCAACCTCTTCATTTTTCTCACAATTGAATACATGTGGTCTTTTATGCAAATAGATGTCTATCTTGACTATTTTGTACATATGCCCTTGCAAATAAGCATATTTGAGTTTCAATATGGTAATTGCTTTCTGAAGAAAATATGGTGTAGGCAGATAATGGAACTGAATAATGTGCCTTTTCCATTTCTAACTTCTAGAATTCTATACATGTGCAAATTAGAGACCACTTGAGAAGAAACATTTGCAATATTTTAATTAATTTGATGGGTTAAAACACAAGAATTGTGAGGCATGTCTAGAAAAGTCAAATGGTCTCTCCAGCAGTGCAAGTTTCTAACATATTATTATTCCCACTGATCCCATAAATAAATAAATAAATAAAAATAATTCATATTGTTTCTTCATCTCAAAATGTTCTTGGCATCATACAATGCACATAAATACAGTCTCTGCCACAGAAAATAATTATCCTCCAATTACATATTCTGAATCCGTTTTCTGTGGTGCTGTGCTTGGCTGAAGGAGCCACTAGTTTATTTCTTTTCTGCACTTTTTCCTGGTTGCCTGGTCTTGCCCATTGTTAAGGCCTTCCTTTGTGAAGTTTTCAGCTGCTTCTACTACAACTGCATCAGAGCTTTCTTCTGTACCAGTCCCTAGGTATCCACTCTCATTCTAGAGCTGGTCTACAAATCCACTAACCTCTCTTCAGTTAAATTGTGAACCTCTGGTGTATGGTCTCTAACTCATTTATGAGGCTCTACTGAACAAAAGAGTTGTTAAACAAAATAATTGTTAAATAAATACATAAAATAAAACAAATGTGATTTTGGTATCATACAAGTAAAGGCAGTTGTCCTGGGTAAACCTGTGGTTTTGGGAGTCACCATTAAAGCCAAAGACCTTATGATATGAAACCCAAGTGACAGAGAAATGAGATGTGAGTTATTAACAGACTTTGTTTCAAATGCTGTTACATGATCTAGCAAAGGACACTGAACAAAACAGGTAGAGTGAGGTTCTCTTCCTTGAGCCAGGAAGGGATAAAAGGCTCAAACCCCTCACATGCTGCAGGCAAGATGAAAGGTATAAACTAAAGTTTTATGCCAGAGTAACTCTATTGCATCCGAAATCCAGTTTTAACGTGCTCTGAAGTAACAAAAATGAAACTAGTCTTTTTTTTTTTTAATACAAATTCCCAGAATATATTTAATCTAAATCCTCATATGTAAATGTCATCCTCTGTTTTCACAGTCCTACATTTACTTCTTTTCAATTCACTGTACAGCCCCACAGCTGATTCACCTATTCAGCTGCAGTCAAGTAGCATGTCACAACATTGTACAGTCCCTCTACTAAAAAAGTCTCGTAGCAAGGAAACCTAGTAAGATTTATCCCAAAGACATACACAATTTCTTAATTTCCAAGCAGGTAACAACATGTCCCAGGACCCTAAGAGCCCAGGGGCACCCTCTTCTGCCCTTCATCAGGCAGTCTTTAAAACCTGCTATCCTATACAGAGTAAATGGAGTAAGCTTCCTTAAACAACTTAAAAATAGGGGAAAGTAAGAAGCATAGTTCCAATTATCAAATTAAATTGTAATTAACAGAAATTAATTCAAGGGGTTACAAGTTCAGATGTTATTTTACTGTGGATCATACACAGCATATTTACAATTTCACCTCAATAGGAAGTATATGTGTTCTATTACAATGATTCCATGTGGTAAAGGCAATAAACATGATTACTCAGTAGTTCTGTGACTAAAATCCTCATTTTAGGCTGCTGCAGGTAAGTTCCTTCTCCTTCTTGCATATCAGCTAGTGGCAAACTAAGGTGAATAAACACATATGTACAGGAATTACAAACTGCAATTCCATATACAGCATACACACATAAAATCCTGTGTGACATAAGAAGGTTTAAGTTCAGATTCTCAAAAATAAGATATCAAAATTAAAGTTTCCTTCATAAGGTAATTTAGACATCCTGTTGAATCATTATGATAATCTTCAGTAATAAACCACTTCTTTAATTCCTTCATTCCACATCAGTTCAATCCAGTAGTGCAGTTGGAAACTTCAAAAGTGATGTGGAATGAATGTCCATTAAGGAGAAAAGAAAACTTTTAGTGTTTGTCAAGTTAAACAAGTGGTGCTTTTTTAATTCACCTACAGGTTATAAGAAATGTGAAAATGTAATTTTACCAATGTCAGAAGTGGATAAATTAAATTTCTTTGTGGGTAACTCCCAGGCAGGCCTGTGTCTCCTTACGTGTCTTTCTGTCATGTCTGCCTCTGGTTTCTTTTGGTCCATCTGGGGATTAATTGATGCTGTTGCAACAAAACAGCATCACCTGGACCTGGGAACAATCTAACCATCAGCTTGTGTTTTGCTGTGAGTACTTCAACTTACCGAGTGTTGTGGTTTAACCTCAGCCAAAAACTAAGCCCCACACAGCTGCTCACTCACTCCAGCCCAATGGATTGGAGGAGAGAATCGGTAGAGTAGAAGTAAGAAAATTAGTGGATTGAGGTAAAGACAATTTAATAGGTAGGGCAAAAGCTGTGCACATAAGCAAAGCAAAACAAGGAATTCATTCACTGCTTCCCATTGGCAGGCAGATGTTCAGTCAGCTCCAGGAAAGCCGGGCTCCATCACCGATAATGGTTACCTGGGAAAAGCAACCCCATCATTCCAAATGTTCCCCCTTCCTTATTCTTCTCCCATCATTATATGTTAAGCATGACATCATATAGTATGGGATATCCCTTTGGTCAGTTGGGGTCAGCTGTCCCATCTATGTCTCTTACTAACTTCTTGTGCACCCTCAGCCTACTCTCAGGTGGGGTGGGGTGAGAAGCAGATGAGGCATTGAGTCTATGAGCACTGCTAAGCAATAGTTAAAACATCCCTGAATTATCAACACTTTTTCCATCACGAATCCAAACCGTAGCTCCATACTAGCTACCATGAAGAAAATTAACTCTATTCCAGCCAAAACCAGCACACTGAACAAGACAAAAAGAACACAAATTTTTTTCATTGAAGGTTACTATGTGTTTTTAGGTATGTGAATATTTGTGGAGAACAAGTGTTACTTCATACTGCTTTTTTGGTGTTTTTAAGGGATCTTTAATCAACACATTTACGATATGTAATAACCCACAGGGGAATGGAATTAAATATAATACTATATGCATAAACCACAAAAAGTACTGATTAGAGGGAGATAAAAAATTTTTGATCAGATTGAAAAACGTACTACGAAACTGCAGAGATCTGAATTTTTTAAAGATATTACCATATTGCTGTGCTCAGGGAAATGACTACACATCAGTATACATTTTAATTAAAGCATAAAGTTTTAAAGCTAGATTCTATTGAGTTCTTACTCAGCATAACCAGAGGGCTGTCCTCCCTGTTTGATAAAACATGTGATTTTACTGACCTGGAAGCGTATTATTTCTCCAGCAATTACAAGCAGCTATCCAATAAAAGTGATGCCAATGATGAAATGCCTGTCCAGATTTATGCAATGTGTATAGATGCTTTATACATTTACTTTAGAGCCCCTATAATACTTGATTATTGATAGACACATTTAAAATTCATCTGTGAGACTATGAAACTGCTAGATAAAAAAGAAAGAAGTGGTGACCAAAAGTGCTCAAATGGAGGACATAGTATTAATCTTTGTTTTTTGTGGTTGTTGCAAAACACGTGTTCATCTAGAAACCTGTGTACATGCACACGTCTACAATAAGCATATTTATTTTCTTGTTTTCATGCATATATATACATAAACTACATTAGAAGAGAACCTTCATCACTTTTATGAATGGGAATGCAAAAAGGTGTGTGCTCATCCTAGCTTTAAGTGCCTAATTTATATGCTGAGCTGGAAGATCAGACACTCTAGTCTTCCTATACAGTCAGCAGAGAAAACAAAGCTTATCCTGAGGGAAATCCAGAGTACCCTTTTAAACAGGTTGCTCTGTATCAGACTCAAAATGGAACCTATTTCTCATTTTTGGTTAGGTAAGAGGTAAGCCTTTTAGCTTAAGTCATCCAACATAAGCACCTAAGCAAGCTAGTGTGAATTGCTTGTATATAACAATTAAGGACAGTAGCTTTCTAGTAAAAGCTTGAATCTTCAGACTGTGTTTTTCTGAAATTCTTGTTGAGGTTGTTTGTACCTTAATTCTACAAGTATCAAAAGACTTCTGGGTTTTCCTCATGTATAATCAGATCTAGTCTCAGCAATATTTTTAACTCTGCAAAGATTTCAGGTAATGAGTACACCCAGGTTAAGACTAATGCCTTAATATTGCAGGATTAGGACCTACAGTAAAAGGTATGTTCTGATGTGAACATCGACATTAGAGGGTGTTTGTGTCAATGAACATTGAGGAGGAATTCATTAATTTGTTTTCCCATTTGAAACAAAATAATAAATCCTCTCAATAGCATCATTGATGTTTTTTCAAAAATTCTGAACATAAAAGTTCATGCAATCCTCTCAAGCTCATTAATCTTCCCTTCTCTTGTCCATCAACATTTCAGTAATTCATTCAGACCTCAAGAAGATGCTTTACACAATAATATGTCCGATAGAAATAACAAATTGAGGGTACAGAGAGATGCATTTGATCATCCATGAATAACTGATAGTCTGCCATGTTCCCATATAACTTGCTTCACAGTTTACAAATTGTTTCACACAAGCTTCCAAGAAAAAAAAAAAAAAAAATTCAAAATATTACCCAGATGAAGTGGTTTGCCAAGACCATTTTACTCCAATACATGAAATCATGTTTGACAAGATTTGGAAGAATCCTGCAAGAATCCTGATTTACATCTTTTTTTTGTTGTGGTTTGGGTTTTTGTTGTTGTTTGTTTGGGTTTTTTGTTTGTTTGTTTTTGTTTTCTTTCCTCTGAACAATTAAAAAAAAAAAGAAATCTGGGATTTTCTGTTTACCAAGAACCACCCATCACTATCTCAGCTGGCTTAGGTGGGGTAGGCACAGATGTCTTGGTTGCCCTTAGCCAGTTCATAGCTCCCTGCCGCAGACAGGCAGCACTGTCCTCTGAGGACTTTCTTCAAGTGACTGGGTGAAGTGGAACTGCACCAAGTGCTTTCACCACTGAAGTTTTTAAAGCTAATTTCTCCATGATTTGTCTCAGTTCTAGTAGGGATTAGGGGAAGAAATACCTAAATTTGTGTTGAAGTCAGTAAAAGTAAAAATACATAATGTTTTAAAAAGGTGGTATGTTAGGTTACAAAGTTTGAAAAGTAACCATTTTTTTAAAGCATAAAAACTATTATTTTACTATGTGATTTTCTTTCAAATACTGTACTTAGGTGTTCTCCTTTGTGTGTAAGGCATGTTTATTCCTCCCTTTCCATGTTCAAGATTATGACCTGGCCATGGACCAAGACATGACTGGAATGTTCACCCTTCTCTCTATTCCCAAGTGGTGTATTTTCCATAGAAAAAAAAAGTGGACCATTGGAGCTGTTGAGAAACTATGCTGTGATGCAACAGGTCCGCAGTCTGAATGATGTAGGTACCAAGGCTACAAGGCACTCTCTGTATTGCTTCTCTCCTGTTCACTTAGGAAAGCAACTCAGCTTATTTTCTACTGCTACCAATTACTATACAGCTTAAATTAATTTAACACTGCAATACTTGTCTATAAAATTCCCTCATGTCCTCAGCTGTCTCTCCTTTCGTTTTCAGATGAATGCCTTGACTGTTTGACTATGATTTCATAGAATCATAGAATCACAGAATGGTAGGGGCCATTCACTACTTACAGGTCGCCAACTGGACTCTGTACCACTGATCACAACCCTCTGAGCTCTATTGTTCAGCCAGTTCTCAACTCATCTCACCATCCACTTTTCTAACCCACAATTCCTGACCTTACCCTTGAGGATGTTATGGGAAACACTATCAAAAGCCTTGCTGAAGTCAAGGTAGACAATATCCACTGCTCTCCCTTCATCCACCCATTCAGTCACACCATCATAGAAGGCTAACGGATTAGTCAGGCATGACTTCCCTTTAGTAAATCCATGCTGGCTACTCTTGATAACCTCCTTTTCTTCCATATGCTGAGATATGATCTCTAGAATGAGATGTTCCATTACCTTTCCAGGGATGGAGGTGAGGTTGACTGGTCTGTAATTACCAGGGTCTTCCCTCTTGCCCTTTTTGAAGACTGGAGTGACATTGGCTTTCCTCCACTCCTCAGGCGCCTCACCTGGTCTCCGTGATCTTTCAAAAATGATGGAGAATGGTAGAGTAACAACGTCAGCCAGCTCCCTCAGCACTCCTGGGTGCAGCCCATCAGGGCCCATGGATTTGCATGTGTTCAGTTTACCCAAGTGATTTCTAACCCAGTCCTTATCAACCAGTGGAGAGTCTTCCTTCTTCCAGGCTTTTACTTTTACTCTTACTCTTACTTCCAGGGTCAGGGATTCCTGATGGCTGGTCTTAGCAGTGAAGAATGAAGCAAGGAAGGCATTCAGTAACTCCTTCTCTGCATCCTCTGTCACCAGGGCACCTGCATCATTCAGAAGTGGGCCCACATGTTGCCTAGTCTTCGTTTTACCATTGATGTATTTGAAGAAGCCCTTCTTGTTCTCCTTTACTTCCTTGGCCAGAGTTAATTCCAAGAGGGCCTTGGCCTTCCTTGTTGCATTCCTACGTAGCCTGACAGCATTCCTATAATTCTGTCAAGAGAGCAGTCCCTTTTTCCACATGCTGTGAACTTCATTCTTCTACTTGAGGATTTTCAGGATTTTTTTGTACATTCACACTCCCTCTTCTTCAGTAACTCTTGAACCCTTTGTTAATATAATGCCCTACTTATGCAAATGCATGTCCTTATGAAGCAGGAGGTAGGTGTATGACCCTCACTGTCGCTCTCCAACTGTTAAACTCAGCTATTCTGGCTTCATTTCAAAAGAGTGACTGCTGAATCTTCTCGAGTAGACATCTAAATGAGCAGTGAAAGCAGATAGTCATGAGTAACGTTGAGAGAGATTTGTTTCTGTAACTTACTTTGGATAAGTTTAGAGAATTAATAGATTGGTTTCTTACAGTATCGTTCCCAAGTATGGGGAAAATAGGTAAGATCGCCTAGATCAAAGTGTTTAGCCTGAACAGTTTATTCAACCATGCACAATTATATTTGGCAACATTTTGAGGAAACTTATTCTCTGATTTTACTTTAATTGTACCTAATCTTCATTTTCCAATCTATCATATACCAAAAAGAGGAAGAAGTGAGACAGAGATGAGATGCTTTACAAAGCTGTTTTTCAAATCAGTGTACGGAACAGCAATCTTGAAAAGAATTTATTTCAAAACAATGTGATTGCTGGCCTCAAAGGAAAGAAAATGTCCAAAATTAAGTAGTGTACCTTCCCCCTAGCAGCTTACAGACCTTGAGAAAGGATCATTTGAACACTAATATAGTGTCTTAGTGTAATGATCTTGTTACTGAGAATTTTGTAGTGATGTTGGCTGGCATTCTGCTGCAGGTTTGATAGAGAACATGGAGAGTATCCTCACATCCTTGTGAGTGGGCTGACAACATATATATAACTAGAGAAAGAAACAGCAAATTTGACAGCTTCTTTCTCTACTGCAACCTGTACATGCTCCTTGGACCCATCCGCTATCTTCTTCAGATTGTGAGGTGCTTACTCTCCTGTCTGAACTGTTTTCTGCTTTTCTGCTTCCACAAGGATGTATTTTCCATCCTTCAGCCCTTCTGGGAAAAAAATAAAAAATAAAAAATAAAGGCAGGGTGAAGAAAGGAGAGGAGAAAGTTCTTTTCTTTGCTACTTGCTCCCTGCAACAGGAATGTGAGAAGAGAGCCTAAAACAGATGCTCTGATTCAAGCCCCAATCCTCACTTGGTGGATGCTGACTTAACTATACTGAAATCAACCATATGTCAAACTGCATGGACTTACATCCCTATACCCAGTAACTGCATCCTGAAGCCTGGAAAGGGCTGATCTGCAGATGAGCTGGAGGTTGTCAAAGACTGAAATTATTTATTCACTACTTATTGCTTAAATAATAGCATAGAATTTCCACAGCACCATACATATTCAAAGCAGTGTCCAAACAGGAACTGTTTAATTAATTCTTACAATACCCCCTGTGAAGTAGTTAAGTAAGTTAATGGGAGTTCACAGGCTCTCAGGATTGATTAGAGCATGCAAGCAAGGAAGTGTTTTGTTTCAGCTAATGATGTGAATGGATAGAAAAATGAAGTGGGAGGGAAGGATTTGGCTTTTATAGCTCAAGTTTACAAGACAAAGTCGTTAAGGAACAGAAACAATTATCATCAGTGTTCAAATTAAAGCTGTCCTTTAAGAGTGACTCACATTATATTTGGAATTTTTTTTGATTCCTGGTGAAAGTATAATACCTATTTTTCATCAGAGTTAGTGATACTATGTTTTAATGACATTCACATAGCCTTAATCCCAAAAGGAATATTTTGTTTATCACATGGGCAGCAGGCTGTGAGTGATGTTATTAACTATACTTTTCTTTCTCTTTGACAGCTTTCAGGCAAAATGGTAGCAAAGTTACTATCAATCAACAGTGGTCATGGGGTTTTGAATGGGTTATGACATTTCAATTGGTGTCCATCATTAAAATGAAATAAAAAAGAACATTAAAAGTAGAAATAAAAAAAAAAAAAAAAAAAAAAAGGAGGAGAAATGATAGTCATGATGATATAAAAGAAGCTTGAAATGAATGAAGGACAAACAAAGAATAAATTCCCTTCTCAGCCTAGATTTTCTTCAGTTACAGGCTATTAACTTAGCTTAAGAGCATATAAAGGATCCATATAAAAGAGACAAATAATGGGGCTCCTGAAATTATAAAAACATTACTAAAAGTAAAGTTAGGTTAAGTAATAATTTGACCTATTTTTGGCTGCAGTTGCCTCCCACTCAGCTGCCAAGAATTATATGACAGTGGCTCCTTCTCTCCAGCTGAACTGAATGTCGCAGTCAGAATTGTAAGAGTTGACTATTATTTGTGGATGTAGGGGGAAAAATGAGTGGGTAAGCTGCTTTTAAGAAGAAGCCTGCTGGGAAATATTGCATTAGACTTTCTGAGAGAGATCTTCAACATTTGAAACCTGTAATGAGTGAAAAGACAGCAAGGAACCTTCAAGACCAGGTTATTTAAAGACTGATCTTTCCTGTTTCCTAACCTGATTCCACAGACTAGTGATCTGTTTAAGGAACTGCAAGATATGATTCTTGCTTTTCTCCTCCAGTTTTCTTTTTAAGGAGAAATGCTTTAGTTTAGAGGTTACTTAATAACTCAAAGAACCTCTACAAGTAAAATGATGACAAGTTGTTTTTTTCTGTTTGAAGAAATTGCCCAAAGCAAAGCAGTTTTTGTCTTGTTTGAAACTCATATGTACATTAAATTGCTGACACTCCATTCCTTTTTATTTTTTTTTAAATGCAGTCTGTGTTATTTTCTACTTCTGTTTCTTTTTTTTCTTACCTGAATCACACCATTGACAAAAGTCTATTAGCAGACAGTTTTTGATTGTCTTTAGTTTCTGCTACCTTTGCAAAAAATATCTCAAGTTATTTTCACCTCCTGCAGCTTAAAACTAGTGGTTAACATTTCCTGGAGATCTCTAGCACAGAAAATAAATCCCCTCAAAATAAGGATATGTTGATGTATTATGCAAATATTTAGAAAGGATGTTGGTGGATGTGTACCTAGGTGCGTACACTTGTGGGGTGAAAGCTGAAGTGTAACAGGGCCTTCCCATGTCTGATTCTCCATTATGTTGATATATTGAGATGTCACAAGGCAAAACACAGTTGAAATGATAGTATATTAGAGTATAGAGGGTAAGAAGTGAGACTTGTTTTGCACCCATGAAAACCACTACAAAAGGAGAGGTTTGTTTTCCTTCCCCAACTCTGGGCCCATGGAGATTGGGTAATGTTCTCCAACTTTCCACACAAAAGGACACAGGAAAATTTTTAATCATTAGAGGTGGTTTCAGTTAGAGGAAAGAGGTGTTGAATAAGGATCTGCATCCCATTCTAACAGTGTCATAGGACAGGAAATGAATACACTGTGGAGAAACATATCTCCTCCAGTATATATTAATGTCTGAGAAGATGTGTTAAATACAATATCCCCTAACTAATTGCATTTTTGAATGAGAAAAATATGATAGAAAAGGTAGCAATGTCTTAATTTGATCTAGGAACCTGAGATATCTTGGAGGACAATCCACCCCATCTCAAGTAAATTAATCTTACCTAAAACCCCACTATTTTCTCTTTACTGATTATGACAGAAGCCTAGGCTATTTAGCTGAGACATAGACATCTACATCGTGGATATATAGGACTTCATTCAATAAACTTCATTCAATCAATTTATAAATCTGTCTAGTGCTGCCCAATATGCCCCAGGGTAACCCAGCCTGTCTGGCACATGGCTGCTACAGGACTTACAGAGAGTCAGAGATCAGGTGGGATAGCCTAGGGCATCTTACTGTTTTAACCCTGGAAGCCTATACGGGAGCAACTAAACTGAGGTCCAAGTTCATGTGATTTCATAGTCTGATGTTCTCTTTGTTCTTCAGTAGTGCTCTTCAGTAACTGTAAACACATCATAGATGCTCGACAGTCAAAGCAGCAGTTAATTACCTTTCACAACTGTCACAGTTTAGAGTTGGGTGGCCCCTTAGACCTATAACAGATGCTCTCTGTTAATCCCTCTCCTCCCCAAAGGGGAATAGAAAAGGAATAAGGGAGAGAGACTCAGCGATTAGAAAAGGAAACTAGAACTTTAATGAAAAAGGAAATTAATAATTATAAAAATGGAATATATGCAAATACAAAACCAGCATGGAACCCAACTCCCCTGATGGTAATTACATCACCGTCACCACTGATGCTGTGGAGCAGGCACCAGGGGAGTCCCA
>WUAM01000287.1:79149373-79188432 GCA_024336885.1 Actenoides hombroni
TCTTGTGGTGAGGGGCCCAGAACTGAACACAGCATTCAAGGTGTGGCCTCACCAGTGCTGAGTACAAGGGCACAATCACTGTCCTTCTCCTGATGGACACACTATTTCTGATACAGGCCAGGATGCCATTGGCCTTCTTGGCCACCTGGGCACTCTGCTGGCTCATATTCATCCTGGTGTCAACCAGTACCCCCAGGTCCTTTTCCACCAGGCAGCTTTCCAGCCACACTTCCTCAACACCACGTTCAGTGAATGGTACTTAGTCTGAATCAAAAATAAGACTCTTCTCTGCCTGGTTGGGAACAGAGTTTCTCATCCCAAATTACTCCAAGTCAGTAGGAATTTAAATTTCAGCCTCCCATGTTCTAGGTAGTGCCAAAACTCAATCCACAATGCTATCGACAAAAGCTTCCTGGTCTCCCAGTCTACTTCTCATTAAAAACATGATTTTTATGTTTGCTTCTTCTAGGCTTCAACAGGGGGACATGCTTTCATGATATTTCATTTGGTTGTACTGCTAATAAATGAAATTTGAAAATAAAAATGTTGCTCTTACTGGTTACTGTATTGTGTTTTTTTCAAGAGTAGCACAAAAGCTGCTGCATTTGTCTTTAGACAGCAGCCACTGCACAATAGAGGGGGCACTAATACCAGTGTATACCTGCACAGAGCTTTGCCAAGTTGGTTTTCAGCTTCAGAGAAATGAACTTCAGGAATTAATAAATACAGTGACTCCTTGTGCCTGATCATGTGACAACTGCAACAGAAAACCAACAGTAAGTGATGCCAGGAAGATGCATGGAAACTTGCCTGCCCTGTTATAGTGATCTCAGTTTTCTGGAGTATATCTCATACTCCTATGGGATTCAGTAATAATACCAATGTTTCAGCCTGCAGCATTAAAATGCCAACAGACAGAGAGAAAAAAGAGGGTATGCCTCAGCTTTGTCTGAATTTCTGTAGAGATCATTTGTCTGAGATATGTTAGAGCAATAAAATATCTGATCAACCCCAAATTTCAGTATATTGCTCCGGACCACTCTAGCACACTGCGATTTATGGGTTTAATGCATCTAAAGATTTTTTTCAGTGTGAATAATGCCAATCTTAGAGCATGGAGTATTTGCAAGTGAAACTGTTCATAAGCAAAAATGAACGGATCTAATTTTAGTTATCCAAGAAAAGATAAAAATGAATGTGAGCTCACTGAAGCATAAACCCAAAGAGCAGCAATTTCTGACTGTGGTGAATGTTTGTAGTCTATTCACTGAACAATACACGAGCCAGTCACCATCACAGGGAAACAAATCACCATTTTGTACTGGTGGCATAAATAAGAGGATGAGCACTGGTTTTTTTAACACTGTAACACCTTTTTAGAAACTGAGATTATGCAATGTTTTTGCTCATAATGAATATTCTAGGACTGAACAGTTTTTCCAGCTACACCCTCAGAATAATTTTAAGAAAACTGTAGAAAATATAGTCTTATCCTAAAGTCCCCCTTGCTGTGCTCTTTTCAGACACATTGCAGTATGATATACTTGTATTTTGCAGAGCATTGTCATTTCAAATCAGTATTGTCTTATTTTGGGATACATAAAGTAAAAAGGTAACTTTAGAGAGTCAAAAATTTGTTTCATCAGTCAAAGGCAAAATGTAAATTTTAGAAAGAAATGCATCTCTTCAGTCTCTTTCTGATAAGACTTTGTATTTTTAAACCTTATAAGCAGTGAGTCTGGGTAGTTTAGAAAGTGTACTCATTCATAATGGATTATAAACGACTCAATTTCCTTTAAAATGTATGACACATCCAGAAGCAAACTATCTCTCTGGCAAAACCAAAAGAGAAATGTAAAAGGTGTTTATATTTCCAGCCTCAAAGAGGACAACATTATAGAGGCAATGACTTCATGTGGGCAATGCCTTGCCAAGTCAAGATCTCCTGGCAGAATCACATCAATATATTAGTATTTGATCTAAAACTTTATTTAGCATTTACTTTGTAGCAGAAAGAAATTGGCTTCCAGAAGTACATTACTAGCCTTTTACTGAGATCAAGATCTTCTGAGAGGTAAAGCATTTTACTCTGAAAGAAAAAAAAAAAAAAGATTAAATAACCTTATTGTTTACCTCCCTGAAGATAAGTAATGATTTTCACAGCATTCAGTACAGAGGGAGTGATGGTTCACACTTAGAGAAGAAGTAGAAGCGATTTTTGTCTGAGTAACGACTATAACGTCATTTAAACAAATATAATTATCATGGTACTTTCCTTACTGAGTGAAAACCACCACTGTATTTTATACACAGGAAAAAAATGCATGCTATATGTTATTTATAATAAATTGTTAGGTATTGCCTTCGGAAAGCAAAAATGGCAACAACAACAAAAAATCAAAAAGCAGAACAAATGAGCTTGCTGAGCTCACTTACAGTAAGTTGTGTTTTCTTTTCCCTGACCAGAAATAGTGGCCATTAACAAAACAGATAAAAGTGTGCTTTAAGTCTTGGCTTGTAGCCAAAACATGGCATCGTTCCTATATCAGGCTGTGTTCTCTTCTTAAGGACTTTTAAAAGTGCTATCACTTCTAAGATCATAAAAATAAAAATTAGACAAAGTCTACGTTCCTCATTGTGTGAATTTTTGTAATATTCTCTGTAGTATTCTTGAATTCTGTCACAGTTGAAAATAATCAGCAAGAGAGAAATTAGTAGAAAATTATATCTGACTAATGGAAGAGAAAATCATGGGCAAAATACAGAATCACTGCTTTGGGTGCCTCAAAAAAGAACGGAGGAATGTTTTGCAGTTTTCTTATTCAGATTGTCATGTCTTGTTTACTAACTGAATGTGAACCTTTCTGATCTGGACTTATTTGACTCTAAGTATTACCTCTAGATGTCTTAAGAGAAGAGCCCACATCACAGTAATTGGTGTAGGGGGTGAGAGCAATAGTCGGCCTGGATTTGAGTTCTGCTTGGAGGGCTGCAAAGGGTACACCTCACAGATTGCAGGAATGGGACAAAAAGGTTTGATCCTTCTCACAGATATTCTTCCAGATTCCATCTATATTCAGCTCAGGGGTTTTCCTGAACGAAACATGTTTTCTATCTTTTTTGTAACTTTGATGGAATTTCTTCCATCTTTTTATCTTGAGTGTCTGTCCCATCTTCCCTTGATCCCAGTTAAAACTTTAACATTGATAAGGTCTTTTGACAGTGATTTCCCAAGACCTGCTAGCCACTGCATGAAGAAAAAGCAACTCAAGGACATCTAAGCTCAGCAGATCCTTCTTGCACAACAGAAATATACCAAGTAAGTATTGTTTCCTGAGGGAGATTTGCCAGGAGTAAGCGTGGCACTAAATGATTTCTTTTGTAGTTGTCATAGGTCAAAATAGCATATAACAGTCTCATACTTGTATACTCCGTAAATTCTCTTTCAATCCTGTCAAACATATATATATGTATACATGCATATATGTGTATGTGGGTATACATCCCCATTAATTCTAAAAGCAGTTGCAGAGAACCAGCAGTTACAGTATGTGTATACAAAGCGCACACAAAGTAAAAAGTGTACTTATACTACATCCACTATTACAACATCGTAATTGGTAGTGCAAAATGAAATTTTGCAGTTTACTGTATCAGTGAAAATATGTCCAGTTCACAAATGCTCCTTATTGCCCCACATAATCAAAAATTTTGAGATGCCATTTGAAAAGAAGTATGCACAACAGTGATACTTCTATTATAAATCTTTTTCTTCCAAATTTCATTATTCAGTGTTTCCCCTGCTCAAGCTGAGGAAGGATAAAATGACATTAGGAAAGTAGCCCAGTGCATGTTGAAGTGCTCCTGATGCTTCTGTTTACTGCTGTAAAAGCATGAAATTGTGAACACGAAACTAAAAAAATCATCCATTTCACTTTTCAAAATGGTAACTTTTCCACCTATTTTTGTCTCTGCTTACCTAATGTCAACCCAAAAGAATTCAGTGAGCTGCAATGGATTGCTACAGATTCATGCCTTTATAAAGGATAGCTGTTTCTACTCCCTGGCTTCTTTGACCTTAGGAATCATGGGGGCTTATCCATGTTGTTATGTGATGGCCGACGGGCACCTATGCCAAGTGTTAGTCACAGATGACAAATGAACTGTTCAGCAATTTGTCAGTGGTCACATTATTTGTTCATACCTCTTCCTCTTTCCAGCTTCCTTTTGCCTGCTGAGGTGAGCTGACATGGGTTTTGCATATCTTGAGATGAGGAGCCCTTTTCTTCACTTGTGCAAACTCTCTGAAATCAGTCTAGGGTTAATAGAAGATATTTTCTACCTATTCAGCACTGATGTTTAATTAATTTCTTCTGTGGGGTCAAAATATAAGAATTTTCATACTTTTTATAGTCAGATAATCCTCCCATTGTCTTTTGCAGGTAACTCTGGCAAGCCTTGTATCTGACTTAATATACCAAGTAGTATTTATTTGTTTATATTGAGTATCATCAGTGCATATCATAAAAACAGTAGAAGCAAGTTCTATGCTAATATTTAACACTTTTACGCCATTTTCATTTGTGTCTAGAGTACAATTCACCAGAAATTGGTCTGGAATATGCAGCTTATAAAATGATTTCAGCAAGGCTGTTTTAAAACTAGTGACATTATCAGCTTAGAATATTGCTTGGAGGTTTTTCTTGCTGCATTAGAGAATGGAATCAATATTAGAGATGACCACTGTTTATATAGCCTATTTTGGAAAAGAACAAAAAAAAACCAATTTAAGATATTCCTTGCAGTTTTGGATTTCTCAGAAGCCAGTATGTTGCTCCAGCCTGGAGAAATATAATCAACATTTAAATTGAAAAGATTCCCCTAAAGATCTCTGTTCCAAGTCTATTTGAAAAAAATATCTGCCTGCATTTCTGAGTTTTGTTTCAAATCCAAAACTGAGACAGGTTACTCCCAAGGCTCACAGGTGTGTGTGTATAAAGCTGGAATTAATTCAAAGAGCCCTAACTCAATAAAAACTAGTGCTGTTTGGAGTAAACTGTACAAAAGTATGTTTCTTCAATTTGTTAAAGTAGCACAAGATGTGGCATAAAACATCATTTAGCATGAATCTAAGAAATATTTGAAGGGATAGGGGAATCTATTTGCTGTATCTCAATTTCTATATGCAAGATAAATGCTTTTCTTTCTGGTGATATCATCCAAAGTCATACTGAATGTAATGGAATTTGCATCAGCCCCTATAAAAACAAAAACTCAACCAAAAACAGAGGAAAAGGAGAAATGGTTTGCATACCAAAGTATCAGTTTTAACTAACAGAACATAACATGACTTGTTCAAGCTTGCATTTTTTCCCCTTCAAATTTCTCTATCCAACTCCACATGCAGATGTGCAATTATCACTTGGGTACCTACAACTACACATTTTGTGGTATCTGTCATGTTCAAGCATGTAGATCTTCAGGTTGCAATTTAGTCATGCAAACTTTGACTCAGCAAAGTCCTAAAGCCCTTATGCTTTTGCTTATTTGCTTGAATTTGGACTTTTCTAATTCAAGACCTCCTTTTGGCATATTTGCCCTATTGTATCTGCTGACATATATTTAAATAGCTGTGGGACAAGCACAATATGAGATAGATGTTATGCTGATGTAGACCAGGTCAGTTTACATTCAATTACTTTTTGCAGAGTTTAAACATTTTGCTGCTGTTATAGCAGTCTTTACTGATCATTTTGGGTGAATAAGAAGGTCTCAAAGCTACCACTGGTAAGCAAAGTTTTACCAGGACCCAGTGGAAGCAGGCCTGCTAAAGTCACACAAGAAAAAATGTCCTCCTCTGCTAGAATAAGCAATAACAATCATTAACTAGGGAAAAAAATAAAAAGAAAATAAAATAAAAGAAAAAAGATTTAATTAGTTACAAGTCACCAAGCCATAAAATTAAATTTCCAACAATTTTATTGCAAAGTCCTTGACTATGAATGTAAGATAAAGGAAGATTATGAGGCGGACATAAATCACAACATAAAGTCAAAGCACAGGGATTTAGAATTTCAAAGGTTTTAAAAATAGGTATTTTCTGTCAAAATCCCTGGCCAGAATGAATAAGAGGAGTTAGAATTTTCACTAATGAAAATCAAACTTCCTGAAGAAGTAAACAACAGTGAGTAAATTTCCCAAATTCACTCACCTACACAGGAAAACACGGTTAGTGACAGGAAACATATTTTCTACATTTTAGGAGGTCTTTGGCAACTAGTCTGAATTGATGTTCAGCTGTGTACATATGTAAGCAGCTTCACACAAAAATGGTAAGCAAGGGAGTTCAATTCCTATAGCTAAATTTACAAATAATAAATACTGTCTAATATGCAATGAAATTGGAGTAACTAAATGCTCAATTTGTCAAAACCAAATAAATTGTACTCACCATCTCTTTTGGACCTATTTTCAGAGATTAAAGCTTATTTTTATTACTTTTCTAGAAATTGGTGGTTGCCTACAGAGTAGTGATCATAATCTTGTTATCAATCTCAGAACATGTCATTCCTATCTAGGGAGATATACTTGATATTCCAAAAGAGCTAGTGACCTGTAGCTGAGGGAAATTAAATTGTCTAAAGTAGCCTAGTGTCTATAATATGCCTGAAATAAGAGTCTGTAAATTATTCTTTCCAAGATGTAAATAAGGTCACTTCCATTAACCAGCAAAGAGAGATTTAAGCAATTAAGTTATTCAGATATTTTACAAAATTTACCATAGGTGACCACATTGCCCCTATAATTGTTCTTTTAAAATAGGTAATGAATGTCTACCTAGGCAAACACCCAGCATCTGAAACAGGTGATAATTATGTCTTTACGTTTTGAAACACAGAAGTCTTTATTTAGAAAGTTTTCTCAGAGTATCAGGCAGTAAAGACTATTAAAAAGTTCAAAATTATAAACAAAGTGCAAGTATCCTTTCTCAAAATTTATATCATACTATAATGTTTCCACATAAACTCCTTTACATTATGTGAAACTACCTTCCTGTTATGCTTCAAATATAATAATTTTAATCACAATTTTCAAAACCGAATCAGCTAGGTGTATGGGACTGTAGTAAACTGCTGGATCCCTTCTGAGCAACACAAGTTCAGAATTCTGATCATATTGTGTCAGTCTAATTTTTTCTACAGCTCTTAATTCCCATTGCTCAAAGACCATCTCCCATTTCAAATTATTCTTTTGCAGAAAGTTGTTCTTTCATTTTTCAAAACGTGACACCACATGTAATACATCTGTATTTTTACAGACTGATAAATTAGTTCTTTTTATTATTTACAGACCAATATTTTGATGAAACTGTGCCAACACAAGGCAATTACAGGTTTGCGGTTTTGTGCTTTCTTTTCTAAAATGTAGATCAGCAATCAAGATACAGACAACCTTCTCTAGCAAGTCCTGAAATGACAGTCTATATCTAATAATCAGCATGGTCAAAATGCTAAAACAGATGTTGTTTTTCTTAATTTCACTGAATAGACAAAACTCAGTGAAATTAAGTGCAAATTTCATGATTTAGGTTTTCTATAATGAGTTACAGGTTTCCTTTTGATCTGAAAATAAGAACTCCTGGATTTAGCAATTACTGATCAGTAATGCAAACACACTACATACTTCTCAGACTGTAGATGAAAGGTCAAATCATGGTCCATTACATACCATCTGTTTCTTGGTAGAGCTCTTCCATTGCTGTTGCAGGAGAGGTTCTGTTTAAAAATGAATGGGCCTTTAGATCCTGATCAGATATATTTAAATCTGCAGATTATAAATGTAACCACAACTGCACACATTTCAACAGATTTCTGAAGACTTATTCCAGATTTATATAAAAAAAAAGAATTCACAGCCTACTGGCTCCGACTTTATTTTACTCATTCAAATATTATAATCTTGGCATAAGAGATCTACCTTCACCTCTTTTGGGGAAAAAGAGATCTAATGTGAGCATCCATGTTTCTTTATATCATACACTGGATTCTCATCTGAGGTCGACTGATAGAACTCAGATTAGAAGAACTTGGGTAATTAAAATAACTGAGTATCTGATTCTTGGGCTCCACCTTCAAAGTTTTGTTGCGTTTTTTTTCTCCTTCCCGTTAGTGAGCTAACATTCGTTTTCTGTGTGTTGACAGGTCACAAGCACTCATATAAATGACTCATGTGTAAACACACCTGACTATGTGCATCAGTGAAGAACACTCAGGGCCATTTGCAATAGGGAAAGAAAGAGAGCAGAAAAGGGGAGGAAAATACTAAAAGCTGGCTGATCTCGTATAGTGATTGATAGCTCTACTTTTATAGGTACTGTGGGAAATGTCAGAGTGGCCTGAGCGGAACACAGCTGCTGGCTCTGCACTCCTTGAGCAGCTTCTCCTGCTGCCCTTCAGGAGAGCCAGGTGGCTGTGGATGCTTGGTGGTATCTTTGCTGGAACTCACCTGGACTCTGACTTCAGGTGTGGGCCAGTCTTGCAAACCTTCTCAAGGGGTGTATATGATTAGCTGCGAGAAACTCTCCAAAACAACATCTAAAAAATTATGCCTGCCATAAGCGTTTGGTGTTTAAAAAGAGAAAGGTGCAGAAAAAGGCACAAAACAACAGCAAACATAAAACAAAACAAGCTGTTGAGGAAGAAGTGTTTAGGAAAGCTTGGCTTTAATTGTGCAGGTGCAGAAGTTGGGTAGATGCCAGGTCATGCTGATGCCATAGGTTTTGCATTAACATTTGTCAGGATTGCGAACTTTCTGAGGTAAAAGGAAAAGAAAAAAAAAAAAAAAAGGCAATGATTTTAATATCAGTCAGCTGGCAATGAGTTTCAAAGCTGAGACTGAAATTCTTTGTGTAGAGCACTGTCACTGAAACTTCACTCCAGCAGAAAGAAAACTTTAATGTTGCAGCCCTTCCTTTTTCATTTTGTGTACTGTCAGACAGATTAGCAGTATGGCTTCTGAACACAAGAAAGCAGATATTATATTCTATCAGTATCAGAAGAGGATTTTCAAAGTATCTTTAGGAAATAAAAGAGACCTTAACCATCTTTCCCTGAAGAAACAGGAGAAACTCTTTCTGGCTTTGGTGGAGTATGTCTGAGGCTCTGGGGAATTAAGACTGAAAACTGAAAACCCTACAACATGATTTTTGTCTTCATCTCTATTCAGTATCAAGCAGGCATCCAGAATCTTTTGTTCATTTGGGGCAGCCAAAGAGAGGCAATTTGGGCCCTCAGGAGAAAGCATATCTGTAGAAATAAACCCAGGTGGAAAGGGTTGTACCAACAAGATGGTTAAACCATATTTACCTGAGAAAGGACACAAAGGGGGACAGCCACATTATCACACATATGGGTAATTGATTTGTAGAATTATTGTGGATCTTGAAACGGATGACACTGCAGAGAAGTTAACAGGAGCTTTTAAAACAAGAGCATATAGAGAATGGGTAGCATATTTGCAGGCATTTATCTAAATTGATTTTTAGCTTAGTTTCTTCCCTACCTGGTGAAACTAAAGCTTTCAAAATGTCTAAAAGTCAAAGTCTTTTTTTTTTTTTTTTTTATTCCCTAATGGAAAAAGAGCATTCTCTCTGGTTCAGATCAAGTACTCTTTATTTTATCATTTACTAACAGAAAATGGATTTTTGTATATTTAATTGTGATTGTTACTACTTATTTTCACAATTAGTAGTTTAAAATAAAACCATAGTTCAGAAAGTAGGGCATCTGCAGCATCCAAATTAAAGACTTAAAGCCACAAGTCACGTGTGATGATAAAACCTGCCAGACTCTCCGTGGTTCCTGCTTTCATTTATGGTAGCTACAAACTAAGTTTTTTCTGCCTAGAAAAGGTTCTTACAGGTCAGTAAAAGAGTCTTTGCAGGTCTTACCAACTACAGTAAATAACTGATTCATTAAACATGACCCTCAGAATGTTGAAAAAAATCTAATTTTGATAATGTTTTGATATGTGCAACAGCCTCACTAAACTTTAACATCATTATTTACTGATGGAACCTGTCTTCTGCACACAATTTCTGTTACCCTGTCTTCATTGTGAAGAAGGTGGTTTTGTTTGCTGCGATGTTGAATACTCGCCCCTCTTTCTGAAGAAAGGTAGCAGAAAAGGATTTCTTCTAGCTAAACTCTCTAGGGATAGACAGAGAGAGAAATGTCTCAAAGAGCAACCTTGTTATCTTCCATATCCCTGCTATTAGCAGTAATGCCCAAATGGAATCCTTTACCTCACATACTTAACAGGGCAACTGAAGTGTTGCCTAGACATGTATCCCACAAGAAATAAAGACACATCACCTAGAAAGCAGCAAATTGCCTGCAGAAGAAGAGTTTGCTTCTCTGTGGTACAAGCAAACAGAGAGCATGTGTAGAATTAATCTCATTTTATTCTTAAGAAAGTCACAGAGAAGTGTGTAAGGACACAGAAAAATAGTGTCCATATGGAGGTACACTAGAAATCTGAGCTTCCATTATAGTCAAAGGCAAACTAGGCAGTGTAGGCAGTTCACCCTGCAGCAGACACCAATGGCATGATTTGGTTGCTCACAAAATAGGCATCTACTGCAATCTTAAATATCCCAGCTTATCTCTATGTAAGGACTGCCAAGTAGGAGATATAAGATCCTGGGGAGACATGTTCTTCTGAGGACATTTAGAGGAGAGGCAGGGTACTTGACAGTAAGGACCCCTGCTCAGCCACCTGAACCCTGTGGTTGGTCAGTTGAAGCGCTCCCCCATCTCCACTGACTGTTTTGGTAGCTCAGATTTCTAGCATGTCTTCAGACACTCACATAAAGACACTTATACTAATCCCAGGATGAATTCAAACACAAGTCTGATGCTGACAGATCACAAGACAAAGTCAGAACACAGTCTCAGATTTCTGGAGTCTGTGCAAAAGTCCCCCCCAGGGAAGCCTTGGGAGCTGCAGTGGGGACATTGTGTTTGCCCCATCACCACTCAGCAGAGCTTTCCCCTAGGTGTTGATCCAACAAGTCTGTGACAGACAGAAAGAGGAGTTGTAACATGGCACTTAATATGCCACGACACAGTCTTGGGGAAGGCAAGTAAAGAATGATTTAGAATGCAGCTAAGTGAATCTATCATGTCTTTGGTTTGGGCAGAGCTGGGAGTGTTTTAGGGGTTGGTCAGGGCCATTAGCACCTGATGGCACCCTCAGAGCCCTGACAAACTCCCCTGAATCTCAAATAGCCAAATGACATTGGAATCACTTTCTTCATTCAGTCTTTTCTGTGTCAAAATGCAGAAATGAATTCATACTTTTTGAAGACCAGGGTGACTTAGTTCACAGAATGCACTGAACTGTTATTGTAAGCCTATATAAAAAGTAGTGGGCTTTACTTCAGTTTCTTGTGGAAGGCTGAAGAAAACAGGACACAGCTTCCTTCTTCAGGACATGTCCTTGTTGTTCGGATGTATGATTGGAGTACCCATTTAAGAGACAGAGAAATCACAAAAATTGAAACTTCTACCATTAAGATGATGAATAAATGGAGTGCAGTGGGAGTGGGAGTAAATGAAGGGAGTCTAAAACAGAGGGGACGAATTTACACAGAGAATGCCATTACTAGACTGCAGAACACATGGCAAGAGCATGCTGAAACAGCCAAAATGCAACAACATTCAAAGGTAGACTGGACCTTTCTTTTTATGGATAACATTTAGCATAATATATACTCTACTTAAAATTACATGTTGGGTCACGCTAACAAAAAGGGTGCTGGAAGCAGATGAAGACAGGTCCAAAAACTAAGGCTGAGATCAGATCATCACTGAGCAAGTTGTCTCAGAGTTTCTCATAATGGAATTTCTTGCTTCAAAACAATTGGCAATTCAAGGGGGAACAAGGTGGCAACTACCTTGTTTGTGGGAGATGGTTCACTCATAGGAGATCAAAAAATTGAGCTTTCAGTCTGTTTTTTACCACAGCCTAACTACTACAAAGGTCAGCAAAGAGCTCTTGCTTAACTAAAACTGCATAGTTATTTAGATTTTCATTCAGTGTGTATTTGATTTTTATTATAATCATAGTTTGGTATGAGCGTGTAAGGTCTTCTGTTTGGTACTTCATACTTCTGCTTACATTTATTTCCTGTTTTCTGCCTTTTTCAAAAAACAACACATCAGACTTATATCTTAATGAAATTCACAGAGTAAAGTCTCACAAATTTAGTAAAGGACAACATGTACCTTTATCTTTGTAGTTCAGTTACCTGTTTAATAAAGTTATATGGTTTATGCAATTAACCTTCATTCAGTGTGTCCAGTAAGGCTCACTATCTTTCCTGGAGTGTACAAAGTGAAGTCCAACTGGTGGTCTAGGGTTCTCTAACACATCACATGATTTCCTTTCATCAGAGTTATCAGTTCACCTTTAGCTGTAAGTCATAATTAGAAGACATAAAAGCTAATTGTGTAACCACTTTTTAATGATGTCCTGGTATGCCTATATTTGATATATAACTTACTTTTACTTTAATCTTGCAGACACTTACATAGATATTTATATCACAGAGCATCTACTTTCAAATCTTTAAAAAGAGAATGAAAAGTCATACAAACAAATCTGATGAGGTGTTTACTGAGTACTGTACAAATCTCTTTCTAACCAAGAAACCCAACAAAAGATGGCTCTGAGAGAGTAGTCTATATCTTAATTTGATTTTCTGCCCATTCAAAAGAACCATATCCATATATCTTTCCAAGGCTTCTAAGTAATCAGGAAACTCATGCTTTTGTGTGCAAATAATAGTTTGCAAATATACTTTACTTAAAACCACTGTTTGAAAGTTGCCTTCAAACAATACTCATTTATCCTAAATGACTCCATGTTTCAACAGGCTAGTCTGTCTTCCAGCTATAGTCAACATCAGAAGAAGCTACAGAATGTCCTGCAGCTAGAGTTTGTGGGACCACCATCTTCCATAGAATGTCTCCTCCTCTTATCTAGTAACTAATGGTCATCTTATATCATGGCCCATAAACATGGTCCTGATTAGTGAGGGAATATAGGCAAATGCTGAAAGGATGCTGTAAAAAATGTTACTTGGTTTGAATTCCCAAAACAGACACACAAAAAAGACTACTTTTCCAGAACTTTCAATGTAATAACTTTCATCAGTACAAAATTGCATGTTGGAGAGGATATTTCAAGCATTTTAGACATTTCGAAACTCTGTAAGAGATTAAAATACAGACAACACAGTTATAACAACATTTATTAATACTGCTCCTGGGAAAATATCTATTTCCCTATCCAGTATCTCACATTCTGTGGCAGAAGAGAAATCGTGGTAAACACAGGCTGCTCTTGCTACTTGGAAAATCACATACCTCTTCCTGATTTCTTACAAGCTGTTAGCTACAGCTGGCCATGATAACAAGCCCTTAAAAATCACAATGCCCTTTAACATCTAAATTGCTATTGCAACATTCCTAGTAAATGCTCAGCATGACTGGTGATGCTTCAGAAGCATGCACACAGCTGGTGCCAAATAAAACAAAAAAGTAGTAATTTGTAAAGTTCACATCCTAGTCCAAATAGTCGGATAAAATGTTCTACAAGGATTTAATCCTATGAAACAAATGGTTGCAATTAGTTGGGGGGGGGGGGATTATTTTTAAATGTTTCCATTTTATTTAGTGCTGTTTTAAATATCTTTTTATTTTTGTATTTAGGTAGACATGTTTCAGAAGCCATTTATTATGACCCCCTGTTCTGTGGCAATTCTTTTGTCTAATGCATTAGTGGAATAGCACTGTCTAAAAGTGATGTAAAACAGATTGGTGCAGCCGGCAAGCAAGACTACTGAGAATCACTCTAGTGACCCAAAGAAAATTTCCAAAAAAGCAGTACATTCAGTATTATCTAGAATGAAATGAATGGGGAAACCACACTTTTGTGTTCACATCTTTATCCTTTCTGTTCCTGCTTTCCAACCCCCCTCAGTATAGCTCCATGTATAGAATATTGGAACGTGCAGTGGTTTGTGTAAGAGATCAAATCTTTTCAATTCAAACTGTAAAAGTTCTTTTGAATTTAGCCTCACAGTATGTTGGTGATGGGATGATTCACTGCTCAAAGGGCCTGAATTTATTGTTGCACTAAAGGAGAATCCAAATGACCTTGGTTGGACTTCAAGGTGCAGGGCATGTTCATGACCTTTATACACTTATATAAATAAAAATATTTGTGATGAAATGTGTGTCTACTGAAGATATAGCATTCCCAGCCCTTTAGATAAGATTCAGGAGCTCACAAGAAAGCATTCTCATATTTCTTTGTTTATTCCCTTACAGAAAGAAAAAAAAAATCAATTAAAAAATTAGAGCTTTCACATTTCCAAAGCAAAAGAAAAAAATTGAATAAAACCAAACAAACAAGAAGGAAGAAAAAAATCTTCCAGACTTTTTCCATGTATCATTCAGAAATAAAAAGAAGCAAAACATCATTAAAATAATTACTATCAGGTTACCTTCAGTAAGTGGTTAGGTAACATATCATTGATATAGCAGGTTTAATAACAAGATTTTACTTCAATAAACATTATGCAGAAATGCAGACTGTAACAGATGAAAGACTGGAAAGGCGGGACAGCTAGGCACACACAGTCCAGGAGCTTCCTGCAGATCATCAGTGATAACTTTGACTCAGGTGGTGAAGAATCCAACAAGGACAGGGGTGCTTCTGGACCCTGTTCTAACACAGAATGTCTGGTAGAAGATGCGAAGGCTGGAGGCAGCCTTGGTTGCACTGATGATGAGATGGTGTTCAGGATCCTGTGTGGAAGAAGCAGGGCAACAAGTAGATTGCAATGCTGGATTTCAGGAGAGACAACTTTGACCGCTTTGAAGATGTACTTGGAGGAATTCCATCGATTAGGGTTCAAGAAGGGAGCCCAAGAGAGCTGGTTATTATTCAAGCACCACTTCCTCCAAGCTCAACATTGGTGCATGCCTATGATTAACAAATCAAACAAAGGAGGCAGGAGACCTGCATGGATGAGCAAGTTGCTTCTGGAAAAGCTCAGATGTTTACAGTATGTGGAAAATGGGACTGGCCACTTGTGAGAATTGTAGGAATGTTGTCAGAGTATGTAGGGATGCAACAAGGAAGGCTAATGTTGTCTTGGAATTAAATTTGGCAAGGCACAACAAGAAGGGCTTCTTCAAATACTTCAGTAGGAAAAGAAGACTAGGGAAAATGTGGGCCACTGCTGAATGAGGTGGATGTCCTGGTGACAGAGGATACAAAGAAGGCGGAGTTACTGAATGCCACTTTTGCTTCAGTCTTTACTGCTAAGACTGACCCTCAGGAATCCCAGACACTGGAGGTAGAGAGAAAGTCTGGAGGAAGGAAGACTATCCCTTGACTGAGAAGGACTGAGATAGAAATCATTTAGTCAAGCTGGATACCCACAAATTAATGGACCATGATGGAATGCAACATGAGCTCTCAGATGCTGTTGCTAAGCCACTCTCCATTATCTTTGAAGAGTCATGGAGAATAGGAGAGGTGTCTGAGGAATGGAGGAAAGTCTGTCACTCCAGTCTTCAAAAAGGGCAAGACGTAGGACACAGGAAACTACAGGTCAATCAGCCTCACATCCATCTCTGGAAAGGTGATGGAACAGCTAATTCTGGATGTCAGCTCTAAGTGTGTAGAAGAAAAGAAGGTTTTCAGGAGTAGTCAGCATGGATTCACTAAGGGGAAATCATGCTTGACTAATCTGATAGCCTTCCATGATGGCATGACTGGCTGAGTAGAGGCAGGGAGAGCAGTGGACGTTGTCCACCTGGACTTCAGCAAGGCTTTTGATACTGTCTCCCATGTCATCCTGTGGAATAATGGCGGGAAGTGACTTAGAAATTAAAATCATATTAAAGGTACAGCATTGTTCACACATTAAGGAAAGGTACAACACCAAAGAAACTTCTAGGGTAGAGTGCAGCTGGTATGAAAGGAATCCATTTCACAGCAGTTCCCTAGGCAACACTGTCTGCAAGCAGCACAGGGATGGAGCGGAGTGGCCAGGCTCTATGAGGTCATGGCAGAAATGGGAACTTGATGGTATCACAGGACTGATAAGCTGCCTGTTTGCTACCCTGCACCAACATTCAGTCAGTTTTTGACAAAGTGATGTCCTTTGTGTGAACTTTGCTCATTTTAATGTCATTATATTACCAAAACACGCCTCTGTTCCAAAGGCTACCCGCCTCCAAAGTGTGACCACCCCTCACTGAGCTCACGCTGTGAATTTTCTTCATCTATATCTTTAAAAGCAAAGCAAGATAAATTTACACCAATCATAATAAAGTCACTCAAGCTCCACCTTGAAGGTAAAAATTAATATAAAAATGTTTTAAGTAAGGGGGGAAGTCAGGGAAGACATCACCATGGACAAGTCAGGGTGGGTACTATCGCTGACCATCTCTGACTCCTGGGATCAGTCAACAGGCTGAACCTGACTTCCTCCCCATAGGAACACTTCTGGGTAAGATCCAAACTTTCTCAGTGTGTCCCTGGGAAATTTAGGAATTTTGCTGAGCTGCTCTTTAATCTAATGTGTTTTGTATATCTGCACATGCTTTGCAAACAGTGAATTTATCACCAGCAATCCACAAGAACCTGTACGTCTGTTGCTCTCAATAAACTGCACTATTCACGTTGCTAGTTGCAAAAGTCTCTCATTGGGCACCGCCAGCTCCTTACTGGCTGAGTGAACCCGTGAAGCATGACTAGATGGGAAGTGCAGGGTGCTGTTGGTGAATGCAAAGCCGTGAGAGTTTAAATACATTGAACGTGACTGCACTAATAGTGCCACATTGGACATTGCTCAGAATCGAAGCCCAGCCGCCCTCAGCCCCTCTGATATCCAAGGACCAACTGGAATGTAAGGGGGTTTATTTTCTGCCAAATTTACTTTACCCTTTTTATGTAACATCCTCATAGGTAAGCTTAGAAATTGTGGGTTAGATGAGTGGACAGTGAGATGGGTTGAGAACTGCATGAATGACAGAGCTCAGAGGGTTGTGATCAGCAATGCAGAGTCTAGCTGGAGGTCCATAGCTGATGGTGTTCTCTAGAAATCAGCGCTGGGTCCAGTCTTCTTCAACATATCCATCCATAACCTGGATGAAGGTATAGAGTGTACCCTTAGCAAGTTTGATACAAAACTGGGAGGAGTGGCTGGTACACCAAAAAGCTGTGCTGCCATTCAGTGAGATCTGGACAGGTTGGAGAGTTGGGCAGAGAGGAACCTGATGAAGTTCATCAAGGACAAGTGTGGAGTCCTACACCTAAGGAGGAGTAACCCCATGTACCAGTACAGGTTAGGAGCTGACCTGCTAGAAAGCAGCTCCATGGAGAAGGACCTGGGAGTCCTGGTGGGCAAGTTAATCATAAGACAGCAATGTGCCTTGTGGCTGAGAAGTCCAATGGTATCCTGGTGTACATTAAGAAGAATGTGACCAGTAAGTTGAGGGAGGTTCTCCTCCCTCTCTACTCTGCACTAGTGAGGCCATATCTGGAGTAATGTGTCCAGTTCTGGGCTCCCCAGCTCAAGAGAGACAAGGAACTACTGGAAAGAGGCCATCAGAGGGCTGCAAAGATTAGGGGCCAGGAGCATCTTCCTTACAAAGAAAGGCTGAGAGACTTGGGTCTGTTTAGCCTGGAGAAGAGAAGACCGGGACAAGATCTTACAAATGATTGTGAATATCTAAAGGACAGGTATCAAAAGGATGGCCAGACCCTTTTCAGTGGTGCCCAGTGACAGGAGAAGGGACAATGGGTGCAAACTAGAAATCAGGAAGTTCCATCTAAACATAAAAAAAAAGTTCTTTACTATGAGGGTGGCAGAGCTCTGGAACAGACTGGCCAGAGAGGTTGTGGAGTCTCTTTCTCTGGAGATATTCAAAACCCACCTAGTTGGAGTCCTGGGCAGGCTGTTCTAGATGAGCCTGCTTTAGCAGGAGGCTTGGAGTCGATGAATTCCTGAGGTCCTTTCCAACCCCTACCATTCTGTGATTATGTGAAGAAGAATGTATTTCCTTAAACACTGTGGAGGATTAAAATTTGAACACAATCATTCAAAACTGGATACTATCTTTTACTGATTTGATAATATGTCCTGTAAGAAAACAATCACATTAGCTCTTCAGGATAATTAGAGCTAATTAGAAAGATACAGGTACTTAAACAAAGCAAGATAACCAAATCTTTTGCTTTTTAATTCATGGCAGTTTTTCAAGTTCCAAAGCAAAAGAACAAAAAACAGTTTTCTGAAGAAAAAATATCCAATATTGAATAATTTTCATGAAGCAAAAGATCCATGAAAAATATTTGAAGAATGTAGGGCTGTTTTCCTTTTAGAAATGATCTTATAAAGGTTGGGGTTTAAAACAAATTGAGTTCTAATTAGGACCATCACATCTATTTCACTAATAGAAATCAGATCCTGTGTTTTCAATGGGGTCTATCATTCTGGAGTTGGAAATCAGTTTAGTGAGCTGAGTTGACCTACATAACATGTATCACTGCACCAAAGGAGTTACCCTCCAAGTAACTTTTGTTGTGAAAGGAAAACATGTCATCATAGCCCATATTTGTGACTTTGTATTCAGAGGAGCTCATGTTTTAAGACACACAAAAGAACAGGGATAATTTGTAGTGCTTCCCAGAGAGTATCTGGTTTATCTCATCATATTTTCTCTATGCCTTGAAACAGAGCAATGCAAAACAAAACCAGTTAATTAAATTTTTCCAATGGTTGATAAATGTATCTCTACATAAATATGTATGATCTGTGTATTTAGTTTCCTATAATGAGTATTATTTTAAAGAGAAAGAAAACATCAGTCCACATAAATGTCAGTTTAGAATGGAGATACGTAAGATTTAGATGAGACCTACAGAATGAAACATATTTCTTTCAGGTTGTTCTTGAATTAGTTTGGGATGTAATCACCTCAGTGCCTAACATGTCCTTGTGTTTCTTTGTACTGGAAGTGCAGAAGGTGTGACTGAGCATTCCACAAATCAGGGCAAAGCTAACTCTTTATCCATGAAATCTTGCTGAAAAGACAGATATGAATAACAGGTTCTCATACAAATGTAAATTTTGAATACAGTGACCCAATTTCTGTTTTGTACTTAAAAGAAACACTTGCATTTTGGGAAGAGAATTCTTATTCAGTGTGTCTAGCTCTTTAAACTCCTTTCCCAACACAGTAAGGGGATTGTGAAATCTCACAGTCTTCAGGAGCTGTCAAAGACCATGACTGCAACTCTGTTTCAGGTACCCTGTGGTCCTGGGCAATCAGGGGAAGCTTATCACCCTATTAAAATGAGATAAAGCAGCCAATGAGATGACAACACATTTTCACCCATCTCTAACAAAATTACAAGATTACTGAAAAGTATTTCAACAAAACAGGCCAGACTAGCTACATGACTTTTGTACCAAAACTCTCAAATTCCCTAGCATATACATAACGATATAAGGGGATAACTCTTAATACTATGTGTTTTAGGTTTAAGCTGTGGTACATCTTTAGCAGTAGTCCAGGGCAAGAAAAGGGCAGAACCTTGAGGAAAACCTAGTTTTAATTTCTGGCTCTGCCCCCCAACCCCTCAGTTCCTTCACTTGATCCCATTTTATAAAATAAGAGTAGCAGAAATCTTTTTATTAAGTACTTTCAGTCTGTAACTGAGAGGCCTGTAATAGCTAGGAGCTACTTAATAGGCTCCTAAGCACAACTGTGACTGAAGGCAGTCTCTGGCCTATATTTTCAATCCTCTAGAATCCATCCCCTTTGGGTTGTTAATTGATCTCGTTTGTGACAGTTCAAGGATTCCTAAATTAATGGAGAGGGGAAGAAGTCTCATGTCTAGCAAGCTAGACTAGTGTTGTTGAAGCATCTATCACCAAATCCAGAGTATAATGTTAGGTAAAAGCCTACACTGCTGTCAGTCCTTGTTCCAGAAATGTTTACTGGTCAGAGTTCCACTGTCTACCACCATGACATTTGAAGAAGTGTATCTGGTAGTTATTAACTACTTATACAGCACTCCATCCTGTAAAGAAAAGGATGAGCATCCTTCCCTTTGCTGTAGAAAAGTAGGCCATTTCCTGAATGGTTTTGTCTTGTTTGAATATAAAATTTAAAAAAGGCTTTAAGGTTCAAAAGCAGTTGGAAAAGAAAGTGAAGAGATTGATGGCTTCATTTAAGTGAACTCCAGTTTGTTCATATCCCATTTATACTCCAATAGTCATGGTTGTATCTTACATTAAAAGCTTTTCCCATATATAGCTCTACAGTGGTTTTCCTATCAGCATTTACCTCTCCTGCTCCCTTTCTCTTCATCCTTCCCCACTAAATCTGTGTAATTTTTCAATGTCAACAAAATTAATTTTATTTTATATTTAATAAGAAAGGTGGTAGACACCTGCATGAGTGAGGTAGTGGTAAGTTCAACTCAAGCGAGCTGCTATAGTTCACATTTTCCCCTAAACTTAGAATCTTTCTAAGGTCAATGAAGTGCTAAACATTACATCTATTGGTATGTTTAGTTTCAAGAAGTTTTCCAAAAGATTCTCACTCCCTGAGAAAAGAATGCTTGTTTGTGAAAGCCATGGCTTTCTGGAATGATTTTTTTATGCGAATCCATCACCTTGACTGATAACTTTACAATTTGTGGACAAATCCGTGTGATTATTTTGTTAAGCTGTGTTGAAGTCCAATTGGTAAACAAAATTTCCCAGGAAATATAGATTAATATGTTTAGTGACAGCACTTACCTTCATCTCCTGGAAAACAGTTCATGTCCCTAATACTTTGGATTCCTCTTACAATGGCATTTTGAAGCAAGAAACCTGGGAGATAAACAGTGCTTCTCTGTCTTAAATGCCATGTAGCAAGGAAACACTGAATGCTGGCTAAAAGATTGATATCTCCCAACCTTGCTTCACATGAATACCACATGAAGGACCTGAAAACAGCCTCACTTCTTGTCACAACAGTTGCTACTGCCCTTTTATCACTGAACTTTTTAGAGTAAGGTTCATTCTGTTGGGCCACAGAGACACTGCAGAGGCATTCTAAAACAAAAAGATCTATTTGTCATTTGCAGTTTTTCTTTGTACAATCTTTTGATACTCTAGGGATCTTACACTCCTCTATTTTCTAACCTCATTATCTTCCTGTTTAGATCAGTATTCTGGCCAACTATCAGATGGCTGTGAATGCTGCTTGCTAATGAACTGTAAACTGTCCAGGGAATAAAATGTTGGCTTCACTTTTAGTATACAGATTTGGAGATTTAATATATGGGTTAAGAAATTCTGTTATAATACTTTTTTTATCTTTACAGATGTTAACACTTAAACACATTAGCCAGAACACACCTAAGACGATTGTGTTGTCCCAGGATATGTTTCTGTCGAAGGAGGAACAAAAGACCATAATTCACAACACATGAGCACTCTTTCTGAATTCAGTTCAGTAAAAGCTATGACTTCATTTGTAATGCATTAAAGTATACCCAGCTGATAGAGTTGTCCTTGAAATTTTGAGTTGCACCATGAACTACTACTCCTTGGAAAAATACAGCCTGAGCATAATTCTGTTTACTAGTGAAACTCCATTAGT
Source organism: Actenoides hombroni (assembly GCA_024336885.1). Taxonomy (NCBI): domain Eukaryota; kingdom Metazoa; phylum Chordata; class Aves; order Coraciiformes; family Alcedinidae; genus Actenoides; species Actenoides hombroni. The sequence goes on from WUAM01000287.1 coordinate 79,171,120, forward strand.
ATTAATATTCTTACAGTGACATATCTGAAATGAGAATTAGCTCCAGTTAGGTTGTATCAGAATGGTTTATAAAGGCTGTGTTTACTTTGATACTTTATTGTAATGTAACACTAAAGTAATGCCAAAAAGTTGAATGATGTTTTATAGAACTTCTGAAGTTAAGTTTCCCGCAGCTTGTTACAATGAAAAGAACATCACCAGATATGCTTCTTCAAAGTTCCACTATATGACTTGGAGCCATGTTCATGTGCTGTCAGTCTCAATCCTGAGAGATTGCATGGTGAGAGACATCTTCATGGGAATAGGATTCAAGGAACTGATTGACAATATGTAACGAGACATAGAATACCTAAACCCCAAACAGCACAGAATTTCATCAACTCCATTGCAGCATACACATATGCACATAGCAGTTGTGTTTCTTTCCAAACAGATTAGTTAGATAACAGTTACAAATAGAATGTTTTGAGTAGACATGATGTGTCTCTTATATGTCAAATAAATATATAATAGGGTGCAGCCAAATGGGAAGGCATACACCTCTCTCATGTCCTCTGAGGATAGAACAGTAAGTAATGGGCTTAAACTTCAGCAAAAGAGTTTTAAACTTTCCATTAGGAAGAAGATTTTACTGTACAGATAGTTAAACATTGGAACAGTTTATTTAGGAAGACCATGGAATCCCCTTTTCTAGAGGCTCCAAGACGGGGCTGGCTAAACTTCTGTCAAATATGGTTAATATGTATTCACTCTGTCTTTGTCCTGGGGAGTGAGACACGGAGTTATGGGATTTAATGATAAACAGTAATATTTTGCTACTGGAAGAGTTTTTGCTAACAATAAAACAATATATGTTTATCCTAAAATCCCACCCTCTCATATTATGAATCATCAAATCCTCTTGATAAAAGTAGAAGCTCTTGGTAGCAGGTTTAGTGTACATGACATATCCACGTCTATCTAGACACTCATGTTCTTTCCCAGAAAGTAACAGCTCATTCACTTCTGCGAGAAGTAGTATGTTGTAGTAATGTTCTGGATTGATTTATGAGTTTGAAGAAGCATAATCTGAATACAAAATATGCATGAGTAATTTAACTCCAGCGTACACCATACTCTGGATGATTTGCTAACATGACATAAAATATACCTGGACATTTAAATTAAAAAATAACTTCTAGGCCAAATATGGAGAATGGAAATGGCAGATCTTGTTCAAATCCACTAACATTAAATAAGTGCCCATTTCCCTCTGATGACTATAAGAAGAATCTAGATGACTAGAACAGGGATAGATGTTTACATTGTAGAATACTGAAGTTTTATCAGATAAACCTTTGACTGTATTATTTTCCTACTATTGACAATATTATCAACCATCTCATTATTGGTCTAACACATATCCCAAGAAAATGGAAAAATACTGCAGATGTTTAACATCACTGAGGATAACATCTGAGAATCCTTCAGAGAGGGCCAACCTAAATTAAATTACCTAGTATTTGCCTAGGTCAAGAACACTCACACAGGCAATGAACACAACTCAGCTGATGCACAGTAACTTTTTAAGCCACAGTAAAAATAAAGCTCTTCCAAACCTTAAGCTTTTACTTCGGAGTTAGTTGTAAACTTATCTATATCTTGGTCTGAGCAGTGTGCATGACAACACACAATTCTATCCATAAGTACAATTGTACTTAAAACTCCTTTCCCTCATTAAAACATTTGAAGGAGCTTTGGTAGAAATAGTTTAGGACCTAAGTCTGTTCTACACATGCTGCTATAACTGTATTTACTAAGCATAGCTAACTTCCATTGCAGATAACTGGGTTTTTATCTCACCCTTTCCATGCCATGCATTATATTGGCATGGGTTCACTTATTTAAACTACTTGAGTCCTATGTTCTTTTAGTATTATAAGTCTCTACGCTCAATAGTAGACTAACTTGCATTTGCATTGAGATAGGCAAGGTAAAAGTACCATAAAAATTCAGTCTTTAGTCGATCTAGTTCCAGATTCTGAGCTCAGCCAATATTTGTCATAGTAATCTAGGGAAAAAAAACATTGTGTTGTTTTTTAAATTTCTTGAATTTCTTTTTAAATTGTTCTTGAAGAAGGCAAATTCCTCTGGTCAGAAGCATGTTTTCCCCCTTTCAAACTCTCCAGGGTTTGTTGTTTTTTTGTTGTGGTTTTGTTGTTGTTTTTTCTTATTTCACCTCTTCTAGAACACATGCAGTGAGAGAAATCAAACAAAAGTATGTAAAAATACATTAAAATTTTCACTGAAGTCAGAACTTAAATGTGATGTACAATGTAGTATCTTATACTGCACTTCAACATGACACAATTTGAGTCAAAGTTGTCTCTTGGAGTTTTGTTGCATCTTTAATTTTCTTTTTTTTTTTTTTTTTTCTTTTAGTCAGACAAACAGTTCTTTATGGACATGTTGGTTTTTTAAGTTTTATATACTGCATCTGCACACTTGCCTGTTTACTAGATGATAACAAGGAAGAGAGAAGAGGGACCAATAACGAAAAATAATGATGGGAGGGGGAGGATTATTAAATACTCTTGAATCTCCAGAGGAAACATATTTCTATCACTACCTCTGGCACCAAAACTAGTTGGCATGAGAACAACAGTCTCATTTACTCTTCTTTAGTGCAAGGAGAAAATGTTACTGGTAGAATTTGTACTATCCAAGCAAATTATTTTAAAAAGGATTGTTTCACTAATTGTCATATCTGTACTGCACAGGCTTCTTCCTTACGTGCTTTCCATATTAGTGACACGAAGCATATTAAACTGATTAATAGCTATGTGAATTCAGGATCAAGCTAGTTGAAAGCAATGGCTTGCACTTTTTAAGTCTAAAACTATGGGCCATTGAATAATACTGGTAAAAATAGGAAGATATTTGTAAACAGTTAGGAATTAGTAGCAAAATTTAAATGAAATTGCTATCAAATCAACTTAAATTTATTAATATTATCAGGTGTAATGTTGTAGTTTTGTATTGTTCTCTTTGATAAGCCTTTTGACTGAACTAGGACCTTAGAGTATCCTGGGGAACAGGGCCTTGAACAAAATGTTTGTGTATATATGAATAGGACCAAGTAACACAATCACAGAAGTAATGGTAACCAAGGGAGGGAAATATGAGACAGTGAGACTGAGGCCACGAGGTGAGATAGTATTTTGATTTAGCAGGCATCACTATAGCCTTCATGAACGTGAGCAACTAAGGATCCCAGAATACAGTGACAATACAAATGCCATCTGTCCTGTTTCTGGGCTAAATCACTTGCACACAATTTGTTATATACCAGATATACTTTCGAGTATTGTAATAATTGCAATACATGGTCTAAGATGCACACAGTTTTGTAAGAAGACGAAAATAAAAAATATTATGCTTGCAACACAGAAGACTTGAACTCAGGAATTTTTCCCTTTCTATAGATTCTGTGTATGACTTACATTATCTTCCTACAAATACTCATACCTTGGCTTGACTATCTACATAACAATCTATATTGTTCCAATGGTCGACTAAGTGCATAAAATTAACTGTAGGTGTAAAATTATGAATGGTTAGTACTGTAATTTCTTCTCGTGCCTCACTTACTGCAGAAATTAGATCTTCCACTGGAATGAAGGGACCGATCCTTGTCATTTCCTTTTTTGAGGTTGTACCCCATGTTGGGTCAATCTAGCAAAACATCTGCATGGAGCTTCTAGAGGCATGTTGTGTGACAAGATGAACACACATGTACATGTGTTCTCTGGCAACAGCGCAGCACAGCAACAACTCCAGCTTTGAAGGCGTTAGCAAAAAACATGTGTGAAGAAGGAGTTAGGAGAGTGTGAGATGGCCATACTTGTAAACAGGGCTGTGAGGGAATGTCTCATTTGGTGCAGAGAAGCAGAAGACAGAACCAGAATTTTGCCAGCCCTCCATGCTTCAGTGAGCTGTTGAAGCATGAATGGACCATGGATGAACTTGCTTTTTCTCCTTGCAGGCAGTGCTGCTACTCTTAGGTCTTATTATTCATCTTGCCTAGCTTAAGAGCTGACAACACAGATGTCTACAAGTACTCAACATAGCTGCCTTTGTAATTCATAGAGGCCATCTTGGGGTGCATTTATTCTAATTCTAAAGTAGGAATCTAAAATAGGTCAGGAAAATCATGTCTCAGAAATATAATATCAACCATTTACTGGATTTGAATTTGATATATCATATCCATGCTCAGTATGCTATATAATAATTTGTGCATTTATAAGTATCTTCATTGCCTGTGTCATCCTGTAGAAGGGTCTTAAAAAGATTTGCAGTCATAAGAAAGAAGAACAGATGGTGTAACAGCTTCATCTGGCAAAGACTAACATATATATATGAGGCCTACTCAGGACTGATGCCTTTCTCTTCTAAGTAATTGAACAGCTTCTTAACAGGACATCTGGAAAGACTGCTGAGCCCAATTCCATGCTTCTGGACATGGTGGCCTGGATCTGAAACAGTTACCTGGCATGACCAATTTTTTTGCTCACAAAATCAAACACAAATAAGGAGAAAATAAATAAAGTAGTAAAAAAAAAAAAAATAAAAAAAAACTCCCTTCCTGTGTTCCTTTTGCTTATTACATTACTTTGTAAGGTAGTATAACCATGAGCAGTAATAAATCAGAAGTTGAGCTGCTAGTGATTGAGAGAGAAGATGGACAGGAATACTCCTTTAACAGACAAAGAATAGATCTTGCAGTGTCTGGGGAAAATCATTCTCTACCAGGTGCCAAAGATAAACCCAGTAAAGCTACTTTGACTGAAGATAGTGATAAACAGATTCAGGAAAGATGAATCAGTATTATAAATCTTGGTACTGATCATGCTACACAGATAACACTAAAAAGCTGGTGCGAGAAGATGTGCATGTATGCAGATCCTAGGATGTTCTGTGATTTCATATCACAATCATTTCAATACGGGTATACATATAGTCAGTGAGCTCTAATATGAGGATCCCTGTATGCCTCAAAGGAATTTGGTTCAAGCTGGGAGCTAAGTTCTCAAAAAGTGGAAAAGGGCACTGATGGAGTGTTTTTATTTTTATAGATTCAGGGTAGAAATCTACCTTTATGTACCAGAATATTGCTGTTAACTTCTTGGCAGGGAAGCTCTGGGAACTAAAAATGCTTAAAGGTGTTCCAGGGAAGGAGCACAAACTATAAGATCTAATGAACAGATACAGACAAGGTACGTTTAGAAGACTGTTCAAGGACAGGTAGAAACTTAGATTCAAAACACATCTCAATGACTTTTCTAATAGAAGAAAGAAGGCAACAAAATGAACACTCTGGAAAAGGGACTGAGAAGGCGAGTTACGCCATGAAATCATCCAAGCTTGATCACTGAGATCTAGCTCAGCTCAAACATCAATTAAAAACAAGTTAGGGACACAGAGGGGGGAGAGTTTGTAACCTACACAGATAATCGCAAAATGCTTATTTAGAAACTAATCCTAAACTGTTTAAACAGCATTTCTGTACAAGAAGATATAAATATTCTGCCCAGTGCAAGTGCCACTTAGTTATATCAGATGTTTCCCAAAACAGCCACCAACAGAAACTGGAAGTGGTCAAAGTTTTTTAGCGCATCCTTGTTGTACTCAACTGTTGTTCTTCTTCAACCTTATTATCTATATATCATGTAGTACCTCAGTATTTTATACACACTAGTGAATTCATCAGATGTACCTGGAAGTGCTCTTTAAGAAAAGCTATCATTTTTACATTAAAAATTCCAGATTTTTTTTTTTTGTGTGTTTGTTCTTTTCTATTTTGTTTTGTTTAACACTTAGCAGATAAAAATTTACTTAACCTACTTAATTGTGAAGTCTCACACAGAATTATGGTGTAGACCTAAGGGGGAAGATAAGTGAACAAGGTGGAACTGTAAGAAATACGAGGTATAAGAATATCCTCAATCAGTACTGCTGCTGAACATGGTTTGTCATGAAACTGCAGCCCCACTTGCTGGGTCACTGGGGCTAACCTAATTGGAATACCAAAACAATTGAGACTTTCCTGCGGAGATTTGCTCAACCATCAGTCTTTTACAATGACCAGCCTGATTGACATGTTCACCATTCCTGACTTTCCTCTATCTAAAGTAGACAGAACCACAGCCTTTCTGTGGACTACAAAGACTGAAGGAGACTATTCTATATCTTAACTCTATTTTGTAGAGCTAACACAATTCCTGCTCTTCATCTGCTGTGTTCACCTAACTATACTCTAGCTTTCTCAAGGTCACAAAGCTCAACAAAGCATTTTCACCCAGTCTATGAAAGGGAAGTATTCCACCACTGGGACTTCGTAGATGTGGGTTAATTTGCTTCTGAGACCACCACAAATACTCTTTCCTATTCAGCTTTCCTGAGTGCAAGATATTTATAATCTTAACATTGTACCTTAGGGAGAAACACTGTGAAGTTTTGCAACCAAGCCATTAGGCTATATATCTGAAGTGTATGGTACCTCACACTGAACCAAATAGTAAGGGATCTGAATGATCAGAGAGCTGAGAGACAGAAGGTGCAATGATATATTTGAGCACCAGGGATCAAATGGCTGACAGCAACAAGGAAAAGAATTGGAAAGAAGTCTCCCTGTGGGTCCTGGCATTTTCCGGACATAAAGGTGACACATATTCAGCCTAGGCCTGGGAGTATGGATTTATATAGTGCAGACAAACACATCTGCTGCATGTGTAGTCCTCTACCTTTGGATTAAATACTGGGAGGGAGAGAGGGGGAAAGATAGAAATTTGTTGTCCCCAGATGGTTCTTTTAATGAAAGATTATTTTGCCACTGGAGACTAGGGAGAGTTAGAACAGCTCCCAGACTTGTCCTAAAATCTAACTTCACCCAGGTAGTCTGTATGTGAGTTGGAAAAAACCCTACATACAAAGAATGTCAGTGAAAGTAAAAGATGAAATAAAACTTTCTACTTTGTCAGGTCCGTGCCAGCTGAATGAAGATTGTTTGGCATGAATGCCAAACAGTAAAAAGAATATTCTTCCAGAGTTAAATGCATAGATCATCAGGCAAATGAGCACTTTGTTTTTCTCTTTCTCCAATCATGAAAACAAAGAAAGTTCACCTTTTCTGTGTCCCATCTCTTGTGACTGTATGCCTGCACAAGGTACTACGTCATCCACTTCTGAGATAGATCTACCTAAAATCTCTTATATTTTCTTTAAAATATAAATGGACTTCTTTAACTTTCAAGTAGAGGAAACTCAAAATGAGTAGGCAAAATACAATGGGAAAAAAAGAGATTTTTAATTCAGTCTCCCACTGCCTGCTCTGTCTGCTGGCAAGGTCCTCACTATCAGGGCTTTTGGATAATATATTGATTGTCCAAGCAACAGAAAACAGTAATTCTCTTCTCATCATTAGGAAGCTGCCTTTTTGTGCCAAGGCCCCATTCCTTCCACCCCTCTTCTTTCAGTAGCTTCTCTGTCTGGGCTGCGAGCTCCTAGTTGCTTCTATGACTCTCTCTTTACTACTTGCCAAAACAGAAAGCCCACAGCCTTCTTTGGGGCAGGTCAAGTAAGCCCACAGGGAAGCGGCAGTATCCCCTCTTTCCACCTCATCCACTCTATGCTCTCTTTGAATTTTAAAAAAAAATAAATATCTCTAAGAAAAAACTTATAAAACAGATCAAATAGGTTTGTGAAAAACAGCCTCAGTAGCCTTCAACCTGCAATTATTTCTTGCTGTGTCCTCAATCAACAGTAATAAGGGACATGAATCCGAAGAAAACATCTGCACCAGAACAACTTCATAATTTATACAAGATAAAACACACTTATTGCTAGCCCTTCTCTATCTACTGAATGCATGAAGCCAAATGTCTTCAGGCTTCAGGAAAGTCTGCATTTGTAGCTGAACTTTATGGCTTATAGCCAGCTCTGATTAGCAGCCAGAATTTCTGTGTTGGCCCCTCACAGATGATATGTTTCAAAACCGTCACTGAAATACTGCTTCTTCCACACTTTCTCCAAGTATTTTTGGTTCAGCCTTTGTATGTCATCACAGCTGGCCACTTTCCTTATAGTTTTGGAGGCGTATATACCTTAGAGGCAGATGTACATTCAGATTGCTTGGCAGCAGAGAGTGTATTGCTGGAGCCAGGAGAACAAGATTAGAAGGTGAGATAAACATATGTTTTTATCTCTGCAATAAAGATTGGCTTCTGTAGTACCCTAACTATGAAACTTTGGAGCCTCCATAGGGCCTTGGAGCTATGAATTTATAGGAAAGGGAGACTTTTTTTCCTCAAGTTAAAACATTAGGTACTTTCTATTATTTTTAGTACGACTTAAAAACCAAACAGATATATGAAACTTTTTTTTCTTGCTCAATACAAAGACCATTTGGGACTGTTACAGATGGGAATTTTGATCAACAGTTACTGATCAATAATAGAGAAAATGGTTAGTAGTCGTACAGAGTATGTAGCAACTGTGTAGGAAGGTTCTAGATAGCATGTAGGAATAGCATAGGCTTTATTTCGCAAGCATCCTGAGTGATTAGAAAAGTCACAGACTGACATTAGTGCTCTGCTGAGGTCACATGTAAATTTTCATTAATTACAATAGAATGAAGAATGAAGCTTTAATCTTGCAACAATTGTGTTTCTCTGTATAAAATAGAAGTAGAATAATTTACCTTTATGAACAAGATTGCATATGCCATATTTTAAGATGCTTAAAGTGGGAGCAAGTATATCTATATATACTATGCAACTCATATACTACACACAGGGTTCTTTGCTTCTATTTCATAACGTAAACATACATAGACACTTATCTTTGTAGTCAAGGTGATGAAACAGCATTTTCTTTACATAGCTTCCTTCTACAATATCAACAAGGTTATATTTAAAAGGCTATATCAGTTGCTCAGCATGTGTAGGTAACATATGTATTTTGACCTACTTCTCAATCCAAATAAAAGTAGTGAGCTGCATTCTTTCTTTTCTTGACATACTTCTTCTGTAAAAAGTGTTGCTTTCCTCCTATTTGGGATCAAATGAGTTTTTAAAGCCCCAAAGGTATCTTTGAACAGAAATTTAAAAGGTTTTTATGCTTCAGAATACTCCAATATTGTTTAAATGGCTGTGGTAGTGTTGCTAACACTGAAATAAGAGATAATGCTATGAAAATCAAAACGGGGTAAGTCAGCTCAATGTGAATACAAAAACTTCAATGTTCAATCTTCAGGTAAATTAAGCAGTAAAGAGTTACGATTCTTTTAGGTCCCTATCCATCAATGTACTTTACCACTTCCACCATGAATCATTGAACTGCTTTGATTGATTTCCATTGAACTATTCTAAATCTGAGAAATGTTGCTAATGACTGAACTTAATTCTCTGCAAGGAATGTATGTAATTATAAGGATTTGTAAATATTGTCTTTTCCCTAGCACAGAGACAAAAGAACAGTGGACACAATGGACAAGCAATGGCATTTCAGAAAGCTGTAATTCTTGTAAGTATCAGTATGCACTTCACTTAAGATCTATAACAGCTTTGATCTGGTGCAGCAAATGTGACAGAAAAGATAGTTTCTAACTATCAGTGTTGGTTTAATGTGACACATATTACTTAAATAGCTGAGTGGATGTCACTAAAAATGTGAAATGTTAAAGTAGTGCACAGTCCTCCAACAGTTAAGTATTTAGTTGCCAGTTGATAAGTACATTTTTGAACGACTCTCTTGAGAAAATTTACTTTAAAAATTAAGAAGTTGTGAATGATGTATCAGTTTCTGTAGTTTTCCTTCCTGCATTTACAAGAAAAGGAAGCAATTGTACAGTGGTTTTATGTTGTAATATTGGACAACTTCGGCTTTGCAAAGAGAAATGCTGTAAGAGAACCAGTTAAAGTGCATGTGAAAGGTGGTGTGCTGGGTGTTTAGAAATTCTTGTGTAAGAAAACAAATCTACTTTGATCTCGGCTGTGCAGTCTTTATAGCAATTCTGCTCGGTGTTTGTCATAAATAAGTTCTTGTCCCAGGATTTAGAAAAACATACAAACCTACAAAAATATCACTTCCTGATTTGGTTCCTGAGGCAGTCGAGTGTGCTGTAAGGCTCTACAGAATAAAGGATTTATAATTTAAGGTTCAGCCTCAAGCATTATTGTCCTTGATAGAACAGCAGGAGGTAAGGACTGCAGGCAAAATTATCATAGCCTGAAGCCAACCCAGCTGCAACAGGAGAGGGAAGCAGGAGCCAGACAGCCCAACAGAATCACAAGCCAGCAGCGGGACAGCAGTATGAAAAGCAGAACCCAGCCAAAACTGGAACCACTATATTATCAGCAATTGCTATTTGGGGTTATAGTAAAGCATTATTTGATTTGTGAAGAAGAGATGACATAACTGCTTCATGAATTGGGCTTACTAGGAACTGAATATTTACAAGAGTCATTTCCCAATAACATTAATGATGAAATGAATAAGATTTACAAACAATAACAGTTACAAAAAACTGTGTTATAAGAGCACAATAAAGATACAAATTCAAGTAATTCAAAGTTTGGATCAAAAGCATTCAGAAGTTTGTCCAGTCTTTTTCTAATCCCTTGTATGTAAGAGATGACCATTAATTGCACACTCATTATTTTCTGGATAGGAACCTTTCCTCATTGAAGTGCACAAAATGGATCATGTTCACTGAGCAAATGTTCAGAATTGACTAGTTTTGCCAAGAAATGTTTTTCCTGATCTGATTCCTCTGTTCTTCAAGATAACCTAATTGGTTTGGTAAAGCTTTTAAGGAAAACAGACACAAATAAACAATAAATCAAAATGCAACATCCAGAGGCAGGTACCCAGACTGTGAAAGAATGGTTGAATATGTTGAAGTTTTTCAAACTTATTCTTATTTTTAAAAGTTTCTTATAAAGGGCAATAACAATGAGTCCTAGTAATAAGTAATGTTAGCAGCCACATCTAAAACAAATTATCTGTACCCTTCACTCTGAATCTTGCCTTTTTCTCATGAGCTATCTACTCTAAGTTCAAAGACTATATATAAGTCCTATTCTACCTCAGCTTCATATTCTGTTTTATGAATAGAATATATATATCAGGTTATAGAATTATAATCACTAACTTCATAAGGATATATATGTCATCTAATGAAGTGTGTCTGTCTGATTCACATGTGTTATCAAAGCATGGCCTACCACTGAATGGACATAGATGTTGGGAGATTAGCTCCCTTCTTTCAGTCTATGATGTCTTGATCTGACTGAGACATCTTAAATGTAACATCTGTCTTTCACATCCATTGATTAGTACTGCTAAAGATAAAAAATATTCTCCGAGACTAGAAGAAGCAATCCAAACTGGATGTATAGATAGCCCTGTAACAGCTAAGTAGTATTGTGTCAAATAAAGTTGAACTCATCTCCCGAAATTTTTAGTCACTTATACTGTCTTCCAAAACAGTAATTTTTAAAAAATCTTTTCTTCATCATTCCCTCTTTATTTTCCTACATGGAGGAGCAGAAAAAAAAAAAAGATCAGGGGGAATGTCATAATGGTTTCTGATAAATAGCAGAAGGTGCCAGAACTATATGCAACACAATTTCTGCTAATGTGAGACACAAGGGACTGTGGGAATAATGTGACGACTTTTAACTCTTCCTTCTGGTGGGAATCAAATAGCATGAAAATTATAATATTTCATCTCTGACTGGATTAAGAGATACTACACTATTCGTAATTGCTACAAATATTTGGAGTCTTGCCTAAATATATTGGTATCCAATAACTTTCCCATAGAAGACATTAGGGATAACTGAATTCACTATATTATAAAAAAAAATGGCAGCATAGAAAGGTAGTAAATTGATTTGTTACCAATAATAAAAATTTAGCAAATTTTCTGAGAATTGCATCTCTTGTAGAAATATTATATCTCTTCAATTTTTTTTCATTGTTGTATTCTTTCTTCTCTTTTGTTTTTTTTCCGTCTATCTGTCTGTCTGCCTTTTATTTTTCACAGCCACCACCCTTGTCACCCAGTTCACAGCATTTTACTGGATTAATCATGTCCAAAGCACAGAACTCAAATGTGTTTTCACACTGCAGTTAAAATCATAGAATCACAAAATGGTAGGGGTTGGAAGGGACCTCTGAAGATAATCGAGTCCAACTCCCCTGCAAGCACAGGAACGCCTAGGCCAGGCCACACAGGAACATATCCAGGCTGGTTTTGAAAATCTCTAGAGAAGGAGATTCCACAACCTCTCTGGGCATCCTGTTCCAGTGTTCTGTCACCCTCACAGGAAAGAAATTTTTCCTCATGTTGAGGTAGAACATCCCATTTTCCAGACTGTTACCATTACCTCAGCAATCATCAGCAAACTTCCTCAGGGCACACTCCATCCCTTCATACAGGTCACTGATGAAGATGTTGAATAAGACTGGACCCAGAACTGACTCCTGAGGAACACCGCTACATACAGGTCACCAACTGGACTCTGCACTACTGATCACGACTTTCCAAGCTCTATTGTTCAGCCAGTTCTCAACCCATCTCACTGTCTGCTCTTCTAAGCCACACTTCCTGGGCTTATCCGTAAGGATGTTATGGGAGACAGTGTCAAAAGCCTTGCTGAAGTCAAGGTAGACAACATCCACTGCTCTCCCTGCATCTACCCATTCAGTCACACCATCATAGAAGGCTATCAGATTAGTAAATTTATTTTATTTTATTTTCTCAGTTATGCTAACAGTAAAGAAAGCAGCAAGCCAACTATTAGAAAACTTTAAAACCCAATACTATTTTTTTTTAAAACCACATTTTTTGCTGTGGAAAGAAAACTCACTCTGGAAAACACATATGAAAATTCTGGTGCACATTCCCACTTGAAACAAAATGACAGATTCAGGTGGCAGATATCTGGGATGAATAAATATTTTGCTTATAAACTTTTAAAAATCATGTTTTTGGCAAATATACTAGGATTTCTTTGATGTTTTTTCTGAAATGGTGTGTCATTAGTCAAACCAAAGTTATGGCAAATATTACTAATAGTAAATACTGTGGAAGCTGCAGATTTTATCATTAGTGATACTTTTTTGTATCACTGTGCTTTGTTACATGGGTTAGTGCAAAGCACCTTGTGATCTGAAATGAATGGTGCACCTGAAGATGGGAAGCAGCAGCAACAACACAATCCCCTAAACCCCATCACATTTCAGAAGATCTGTTCCTTTCTGGAGCTTGATAATCTGCACACAACATTTTTGCATACACAGGAGCAAGACAGTAGACAGCTATCAAAATGTTCTCTATCGTCAGGAATAGACAGTAGGCTCCCTAGGGAAAAAAACATGACTCCAGATTTTCACCAGGGGATGCTTTGCTCAACACTGTTAGGGACATATGTTTATTAGTCCCATAGGGAGAGGATTAGCTCATCTACCTTTTGTCATTTTGTCTATGCTACTCATATAGACCTCTTATCTAAGCAACGGAGAAAGATAAATGGAAGTACTCATTTCCTGCAGTGACTGCCTCCCCAGTAACAGAAGAGGAGTGACCTGGCCAAGTGACTCAGCCTAGGAATCTAATTTTTGGGAGAAAAAATAAAATAAAATGATTGCTATTTCTAGCATTTTAAAGAAACCTTTCTGGAACCTTATACCTGAAATTATTATGTCTCCACTCTTGGAAATGTGATGTTTGTGTCCTCCATAAACAGATGAGTTGTTCCATTTTCTCTGAATTATGACACATTTTACTTACAGCCCACCATTTTACTATAGAAATGGAGAAAAATATAAATGAAAATAGTCTAAAGGAGTTCATTAAAACTGTGCAGTTTGGTGAATTTGCAACTAGCTTTCAAGGGTCATAACTAGAAAGAAATTTTGCTGGAATGCCACTTACTTTAGCATGAACACCTAAGACTATATACCCATCTTCAGGAAAATGAGCTGTTCTGGTATCAGCAGAAGTAGTAAACCTTTGTTTCCATTGCATCCCTTCTCTGGAAACCTCTGTACCCTCCACCACAGTAGTGGCTCCTTTCAAGATATACTGTGACAAACCCAGGGGGTCCAGGAGGGCAAGAACTGTGCAGCAGTGTACTGAGCTACATGCATGGGCACCAATCAGCCAATTCATACATGCTGGTGGGCTCTCAGCCTATCACCCAGGAGTGTGGGCGACATCTGCATTTTCTACCTATGTATCCCTTAGTGGAAGGGACAATCTCGTCATTTTCTTGTCTACCCAGCTGGAGATTTTCACAGGGTTTCTATGAGTTTAGTTATCTCTAAATTTCTGTGCCTTTTCCAAGGATGCTTGAGAATGGTTGTGATTTTGCATTAAGCATTGATGGTGTACCATGTCTTCAAAATAAACTAAGCTGTCATTGTAAGTATGATGTGGTGTCAATAGTAGGAAACTAAAATAGGCCAGAGTGAACATAGACAGTAAAGCTATGAAGCACTGTGGTATTAGGAAAGGATTATCTACTTTTTATGAACTGTTCAGGACAGTGAAAATGTAGATATTTCTCAAAGCTGAGTAAAGCCACTGGGTTGCAGAAACACTGTCTTCACCCATGAATTGGTGCAAGTCTACTCTCTCTCTAACCAAATCTGACCCCTAATGTCACATGTTAACATTACATCTAAATCTACCAGGCATATTTGCCTTAATAATTAGTGTTCTTTGGCATATATTCAATCAGTATTGATGGAAATGAACATGTCTTTTTATTTTCGTTTAAATGAAAAATCAAAAACACTTCAGGAAATCATATACTTCCCCTGATAGAAAACAAAATGTAACAGCTCTTATTCTTCTGCACTTTTTAATTTATTTTTTTTTTTAAAGAAAGAAATGTCTAAGAGTCCAGAGAATGCCATATCAACTTAGCAATTTGCTGATGTACATAAGTTATGAAAGCTCCTTTCAGATCTGATCCATACTGAAATACCAGAAACATCCATATAAATATATGGGAAAGTATTCATATTTATTAAAGACTGTAATATTATTTTTTAAATATCTATTTTCATTTTCTTATATTAGTAGAAATTATTTCCAACAGAGGGTACACTGATTTGTCCTTTGCTTTTGTTTTAACGTTCTTTCCAACTTTGTTTTATAAAAGAAAAAAATTCTCTGTCTGGCTTTTGCCATGATTTTTGCCACCATGCATCAGCAATTTGGAGACTCATGGCATTTTCAAAGCCACTATTAGAAACGTCATTACCCCCAGCATTTACAATGCCTTTGCATGTTGTAGCTTGACAACATAGAAAACCCAGGTGATGCATTAGAGAAGAACTCTGGAACTGTTGGCAGTTCTACCATAGCACATCAGGTGGCTGTGGTTGGCCACCAATGGATAAACAATTTTCTTTTTTAACTTGCCTGAGCATGAAAAAGTGTTATGAAATACCACAAAATTAGCTTTGTGAAACACAGGGCACTCTCTGCTGATGTTTCATTTAATTCCAAATAATTTAAAATCACTGTTTTTGCCAGAATAAGACTGCTCACAAGAAAATAATTCTATAATGACATGCTTTTAAAACAAGAAACTTATTTTAGTATTTAAAGAGATTTCCTTTCCTCCTCACAATTAAGAGTTTATTTAAAGAAAAAAAAAAAAGTATTTCTCTTTCCAGGCCTTGTTCTATCTCCCATTTAGACAAGAGCTATTTTTATCAAACTTCCTTTGAAGAATGGATAAGATATAGCCTAGATATCAGATCATACTACTGACTTCATGCAATGACATGACATAAAAACTTACTCAGATTACAAAATAATCCAAGTCACACAAGTGTTTTGACCCATTTCTTGAATTTTGCAATGTACAAAAGTTGTTTTGGACATGCAAAGAGTGTACTATGTTTTAAATGCAAAAACATAAGTTGCACCTTACATCAATGGAATTGAATTGAATTAAACTAACTTTATGGTAAAAAAGGATTTTGCTGAAGATGTAATCCCCTAAATTACTGGTTGATACCTAGTTGCAATGAAGAGACATGCTTTCCTGCCAGATTTTGTCTTCTGAGATAGATTTGAAAGATCATATATTTGCAGTGTTAATACATCAGTTAAGATGGTCCATGTATGAACATAAAATATTTTTTCAACCACTAAATAAATCAGTAATAGGGCCCAACCTTATAAAATAAGCCCATAATTTGGTAAAGCATTGAGATTTCATTTGCTGAAAGGAACACAATGGCCACTCCTGCTGACCACTGTGTCCCTCCTCTGGGACGAGTGTGACTTTCTGCATTAAGAAAGTCAGTCCGTGTAGATGTAACTTGGCTGTCTAAACAGGCCTTTGGAAAATAGAAAATAGAAATTGTCAATGCACCGGGTGGTTGGTACATCTGTTGTCTCCGGTGAGATATTCAACTTACTGAATATTGTAGACGTAGTGGGCTCTTCCAATGTCCAGTCCCTTTCACTCCAGGACCTTGTATGAATCACATTTGTGAGACAGTCCTCCAGAAAGAGAAATAACAGAAAGCTTTCCTTAGGTTTTGCAGAATTTGTTTGTTTGTTGGCAGTGTTATGGAAAACAATGCACCAAAAGGGTTTGCTTCCTTCACAGGTTTAGCTTTTGACACGGTAAGGCATTGAGAGTAGTAGATGATCATAAAAATAAACCCCAGTGTGTGATCCTTTATATGCACTTCAAAAACTGAAAGAAGACAGCAGGTTCTAGAAGCTGATTATGCACTGTCTGCAGGGCTGAGTTCAAGAGAAATGCTGTACTAAAACTTTTGAGTCCTCCTTTGAACTATCAGAACTAGGGATTTTTGTTGAAAAATTTGAACTGATCAGTGTGGCTAACAGTGGCCTACTTCATTTTATGCAAAATAGTTATGATTAAGTGTTTTCAAGTTACTCCTGATAAATTATGAAGTTTTTTAAAAACAGATTTTTGGTTTTCTACTTCACAGTCCACTCAGGAAAAGCAGTCTACTAGCCTGACAAAATAAATAAATTAGTTTACTAAACAGTAAATCCATCGATTATCTGTCTCTTCCTACTCTCAAGCACCTGATGTTCCAATCAAACTGAGAAGGCAATTTAAAAAAAAAAAGAAAGAAGATTCATGTAATAGAGTAAAGAGTAAAATCCTGACCCCATAAAAATTGATGGTAAAATAATGGAACTCCACTGTCTTTTATTAAGTATTTAGGAAAAAAAAACCCAAACCAATATTTTTTTAGAAA
>WUAM01000287.1:79188532-79203013 GCA_024336885.1 Actenoides hombroni
AAAAAAACCCAAACCAATATTTTTTTAGAAAAAATATTTTTAAAAAATTTTTCAGTCCAGATCTTACTGAAGACATCTGTGAGCCAAATCTTGCCCCATATATCTTATTCGTTTTAATTTCCGTCATTTAATATCACTATTTAATGCAAGGGGAAATTTTAAATTTTTTTTACCTTTTTTCACTCTGCTTAATGATTCTGAGTGAGTATATGATAAATGATTCTGAGTATGTGTTGTTGGAAAAAAAGGTCCTGGCACTTTTCTGTCCTTTCTTTCAATAAAACTTCATTTTTATAAAAAATTACCTTCAAAATAATAATTTTCCAACATTGTAGAATATTTATTCTAGATATGTTCCAAAAAGCTTTTAGTTCTAAACTATACAAATCTATTCTTCATTGTTATAAACATTAAAGAACTTTGCCTAGCTACCAGCTGCTATTTGGCACAGCTGTCAATATGGCCAACAGCCTTATTCAAGACTATTAAAATAAAAGAGCACCTATTTTCTGCTACAAGCTACCACCTTTCACCCAAGATGATGCACAAAATGGACGTGGAGTACCATTTACAGGATTAATATTATCTAGTGTTTACAGCTAATGGATTTGTGTTACTGCTTCATTTTACAAGGCCTCTTTTCGTCTTTTAATTTATCCTCAGGTCTGCTGCTTTATTTTTGTTCCATCATCCTCATAAAAGCCATTATCTTTCCATTAGCAAACCTGTTAAATAACTCTTCATATGCTCTTTGATCTGTCCAGCAACCGTTTGCATTCTTTGCAGCTGAGTTTTTCAATTACACTCAAGAATTTTAAAATATGAGTTTGCTGAGAGCTACTTAATACACTGTGGTAGATTTAATTATCATAGGTTGGAATAAAGGTTTACCACCACGTTGCTGCTCATTGCTGCCATAACAACTCCTGGTTCCCTTCTCTTTTATGCAAATCAGGTCACAGACATTTATGTTGTAAATTTTTTTATATAATAGTGGACAAAATGTATTTCTCAAAACCTGCATGAAAGTAATTGCACTTTATTTTCGCATTTGGTGAAAAAAATCTGAAAAACTGTCTCTCCAGATACTGGATCTCGAAAGTACTTTCTGAGTGACTTTGTGTTTGCTTGATTTCACAAGTCCTATTGTTTTAATTTATTCTTTATTTTTAATATTATTCTGACTAGAAAATATGAAGAATAGCTCTTTTTCTTAAGGTAAATTTACTTTGTACCCATTGTGTGACTATAGTATTCCTTAGTTATATCTAACAATGGTTTTGAAAAGAATCATTAGGCATCAACTTGTACATGAAAATAGATCTATTTTGCCTTAACACTGAAGTGAACCTGGCCTTATGAGACATACTAGCAAAACACCATCTTACTTTCCTGTCACTCTTCTCAGATGTCAAAACACCTTCTTTTCCATGGTAGTTCATGGAAAGGTTGTGTTATGACTCTGTGTCCTGCAGGGAGATGTAGTGACAAAGAAATTAATGCATCAGGCAATACCTTGTGGTTCTCCTTCATGCCTTCATGCCAGGAGAGAAGAGTGTACAGGGGGATTGTGTTGTCCTTCTTTGTAGTAAGACCAAAAAGCACATTTTTAGTAAAACAGTTTATCTGGTGTCCTAATTTCAGGAAGCAGAGAAATACCCTTAGGGAGCTCAAGGTACTGAACAATTTCTTTAAGCTCTTTAAATGAAAAGAGTCCCTGATATCCACTGGATTTCTAGGAGGAAAGATAGAAATCACTCCTCTGACCAGCAAATTATTATTCTGCACTAGTCTTGTCATGATTCTTCTTTTATCTGCTAAATAGTGACAAATATTGTAATTTTATTCTCAGAGGGAACAGTATTCTGCCATGCTCTTTATCTGCAAGCAGTCTTATGGAGGCAGTAGAAGAAAGAGGAAAGGAAGTTGTAAGCATGTGTGTTCATCATTAGGAATGATCAAGGACTACAGTGTATGGAGGAAGTCCAAATTCACTGTGGAAGAACAAGAAGGCAAGCTGGACCACATGTGGGAATTTGGTAGAGCATTTAGGATTTGCAGTAAACTCATTAGGGAGCAAAACACTGTCAGATTTGACCTTAGGGCTGCTAGTAAGCTTGATTTTCACAATTGGTGTACTATTGTTACACTTGTCCATTCAGACCATAATATTGTTCAAGATGTTTTCCTGAGAAGTAGCATAATGTTATTCCACTTTCATAGTTTTCAAAAAAGCCTTTGCTTATTTTGTGATAGTGAATTTAAATGCACTGTATGCTAATTTTTAATGATGTGTCTATTTCCTATATAGTCCACTATATATTTTGTGTGTGCTTTCTCATGTAAGGTTGTAAAGGAAAAAATTGTTGAAGGCCACAGTCTGCTGTGTGGATTAGTTTCTCTTTAGCCATATCCAAGCATTTCTTCTCTTTAAAGAAGCTCTACTCTGAACATGTTTAATACTAAAAGCAAGTTCAGGACAGACAGCAAAATGTGATCAGTGACATTCAGGCCAGAAAATGCCTCAACCCAATACACAACTCAACATAGTTGCTGGTGAATGAACTTCTATATTAGAATAATCTTATTACTGTTAGTTCTTGATTATACATCCTTGATAGCAACAGCTTTCTGAGACCATGCACTTTGCTACTTGTAAAAGAAACTTCAATTTGCTGCTGCCAAACCAGGAGAAATATGGTGACATTCATCAAACTACTGAATTGTTAAGAAATGTTGAATGTAACATACACGGCTTTAAGCACCCCAGCTACAATGCAACAGTGCTCTCTGCAATTGATATCAGGAAAGCAGGCCACTAAGATTGAACAATGTGATACTTGAATAATAAGGATTTTGAACCTTCTAGTGACCTTTTCTGCCTCAGGGATGATTGCTTTCCTGAGATAAAGGTGCAAAAAGTTGTTCATGAGCTGAATGGACTGCAACCTCTCTGTCATTTCATTTTGCCATTAGTTCAATTTACCAAAGGAGATGCAATATTGTGATCTGATTCATGTGGGAGCTGCTGATACAAAACTTAATTTATTCTTTTTTTTTTTTTACTTTTCAGGAAGTGTTTGCTGCCAGATAAATAAATCCCAGAATTGGCTCAAGAACAGAAGTGTTTGGAATTGCTCCATTATCTTGCAGTCTTTTGATGTGTTTTCCCCTGTTCTGAAAGTAAAACAAAACCAATCTCTCCATCTATCTTGTATTTTCAATACCTTCAACTCCCCTGATGCCCTTTGAAAGACCTACATATTCTGGGTACAGTCACATTTCAGTGTTCAAAGTGCCATTTTGGTTATTTCCTTCCACAAAAACTATGCATGTGTGGAATAATGACTGTAGGTGAGTTAGAAATTAAAATAATTTTAAAGGTGCAGCATTGTTCACACATTAAGGAAAGGTATAACATCAGAGAAACTTTCTGGGTAGAGTGCAACTGGTATGCAAGAAATCCATTTCAGAACAGTTCCCTAAGAAACACTGCCTGTAAGCAGCAGGGGGGATGGAGTGAAGATTCCATGGCCAGGCCCTGTGAAATCATGAAAGAGATGGGAACTTGAAGGTAGTACAGGACTGATAAGCTGCCTGTTTGAGATCCTGTGTAGAATCTTAGGGGTTGGAAGGGACCTCTAGAGATCATTGAGTCCAAACCCCCGCCAAAGCAGGATCACCTAGGGCATGTCACATAGTAACACATCCAGACAGGTTTTGAAAGTCTCTTACTTAAACAAATTGCTATATCCTGCACCATGTTCTAGAGCCAAGAAAAAGAAGTCTTACTTTACATCTTGATCCTCTCTAGAATTCAATTTATTTGTGTATATATTTATTTATTTGTTTATCATATGGAAGGGTTTTTTTAATTTTTTTTCTAGGTGATGTGTGACAGACTTCTCTAACACACAGCCAAATACAGTACACCAAATTTTCCTAATATGTCCAGGTCTACAATTAATTTCTTCTGCTAGTCTCCATCAGAGTGCACCCTGTGATTGATACTATTATGATATAGTATCAGAGCTATACAGGCTTGATTAATTACCACAGTTTTTCAAGGGTGTCATTTGCTACTAGAGAGAAAGAAATGTTTCCTCCCCTATCAAATCCCTCCAGTATACACAAAGCATTTAGTTATTTCAAGTTAAGAGGAAGAATGATGGCCTAGGGAAGTGGCTGTGGTACACCTAACAGTACTTGTCCATCCTTCCAGAAGATGCCAAGCTTTATCCTTAGCTTCTGCAGCTCCACTGAATGTTCATGTAGTTCTTATCTGGTGACCTACACCAAATTAATGTATGGTTTTATGCACTTCTTTTAAAACAAGGGG
This sequence comes from Actenoides hombroni, assembly GCA_024336885.1. Taxonomy (NCBI): domain Eukaryota; kingdom Metazoa; phylum Chordata; class Aves; order Coraciiformes; family Alcedinidae; genus Actenoides; species Actenoides hombroni. Next base: position 79,192,872 of record WUAM01000287.1, read on the forward strand.
TTCTTTTTTGTGTTTAAAAAAATTGGGATGGTTCTGAAAACCTGTCAGAATTGCAGAATTGTGCCAACAGTCTGTCAGTTTTTGACAAAGTACTGTCATTTGTGTGAACATTGCTTGTTATAATGTCATTATAATACTAAAACATACCTCCGTCCCAAAGGCTACCTGCCTCCAAAGTGTGACCACCCCCTCACTCGATCTTGCACTGTGAATTTTCTTCAGCTATAACTTTAAAAGCAAAGCAAGATAAATTTACACCAATCATAATAAAGTCACTCAAGCTCCACCTTGAAGGTAAAAATTAATATAAAGATGATTTAAGTAAGGGGGGAAGTCAGGGAAGACATCACCATGGACAAGTCAGGGTGGGTATTATTGCTGACCATCTCTGACTCCTGGGATCAGTCGACGAGATGAACTTAACTTCCCCCACATAGGGACATTTTTGGATAAGATCCAAACTTTCTGAGTATGTCCCTGGGAAATTTAGGAATTTTGCTGAGCTGGTCTTTAATCTAATGTGTTTTGTATATCTGCACGTGCTTTGCAGACAGTGAATTTATCACCAGCAATCCACAAGAACCTGTACTTCTGTTGCTCTCAATAAACTGCACTATTCACGTTGCTAGTTGCAAGAGTCTCTCATTGGGCACCGCCAGCTCCTTTACTGGCTGTGTGAGACCATGGAGCCCAACCAGCCTGGGAGTTCAGGGTGCTGTTAGTGAATCCAAAGCCATGAGAGTTCAAATACATTGAAGATGACCAGACTAATAGTGCCACATTGGACATTGCTAGAATCTAAGCCCAGCTGCCTCCAGTCACTGATATCTGAGGACCAGCTAGAATGCAAGGGGGGTTATTTTCTGCTAAATTACTTTACCCCTTTACGCTACAGCATGCTATCCCAGGTCTTGATCCTTTTCCTCTGAGGTCCATAGGGGCTGCATAAAAACCCTGCTTGAAGGGTGTAAATGAATTCTGAAATTCTATCTGCAAGGTTTTCCGTTTCTTCTATTGTTCCAAGGAGATTCTCTCCTTGGTATCTGTGGAGATTTTATCATCTCCCTGTGGTGGACTGTTTGTTTTACCTGAACTATTTGCTTTTAGCATTTAGCATAAATGTGTTGTCCTTGAATAGCAGGACATTGTTTCTACTACTGAAACTATGAGAGATAAGTTGTACTAACAATCAATAGGCAAGACTAGAATGAAAACCTGCTGTGATCATTTAAAAATCATTCCATGGTACATGCTAGTTTAATTCTGATGGACAGTAAAAAATTTACTACTCTGTCCTCTTTGCACCAGGTAGAAGCAGATTTTCACTGTTTACAAAATAACAGATATCCTTTTTTCATCCACATCCTTCTTTCATATATTTTTTGATTTCCTTCAAGAATGAGATTGTCAGGCCTATACTGTGTGCTGTATGCTTTCTGAAGGTAGTTGGGCCTGTCAGTTCTGCACTGAATGCTGGGTTAAGTAATAGATCAAAATGTTTACAGACGTCTGTCCTAGGAAGATTTCTGAAATTCACTGATGATTCAAGTTAAATATTATTATTGATAAATATTATTATTGATAAATATTAATATTGATAAATATTATTACTTTCATAGCTATTTATATTGTCCATCTCCAGGGTTACTAAATCTTCTAATGGTTGTTTTTACCATACTGGAATATCATGAAATCATAGAATGGTTTAGGTTGGCAGGGGCCTTAAAGATCATCTAGTTCTGACCACACTGCCATGGGCAGTAATACCTTCCAAAAAATCAGGTTGCTCAAATCCTCATCCAACCTGGCTTTGAACAGGGGATAGGACATTCACAACATCTCTGGGAAATCTGTTCCAGTGTCTCACCACCTTCACAGTAAGGAATTTCTTCCTTACATTTAATCTAAATCTACCTTGTTTCAGTTTAGAATCATTAGGCCTCAAAAATGTCCCTCCTAACCTTTGCTACAGGCCCTTTTTAAGTACTGGAAGGCTGCAACACGGTCTCCCTGGTTCTCCAGGATGAACAACTCTCTCAGCCTGTCTTCACAGGGGATGTGCTCTAACCCCTGGATTATCTTTGTGTCCCTCATCTGGACCCACTCGAGTAGGTTCATTCTGTAGGCCGCAGAGCTGAACACAGGTGGGGTGTCACAAGAGTGGATTGGAGAGGGAGAAACACCTCCCTCAACCTGCTGGCCACACTTCTCTTGCTTCAGCCCAGGATATCATTGGCTTTCTGGGTTGTGAGCACACATTGCTAGCTCATATTCAATTTTTCCTCCACCAACACTCCGCCATCCTTCATGCAGGGCTGCTCCTAATATTCTGATCAATAAGCCTATATTTGTGTTTGGGATGGCCCCAACCCAGGTGAATACCTAGCACTTGCTCTTGTTGGACTTCATGAAGTTCGCACAGGCCCACCTCTCAAGCCTGGCAAGATCCCTCTGGGTGGCATCCCTTCCCCTCAGCATGTTGACTGCACCACACAGCTTGGTGTTGCCAGAAAACTTGCTAAAAGTGCACTTGACCCAATTCTTCATGTTGCTGACAAAGATGGTAAATACTGCTGGTCCCAATACCAATCCATGAGGAATGTTACTCTTCACTGATCTCCACTTGGACATCAAGTTGTTGATCGCAACGGTTTGATTGTGGCCATCCAGCAAATTCCTCATCCACTGAGTGGTCCATCTGTGAAATTCAACTTGTGTCTCCAACTTAGAGACAAGGATGTCGCGTAGGATAGTGTCAAACGCTTTGTACAAGTCGAGGTAATTGATGTCAGTTACTTTTCCTTTGTCTACCATCACTGTAACCCTGTTGTAAAAGGCCACCAAATTTGTCAGGCGCAATTTGGCTGTAGTGAAGCCATGTTGGTTGTCACCAATCACCTCACTTTCTACATGACCTAGCATAGTTTCCAGGAGGATCTGCTCCATGATCTTGCTGCCCACACAGGTGAGACCTGTAGTTCCCTAATTCTTCCTTCAAACCCATGAAAATGTCCTACATCTTTCTCTAGAAACCACTCTGGCTCATTGAGAAGGAATTAAAGGAGGCATTGGTATTCAGATATCCAGGCAAGACTTATACTTGTTCATTTAGTACAACTCCGAGTTCTCACTAGAAAAAACATGCTTATCTTTACAGTGTCTTCATCAGCTCAGTGTGATGCTCTCAGTTTTTTAAATAAATAAATGAAAAGTTAAACGAAAGGATAGAAGATGGGATTGGATTAAATTTTTGCCTTGTTAAGAAGTGAAAATATTACAAGTTTCTATGGAATAATTGAAAAAAAAGGTTTGCATTTCTATGCATATTTGAAATTTAAAAAAAACCAAACCAGCTCTAAATATTTGAATGAAAGAAGAATTGTACAAGTCAAAGAACATGGACTTCTACTTGTAGTGTTAGACATAAGGCAACTGCAAGCCCATTTCATGACTGCACTCTAAAGGAGGCAAGCTCGGGACTGAGAATCCCAAGTCAGTATCCTCAGGAGGTGGGATGAAATAAGCAGAGCTCTTCTGACACTATGCAAGAAGACGAGTGAGCCAGTGTTGGCCGTGGCAGAGAAGGTGAAGTCTCTCACTTTTACAGGGCTATTTCCCAAGTACTTTGCTGCTTCTCTTTTTATGTCCCATTGTAATTTTTCAGAAAGACAGTGAAGTGCAGCCATTTAATATGCTTAGTTAAATAAGGAGTCTTTGTTCTGTGCATCATATTAAATAGATGATGGACTTAGAGATTTAGTGACTGGGTGGATGTAGTATATCAGGTAAAGAAACTGCAGATGGGTGGTGTTGAGAGAGAACTCAGGTATGGATTAAGAACAGGGTTTCTTGGCAGGACACCTGGTGGCTTCCACTGAATATTTGTAAAAAAGTAATTATTTAAAATTTGTGGCAGAAGAAGGTTAATGCAGCAAAACCACAGATGAAGTATCCAGTCAGACACTGTGATATACTAACTTATCAGTCACTTTAGTGGACTGAAGATACAATTTCATTATATAGTTCATCATATAGCAAGCAACATCCAGAACAGGCAACTTCATCTCCATGCTCCACTGACTTCCCTTGTATTTACTCTTTTATTCATTCATCCCCATAAAAAAAATGGTCCAGAGATCTTAACCAGCAGGAAAATAACCTTACACATGACTTTTCTCTTGGTTTAGTTTCTTAAAATATCTCCTCTTAGGATCAGAAAAGTGCTGGGGATGACATGAATGAGGATGAAGGAACCTACAGCCTGTTGCTGCTGGTAGTGATGAGTCCCATCACTTGTTTAAGCAGCAGTCTATTTCCGCTCAACTGTATTGCCAAAACGACATCCTAATTTTATGTATCTTTTCTGTAATCTCCAATGTACAGTATCAATTCTTGAATCAAGATGTATGAATACATTTAAAGCAGAAATAAATGTTTATTATCCTTGGTTCCCGGTGTCATAAAGGATATTTTAATTACATGGCTGTGATCTGAGGTGGTATTTAAAGTATTTAACATTGCCAGATTCCTCTGAAGTCCAAGTTTTTCAGTTACTGTTTTTCAACTCACTGCAAGACATAGGAAAAAAGTAAAGGGAAGATTATAACATTCAAAAGGAGAAATGGCTTCTATGAACTTGAGCAATTCTATATACAGTTTATATTTTCCTCCTTCAGCATTTTTATAGGGCATTTTCTTTCTCCGCACATTCAAAAGAACTGTTGCTCTAACCTTGTTCCTATTTTTCACAGCAGGCCTACACAATCCCTCCTGCTGTCTGCAAAGAATTACCAAATTGGACCTATTACATTGTTCCCGTATGCAGAATGACATGCAATCAGTAAAAACTCCTTTTGTTTATACTGTTAATAACAGATGTTGCTCTGCTACATCACACATGCTGTTTAATATTATCAAAACAATTATTCATTTATTCATATTTGTGCAGTGTGTGCAAGCTGGCATTACAGATCTTGCAGACGTGGCCTTCATGAATGCATAAACAGAAGTGCATGTCATGGATAATAAATCACCCCCCATTCCCATCACCATTTTTAACCATATATCTAAAACTTTGATGATAACTTTATTGCTTACACATTGACAAGAGTGTGACAGACAAATCTCTGGGCATGTGGAAAAGCTACTGAAATAGCAGAGGGCCCCTTCCTACAGGGAGATGATGTATATACGTGAAAAAAAGCAAGCTTTGCTTTATCAGAGTCCAGGGACAAGCAGTCTGGTGTTAGTTCATGCTTCCTCTCTTTATCCTCTCATTCCTCCTGCAAAAGAAAAACACAAGGAAGAAAAACAATTCAAGAGTTGGTTTGATTCCTTTTGATTGAATTAACAAGGGTTCATTTTAATTGAATTAACTAGTGGGATAACAGCATGACTGAATTTTAAAGTATAATTAAAGGATTCATCTACTTAATGACAATGGGATAGAAAATTACCTCAGAACAGACGCTACATAAGTTGTCTGTTTTCCCATTATAGATGTGCATTTTCAGGTAACATGGCCAATAAACCTTCTTCTATAAATGACACAAGGTTTGGAACAAAACTTATCAGTTTAAAGGAAATCAATTCATTATCCTGTAACCTTAAAATGTTTATGTTGTTTATGATGACACGTCAGTATTTGCTCTGGTTACGTTGTATGACGTCTTGGCTTTTATAACATAGTTACGAAGATATTTTCTTCAAACAAAAACAGTCTTTTTTTTGGTATATATGAATGTAAGCCTCCTGAAGTATTCTGTTCATGCTTTTAATAATATATTTTTGTTCTAAAGAAGTATGATATTTACTTCATTTTCTTCGCGGAAGTCAGATTTTCATACTAATGAGATAAAACAATGCTTTCCATTCCCTCCACTTTCAGCATCACCTTCACTGGAAAAATGAGACAAACTTATCCTCACAGGCTCATAGTAGTTAAACAAAACTTAAGGAAGAAATTTATCCATTAATAAAATGGTTTTAAGTGAATGGAATTTGCCCCCTCAGGCTTGAAGGTAATAGATTTTCCTAGAAGTATATTCAGAAAATAATTATCAGGCACCTGATACAATCTTTTAGACCTGCAAGCCAGAAGTCAGTAGATTTATTGTTAACCTTCATAGCTGGATGACCAAGTGCAAGGAGGGTAGAGGTGTCTAAGGGGAAGACTGAATGATTTCTATCTTCCTGTTTCTTTGGAGTTTGGCTTGTGGAACCTGGGATATCTCTTATGTACATTCTTTTAAAAAATGGTTTGACTACAGGTTGGATTCCAGTTATTTTCTTTTTCGTTTTCCTTATATCTTTTCTTCACAGAGCTGTTGTTCACTCCTGTTGGAAATGCTCAGTAGAAACATGGGATCTGAGCAGTCTGTATTTTAACATTATGTATCAGTAGTGTAGAATATTGATTATCCCATTGTTAATGACAAGTTCATACATAACGTTATTTTAGATAGCTACATTTTCTTCAAGTGGCTCTCCAGTTATCAACAGGGAAATCATCTGGCATTGTGTTGGCCATTTTTCCAACTTCATTCAGTCTTGTTTAAGTTCCTCTTTGTCAAATGTAACTCTTTGACTACTTTTATAAAACATTTCTATGTGATATATCTTTGCACAATACATTAAGATAGGATATGTCAAACATATTTATTGACAATGATATACTAATTAGCAAAAAAAAGTATTGTGTGTGAGATGAGAAAAGAAATTAAGTTAGTATTTCAAGTAGCAATAAGCTATAGAAGTCCACAAACAAAAATGTCAAATAAGAAAATTCCTGGTTAGGCAAGCAGCTTCAAATGATAGAGCTTCTTCAGGAGACAGGTTAAATAAAATACATATGTCCACAAAAGATAACACAGACGAGGGGGTTATCAGATTTCCAACTCTGAAACATAGCTATAATAATAGCAATACTATCCACATGCCCCAAAGATCTGTATGCACAATAGCCTTTAAAGGTGGGAAAGTATTATTGTAGTTATATTACAGTCAGGGAAATTGAGTCATGAAGAGGTTAAATAAATGTTGCTCAGGATTAAGTGTGAAGTCAGTACAGAGCTTCAAACAAAAAATAATTCCCTGGGTCACTCACTGATGTGAACACCAAGTTTAAGCACGCCAGCTGCTGAACCCTTGCCGGATCTGTACACATTGCGGACTCCTAAAGAGGAGTTCACACTGCGGATGGAAAAGTGAGGCTCAAAGCATTTGCAGAGAAGCCATACGCTCAGCCTTTGCAACGTCCCAGCGTTTATAAACATGTTCAGATCTGTCCTAGCACTGGAAACTTTGGTGCTTCTATGTCCAGACCTTGTATATGCATTTATAGTGTGCTGCTTGCACTGAAACCATAGTGCTCTTAAGAACCAGTGTTACTTAACAGCTACCAGCTAGGCAAGCTGCAGTTCATCCTCTCCTAGGACATGATAGAACAAGGAACACTTGTTTTTCTGAGGGACTAACCTTTTTGCATTGAAATTTAGATCAGATAATGATATGTTACAAACTTTCACAGTCTCTGAAGTATCATCCCACTTCTCCCTGACTTCAGACAGAAGTACCTCAAGCTAAAAATATTTGAATTTGCCCCATTAAGCTTGTGTTGCTGTATTTCCCAGCTCTACCAGAAGGTTTCATTCATTCCATTAGTACCTCACTGCCAGCAAACTATAAAGCTTCTCCATCCAATAAAATGAACACTTAATACAAACAATCTTTTAATGTCTGCCTCCATATCATGGTTTAGGGTCAGGGAGGCCCCTTAGACTTATAACAGACACTCTCTGTTAACCCCCCTCCCTCCCGAAAGGGGAATAGAAAAGGAATAAGGGAGAGAGACTCAGCGATTAGAAAAGGAAACTAGAACAGCTTTAATGAAAATAAAAGTAATAATAATAAAAATGGAATATATATATATACACAAAACCAGTATCAATCCCTACCCCCCTGATGGTAATTCCATCACCGTCACCACTAGTGCTGTGGAGCAGGCACTGGGGGAGACCCAGACTGGGCCCCGCAGCAGACGGGAGCTGTGTTCAGGAGCTGGATTCTGGTACCAGGTTCAGGAACACACAGACCGGGATCGAAGGCAGAACAGGGTCCTCCTTGGGTGCTCCGAGGAAGGAACCGAAAGAAGACCTGAGCCTAGCCAAGCCAAGCTGGAAAAGCGGTCCAAGAGGGGAGAAGAGCCCAGAGACCCTTCTGATCCCTCAGCCTTATGTCAAATATGACGTATATGAAATGGAATCCCTCGTTGGTCAGTTTAGGGTCACCTGTCCTGTCCGCTCCTCCCTGCAGGTGTGGCCTTTTGCTTTCTGCACCCCCCAATGTGGTACACAAGATCCAGCAGTGGCCTTGGTCTGCACACCAGTCCTTGGTAGGAACTCTAAACATGGGATGTTATCACTTCTAGAAGCAGACACTGTCTGTGAGAACAGGCTGATAGCTTCAGAAAGTGCAGTTAGTTAGAAGACTGAGCTGAAAAGTGAAATTACTGAACAGAATTAGTTCTGTTCTCACTCAAACCAGGACACTCCATCATGACACCTGTCAAGCACTGATATGTTTTAAAATTTACCCAATCTGAACTTCAGCTTAGAAAGGGTTATGCAATGCAAAGTTTTGATCAAAGCATATATATGAATTTTAAATCTGCCTTGTTCTGAAGTTTTAGTTTGAATTTACCTCCAAATAAAATGTGACATTAAATGACATATTGTAAACCTGTTTGCATAAAAGACTGTCCTGCTTACACGGAACCAATTGTTCATTTAATTTTGGTATTATTGTGGATTTTTTTATCCTGGGACCATGCAGATGGGAGTACAAGGTCACACCAACTCTAAAACTCTAGCTGCTGTATTTAATTCTGCCTTGACTTGTTGACAGCAGCTGCTGATATAGATCTTTTACAAAGCTGACCCTTGTTTGCTGCACTGCTGGGACATTTCTATTGTAAGCAGGCTCTCAGAGCCTAAACCAAAGGTCACAGTTGTTCAGTACACTGCATCCAGTTCCCATAATTAAAAACATTTATTAGACTCTTTGGCTAATGTACCTTTGTTTTTATTTGAGAACTCATTCACTATTATGCACATCAAAAGACAATTTTAGAACTGCAGAGGAACAGCCTCATGATGTTGATGTGTGGAAATCATCTGTAAAATGAAAGAAAATAATTAATAATTGTTCTTCAGGAATGACATTCTTATAGCCAAGGTCCTGGTAATGACAGAAGAACCCATCAAAGCCCAAAAGTTGCTTAGTATATCCTATCTTGCAGGGATAAATTCTTAGTTGATTTTTCCGTATCTGGACAATAGATGACAACAATTTGATCATCTCTATCAAGATATTTTCTAATGTTGAAAAGGTACTCATGGAGATCAAATCATGCCTGACTAAAATGGTGGCCTTCTATGAGAAGATCACAACATCAACAGATGGGGGAAGAGCAGCCGACGTCATTTACCTGGACTTGAGCAAAGACTTTGACGGTGTCCTGCATGACATTCTGGTCTCCAAGATGGTGAAATACGCATTTGATGGATGGACTATTCAGTGGATAAAGAACTGGCTTGATGACTGCTCTCAAAGAGTGGTTGTCAATGAGTTGGTATCCAAGTGGAGACCAGTGACAAGTGGAGTCCCTCAAGGATCAGTACTGGGACCAGTTTTGTTTAACATCTTTGTCAGCGACATGGACAGCGGCATTGAGTGCACCCTCAGCAAGTTTGCCGACAACACCAAGCTGTGTGGGGTGGTGGACACACTGGAGGGAAGGGATGCCATCCAGAGGACCTTGACAGGATGGAGAGGTGGGCCCATGCCCACCTCATGAAGTTCAACAAGGCCAAATGCAAGGTTCTCCATCTGGGTCAGAGCAATCCCAAGCACCAATATAGGCTGGGCAGTGACTGGCTTGAGAGCAGCTGTAAGGAAAAGGACTTGGGAGTGCTGGTGAATGAAAACCTCAACATGAGCCATCAGTGTGCTCTCGCAGTCCAGAGGGCCAATCATACCCTGGGCTGCATCAAGAGAAGTGTGGCTAGCAGGTCGAGGGAGGTGATTCTCTCCCTCTACTCCACTCTCATGAGGCCTCACCTGGAGTACTGTGTCCAGTTCTG
>WUAM01000287.1:79203113-79260107 GCA_024336885.1 Actenoides hombroni
GCCCCATCCTTGGAAGTTTTTAAGACCAGGCTGGATGGGGCTCTGAGCAACCTGCTCTAGTGGGAGGTGTCCCTGCTCATGGCAGGAGGCTTGGAACTAGATGATCTTTAAGGTCTCTTCCAACCCTGACAATTCTATGATTCTATGATTAGAAAAAAACCCCATAAAATGAAAAGAACTGAATTTTTGTTGAGGACTATAATAGTTATCTACTTTTCACCAAAATACAAGGGTGCCAGGAGTGATGGGATCATGCACTTCTAGTCAGATCTCACTGTTCTGCTGGGGTCCCCAGGAGAGGAACACTAGCCAAGCAGTTCCAAAGCTCCCCACTGAAATTGTAAACATTCCTGCTCAACTGCTGCCTCATCTTAACTTGCCTAAATTAACTCCCTAAACTTGTAATGCTGGGCACATACACAGCTACCAGTGGTGAGCTGGTCAGGGTGGGACTATAGGTCCGGTGTGTAAGATGTAGAACATTTTTCCTGCAGGCTCTTTCACTATATTTTCATTGTTCAGAAAGATCTCATGATTTGGCAGTTCAAAGGGGCAGTGGGAAACACTGTAAAGGCCAGTGGCAGATGTGGATTGCAGTCTTTGTAAATAACTAAGGCATTTTTCTCTAAAGAGATAAAAAAGCTGTCCCTTTACTATGTCATCTCAAAATAGTCTGTAGTTCAGTAATATGGAGTAGTGAAAAACAAAACCACATGTTCAAGTTAGGCAGATGAGCTGGGGATCCATCATGTTACAGGAATGCTCAAGAGGATGATGCTACTGTTTTCTTTGAAGATCTGTTGAAACACCACAATCCAAGGATGGGTTGCTATTTCTGATGTCTGAGTAATCAGATAAAGTGTTTTTTTCCTCTGGCACTGCCAAAGAATATGTTTTAGTCCCACCTGTGTCCTCAGCACTTTCAATTAATTCCTATAAGTAGGAGCTTCTCCATGTTGTGGCTTCTGAAAATCCCATTATTGGTAATTAATTGTTTTCACTGTATGGAAAATTCAGTCTCTAAATTGAGACTAACAATTTCTAATCACTTAGGTCATTGTAATACTGCCCCTCTTTGAGGAATCAGCCCTGAAGTACCTTCTTTTTTTTTTTTTTTTTTTTTTTTAAATAGTCTCAGTATAGGATTAGGGTGATTTAGATAACAGAGACCTGTTGCTACTCAACAGGTGGAAACTTGGCAGTTCCAAACCCATCAGTTGCCTGAAAGAAACTTCTCTTCCTCTTGTTTTAAATCAACCATTAAACTCATGATAGTCAATGAATAATAGCTTTGCTGTGTGGACTGTCCCAAGCATAGACTTGGAAACGTTTTTATTAACAATTCTGTAAGATTAAAACCACAAATTGTTACTTTTCATTAGTGATCCTGTGGTACATAAAAATATTTTACTTGGTAACTTTTCCTGTTTATTTGGCAAAATGCATGGAAGACTTCTGTCCATGTGGCTAGAGAGCTATCTAAGCATTTGGAATGGAGAGGTTCATAATTAAGGTAGCTTCATGTTTCTGACTTCTATTTTCAATTGCTTGGCCAAATCCAAACCATTTTGAACTTTTCACCATTTTAATTTGTCTGGGATATAATTTTTATCATACATAAAAACATGCAGAAAATGTAGTCAGAAACCAGATTTGAAACATTCTGACACACTTTTGTTAACTATGGTCCATAAGCAGTTGTGCAAGCAAAGTTTTACTGATGTGAAATTTCTTTGGAAAAGTGAATTTGGAGCCAGTAGCTGAAATTTATTTTCTGATTAACTGTAAATCCTTTTAGGCAGGAAGCAATATTCTTCCTGCTTTTTCAACTCAGTCTGTTGACCTTTCTCTGAAGCAGATCCCAGTATTCAGCAGAGAGAAAAAAGTTCCAAGTAGAGATGTTGCTGATAGCTCCTGGTGACCATGTCAGTATTATTTCTTGGCAGGTGCTCTTGGCTTGGATAGATCTTGTAGGCAGGTCACAGAATTGCAGAATCATAGAATCACAGAGTGGCAGGGGTTGGAAAGGACCTCAGGACATCATTGACTCCAAGTCTCCTGCTAAAGCAGGCTTATCTACAACAGTCTGCCCAGGGCTTCAACCAGGTGGGTTTTGAATATCTGCAGAGAAGGAGACTCCACAACCATTCTGGGCAGCCTATTCCAGTGCTCTGTCACCAACAAAGAAAAGACATTTTTCCTGATGTTGAGGTGGAACTTCCTCAGTTTCAGTTTGTGCCCATTGCCCTTCATCTTGTCACAGGGCACCACTGAAAAGAGTCTGGCCTCATCCTTTTGACACCTGTCCGTTAGCTATTGATAAGCATTGATAAGATCCCCTTTCAACCTTCTCTCCTCCAGGCTAAACACATGCAAGTGTCTCAGACTTTCCTCATAATTGGGATGCTCCTGCAAAGGGACTTTTCTTCACTCTGTGGCTCCTCATTTGTGCATTGTCTATGCTGCTGACAAGTAATGAAAGAAAACCTGAATACAACAAACGCTGAAATGTCCTCCTGAACCCCCTCAAGTATAAACACTGAGGAAATTTCCAGGATCTGGTCTCCATAAGTAGGAATCATGTACTGCAAACTCATGTCATGTTAATTAGATGTCTAGTGTAAATTGAGCCAAGAATGAGGAATGTGAGAAAAATAGAAGCCAGACTGTTAAAAAGGCCATATTGAAAGCTTATATGCCTTTAGAATTGCAATATTTGAGTAGTATTTTGTCATCATTAATCCTGTATGAATTCTGCTACTGCTAAAAAGGATCTGCTTAAAGCCTGTTTTGAAAGGACTTCCTACAACTTCAATGCAAAAACATAGATTTGTGATGGTGGAGTGAGATGGGAAATCTGTACACTGTTAAAACCCACTAACATATTTTGTAGGTTTAGGAAATTTTTCCCAGCAGGATTTACTAGAGTATTAGAGGAGCAATGGATGATAGATTTATCTTCAATGGTTTAAAAAATCATTGTGAAATGTTGTGTCTAAGATTGTTAGGAGAATTTCAGGAATGTAGAAATCAATACAAATTTGAATTCTTATGTAGGGGGAGCATTTACCAATTACTGTGTTTCAGTCAATTATAGAATATTCACTTGCATTTAGTCAGGCAGGAAAGGGATCAAAAATAGTTCATCAACTCAAATTCTTTTTATCTATTATATTATTCTAGCTATTGATCATTTCCCTAAGTTTCAGTTTTGTTATACTGAAGCCTGAATTCTAACCTTGCTCTAGGTTTTGTTAAAACTTTAATGTCTACCTCATCAAGTGGGGACAAAATTTTCTAATGAACTCAGGAGCTGTTTGAACAACTACAGATCAATTATTTTATAAATTTTAGGAAATCAGGAATATAAACCTTGATGTTTAGCAAATGCCTACACATTTTTTTCACTGTCATTTCCAGTCCCTTGAAGAGGTTTTTTTCATGTAGAACTGTGCTGTTCTGACTCAAGGGTTTTCCTTCACCTATCAGGTATTTACTTTCAACAGCAAATCATTCTCCCATATTAGCTATGTGTTTTTCTTTCTGAACCACAAGTTTATCTTGTATCATTTTGAATTTTTCCCACTGAAAAAGAAGGGTGTATTCAGCCAAAGAGTGCATTGCCAGTGTAACTTTTCTTCATTGAAAGCAACCAGGAGCTTAGCGAGAGTGTAAAAGTAAGCAATCTTTACAATAATTACAAGACCAAGAGCTGGGGTAGTCAGGAAGGTAAAATAATTTATTATAATAATTTATTAATGAAACAAGGATCCTGTCAGAACTGGAAGCTGAGACATCAGAAAAGAGGGTCATAGAGAGAAAGCTTAAGGAATAATTACTGGTAACAATATCTGATAAAGAATTAAAGTTTCCTAGAATAAAAAGTATTGGACAGGCATAATTTTAATCAGCAGTACAAAGAGGTAAGAAAATTTTCAAGACAACTTGTAGTTGAGGAAAGTTTCATTCTCATGCTTTGTTATTCTGCATGGAAGTGATCTTGTGTTCCATTTAAATATAGCCTACTTCTTTGTGCTATGTTTGATGAAAATATTGAAAAGGATGGTTATTGTGAATTTGTGAGAAAGAATACTGATCAGCTTCTCAGTTATAATCATACATAAATCAACTTTGATACTGATGGCACTTACTATTTACCAGTGGTAAAGGAGATGTTAGATCTAGAGTATTTTATATGCAACTTTTGCAAAATGACATCCCAGAAAAATGCAATCAAAAAAGCTACCCTCTCTGGAGAAGTCAAAAAATAATTTCTCAGTAAGAATTGTTAATCATGCTTGAACAACAAGGTTATCAGCTCTTCTCAACACACAGTAGATATCATAATGAGGCTTGAGCAAATTCTGCAGTAAAACCAGGTATATCCCACAACACAACTAAAGCTGTGCACCAAAGCCATTTCTCTCACTTTCTCTCCTCAGACGTCAACATTCATTGTCTCTCTTCCACACTTGTATGTTATCTCTCCTCCCATTTTTTCTTCATCCTACATTTCTGCCCTGTGATATACACTGATGATAGGGATATATGTGAATTAACTTATCAAGTAACTTTCCTCATAACTGCTCTTTGTCCTCCCTGTGGCTGCTGTTGGTAGGTGGGTTTATGTATCCAGGATATCAAATAATTTCATTTGGATTCTACCTCAGCTGAAACCTCTGCTTTTCTAAACTTTTTCTTCTGTGGAGAAATCTGGAAAGACATTTGGCATTTACAAAACAAACAAACAAACAAACAAACAATGATGTCTAAAACCAGAATAAAATTGTTCTAACTTTTCTTAGTAGGAAGACTATTCATGGTGATCTTGTGAAAAAGTGCTTATAAGTCAGGCTCATTAAGAAAACTGTGGAAGTAATTCCTGTTTATTAGTTCCTTTGAAGAAAACCAGTTGCATAGAAGTGACTATTCTGAGGGTTTCATGAAAAGGCCAAATTTCATGTGAGGTTTTAAAGCCCCTTAGCTTGCCAATGTAAGAAAAATTATTTTCAGTCACTCAAATCAGTCCAATTGAACTGACTCTACAAAGATGACGTGTTTGACGTAGACATGCATTTCTAGTATAATTTTCTTTCTAACATATATTTAAAAAAAAAAAAAAGAAAAAGTGAACCATTTATAACAAGAGGTGCTAATTAATAGTATCTTCTCTCTTCTTTGTATTCTTCTACTTCCTTCACCATAAGTTAAAGGAAGACAGTTCAGTAGTAGTCAGGTATGTTTGTGTGCATGCCTGAACACATACTAATCTGCTCACACAAAGATTGCAGATGTGATTGCTGCTGCTACAAAAACTGGCACAGATGATTCCTAAAATGCTTCAAATGTATTTTAGGCACTTTTAAAAATAAACCAAAGGAGGAAGTGTACAGGGGAATGGGAGAAGGAGAGGCAAAGAAAATAAATAATCCCATTGGCATTAAAAAAAAAAAAAAAAATAATCCTGAAAGAAGGCAGAGATGCTTTAAAGGCAAAAATTGGTGATACAGAAAATACAGCATAAAGAAATGTCTATGACCAATGTGGTATCTCTTCACTCTGTACTCATAGACCATCCATTAATGGTGATTCTCAGCTCCAGGCTCATTGCCATGGCTAGGATCCAATTTTAAGATCCATTAGCACTCCTTACCTCTTGAAGCTTCTTTAGATCAGCCACTGTTCATGATAAGGAAATTACACATTAATTTGCTCAATAGAACTTAAAATGAGACACAGCAAGATTGCCCTTGGCAACAGACAAGAACTGATCGATGCTAACTGTTCCTTAATTTCATTTATTGTTTAATGTTGTTCCACTTTGTCTTGCAATCCATGGTATTCATAACTAAAAATAACAGAAAATCACAACCTCTCAGGCATTTCTAATATAAACAAAGCTCTAGGGTGTAATGAATCTACAAGCTAATTTAGAGGTTAACTTGTTGCAAAACAGCTTATAGGAAGAGATTCATGGCTGATGTTTAAATAACTAAGGTGATGTCTCACTGTTTCACATCTGTTTAGCAGATATGATAAAATGACTGAGTGGTTGACCCATGTACTCAAAGGATTACTCTGGGTTTGTATTTATTCTGTGTTAGCACTGAATACTTACACTTCTGGTGTGGGAAGTTTGGCTTTATTTAATAAACTACCACTGCAAGCAACTTAGAAAGAGGTCTGTAATGTTATGTCCTAGGAAGACACAGTGGTACTGTGCAGGTAGTGAGAACAATGGTCCTCCTCAGACCTGGAAGCCTCCTGACATCTCCTTTCACTCAAGTTAGAGACTGGTAAAAACACCAAAGCAAATCCCTATGAAAATGCTGAAGTCTCACATACCCATATTCCCTGTTGCCTTAAAACTCCTCTGAGTCATTTTCTATGGCATCTGGTGGCCATCTATCATGAAGAAAGAAGATAAAGCTCTTCCACAAGTAGCTATTGGCTTTTGAGAAGGCATTTCATGCTCTACCTGCCAGCTACAAAGTACATCTGGGTCTAAGAGCTTCAAACCTCATATCCTTCTCTTCCTGACAACGACAATGTTACTGTTAATTAAAGATAATTCTAGAAATCTCCTCAGGCAGATGTTGCAATCGGTGAGGTTTAATGGTCTGGGCTCCTGCCCTTTTTTTGCCCTGTTTTGTTTAAATATCCTGCGCTCTGCATCATCTGTGTTGGTGACGTCCAAGGTGTAATTCACAGAGGCACTAGATCTAACATGCTGTCAGCAAGGCCCAGAAGAGGACCTGTCAAGCCTGCTTCTAAAAATAAAAGGTGATGGGATGTAGGTTCATGGATGATTTTACATAGAATAAGACAGCTCATTCTCTTTCTCAGTGAATCGTGGACAGCTATTAAGCCGCAGTATATTGGTCTTTAATTAGCAGGAAAAAAAAAAATGCTTTGGGCATGTAGAATAGAATAGAAAGAAAAAAAGTTTTTCTCAGTAACTTTTCATATTAGAAAATCCCCAAAAGGACCATGGTGCTAATTTCAATATCTAGTACACTCTGGCTGGTGCCTCCTGTGAATGGAAGGAAGTTGCATTTAGAAAGCTGTGTTCAATGGAGATATTTTATATTTTGCATTTTAAAACTGTACTTCCATGTTAGTAATAAAACCTTTTTCTTTTTTTTTTTTAATGCTTAAGATCATTTTGGAAAGTGTCCCTGCTGGCTCCCCTGCAGGCTGCCTACTCCTCTCATGTATAAAGTTCATACCTTTTGTGAAGGCAGTTTTAAATTCTGACAGACTGGCCTCCAAGCTGGCACTCTGAACGCTGGTGACCAACATGGGAACAAGCACTTTCCCAGCCGTCTGTGCAGAGCTGGTTTTAGCAGCCCCTTCTGGGACATACCAGCCATGTTTCCAGACATCCTGTTGGAGTGCCACATTTCAGGATGCCTAGGGACCACATGGCTGCTCCACACCAGGAGGACTTTGCTCAAAATAAAAATGACTACAATGCACTCTTTCCCACCTGGAGCTGCGTATAGCAGTGATCATGCCATTTCCTGCTCGGGAAAGCTCTGTTAGGACTTTTTAATAAAATGAAACATTTAAAATGTTCAAACTAGAATGTGATTTGTCTTTTGGCCATCTGGAACCACAACATGTCCAGATTAGATATACGTATCCAGAGCATTCTTACTCATGCCATTGGCTCTGGGCTGCCCCACTGATCCCAGTGCGATTTACCATACACGAGCTGTTGCTTTTGTCTTTTTTTTAACTCACCTCCTTCCTTTCTGCACAGCACTCTAATCTTATGGACTGTCATTTGGTCTTGCTCTTGACACACTGTATAACTGTTGCCCAGTCTCCTGTCCTTGCCTTTAAATCATTGCTACTTTAGCTACATTGACCCATGTATATGTGTTCATCTTTAACATTTCTGCCACCATTATTTAAAAAATATCATTATAACAAAATATCATTACTGCTGTTGCAGCTATGCTTTCTAACGGAACTAGTGCCTTCAATGCAAGTTTGCAAGTAATGAAGTGAACTGACTTTTGATGTAGAAATTTGTGTGGTTTGTCCAATGCCTATCAAAGTGTAACACCTCCATTTGTGCCTTCTATGTAGCACCAAAGTCTCCTAGTGTTTACCTAAATTTTCATTTTCACAAAACTGGGACACATTACTCTCTGAAACCATCAGCACATTGTCAAATTTGGTTGAAACTGTCCTCTAAATGTAAAATTAGTGTGGGAATCACACTGAGCTTCTCAGATTAAGGTTTTCCCTTGTGTTTAACTACAACAGGGCACAGTTTAGTAGTCAGATATACGCTAAAATCAGTGACAGTTCTGTATTATCTATTAAAAAAGACCCACATACACACAAAATACCCCCAACAAACAACCCACCAAAAAAACACCTATTTTATTTTGCAGGAGAAGAGCAGAAGCAGTAATCTAACCTTAGACATCTGCCTTTCTTTTCTTTGAGGTGAAAATGAGTTGTCTGTGCTCAGTGTTTTAAAATACTCAACTAGTGACATTCGGCTCCCCTGTGTTGTATGCTTTACCTCTTTTAAATTTTAATTTCTTTGCTAATATTTCTCCTTCCATGAAACTTTCATTTTTCTCTACTGTTCAAAAAAGTAAGCTTAATCCCAGAAATATTGCATTCAGAATAGAGTAGCTATGAACCTTTCTTCTTTAGGTTTCACAATATGTCATTGTAGTTGTCTTTGAAACTTACCTCCAAATTCATTCTGTCATGGGATTTTGTAGCAATAGCAAGCTCTTTACTTGCCAAATGTTCTTGAATCTCTATTTCTCCAGAAAATTTTAGACTGGTAATTTTATAGAAGCTAACATTGTAAGCCAATAATATTCAGTGTCTTGGGTTTTTCTGGGTTTTTTTTGGTTTATTTTTGGTCATCTGTTTGGGTGTTCCCCCCCCCCCAAAAATAAATAAAATAGCAGCATCAAGAGCTAAGTACAGACAGTCCTACACATTTAATGTGAAACTTCAGGAGACTGTATTTCTATATGGTGTGTGCTTTTTCTACAGATATTGCAGTATGTACTATGTTGCCAATGTTCCAATTAAAGATTTGTTGGGATTTGGCCATAGCTACATTAAAAAACTGTTGGAAGGGTCTCCAAGAAACAGTCTATTCCTCAAGAAATAATTACCTATACATATTATCATTGCTGATAGTTGTCTAGCTGTCTAGCATATTCCTAAAGACCTCAGTGGTGGAGAGTCTTACAACAAAGTATTCAACATTATTTAGTTTTTCATTTTCATTTTTTCTTGCTACAATTTATTCTATGAACATAGAACATACCTTCTCACTTTTTCACAACAGCCTTTCATACTTTAGACTGCCCACTTCTCACCATGGGCATATCACACACTTTAGACTGCCCACACACACCTGGGCACAAGATTCCAGCTTGAGTCTTCTCTGCCAGATGGAGCAGAAAGAGTCCATTCACATGTCTTGCCAGGTATACTCAGGTATGATGTTTACCTTCTTCACAATAACATTATACCTGGCTTGTGGCTCAATGCATCTCTCTTTTACCACTTGCCTATAGATTCTTTGCTAAAGGACTGATGTTCCTCATCGTTTTCTTCATTTGACAGTTTTTACTTAAGCACAGATCCATTCACTTGCTTGTAGTGAATTGTATAGTATTTTTTTCTAAAATGAAGTCATGATCCTTTTCAATTCTAATGCTGTTTTCCAACCAACATGTAGTTCTTCCCTACCAGGTAGAGCTTGTAAATTTCTAATAATCATGCTTTTTATTCCATTAACCACATTGTCGGTGAACAATTTACTGCATTTAAAGCGTCCTCCATTTTAGCACTGAATTAGAGGTGCTTCCTTAGCATGGTGATCAGACTACTGTTCACCCTCCCTGTGGACAAGGCTGTCCAGAGCAGTATGTAAGTTCCCCAAGGTTGCACAGCCAGAGTTGAGGGTGCCCCAGCACTGGCTGTGTCCTCAACTGTGGGGCACAGTCCCATGGGGCTGGTAACAGGTTGGTCCATCAACAGCCCCCAACTTGACAAGTGATGAGCCAGCGTCAGGGCCCTGCCAGGAGCTCCAGAAGGGAGGAAAAGGAGACAGGAACAAAAACAGAGCTGGAGATTGGCACTGCTGCAGCACTGCTGGGGTAGGGAATGATGGCCCTGGGGGGAACAAAATGAGATCTTGACCAGTGGAGGAGAGGAAGGTTCCAGACTGTCTGGGGATACCTTGGCCTATTGGTGTCTATGGGGCCAACATGCGTATAAGAGTGTCACATGAGAATGTCAAAGATTTTGCCAGAGCTGTGGTGTTTGACATCTGCTATGCTACTGTTGCTTTCCCAAGACTTACTATTGAAGGTGGTGTGTTTGGTTTTTTTTTAAAAATGGCTGCTACTGGCAGCCATTACTTTACGATGCATGATCGGTTTCCTTCTGCAAACAGAGGAACCTAACCCTGTTCTGAAGTGAAGTAGGGACCTTGTTACTTTTTGTGCCTTTTTGCTTTTCTTCATACACTCACTCCTCTCATTATTTTTTTTGCTACCATGCCATTAATACCAATGGAATATTAAATGTATATGAGCAGAGAGATTATAGATTTAATATTCTTTAGGAAGCTTTCATCGGAGAAAGTGACCACAGCTTCTATTTCAGGTGAAAGGGAAACTGAAGAATGGACTCCTTTTTCATGTATCTGGTACATTTGAGTTAGTTACTATGGCAATCCCACCCATGTGATATTTAGTTTTGACTCACAGCTGCTGCAGTCTCTGGCATTGTTCCGGAATATATTTTTTTTTTACTATAATAAAAATACTCAGACTATAAGCATCCTGCTTGAGGCATAAGCAGCAGCTTGAAAAGGAAAAGGTGCCTGCTGCTTAAGCAATATATTTTACTTTTAGTTGTTTTTTTTTTTAAGGGAAATGAACTAAATGGCATCTGCCTCATCTTACAATTTTCAACTTAGATTGCACAAAGTACATTTAAAAAAATTCTAAGCTGCTGCAGTAAAATTGTATTTGTTTTTTTTCTTAGATTACAGATTTTGAGGGTCTTCACGTAAATGCTTTTTCACACAGAATAAATTGAGCAAGCCTATGTTTGAGCACAGAAAGCCAATCCGTTCTGTGTGTGGAGCTCCTAAGGCGATGGGAATTCTGTACCAAAATAAACTCTGAACAATCCTATCACCTGCAGTCCGCAGAGTCTGCAAATCTCTGCTGCTATATTTCAAAGCTCCCTCAGACTTCTAAGACCCTTGCTCAAAAAAATCTCCTTCTTTGATGCAGTTTGTATAGCTACCTTGTATACTCCTAGCCTAATTTACCTGTCTCTACTTAAATATCAGAAGATGGTCTTTCCTTCCGCCTTCTCTATTTTTAACGGTTTGCAATTCTACCGTTGTTTTATTTTCATCCCTTCATTCTCCATCTCATTGCTCTATGGCATCCTGATCCTGAAGTAGTCTAATTAACAACGTAAGGTGTATTCTTGTGGGAACAGCAGACTAAGAACTCCTAATCCAGCCGGTGATACCACTGTATTCTTAGAATGTAAGAACAATCACTGTGACATTATGTGGAGAAAGAAATCTAACATGTTTGTAATAGTCAGTTTAATCTTATTTGGAACCACTAATATAACTGATGCATTGCCATATGGATTGTGTGTGACGTTATCACAAGGAAGTCTTAACATTGTTAGCTTGCCATGTGCTAGTTATCAGACTATGTTTTTTACTAATTTACTTCCAGTCTCCAGCTATGGTTTGGTGTTATTTCTACTAAAAATACTGACATTTTTGAGACATTGTATTATTTTAGTTTACTAAAGCTAACTAAAGCATTACTACGTGTTCCAGAGTAGAAACTTAATTGGGTTCCTAACATAACTGTTTATTTTACTTGTCTGCCGAAAATTGATTATAATTCATCAGTTAATAATCTTCTTTTAAATCCATTTAATGTGCACATGGCAAGTTTGATTATGTAATCAGCAGCCTACTCATGTTCTGATGGTTCATTGATAGCTTAAAGCACACTAAGGAATATGATGAGTATTTTTCTTGTTGTTCCACTAGGGAAATTTTAAGACCACGGTGAAAAGAAGGGATTAACAAAAATAAACTGACTTTCTCTTGCCAGCCACATTAAAAATTCCTCTTGGAAGCTTGGCAAAATGAACTATGAAGGAACTGACATACCTTGGCCATCTATCTTTGATAAGGTCACCTTCATGAGTACATATACCTTTAAACACACATTGCAAAATGCTACATGTTGGTATCTGTATTAGGTCTGACTGAGCTGGAGTTAATTTTCCCCATAGTAGCCCTCCCAGTGCTGTGTTTTGTGTTGAGAATTGGAAAGGTGCTGATAACACACCTGTGTTGTGGCTGCTGCTAGGCAGAGCTCTCGCAGCACCAAGGCTGGTTTTCAACATTCCCCCTGCAGTGGGATGGGGTGGACAAGATCTTGGGAGGGGAAATGACTGGGACAGCTGACCCAAACTGACCAAAGGGATATTCCGTACCATATGACGTCAGCTGAACCATAAAAGCTAGGAAAAGGAGGAGGAGAGGGGAGTGCATTAGCTTGTCCTCCAGAGCAACCATTACGTGTTTGGATCCCTGCTTCCTAAAAAGGGGCAGACATTGCCTGCTGATGGGAAGTAGAGATTAAATCTTTGTTTTCTTTTGCTTCCATGCACGGCATTTTTTTGCTTCTTCATTAAACTGCTTTTGTCTCAGCCCACGAGTTTCATCTTACTTTCTTCCCCCTGGTCCAGCTGAGAGGAGGAGGGGGGAAGTGATAGAGCGGCTTGGTGGGCACCTGGTGTCCAGTCAAGGTCAAACCACCACACATCTCATGAAAAAATTTACTTGGTGAGGGTGCCAATACCTAGCCCTTTTATTTGCTATTTACTTGCTTTGCAATCTACGTGCTTTCAGGCTGCACCTTGACTCCTCAAGCCAACATTTGCTTAGCATAAAAATCTTCTACTACAAAAGTGACAACTACATGTATTGAAAGAACATGCTTATTCTACCTCACTGTTAAACACTGCTTCTTTTTTTGATTATATTTTTTCTCTCATTTCCATCACTTGTTTATGGTCAAACATTTTTTCTTTGATGTAATTCTTTCTCAGCTGTGCATGTAAGTGGGTTTAAGACACCTAATAGCATCAGAATTTTGTACGCTGTTTACAGTAATCTAAATCTGAAGTGAAATACCACTCTAATTTGTGTATAAGTTTCAAATGCCTCACAAAGAATTTTTCTTAAATATTTGGCCAAGCTTCTTACCCAGTCAACAGAAAGAGGTTGCTAAATGTAAAGCTTCCAGAAGGAAAATTTAATATCTTGTCTAGATGCTTAAAGTTGGACACTCAGATTCTATTGCTGAAGGCCCTTGAAAGTTAGTAATTCTCTCTGTTGATAAATTAAGCAAATGCTTAAGGAAGTGCTTAAGATACATAAGGCTTAATCAAAATTTGTGTTAATCGGGTGATCTTGATTGATTCAAGGAAATTTTTTTTACTACATTTCAGTGCCTCTGCCATTCTATCTTCTCACATACAAACCACAGATGAACTTCAGGAGCAATATTCTCTACTATTTTCTATATAATTTTAAATTTAATTTTTCTCCTCTCCTTACATTTCAGCATTGTTTTGCATTTACTATATGGCTTAAGTGGTCTTTTTGGATTTTTTTTTTTTCCAGTTTTCCCTTGAGATCACTTCTCAGTTGAAGACATTCTCCACAACATAATAAATTTGGTTCTGTTGTTTTATAGGGATATCTTCCTGAGTCTTTCTGAAAATATCTGATTTTTAACAATAGTCCTCAACATTTTTCTTAAAAGGAGTTAGAATTTCAAGTTCCTTCAGACTGAACATAAAAAATAAGGCCTCCCAGTACCTCTCTGTAAATCTTTAAATGACAACTTCCACTTTTTTTTTTTTTAAGATTTCTCCAACATCTTTCTTTCATATTCAGTTCTTTATCTTCCATTTTACATTCAATATTTTCCCTATGTCTTTGTTATTCTCAAAATTTTCTTAGCCTGATTTCCTTTTAAAACTATTATCTTTTATTTGCCTTCTCTATCATTTAACTCATTCCATACCCAACTCACTTAAACTCCTCTGTGCACTAAGAACTTGACTTATTATCTGTTCCATATACTTTGAATAAATAAAAGTTTTTTTTAAAAATGAATAAATATTAACACATCAATGATCAGATAACAGTTACAGAGTGGTAAGGTTGCCTTATAAAGAGGAAAAAAAATAGTTGTTTATACTTCCAATGAGATATTATCTAGCACATTTTGTTACTTTAGAAAACGCTTTGCAGAAGACCTTGACTTCTGATATCAACATGTCAACATTTGAAGTGTATTGCTGCTGTTTCACTGTTAAGATATTACTTTAAATATATTTCTGTTTAATACAGTTATGTTCCCATGTTCCCACATTTCTCCACATACTTCACTCTTGTAGAGTGTTTGTTTGGTTTTTTTTCAGTAGAAACCAAGGAGTATAGTCTGCAGCTTATAAATGACTACTCAAATTATGCTAATTGCAGTGCAGGTAGAAATTTGTTTCTTACTTGTAGCTGGGTGTAAGAGCCTGGCTATTGTGTGCCTCAAACCTTGTGTGGTGATAAGGTCTGGAAAGACCTGGCTGGAAGGGAGAGGTGTTGATTGCTTTTAATGTCTCTGTGTCCCCCGCTGTGGCTCCTTGTTAACAAAAGGAAGAGAAAGGTTCTGCATAGGTGGGACTCTGTCTTTTCTTTAGTTAAGTGCTCCTGCTGACTGTGCCGTGGGGGAGGTGGATGGCAGGCGCCACACTACTTCTAGCTCATGGAGTTCATGCAAATCAACGCCATTTCCTGTGGAAGTTGCGAATGCTACCCAGATACATCAAGGGTATAAAAAGGGACAGAATAATATTGATTAGTGTGCACCCACCACTGAAGAACTGAAGACTTGGACTGACCCAGTGAGACGTCACTGGATCCATGGGTTGTGAGAAACTTTTCATATCTCTCTCTCTCTTACTCACTTCCCCTCTCTTTTCCTCTTTTCTAATAGCTCTTTCTTCCTCTTCCTCAAAATTTAGTCGTGTCGTAAAATAATAATCTACAAAGATTAACACTTTTATCCGTACTGTTTGTTGATTGTTCTGTTAGGGAGAACTAATAAATTGTTCTGTTATTGTTCCTCGGAGTCATTGCTGTGACTCTGCCACCCCGGCTGCCCTGTCGTGCAGGGACAGCCTCTTTCGGGGGATCACAAAGATTCACCTCCCTCGTTGTCCACTGAGTGGGACGAGACACTGGGGAACCAGTACATGAATTATGCTATTGGTATAGATAGGATTTCTCAGTTCCCCTCCAGGGCTACTAGTTCCAAGATACAGACACCCTAAGATGTTCTTTAGAAAGCTTATTTGAATACAGAAGCAGCATAGCTGCATTTATGTAGTTAGTCCAGACACTTTTCAGTGTAAACAAGTCTGATTACTTCAGCTAGGTCTGCTCTAAGTCACTGCTACTTACTGCTAGGTCTATCTCTGAAAAAAACCTGCAGTTGAGTCCTCTGCCTGTAGAACTCCCTCATTTCATTAAAATACTGCAAAGAATTGGATATTAGAGTAATGGAAATCATGTAAGTAACAAAGATAAATAGGTGTAAAAAATAAAGTGGTTTAATTTTTTGTTCAAATTCACAGGAATAAAAAAAGACATTAAAATAGTTTATATTTTAATGCAACAGACATTAAGGCTTATGTTTGCTGTTACAGGTCCTGTAACGTTTGCTTTACTGAGCTGAAAGAGTGAGCTATCTTGCTTTACGGTTGTGGGTGATGTATGAACAAAAAGTAAATTTTGAGCTTCCCAGTGCATTGCTGTAAAATAGCTAAATATGGACAAGAATATGTCCCAAGTTCAGAGGTTTGCCAAGACACATTTTATGTTGAAATTTCCACTCCATTTGTGTGCCCACTCTGTTATGAGAAATACACAGATTGAATGGCTGCAAGACCCCTTCCCGTCTGCTCCTTACGTGTACAGTCTCCATAATGCCTTCTATATTTTCATGGATTCTTTTCTTCAATGAAGAGCATAACCACAGTCTTCAGACAGTAAAGGCACAAAGATACATGCAAGAGCTTTGTTGGCACATAGCCTATGCTTGGGAGGCCAAGGACTATTTCACACATTGCACACTGCAGACATACAATACAGCTGTGGAGCATAGCAGGAGTATTTCTTATCTCACCGTAGCGTCTGCTTGTTCTAGTTTGAATTCCAGCAGCAAAAGTAATTCCCAATTGATTATGCACTTCATAATATACCAACCCTGAGAGGAATAGTTAGACTGCAAGTTCAGCTTATTTGGCAAGGAAATGATGTCTTCTTACAGACATGAAATTTGTGCAGATATACTGGGTGAATATTTTGCTTTCTCTTCTACTTAATCTGTACATGTGACTGGATGCATGTGAGCAAGTTTATGAAAAAATACTGCTTCCATATTAAGAATGATTATCCTTTTTCAAATATTTCTGAGAGTCTCTAGGTTTGGGGAAATATTTGAGCTTTGAGTAATATTTGGGACTACCTCTGAAATACCTGTTAGTAATCACGTTTAAGGGCTCTTTGGTACATTTTTAATGAGAAAGGTCCATTGAATGGTTTCATTCAATTTCGCAGTTGAATTGAAAATTTCAAAATAATGACATTTTGAGCAGTGTGAGTGATGTCTCTAGTGGATTTGCCTGCCTTTTTGGATCTTGCCCCTCAGTCAGAGTCACTCACAAAAGTTTTGCCAAAAAAAACGCTTTTGCCCAAAAGCTGTCAGACTTTTAATATTACAAAAAATAATAAAGGCCCTTATAGTTCTGCTTCTGTCCATGTCTAAGCATCTAGACACCTATCTTCCTACTTCAGTTTCAATGGGCTCAAATTAAAATTCCTCATTTTGATGCATGATAAGTAATTAAGCAGCACCTCCTGCACCTCAAGTCCATGTTTTGGTCTCTTGCCTTTGGAATAGATAACTTTAAATATGAGGTAATCCTAAAAACAGAAGACTGGAAGCCACCTGTGACCCTTCTTAGGTGTATGACAAGCCTGAAGTTATGGCTTTTCATATTTGTTCTCTGAGTAGCTGACTTTACTGCACAGTATCCTAGCTTCAAAAGGATGCACTTCCCAAGTGTGTCTATTCCTAAGGACTGGCGTTATGGAATATGGCCATGCATTATATTTTGGCCATAGTTCTATTGGCTCATAAGTTCCTGCTGGAGGTTACTGTGTGTGCTCCTCATCCCACTTCCATTCAAGCACACTGGTTTAGGAAAGGCCTGTTTTATACATCATTGATGTTACTGTATTAATTTGACCTAATCTGAGTTTAGAGACTGATTTTCATAAGATGCTGGCACAACAGAATGGGCCATTTAAGACAAACAGGGAGCAAAGGCTGTTGGAGGCATGATAAGCCATAGCTGTACCTCAGTTTGCCTTGGTGTGACTATTAGTTAAGAGTAATACAAGATTAGAAACAATCTGTACTTTCTTCAAAGCCTTATAGCTTTTGAGAAAGCTTAAATGCAAGGAATTAGGCGGTGATCCATTTCTTAGTTTGACAGCTTCATCCTCCTCTGCAGACACCTAATCATATGGCCCCAGCTTTGACACTTCACTAGAACTAGTTCAGAACATTATGAAGGTTTTGATAACATGAGCCTTAGAGCTTGCTTTCTTCCAGAGCTATATAGTACCTCAATAAATGAGAGTTTTGTATTTTTCTGAGCTTCTCTGTGCTGAGGAAAAAAGAGAGAAAAAGAGAGAGAGAAAGAGAGAAAGAGAGAGAGAAAGAGAGAGAGAAAGAGAGAGAAAGAGAGAAAGGGAAAGAAAGAAAGAGGGAAAGAAAGAGAAGGAAGGAAGACAAGACAAGACAAGACAAGACAAGACAAGACAAGACAAGACAAGACAAGACAAGACAAGACAAGACAAGACAAGAAGAAAAGTGAACAATCTTCATTTACTGCAGAGACTGCACTTTGGATTGCTGATTCTCAAGAGCCAGTTCAGGTTGTTATTAGTTTATAAATCCAACACCAGCACTGAATAGGTGCACTTATATATATTTGTAAAAGAAGCATTTTTTTTTCTTGTGTCTGAAATTTTATATTAAAATATCAAACAAGAATGCTTGGGGATGCAGGAGCTTACATTGAAATGCATCAGTGTTTTGCCTTGTTTTTTATTCTGATTACTGCTCTGATCTAAGCCTTGCCTCTGCCTTCCAATTCATCAGTACCCTACCACTCAGCTGCTGGGAAGAGACAGCTACCTCAATAGTCTGACGGTTCTCTCCTAGTGACAATATTTCCCTTTTGGAGTACTGCTTCTCATCTGCCTCTCTGGCTCACTGAATAATCATACACAATAGCATCATGTGAAACATTTTGCTTTGGTTATCTTCTGTACATATTGCAAAGCTCTGGGGAGAAGATTACCCATCTTTTATTGACTAAGTAGCAGAGTCCTTATATAACAGAGTTTATTATTTTAATTCTTTCTCCACCAGCTCTGAATTATATTACTCTCACTTGCAATCAGACATCCAGATTTCTGGGAGTTTTTAATTTTTTTTTTAATTCCTTGCTGGAAAGCTGTTTCATGGATCTATTATGAATTGCCAGATTGTACTTTCAAACTGAAAATTCATAGGAATAACATTAAGAAACTAAAATGAATTCCAGCACAAAAATCCCCCACCTCTGCAGTTTCTCAAGGTTGGTGGATTTTTGTATAATAATCTTTTTTTAAAGTCATGTATTTTTTATGAGTCTGAGACACAACGATTCCAATAAGTCTTTGGGCTATAGAAATAGAAAAGAAACAGAATGTAATGTTGCATATCATAATACATGAAGCAATCATTCAAATGTAGCTTGCAGTAAGTCAATAAACCTTTACTGTATTGAGGCATCAGAAGTGTAAGATATTCATGCAAAATATATTTATTCAGTGCATGTGAAGACCAATTTTTTTTCTAGTTTTAAAAATG
This sequence comes from Actenoides hombroni, assembly GCA_024336885.1. Lineage (NCBI taxonomy): Eukaryota > Metazoa > Chordata > Aves > Coraciiformes > Alcedinidae > Actenoides > Actenoides hombroni. Next base: position 79,222,220 of record WUAM01000287.1, read on the forward strand.
TTCCTGAAATGTATTGCTAATTCCTCACTACAAAATAAATAACAATGTGTTAGGTGGATTAATTGTACTGAGGAAATAGTGCATCGAGAGCTTTTGGATTCGCATTTCTTAGAACAGTAGGCAAAGTCCTGTGAATGCAAAATTCTACATTTCTTTAGTTTGCCTTGTATAAGGCAAAATCATTCCAGCTACAAGTGTGCATTTCTGTATGCTCATGCCTTTTCTGAACAACAGAGAAAGGGTTCAAGAATCTGTTCTTCACAGAATCTGAGGGCCATTACGCAGCTAATTCTATGCTGCAGAGTCCCCAGAAAATCTTGTATGCTTACTGATGAAAGTTAATGATTACACAATATAAACCACACATCTTAACAGCCTTCCATGATACTGTGGGTAGGTTGAAGTGTTTCCATTGTAGACATTAAAGGATGCTATTTGAACAAAGCAGAGTGAGACGGTCAAACTGAGGGTCTATTCAGTGCAGGATGTGGAATATGAGGCCTAGGGTGACTGTGCTGATTGCATTTAACAGATGCTCACCCCATGGGAAGGAAGTGACAGCTTCTTGTGACAACAAACAGTGCAGAGGCAGTTGGTCCCAGAGATGAGATCTAGTTCTGGAAATGGAATTAGGAAAAGCTTTTCTTAGTGCAGAAGCAGGAACATGACCTTGGCAAAGGCCATATTGTGTGTGCAGCAAGGATTGTGCCAGTTCATGCACTCAGTGTCTATCCTGGCATACAGATGACATGTACCACATCCTCTTGTGTGATGGACACCCTCTGGGTGGGACTGACCTTCATCTAAGAGAACCTGTCAAGTTGTAATGAGGAAACTGTGCTGATGTTGATGTTAGGGCCAGTCCCTTGCATAACCTGGGGCACAGAAGTCTGCTTGGCAGGAAAATATCTCAGTCTGCTGCTGCTGAAACTACTTCTCTTTGGTGTGTGACAGTGATCCATAAAGGTGGTTAGTCTATTTTATCAAAGGTGATACTTAACCAAATCAGAGGAATGAGATTCTCAAACCTCTTTATCAAAGCTATGACATAGAAGCAATTAAGCAAGGTTTGACCATGGTGTTACAGCAAAGACTACACAGGCATGCTCAACCACTTTTGAGGTAGTGTAAGAAAAGTGATGAGGATGAGCACTTTTTTCCCTGTCTCATATTCTCAGACCTATGTGATAATGCAGGAGTACAATGCAACTTAGAACAATAAGCATCTCGTACTCACATCAAAAAGGCTGTGATGTGAGAAGGAAATGGCATAGAATTAATATAAAATGCCTTAGCTGTTACATTTATTTACCTGAAAGAGGGAAAAATAGTTTCATTAGGCTCCCCTCTAGGTTTTAAGAGCAGAATTCATTGAAGGAGAAGGAAAGAAATAATGCTTTATGATTTTCCTGATAAAGCCAGCATGAGTCAGATTTCAAACATTACATTACAAATACTTATCTCATGCTGATCACAATCAGTTTCCAAAGTAAAAAAAGACAATGGCAAATCAATACACATCTCTACTCATTTGTATTCTCTGAGCAGAGAAATAGGGCTGTGTAATTGAATAAATCACTTACTATGAATTCTTCATTCAGCTTTCATAGCCAGGACTGACGTCTCTCCATCAGTTATCATTATGTAATCTACTTTACATTTCAAGGCCACACAAAATTATGTATTGGTAATTCATGGAGAAGTTTCAGTTTTTTCTCAAGGCAGAAACTTGCCTCCATCTATTTCCTACTTTCAGAGGTGCAACGCCCTTCTAGGGATTTCTGCAAGGAGTTTGTGTAGGGATAATGCTCAAAAGGGAGAGATACCAATGAGACTTTAAAAACCTGTATTAATGTAATAACTGCAAATTAATTTTGTAGGAGTGTAACGTTTACTTCTTGTCATCTTAAAAAGAGGCTAAAATGCTGATCATTTTGCTACCTCTTTAGCAAAAGTGTAGAAACCCAATTGTTTTTGTAAAAGCCATCTTTATAATACACTCCATGACAGTTTTAGAGAACATTCTGACAAACAGAATGCAAGGGACCAGGGGCAATTTAATTATAAATTTGTGTGTATGGAGGTTTACCAGATGGCAATTGCCTTTGTTGCAAGAAGAAGTCCTTCAAGACAGGGAATGTACAAAGTTCAGATAATACTTTTTATATGTCTGATGTTAAGTAGAACTGGAGCTAATGATAAATGACCTGGTAAGAAAGATTCAAAACTGGACAATAGTTAGTCATAGGTTGGGGCTTTTAATCACCCTTATGTTTATGCTTTTGAGTAATGTATTGTAAATTCTATCAGGGGTGTTCATGCTTCAAGGGTAGCATAGGAGTGCATTTAGATAATGCCAATAATAACTTGTTTGTACAAGACTGAGAATCCTCTAAACATCTGTCAGAAGTTTAGTTGGTTTTCCTCCTCTAGAGAAAAATACTTTCCTGGAATTACATGTCTTGGGTATTGCTATCCTATCTTCCATTACATCATGATCTCACTCTAGACTGTGAGTCAGGGTACAGACTGTAAGAATCCCACTTGTGTTAGATTTAGGTTCTCATTTAAGTTCTATGTAATACTCCAGGACACCTATTTTTTGGGTTTATACTGAATTCAGCTTGAGTATTCCTAGTGCATTTAAGTTTAATTGCCTGCATTTGTCCAAAGCATCTCTTCTAGGAAATAAAACACTAATATCCCAGCAGTGCTTCATGAGGATGTAGGTAAAGACAGTTAGAAATCTGAACTCCATCCCTAGTGAAGCCACAAAGGGAATAGGTTTACAGGGCTGTGGTCAGCTTTGTGTGATGCTAGTTGTTGGAGGTATGACCTACTTTTTTGTACAAGAAGTATTTATCTAGGAAACAAAGGGCCATCATGTCTAAGTTTTTTTTTTATTCTGAATGTGATGGACATTGCAATGCAGTCAGGCAATGGAGTATCCTAGTGACAGCCCTTGCTATCCCTCAGAAGGTTCTTTACAGCAGATGAGGCATGCAGTTGGAAGATAACAGAACTGTGTTACACAATTTACAGTTTGGAAAATTTATTCTGATCTAGTGATAACATAATGCAAAATATACACACCACTGGATAAAATATAAAAATATATAGGTGGATAGTTATAGGAGGACTTGATGAAGAAATTTGGGTACCAGGTCCCTGGAGGAGTGATATGGTTTAGGCATCCTCATGATCACTGAGTGGTGGTGGTGTGTACCTTCCCCCTCCTGCATCATGTGACATTCTTAATTGCGTGAGTGTGGGTCCAGAGGCACTGAAGATGTATCTAGTGTGGCATCAGTAAGGCTTACTAGTTCCAGGCAGCACCATGCTACCATAATTGGTTTGTTTACAGGCCTAAACCAGGACAGTAGTGTGTTACTGTAGATAGACATCAGTTTGCACTCCTTATGTTAAGAAAAAGTCTTCCAGAACAAACTTACCTAGAGCCAGGAATGTTGTCTCAGGAGCTGAACCCTTGCTGGTTTTTAGACTTTTAGTCTCTGAGCTAAGTCAACTGAAGTAAGTACATACATATTTCTGTGAGCTGCATCCACATGCCTGACTGCTGAGTGGATATACCTTGAAAAACAGGAGGTCCTACTGCACTTATCAAGACATTGTGCTGTACTAGGAAGACAGTAATGTCCATTTTATGGTATTTGTTCTGAAAGCAATACAGGTATAAAGTGTATTTTAAAAATGTTTGTTATCATTTTGTTGGTTGCTTGCAATGATTTAGTTAAATAAGTAAAAAACGTAGAACTAGATCTCATAAAAATATATCCCTTCCTTAAACTTTTGGCTTGCTCCAGACAGAATACTTTCTGCTATACTCTAGACTCGTCTTTCCAAGGATTTTAAGGCTGAGTGAAAATTAATAAATTAGGTCTCCACCCACCCAAGATGGAGTGGAGAATTATAATTTGTCTACTATGCCTAATCTTTTTATTAACCTCCCTAGTGTGGATTTTTACTAATGATCTGCCTGTAATTTTCCCTTGTGGAAACACAGAAAAGCCTTCTGCCTTAGACCTTTCTTTTGTCCAGGTAAATGCAGGGTCAGTCCCTAAGGTTCTGTAGTAAGTTGCTCACACTATCACAGCAGAGTTAAGGGTGATGTTTAATTCATGCTTGGAGAGCTGTAGTGAGTAAAGATGCAAAGTCTTTATTACTGAGCTGCAATCAACTAATTGTGGACTCAATTTATAGTGGTACCACTGCCTGTCATCACACCAGCAACAGAATATAGGACAGATAACTAGAATACCTTCTGAATAAGACAGTCTTGCTGGCACATGATATAAATGTTGGCAAGCTATATGACAACGCTTGAAAAGAAGGCAATCTTCAAAAGAAAGGCAACTTTTTCTTCACTTTGGAATGTTTACAGGTACTCTTAAGAAGCTCTCTGTACTGTGCACTGTCATCCTCTCTTTTTTAACTAGCAACCTTTGTGGAAATACAGTAAAGTTTCTTTTTTATTTTTAGCAGAACTGCAGAGCACTGGATGCTGGGGACAGCTGGAGTGTGTGGGATGTGGCATGCTATTTATGCTCCTCACTCTGAGAAAGAAGCAGATGGGTGACTACTTTATTAAAACAGAGTACATGTATGGTATCTTCCAGATGTTGACCACATGATCTGCCCTGCTATGGCATGAATAACCTATTCCTGTGTGCCCACTTTTTAAAACTCTGGTCCATAAGTGTTTATTCCATCAAACTGCTGAGCTGCTGACTCACATCTGTCTTGTTTTACTGAGGTAATAAGGGAGATGGGCTTGAAAAAAAGAAAAAAAAAACCAACAACTGAGAGCTTTTTGTATAATGTTAAGTATTTTCTGTTAAATTTATAAACATACAACAGAACTTTCAGTCACTTCATTTTAAGTACTGTGGTGTGTACTTTAATGGCACAGCATACTGATAAATATATCAGCATTAAAAGGAGAAGCAATATGGCACCTGTAATAAAGAGAGGAGAAGAGGACATTTTCAAGCCTTTATTGAGCAGAGGATATAGAACAGTAAGCAGCCATTGGGTGGTCATCTGATCAACAGTGGAGGAATAATCCTCAATGTCAGCTAGGAGGCATTAACAATTGGACCTCCACAACCACAAGGACAGTACTGAATCATGACAAGCCCCAACCAGGCCAAAACTGAGTCTTCCCAGATCTTTTGGTTATCCACAATCAGCACATGGAGATCTCAACAAAACTGTTCCATCTGCTTGGATGCATGGGAGACACACTGTAGCATGAAGACTGGAGTTATGTTGTGCAAGTAATTGATGTCTTCTTTTCTTTTCAAAGAAGAAAAAACAGGTTAACATTTCACAAGTGAATTTATTTTTTTTTTCCATTTTATCTAGGATATAAAAAGCAAAGGTTAGAAAATTTAGGGCATTTCCAAAGAGTCAGACCAAGTGAGTCTAAGCAACAGAGCTTTTTGTATCCCAGCAGGCTCCACATGAATCCATACTCTGCAGTGCATTATGAGAGATGTATTTCTACTCAGCCAAAGAAGTACCTGAGACCTGAGGCAGCTTGAATCTGACATGTTATGTGAAGGCTGCAGAGGAATGATAGAAAATAAAATTAATTCCCTTGCCATCTTGCTCAAGACCATGAGGAGTGAGCAGAAATCCACATTGGGGCTGCAAGAGCTCTGTACTCCACAATGGTCAGATGATAAAGCCAAGTGCTCAGTGAAGCATATATGAGCTATTTCCTGTTCCAGGTACACTGTGGGACAGACCCATCCAACAAAAACTTGTAGAAGTTTCTACACAAAGAAACAGGTACTTGGGGTGGGTGCAGACTTGATTTTACAAGTACATCTGTTCTGTTTATTTTTGCTTTTTTGCAGTATTATCAACTTCTGCTCCATATGGATGATCCATATTGTGCCTTGGTGAAATGATACCACATTATGCTTTTATGCTTTTATCATCAAACACTACTCATGAAAAAATCACCAGGTTTGCCTAGGTTCATCTGTTCAATTTATTTTCCCAAAACTTTATTTTGAATAAAACACCTACGGTAAATGTGATTTATGTAAATGAATAAAACAAAACAGTTATATAAGCTTTTTGAATCATTCAGATCCTTTCTGTTGCTGTTAAACCATATGAAATACTTTACCAACATATTTTCTTTGGGCTATTTCATTTCTAAAGTCTTACAGCTAAATATATGGAATAATAGGATATGTACAAAGGGACTCATTTTGATTTTATTTCCATTCTCTATGCCAATCTTTTCAGATAAAGCAGCTCTAATATTTCAACGAGAGTTTTACTTATGAGTTTTTCCAGTCTCTTTCCAAATGCCTGTTGTAATCTTTCACTTCCTATCTTGGAAATGGACTTTCTTTTCACTTTTTCCTTTTTATTCTGTGTTTTCCCCCTCCAGACCTCAAGTCAGAGGAAACAGGAAAAAAAAAATTACAAAAGAAGTCTTATAACTCTAAAGAAGCTTGATAACTTTTAGACCTGTGTTTCTGTTTCCTCCGTGTCCTTTCAAGGCTCAACCTTGCATCCCCCTGACAAGTCCTCCATTACTCCAACTCCAAGGATATTCAGAGGAGTAAGGAAATTCATACTGAGTCACCAGTATTTGTTCATGTTGTGTTTGGAATAAGAATAATTTTTAAAATAAATTTTGAAAAAAAAAGAAAAAAAGGATAAAAAAAGGAGAAACTGAGTGAGGTCAACTATGCAACCTGGACAGATAGAATACTTTCTGCATGTTCTGCTGAAGCTTTGCTTCCTGCTCAAGTCAGCACAGGCCCTGAGCCTGTCAGAGGGCAAAGGATAGCACACCTGCTTCATCAAGTAACTCCAGTGTCAGGATCTTGACGTTCTGCTCCACCTGGTCCATCCTGACCATAAGCCCCACTGAGTCTCGGTGTATCTCCATCCCAATACCCAGTGCTGGGGCTGCCTCCTGGGCCCCTCCCTGTCTGACCTGCCACCCCAGGAAGCACCCCGCTGCCTTGGCCTCTGGGGATTCACAGGCCTGTGCCGTCCCCTGACATTCTCTATGGAATCCAGCTGGGTCCAAAGGATGCTCAAATAGGAAGGAAGGTGAGCTGAGATTTTCTTTCTCCATTTCTAATAGATGACAATGCTGATCAGGCAATCCCACTCACCCTCATTCTGTGTTTGGACTCCGGTCCCAGCAAGTCCATAAGTATGTCTTCTACTGCTGGTATGCCCATGTAAGGACACAGTTGAATATAACCTGACAATAATCTGGACCTAAACTGACAAGAACCAGAGACTTCTGGGAGTTGGGATTTCAAATGATGCTCATGGCCTTGGAGCATCCAACCTTCCCCAGAGACATCATCTTGATACATAAAGGTTCTTTCTTGCATTTTTTAGGGATGGCATCTTTTACTAAATAAACAACTTCCCTAACTCATATCACACTTATGTCCATCTTCTATAAGTATTTTTATTATTCACTTAACTACTCCTTTACAAACACCAGTCCACAGATATAGTTGATATTACTAAAAAAAAAAAAAAAGTGAAAAATGGAGATAGCCAGAAAGTTGCAGTTAAAGTCAGATTTACAGAAAACAGCAACATGATATTGTTTCTGTTCTAACATGCCTTTGGGCTGATTCTAACTTGACTGTCAGGCAATCCTGTCCTTAGATGCTTTTGGCTGGTTTAGACTGTAGGTCTATATTCTCCCAGCAAAGTAGCCCTGGCCACAATGACTTACTTCAGTTCTAGGTTTCAGTACACAGAGATTGCATGCCTTTAGCTACATCGCTCTTCTAAGGTATGACACCAGCTATCATCAAGAGTGGATGAAGCTATTTTGGTCTAGCAGCTCTTCATATCATGAAATTATTCCCTGTGGAAACTAAATAAGTTGCACTTGTGCAACCAGTTTTTCTAAAAGCATAACTGTTTCTGCATTAGAGTGTATAGTGGTATAATTTTTTTGCTTTTTTTAAATCTCAGAAATCTACCAAGCCTGTATGTTGACAGGTTATGTTTCCCTGGGGCCTTCCAACTGCACTTGGAAAACGAAAATATTTTTTCCTCTGTTTCATGACACTGTTTAGAGGGACCAAACCCACTTCTATCCATAGAATAGTGTTGACAATATATTTTATTGTTTTGGGATATATTTTCTGCCAGTGGAAGTTTATTGGTGGTGAGGGAGAAAGGAAATGAATTTGAACATGTTTAGTGATGGGGAGAAAAATGAGAAAAGACAGTACTGCTATGCTTTTATCCATCTACTTTATTTTTTTTATGATAACATTTACAGTGTTTAAGAAGAGGAATAATACACCTCATTGTAAAGCAAAAAAATAATTAAGGACATAGAAATGGTGTAATTAAGGCCACCTGTTCACCTTGCCTTATTCTGCAATAGCAAGGAAATACTGTGTGACTTTCAAAGGTAGCACAAGCAAGGAAGAGTAAGAAATAGCTTTTTCTCACAGAGTATGTAGAGCCTGTGAAACTTTCTGACAGACAGTATTAAAAATACATACATATTTACCACAATTGTATTTGGAAATATATTCCTTTTAGCTCCCTTGTATTGCCCAGCCCATAATTAATATGTTCAGATGAATTGTTAGAACTATCAGTTTTCCTGTCTTTTGAAGCATCTGCTAACTACTTAACCAAACTAAGGAAGATCGACAATCATATTCAAATCTATCAGGTCAAATTAATCAAGAAGACAAAAAAATAGAAATGAGTGGTGTGATGGTGTGCTAGAATGAAAATGCAAAGAAGAGAAGGAAGGGAAATAAAAGCAGTCATTTACTAGGATGATTTCACAATTGTTGGACACTGTTGAAGCTGTACAGGGCTTTAAGTAGAAGTGAAATTATAGGCATAAGTGCACTTGCTATTTCACTCTTCTAATACCAATGTTGAAGACTGTGTAGAGTAGCCTGGCAGATATTGTTGAAGTTACTGTTTAATAATTACTCCAGTTGTTCAAGACTTCATTTTGGGGGTCTACTTTTCATTAGGAAGAAAGGAGAACACACCTTTAACGCATCTGTTATCACAAAATAAGAGAACTACTCTTAAATCTTACCTCCAAACTGCTTTGTTCTCTTCTTTGATCTTATGCTGTAGGTTGGCTAGCTTGCTTGTATGAACAATGAGCAGGAAAGTAGTGTTTCTACTGCTTAGGGGCATTATTAAGGCTCAGAGGAATTCATTTCAATGTGATATGTTTTGCTGGGACCAGGCATAGATGAAAAATCAGTCTTGTGTGGTCTGCATATTACATGGGAAAAGCCTGAGAGGCTTTAAAACAGGTGTTTGACAGATGCATGAAGAAGAATGATCATGAACACACGCTTACTGGACCTCCCTTACCATAAGGAATTACATTAACTGCTGGTCAAGATTGGCAGAGTATTATTTCCCTTAACTGTTCAAGGGGAATGAATAGATGTGGTGTATCTCTGTACAGGTCTTCCAGCCTGAAATGGTAAAACTTCCTTGTAGTTTGGAATGGTGTCCTGTTCTGATATTAAAAGACACTTTTGGAAAAAAACAATATTAGTACATAAAAGTATTTGAACTGGTAACCTGTAATAAACAATGAACAATAAGGCTGGAAACAATCATGCACCACTTCCAGTTATACAGATATTAAAGATATTGTTCTACTCAATAGATCATTTCAACATAGTAAGCAGACAAACATCTCTGGTCACATGTTATCTGAGAGCTAACATTCAGTTATAGATAACTTTGACCTTTAGCTAAAATGGAGAGTCCTTGGATGGCTCTGTGCATTAATCCTTCTCATAAAGGAAGCCACAAGAAACTTAGAAATTGTTTTTTCTAAAATTCCAGAGTTTTTACGAGTTCTGAGATCTCAGTTGGGCCTACATTTTACATCACTGCAGTGCAGAAGGGAACTGATGTGGTGTTGCCCTCTAACCATAGAATGGGGTCATAGTTAGAACTTCTGCAAGAGGTAGGTTATTTCAGTTTCCCAGAGGTACAGCTGGGCAGGAACTGTTTAAGCAGCCACTAGATGTCAGTACTACTCTATGAAAATAATAACCAGCATGCATTTTGTATGGCTGTAAATAAGGCAAATGGGAAAGATGTTCAGAAACCATGTTGAACTTCACCTCTAAAGATCCCTTATCTCATTGGTCTGCAAATTGCATACACATGTAATCCCTTCAGGCTTCACAGCTATGCAATTCATCTTTCTCCACATCTTTCTACTTATATTCATCATTGCTTTATTCTACAGTGTCTTCTAAATTTGTCATTTTTTATTATGCTGCAAATATGCAGCATCAGCATCTTTTGGCTTAAATTGATTTACATTCAGAAGCCATTCACTAACTACATTATACATTTGCCAAATGGAAAAAGATGAGATTAGGGATTGATTGTTCTGCCTTTTAGATTTTCCTTTCTCTGTAATATGAACCTTTCAGATCGATACAGCTGGACAATAATGTAAGTAGAGGTCAAGTGTCTTTTTGATACAGGTATGTTGAAAAGGAGAATTTAAATCAGAAAAGACACTTAGAGGCTGGTCTTTCCTGGATGATAAAAAGTGCTTGATATCTCCATTCACTAAAAACCTTATTGATTTCTAAAAAGTGAACTCATCAGCCCACGTTTTTTTCGATCTCAGAGGAGATTTAATTTTATCTAATGTGGCCTCTGTACTCCTCACATTTCAAGCCAGGGCCATGTGCATGTGTGTGTGTGCATTTTTCCCCCAACATTTCAAACACTTGACAGCTGGGTGAAGTTTTCCTTCCTCCCAGAGAAGGACTTTTTACATTTCATAATGGATTGCCAGAGCTGCCAGGGCTATTTTCTCTCCAGCTGTGAGAGTGGCTTTTTAAAATGACTCACAAAAGCTGCTAGCCAGCTGCTTCACCTCAGCCTTCACAAGGGCCCTGCATTCTAAACAGGGGTAGTGCTGACTTACTTTAGAAGGGCTCATTTATTTGGATGTTGCAGATGTATTCTATGCACAACAGTTGATCCTAAAGAGACCTCCGTTCAGGCAGGTGAGTCATGGGCTTACATCACTGCAGGTGTTGACTTCGTGCTAATGTTGTGAAGAGGAAACATCCCATGTGTTAGTCAGTCATCCTTGGACCCCTTCCAGAAAGCATACAAAGCAACGTATGCACAATATGCTAATTTGTAGCTACTGTATGTACTATACATCTTAAGACATCTGTAAAAATCAGCTCTTAACATAGGTATTAAAACAAGAATGTTTTTCATCATGTGCTGAAGTGGAAAAATTACTAAACTGGTTGGTATTTATGTGGCAACAGGTCTTAGATTAAATCATAGAATTATAGTGATTAGGAACTGCAAAGACCTTGAAGTCATTCAGTTTTATACGAGCTCAGAAGTGTTCACTAGCATTTTTCTAGCTTTTATGGGCTGAGGAAAGCAGATATTCTCATCAATAGTCTGGGATCAGCTAGCGCACTCTGATTTGTTGTGAGGCAAGATATGCTTTCAGATTTAAACTTAAGGTCAATTAATATCTTTTTACTTCTTGAGAACATAAACATTTCTTACCACAAATGTTGAATTTTTTAAAAATACAAGGATTACTTAAACTCTGCTTTCAAATAGTTTGAGGAGTATTTCATTATTGTAAATCACTGTTCATTAGGCGTACTCTGCAAACCCCAATCCACATTCCCACTTTTCCCTCATTTACTGGAATTGTAGATACATATGGTTTGAGATGGCTCTGACTGGCATGATTTAAACACAAACAAGACAGGAAACAAGGAATGCTTACACAATGAGAGTCAGAGAATTATGGTATTCTGCCCAAGTTTCAATATCAGTTTGATGACACAGAGCAGTGTGGAATACAAACCTTCCAGGGTTTCAAAAGTATCAACTGCCACTCAAAAGCAATGCAACTATAGGAATGTTTATCCAGACCAGTACAGACAAGCCTGAGTTCCTTTTCTGCAAGCAGTCTGGAATCTGCATAGCCATCCTATCCACATGGCAAATGCACCTTCCTTTGCACTAATCTGCTGAATAATTTGTTACAGTTTTCTGTAACAATATTATCTCTTGGTCTTTAAGTCACATAGGACAACATAGAAGCTTATAAATAGTACTGCTTTACCATTGGTAAATGTCTTCTAGAATGGAGCTATCTCTTGCCTGGCCTATGTAGGACACAAACTGTGTGGAGTGGACCTCTCTGTACCTGTCCACATGGTAGTTAAAAGTGTTGTAGGAACTTCTTCCACCTAACTGTCTTCTACTTAAATTGGGTCTTAGCTTCCTTAAACACCTTCCAAGTGTTTGATAAACCCATCCATATTATTCCTTGGACTACAAAGCTCTGAAGACACCTACATTTATATTTTGAAGTATAGAGAGCATTCAGCTGGGAAGAAAGCCTAGAAACCTGCCACTACTGCTACCATGAAAATGAAGGCCATTTGGATTTTGCTGAAACTTGAGTAGGCCCAAATCCTTCATCCATGCCAATGCAAGTGAACCCCTGTGCCTTCTCAAATTTGCTTTGTGTCATGAAGACCACACCAAATGAAAATAGCTGACTACAGGGTTTCAGCTGCTAGCTTGAGGCTTTTTCACAATGACAAAAGATATTGTTGAAACACAATTACAACACCCAGTGTAATCTTTATTGCCTTAGAATTCTAGCATTTCTAGGTGGGTTTTTTTCAGAACCTATTTTTCACTGTGTATTTGTACTGTGTTTCTGTTTCCATCAGCATTTCCTTGTGGTCAGTAAAAACCTGCTCTGAAATAAATACCCTTTTCTTATGCCCCTAACATCTCCAAATACAGCTTATGTACTTCTGACCCAAGCTCCAGTATGCATCCACCATATTAATTGCTCTGAGTGTGTAAACCTGACTATGCTTACCATTTGGTTTTTTCACCATACATTTTCATATCCCTTTTCATGACCTGTCTTTTTGTATTCTGCTTGCTAGGACACACTGAATATGTAAAGAGCTTAGTGGTGTGCCTTTTAAGAAAGAGAAGGATGTTTTCTGAGTGCTAATGAATAAGAAGGCAGTTGGCACTAGATTCATGTTAAACTAGAACAGCCTTTGCTTTGCTTGGATTCTTTGTCTTTGGTCAGGTCCTCCTCTCCTCATCGTACTGTCATTGCACATGTCCCTGTATTCACCACAGGTGTCCTCAGATTCCAGGAAGTAGTACTGACATGTAAAAGACAGAATTACTCCGTGGACGTTTAATATATCCAAGAACAGAATGCATGAAAGAGATAGGAGTGAAGAAAGAAAAAAGAAAAAGAAACCACCATTCAGGAGAAAGTGTTTAAACTGCTTTTCTACTTGTGCACTTACAGACTGTCCCACTGACATTTTCAGATGAAACAACACAAATGATAACAATGAATTTATTTTCTCTTGTTTTAAAAGAACATATGAACTAAAGGCTCGCCAGAGGTCTACAATTACAAGCCAAATAGATATTTTAATCTTCTCTCCCCTTCAACCAAGATGCAGATCTCCATGTAAATACGAACATACTGATACACTGTGTAGTGTTTTAGTTTCACCTAGTTCTTGCCACAGGCCCCATGTTACATGCAGGGGACTTAAACATGTTGGCAATGCAAACTGTTTTGGACAAGTAGGGCAACACCCCAGGGTTCTAATAGGGAGCACCTGGTTAAAACAACCTTTCTGTTTTAAAGCAGGGTGCTGAAGAAAATCCAGGTTTCTTACATCAAGTGATTCCAGGCTGGTCACATCTTCAGATAAAGTCAAGAAGTTTTTGAGCCACCAGCAAAAGGTGTCACTGGTGATCTTTAGGGTATACAACTTAGCTGAGTTCTAAACTCTCTGGTTGGTATATCAGCCCTGTTATTCTGCACAATGGTACCTTGAGTGTAACTGTAACTGAACAACAAAAAGACTTCTTATCACATTTTGCTGTAATATAAGATAGCTTAAAAGAAGATTTTTCTCCTCTTAAAGAAACTTATAACAAGTCCTTCTACCAGAAGAGGAGGTGGGGAAGTCAGAGAGCGACAGATTTATAATTGTCAGGAAAGAAATAACAATGTAAGGCATTTCATAGCTTGCATAAACATGTCTTTATTATAATTACTGTTTATTTGTTAACTAAAAACATCTGTTTATTCATCGTCTACACTATATATCACGCTCTTTCTGACCTTAAGTACTACCAAAAAACATTAGGTGAAGGAATTAGATTCTGCTTAATTTTACATCAGAGATATTATTACAGAGGGAAGAGAGTATTGCTATATGTATTTAATGCCTCAATCTTGATTTGGTTATAGAGCTTCATTCCTGAATATATAGTTCCTTTTTTTTTTTTTTTTTTTTTTTCCAAAGGAAAACAAACAGTGGCCCACACTAATGTCTAGAAGATTGTTTTAAGACATCAAATTCCCACTGACATGTAAATGAACAATTTTCATTTGCCTGGTGCAATGTATACAAAAGTGATTGATCTACACAAAAGAATGTGATTCCTAAATGATTTCTATGGCCCCAGCTGTTCATTGCTCCAAACATGTGGAGAATATCAAGGACAAAAACTACATAGTATGTGATTTTTTTTTTTCCAATAGTGATTGAATTGTATGCCACAAGAGACTTCCTACTGGTGTATCAGGAAAAGCTCATCTAAAGCCAATAAAATGGAATGGATCAATGGATATTTCATCATAAGAAACCCAGCTGCATGATAGAAAATGGACTACATTTAGCCCTCCATCTCTCAAATGTCTGACACTGAAAGTGGGCAGCTGTGACTTTTTGGTTGTGCTGTTTGTTTATTTTATGGCAGCTGATTGCCTTTGAGAATGTAGTAAATACTAGCAATTTAATCACTTATTTGAGGGAAGGAGGGGGAAATTTGTTTTCTTTCTTTTTCTCTTTTTATTTCTGAAGATACTTGGCATGTAGTATTTAATGTGACCTAACTATAGAAGAAAAAGAAAACAACACACTACACTTTCAATGTGGTTTGCTGAACACCCACACATTAAATGCATTCTGTAGAATTTATAATAATAACTCATTCTGGTTACAGGAGTAGCGATTTCTAAACACAGAGTTGAAGAACTTTCAAAGCTTGCATATTGCATACTTAAATCAAAAGAAGATTTATATTTGTATAGTTTTTCTTTTCCTTTAAAATAAAATACTTAACACTTTCCTAGTAATTTCAAGAAGATTCTGTTGGTGGAAGAATCAATGCATGTGTAATATTCCGGTGGGCAACCGCAAGGCTCTGCAGTGTGTCTGATACCATTCAAAAGTTCTGCCAGCAATCTAGAAGGAAATGTAAAAATCATTTGAATAAAATTTTCACATGCAGAAAGCTTGGCAGAGGAATATGGTGTCAAGGCAATATGTCCTTGGATCCTCCCAGATCGCTTGGGTCTGGTCAAGCAATTGCTCTATGTAGCCACGTTCAAAATTAAATGTCTCCGAGTCAGAAGCATAACTCAGTCCTTCAGCAGCAATTCTTGGCTGTGTTCATCCCACATAGCTTTTGATAGTTCACTTAGGTACTCAGTACAAAGTTAACTCTCTGTTATCAGTGGTGAGAGTTGGGAACCTGTTGTCTGTGACCAGAGGGACCAAAGTCTACAATGGCAACACAAAAAACCTACATTACTGTGTTGTTCACTGAAAAAAAAAAACAACACATTTTTGTCCACTCTTACAAAAAAATCCAAACTCTCTTCTTGAAAACCATGCCTTTAAAAAACAAGACATACTGAACTAGCCTTTAATTTTACATAAGATAAAGTGGAAACTGAGAGAAGTGCTGGGAAATAGAGGGGTAAGAAGACATAACAGAAAAACAAGTTTTCTGAATTGCAGGTGAATTGACATTAAAATTAGTCTTGCATTTTTATCAATGGTAATTATTAAATTTAGGAACAAGTTCCTGAGGATGGTGGTGGACTGTCCCTTTCCCGATGTCCTTCCATCAAGACTGACAGATATCTTTTTATGAGGATCATTTTCAGTGGACATAAATAATGCTTCAGCTGAGGACTATGTGTTAGGGTAGAAGAAACTGAGAGTACATTAATCTAAGATATATTGGAAGCCACACTACAGGATCTCATGGTTTCTCTTCACTTAAGCTCTTTAATTTCACCAGTCTCCAAAGTCTTATTCAAATATTGAATGTTACTACATCCTTCTGATGTAGGTACTTCTCCCATGCAGATCAACAGGGAAACAAGCAGAGAGTAAGATTTTTTCCAAATGTATGTGCCAAAAGTCGGATAGCTTACTTTGAAATCTGAAGGAAAAATAGTATTTCAGTCTCCCTATTAATCTAGCCATGAGCATAAAAACAGGAATACTGATTTAAAAGGCAGTCTAACTTTAAACTCAAATTTGAAACATTTCCATTAAATTGATGGTATAAGTGCATACATTGAATCAGTGGTAGAATTTGGAGTCCTCACTCTTGGAATTAGTTGTGCTATAAGTAGAAATATGTATAGGATATAAAAATACATTCAATGACTCTGATGCTTTGAAATGTTACACTATGCACTGGAAGTGCACAACAGGGCTACTCTCTCCATGCACAAAAAGTCTGAAGTATCCTAAACCCTCTGTCTGGGATTTTTTAATTAAAAAAAAACTGAAGAAAAACCCTGAACCTGGTGCTGGAATCAGGTTCATAATCTTGGGAAAACCTGAGCACAAGCTCCTCGAATTGCCTACAGATGGAACTTATGAGAGTTCGTTTTTAATAACCCTTTCCTACTTCCTCCTAATTTTATTCAAATGTGTTTAAATGTGAGGAATTTCATAACTAGATGCCCTATCTTCTCTCTTATATCACCAATTCCATAAGTGAAAATAAAATTATCATCCTATATTTATTCTCTATACCTCTACACACTTTCCTAGAATTGAACACATTCTGTTCATTCTAAGTTCATACTGAAGTCTATATTTAAAATGAGAAAACATTCACAAAATTTTCTGGTATCCTTTCTTTATTCACAAACGTCATGATGTAAATCCTGACCTCCTTTTTTAAATGTATAGGAGATTTGGTCTTACATTTACTGAATTTTAAATTGCTTGAACAATACATTATAAAAGCAAGAATTCTAAATTCACTCCATTCACAGAATCTCCAAAGCATTTGTGAAGGTAAATCCTACAGCATATATTGGTTGCATATAATTTAAGTGCATAATTGTGTAATTCACCTGTGTGAGCATGACACATTCTGTTTAGTAGATAAACTCCTCATCTGAAGACAGCAACATTTCACATGTAACTTATGGTAATTGATGTTCTTGCAAGTGAAAGTGCTCCCTAATTATTTTTCTTTTCCTGTCCTAGAGGGAGTGAAACTCAAGTTGTTTAATTTATTAAGTCATTTTTGTGTTAGGTTAATGCCAAACTGCAATACATTCTGCTAATTTGTTGCCAGGTTGAGTGCCTTATACTTTTTCACTACTGATAATACAGCCAAACTTGGTGTCAATCCAGACTTGAGTGTCTATTCTGTCAACATGTTGCTGAAACACCCCCTGAAGGAAGTGTTCTGTAGTTCACAGAAGCCTCATGTCAAGCATTAACATTTGCAGTACTGTATATTTGAAAGTTATGCCTGAAAACATGTTGGTGAAGACTGTAATAGTCTTCAGGGAAAAGATGTATATTTTCCAGATATAGGCCCTAAGCAGAAATGGAGCAGGGGAGGTTTATGCAGATTGTAAATGGCTTTAGAATAGTCCCACTGTGGCCAGCACCTGGTAAGATGCTTGAAATACATCATACTACGTAAGAGCTCAAAATTCTGATTTGAATCTTTAAAACAACATATAGCTGGGGAAGGAGATTATAAAATAGAAGAATGTATGCACAACTAATGCAGAAATTTTGCCCTGACAGAAATATTTGTTCCAGGTATTTCCAGAAGCTGGTGTTTTAGTTTGGGACTTACTAGAGTTACCATGCTGTACAAGAAGAACCAGAGATAAGTATCAACTATTCCTAACAGATATTGTATCTCTAGATTTTTAATTAAATATTTCTATGTTTTAAAAAATGTGTTATGTAAAAAGTTCATGTTCTCAAATGTATTCCTGGACATGGCACTATGATTGCAATGAACAAGGGACTTCAGTAATCAGCATCAGTAATTATGCAGCCTGGCTAAGGCAAAATGCAAGAATGACTGGATCAAAACTCTGCGTAGCTTTGTAACATTGTTAAAGCTCTGGCAAGTTAGCTTAGCCTCTCAGCAGACATTTGGCTGATGTCTGCCTTAATATTTCTGTGT
This sequence comes from Actenoides hombroni, assembly GCA_024336885.1. Classification (NCBI taxonomy): domain Eukaryota; kingdom Metazoa; phylum Chordata; class Aves; order Coraciiformes; family Alcedinidae; genus Actenoides; species Actenoides hombroni. Next base: position 79,240,574 of record WUAM01000287.1, read on the forward strand.
GTACATATATATTCTCTGAAGTGTAGAGTTCAAGAACTGACTTGATTAAGTGGAATCCTGTGATCTGGCAGCTTTCTGGCTTTGTCATTGTCTGTTAGCTCATTTAGAGCTTGGAGTCAGCATGCTCATCGTGTGCCCAGGTAGCGGCATTTTCAGCATCTAGGCTGCAGTTCTGCCCTACCTGCCCTACCCTGTCCAGTCAGTGTGGGTGAGAACTAAGCCAAAAACTCTTCTCAGCAGAGGCCAGGCAGAAGTGTTTGTCATAACGAGGCTTGAGCATTTAAAAATAGGTGGTGGATAGAATCTTTTTCTCATGGTTTTCAGATGCACCTATCTCTGTTATTAATAATGCATGGAATTTTAGGTACTTTCTTTACAATTCACCTGCAATATAATCACAGAGTAGGTACTTAAATAAAGAAGACAAGATCAATCCTAAGTGATAGTCCAGAACTATAGAGTACATCACAGGAATGTAAAACCTATGCCATAGGTTTTGTATGTTTGCACTCCCAAAGCCTTCTGCGAAGGGTGACAATTTCTAGTTAATCTGTAAAAATCTCGTTTCCACTAATGGCTTTGCTCTTTATTTGATTAATGGTTGTGTTGTGGGGTTTTTTTTAATTTTCATTAAAGTAGGTGCAGTTATAATTTTATTTTAAATGCGGATTTTATGAGACAAAAGACGTTTTCTTCAATTAGCTTGTTCTAGGTTGTCTTTTTGCATTATTTTTCATTTTGCCACACTGCAGACTTTTTTGTTACTGTTATTAGCCAGGTACTCAGCTTACTCACTCCCTCACCATATGTACATATGTAGGTGTGCAGTCTCTCTTCTTCGTCCCACACGTATATGTTTCAGGAAAATCTACCTTTAAATTGCTTTTGTTTATCATAGTTTTGGTATAGCATATGACTTCCATTTCCAGGACTTCCACACTGAAAACCTAAAAAAAATTTTTTTTTTCATGTCAGACAAATAAAACAAACAGAAAAAAAACCTTTCCAAAACCCTTTGGATATCAAGGGAGAGGATTCTGCTGTAAATTAGGATGCACTTGCTATTCCTGAATTAAATCAGCTTCAGAAATTTAACCTTTGTAGCAGACTGAAAATACAGGATTTTTATATTTTCCACATTTCATTCTCTCTATTTCAGAATTTTATTTCTATTATTACACTTCGTGTTCTTTCTTTGTTTTGCTTATGATCAAATCTGGAAAGAAGCTCCTGTCTTTCACAACTGTACCAAAGCAATATTTGGAGTAAAGTGGTCATTAGCACTGGGGACAGGGACTTAGGACCTGCCTGCTTCCCATTCACTTTTAATGAAGGAACAAAAATGTGTGGTTTTGGTTGAGTTTAGCACTGAATGTATGCAAGAATCCAGCACTGCTAAGGTAGAAGAGCTGTGCAATGGAATTTAAACGGAATAGAACAAGGGCTTATTCTGAAGCCTGTACAACTGATCACATTATGTTCAGATTTGGTACACAATGCTTCTCATCTGCAAGATGTTTCCCTTTCTGCTGGTGCTTTTATCTGAGAATTTCCAGAGATGGAACTGTTGAAGTCATTCCTGTGACTGAAAAAACCCCACTAACAAACAAACCCAAGATGGAAATGATGAGGGACCTCTTGCATTTATGGTCATGGTCATAGTAAGCCACTCATGAGAGAGGGAAAACAGTCCAGGAGGACCATACTCACTTCAACTCAGTGAGAGAGGGTCCACGGATGATGTTGAAGGTGGCAAAGCCCTAGCTTCACCATAAGCTCACATAAGTGATTTGGTCATTGTCCAGGAGTAGGATTTCATCTGGATTTCATTTTTCACCAAGACCAGGTTGGATGTGGCTTTGAACAAGAGCCTAGAGCTCTAGGCATTTTAAAACAAGTATGACATGCATAGTAACATACTTCCAAAAATCTGTAAGGATGCTTAACTTGCAATGATAGCATATAGTCCATTCACCCAACTTAGGAGTTTCTGAAAACCATTTTTTAAAAAATCTGTTGTGATGTAGTTATATAAAGGTATAAATTAGATATTGAAGGTAAAAGGACTATTATAGAATCTATGCTAGACTTCTGCACAGAGGTGAAGCTGGTTATAGAATCATAGATCATAGAATCATAGAAACAGAAACATTGAATCATAGAATGTTTTGGGTTAGAAAGGGCCATTAAATGTCATTTAGTCCAAGACCCCTGTATTGAGCAGAGACATCTTTAACTAGATCAGGTTGCTTCGAACCTCATCCAACCTGACCTCAAATGTTTCCAGGGATGGGAACACTACTGCCTCTCTGGGCAAACTGTTCCAGTGTTTCACCACTCTAATTATAAAAAAAATTCTTCCTTATATCTAGTCTAAATCTACTGTCTTATAGTTTTAAACCATTACATCTTGTACTATTGTCCTCATCTTTATTAAAGGCCCCCTTTAAATACAATAAGGCTGTAATCAGGTGTCTCTGCAGCCTTCTCCAACTATCTCAGCCCTTCTTCACAGGAATGGTTCTCCATCCCTCTGAACATTCTTCTGGCCCCCTCCTGACCTGGTCCAACAAGTCCATGTCTTTTGCTAAGGACTCCAGAGCTGGACACAGTACTCCAGGAAGAGTCTCAGAAAAGCACAATAGAGGGGCCGAACCACCTCCCTTCACCTGCTTGCCAAGTGGCAACAGAGCCACATGGCCACATCTCATGTCATGGACAAAGCCTTGTACATAACAGAAATGTATCTCTCAGTTGCACTTTTTCTGCTTTTCCTTTTTTCAGGTTAAAGACATCTATATTACAGCATCAAATCTCATTCATCTCTGAGACTGAATCTAGCTCTATCCATAACCTCAGCTGAAGGATAACAAAAGATGAAGACTATACTGTTTCTTCTGTTTACCATTTCCAAAGACTGATCACTTTCACTAATACAAGTGCGTGTTTTCTTCCCAATTTGAATTCATCTGCCTCTAAGTACAGACTTTGGTTTCTTTTACATTTTTTCAGCTATATTAAGGAACCCTGTAATATGAGATATTTTTTTCACATCAAAGTATTTAGGTTATTCTATGGTCAAGTCAATACTTGACACAACTGATGAGCTGAAAAGATCAGGTTCCCTAGGTCTCTCACTATGAAGCATTTGTTCCAGTCCTGTGATTATTCTGTGGCTTCTTTCATCACTTTCTCCAATTTACAAGAAAATTTTAAAAATGCTTTCCATTTTTTCTTGAAAGATTTTAGGATGGTAGAGAAAATATCTATTCGTGTTAGCATTGATCAAAATACACATATATGAAAAATGCATACTCTACTAGTTTTGTCAAATTGCTGACTTTTAGTTACTTTTACACATTTAACAAAGCTGTACACAGGTCACCTCCTTAAATTCAACAATATCAGATCTACACTAGTATCTGTTTAGGGTTGTCAGACTGTAGCACCTTACACAGTTGAGAGAGAGAAGTAGTCACAGTGTCAGTTGTCCTAAGATTCATAGAATCATAGAATGGTTTCATTTATAAGGTACTTTTAAAGGTCATCTCCTCCAACCACCCTACAGTGAGCAGGGACATCTTCAACTAGATCAGGTTACTCAGAGCCCCATCCAACCTGATCTTGAACATTTCCAGGAAAGATGCACCTACCACCTTGCTGGGTAATCACTGCCAGTGTTTTACTATCCCCATTGTAAAATATTTCTTCCTTGTCTATCTAGTCAAAATCTACCCTCTTTCAGTTTAAAACCATTACCCCTTGTCCCGTCACAACAGGCCTTGCTGAAAAGACTGTCCTCATTTTTCTTATATGCCCCCTTTAAGGCTGCAATAAGGCCTCCTCAGAGCCTTCTCTTCTCAAGGCTGAAGGAACGCAACTCACTTAGCCTGTCCCTACAGCACAGCTGTTCTAGCCCTCATATCATTTTTGTGGCCTTCTCTGAACCCGCTCCAACAGGTCCATGTCTTTCCTGTGCTAAGGACTCCAGAGCTGGATGCAGTACTTCATGTGGAGTCTCACCAGAGTGGAGAAGGGGGCAGAATTACGACCCTTCACCAGCTGGCAAACAAGTACCTGTTACTTACAATTGTCTTGAATCTAGATGCTACAGTAATCCCAACAACAAAGCTAAATACCCAAACCCAGCAACATTAATTCATCTTAGAGCCCAGAAGTAGGTATTCTTGCTTCCTTATTGTGGTAGATTGACCCCATAAGTGCATCAATACAGTAATGGTCTATACAGTAATGGGAAAAGAGAGCATATAAATGAGTAAGGAAAATAAAAGGTCTCAACGTAAGATCAGTTGTATGTCTATTCAGACATATGAGGATATAAATATGTGTCACAACCTCCAGCCAACTTTTATTGAATTGAGAAACTCTCTTTCACTCTATTTAACAATGTACTTCAGCCACATTTGAATTTTTATTCATTTCCTTCTGACTTCTAAAGCAGTGCAGGGAAGGTGGAAGAAAAAGAATGTTGTAAAAGCACCAACCTGATAGAATGTCACTAGGGAAAAATATAATGTGGAGCAGAGACAATAATAGCCTGTCTGTCCTTCACCAATGGGCTACAATAAAAGTTGAGAATCCTAAGTGAGAATAACCATTTAAGCCTAATCACCTTGACATATAATGAGATTGAAAGGGGATGGGAGACAGAAAGAGAGGAATCAAAGTTCCTGCTTATTGAAATGCTCCTTTTAACATCAGTATTTATTTCACCTAGGCTGACTAAAGGCTGTGACTTACCATAGGCTGCCTCAGGAAAAGCATCAATTTGTAATGAATGCTTTTTTTGACTCTGCTCACATTTTTAAGAGGATCTGCATAAAAATATGAAAGCCCAGAAAACAATCATCTACAAATTGAATTTCTTTAAAAGAAATGAAACATAAGTGAAAAAATAAATGAAACAGCATCATTATTTGGATTACATTTATCTTTAATCCACTTTGTCCTCTATATGAAATACAGTATGAAGACATCTGCCAATATTTTAAAGGCCTCCGCTTGTGTCTGAATTATGTTTTTAAATTAGACCCTAAAGCTGCATTCTAATGCATTACTTTCATTTACTGGAGTATGCATGTACTATCATACTACTCCCATGACATTCTTTATTTAATCAGTCTGAGAGCTGTACAGACCCATATCTATTCCCACATAAATCTCTGCCAAATACTGCTGACTTTTAAATTTAACCTCACTGGCAATGAATGACCTCCTTGGGAAAAAAAAAAAATATAAAATGGACAAATATTTTAGGGGAAGAAGCAATCTTTTTGGATAATCAGTAGAAGGTATGCAAATCTGACTGGTTCAGAATGGAGGTGGTGCCCTTGTGGTGAATAGGAACTGCTGCAGTAAACAACTTTAGCCTTTCCTATTAAAGGTTAGGAGGAGTGATTGATATGTTTGACAAAGAAATGTAAGGTCATGAGCAATAAAGGCAATCTGTTCTTTATACAAAAAGTACATGAAAAGCAGTACATATACTGGGTATTCTCTAGTTGGTTTTGGTGCACCTGCTATTTTGGAATAATAAATGGAGCTGTGTCTTGTTGCAGCTTGTGAAGGTAGGAAGCATCACTGTCAGCTCACTCTATTCTCTGATCAACAGTTCATCTCTAAAAAAAAAGATAATCCTGATGAGCATCTCCTTGACCATATTTTAAGTTAGAACCTCACTTCTTTTTTTCACAGCCATTAAGGTGCAACTACATCCATAACTGTCACATTCATTTAAGTAGAACTTATTGAAGAAAAACAACATTAAGCTTCAGGTGAGAGTATCAGAATCTGCTCAAATAATTTTAGTCCCATCTTGGGATAAGGTTTCCAGAAGTATAAACTACAGATATATTATGACATCATGCTATAAATGTCTGTTACTACTATTTAGGATTTACATATATATTTTCTTTAAGATTCTGAGTGTAGTTAGGTTGTCTTAAATCAGGACTAATGTTCCTTCAGGCCATCACTACAGGTCCTTGCTTAAACTATCTGTTAGTTTTAGTTCCTTATCTTCCAGTGAGCTCTGAAAGCACAATCCTCTGCCAGTATCTCTACAGGGAAGGAAACCATAGATTTAGTTGTGGGTCTTTTAAATATTCACTACAGAAAGTTTGTTGTGGAATTTGGACTTCAGATACTAACTTTGGATAATGCATTTTCCCTCAATGCAAATATTTTTTCTTACATTGAAGACAACAGCAGACAACACAGACATCTTGCAATACTGACAGCAGACAATAACTGGAATCACAGAAGATAGGCATAAGAAAGACCTTGAGATATCATCTAGCTTTTTGTCTATTTGAAAACAAGAGCATCTATACCTGAACTGTTCCTGACAGCTTTTTTTCCGACTTTCAAAACCTCCAGAGATGGAACTTCGCTGGCTTTCTGAGACAATCTGTTCTGGTATATCACAATCTCCTGCACTTAGGTTCCTTCCAAATGTTCTGGTTTTACCAGACCATTTCAAAGCAGTTTATATAATTTAAAATAGACTAATATGATTGGGTTCACACAAATTATTCCCACTAATTACGGAATATTCCTCACTTCTTGAACCTAAGTCATATTTAGACTGTGGAAGAGAGGTGTATCCAAGCTGGGTCAAATACTACCAATGTAATCTGAAACAGCAATTCATCAGCAGGAGTTTAGGTAACCCACATACATACCCAGGACCACAGAATTGCTTATACAGATCATGCCCTTCAACTCCCACTGGTTTTGTTCTCCTACAGTGAAACTGAGTATACAACAACTGTGACCAAGGGCTAAACAATGTATCTTGATTTAATAAAGTCAAGCTGAAACTGGTATATCTTCTTCAACAGCTTAGCAGATTGACCTAGGTAGTGACCAACTTCATCTGCAGGACTGGGTCCTCCTAGCTAAGACCAGGGTCTGCCTGTGTGTTAAACGCTTCTCTCTGAAAGGACCTGACCTTGGAGGTGGTAGGTGGTTCAGAGAGGAGTTTCTCACACAGCTAGAAAAGTTTTTAGCTAAAAAAGGGTTATGAGTAATAAGTTCCCCAGTTGGCTGTACTGCCTTGTAGAACCAGAGGGAAGGAAGAGCTCTCTTGCAATTGGGCTCTGATGTCAGCCAGAAAGCAACTGATTTAAAGGAAGAAGTCTGGAAGCACCTTCTGTAACCACTCCTCAGTCACAGCTCACTGTTTCATCCATACTTCCTATCAGACACAGGTGGGAGACCATCTTATTTCTGATTCTTACAGTCCTCTGACCATAGCTGTGGCCACCACAATTTGGCATACAGATTCAGTAGTTTGGGTGTACTGTGAGCTGGGGCATATGCCTGGACTCAAGAAGAGATCACAGAGATTTCCAGCTGAATAAAAATCATCACAGCTTACATCATCTCCTTGCTGTTCCAGGAAGCCTGAATCTCTCCTTCTGCATTCAGTGTTCCTTTTTTTTTTTTTTTTTTTTTTCTTTCATGCTGTGCACACATTCCATTTCACCTTTTTAAATCTTTCATTTCATCATCTTCTTCCTCCTTCAGAGGGTAAATTTACCCAAAGGTCTTAACATAAATGTCTGTCCTCTGGGCTGAAATCCTTTTTACAGCTTTACACATCCCACAGAAATAGAATTATTTATTTCAGTAGGTTTATCCTCTGAAGCTAGGATTTTCCAGTCTAGATTTAGCTCTCAGGAGAAAAACTTGCATCATGAGCCATTATATATATTCAGGCAATGACTCTCAGCTGCCAGAAAATTGCAGGCCAATGGGACATTGCTGTAATCTCTAATTCCAACTGGTCCATGCATTTGCAGTGGCCATGCTTAAAGAGACTGAGAATTGTTCATTAAGTTTGTTATGAAACCAAGTTTTTAATATCTGTAATTCCAAAGGAACAATAGGCAATTAAATTGAGTGAAACTAGTTTTGAACCAGTGTAGTATCAAAGAAACAGCAGCATCACATATCTCAAAAGTACATTTATTGTAGCACCATGAGTCTGAAACTATTTCTGCTGTTTTGGGCTGATGAGGGTTTTCACTGTTGTTTTTGATTTGCTTTATAATGAAAAGCTTCACTGTGCATGTTAAGAAACTGCTGTAAAAAAAGCTGCAATGTTCATGAGTAGAAACATTTATTTTACTGATAGATTATCAACCACAACCATATTATTTAAAGTGGCCTGTCAGCAAGATTGATTTTGTTTGCTTTTGGACACCTTGCTTGTATTTTCTTATTATTATATTGCAAGTAAAATATATGTTGGGAATGTATTTGTCTTTAGTAATTTTTTTCTCAGTTATTATGGTTTCTTCTGTTTATTTGGGTACAAACTACCTGGTTCACTGATTAAAATCTATTGGAAACAGTGGCTGCACTTTTTAGTTTTTCTGTGCAGATGCTAGGGAAGTGGTATGTCTCCTCTCCTTGACAGAGTGCCAGGGCTCTCTGGGCACCACCAGCACTCATTGTCCCTGATCAGCCCTCTCAGACCTCCACCCACCTTTCTGATGGCTCAGGACCCTATGTAAGCTCCCCAGGGCCATCAGCCCCTGCACCAGTGATGCCACAGCAGGGCTGGTCTCCAGTTCTCTACAGCCCAGACCTACCTTGCCATGTGTCCTATTGAGCTGGGTGCACTGATAGTCTTATGTCCCTATCCCCAGGGAAATACTGATACCTGGGGCAAGAGCTGCCCTTGACTGCCACTGGCTGTCCTGCATCTGTCTGGAGTGATGGATCAGGCCAGCTAGGACAGAAAAGACTTGTTGGCAGAGACAGACTGTCAAGAGGCAGGCTGATTCAAATAGCTGTTTTATGTATTCCTTAGAGTTTCAAGTGAATAGAATTTGTGGGATTTTGAGGTACACTGATACTGAGCTAAGACATAGATTATGAGAAATTTAAAGCATTTTGAATAGACTCATAAAGGAAAATTAATGAAATTAAATGAATGAAATGCATGTTTTTTCTTTGGAAATTTCTTCCAAAAATTCTGCTTGAAAATGATTGTCTTTCTATATCAATTTAGGACAATGGTATAGTACTCTATTATCACCGTCAGATTGTTCGAAAAAAAAATCTTTTGAAAGCTTGAGACTCCTTAATGGCCTTGTTTCTTAAAAGTACTTATGCAGTTGCCTTGAAGGCTGAAAGAATAGGCATCCTTGAGAATGCTGTCTGAAATAGACTGTAAGGAATATGTCATTGCTAGCATGAGAAAAGATACATTCCATTCCATTCTAGGTGGAATGAATATGTGCCTGCTGTTAAGAAAAAAAAAAAAAGAAGAGCTGGGGTGAGTGGGTTTCATGCTATGCCTTGCTTACATAGCAAATTAGAACTTGTGAAGCTGTTACTCCATCAACCGGTACCTTCATTAATTTACTTTCTTGAAGGAGGAGAATAGATAGATCATGGTGCTTTTGTTGTTTTAATGTTTTTTACCTTGAGGGTAGCCAAAAAACTCTAGAAAATTAACAGTACCCCAGGAAACTCCCTGAAGTTACACTTCTTTGCATGGGACAGTCTGCACTCTGGAATGTATCATAACAGCAGTTATAGCAGCAAGGTAGCATCCATATTACACAACAGAAAGAGAAGCAGAGTGAAAGCAAAAATGTTATTGTGTCCAGATAACACAAGGTTTCAGACAAGTACACTTTTCCCTTCCATTCCTCTTAATTTTGTATATATATTTTTTGAATTTTATTTTTTTTTTTTAAATTTTTTTTAGTTTCTACATTTGCTATAAACCAGTGATCGACCCGGGATTTCTGCCTTTTGGATTGTGGTGGTTGTATGAGAAAAGGTCAGACAAAGGGTGTTTTAGTAGAGTCTGTATGAAGAGGAGAAGACAACAGCAGGAGCTCTGAAAGGAATATGGAGCTGAGCGATTGCATTACCCTATGATTTTTTAATCATAAAATGAAGTAAAAACAATGAAGAAATTTCTAAGGCTGTTCTCTGGGAGTCTGCAGAATACGATTTCTTTTCAACAGTCTCTCTCCTGCGTTTTGCTGCCAGCCTCGGCTTGGTCATGTCTAAGTTGCAAAGCACAAGAATTGTGATTACCTTGTGATATACTCCCCTGAGACAGGTTTTCCCCAAATAGCAAAGATCATTCCACACTCCATATGCTTTTTTTTCCTAGCGATCTCTTTGTTTTCCATTGCCTCACTGTATAATAGTATGATTGTATACTAGTGAAATAGAAGCAATTTTCCATGATCAGAATATCATTGTATAATATAGTAGATGTTGATAAATATTATTAAAATACAATAATATATTTTTAAGGCCAGAAGGATCTGGTCTTATCCTTCAATATGAACTCCTGTGTAAGGCATGTCACATAGTCCCCAGTTTGAGACAGCAGAGTTCTATTTCCGGTACTGCCAATCCAAACTCAACAACTGAACAAATAGTTTAACTTTTTTGGTTTCTTTTTTGAGGAAAAAAACCCCACAAGAGGTATGGAAAATTACTTTGATATTGGCTGCCTTTCTTATTCTGTAAACAGCACATGGCCATGCAGTGTCCAGTACAGTATGTACAGCAATATGGAAGTGTTTTCTTGGCAACAACATGAAAGTAAAGCAAGAGATGTCCAAAGGAACATAAGTGGAAGGCTGGTTGCTGATGGGCAAGATAAGTCTCCCCACCGAACAAGCCTACTTTGTCATTCCAACTGTTCAAAACCTGACATTTTCCAAGATGTAATTAATATTCACTTTGAAGATGCTTTTAATGAGCTATGGATGCTAAGTTAAGTCTCTAACAGCTTTCCAGTTGTAAGTAATGATTCATTCAGAGAGCAACAGATTCAGCTTTGGAATGTCCCATCTTACTGCCCAGTCTTGCTATGCTCCTGCCAGCAAAACTCAAAGTCTGTAGTGGTTGACCAAGCCATGTGGCACTAGTACTGTGTTGTCTCTTGATAGTGACCTGGCATCTAGTACCCTTATTTCAATATTCCTCATTTCATGTTTCTATTAAGGTAGGCTATTATTCCACTATTATACAGCACCAAAGAACTGTTCAGTCCAGACATTAATATTCATAGTGAAATATTTCACTTCATGAATTTTCAAGTGTCAGGGAAAGAAAAGGCATTGAGGATTTTATTCCATTTGTATCCTATATGTACAACTGTGTTCAGTTTACAGCCCTGGAGAAAAGCTTTCCAGCTTCCAGAAGTGCATACATAGCCTGGAATGTGAAAATCTGGTTGTTTTCTTTCTTGTATCTTATCTTTGATAATAGAGATTGTACAGTTGCATAGCTGACATTTTTACTAGTGACTCATAAGGAAGAATAGGATCCAATTTTCTTGTCCTTAAATAACTTGGCTCTGAAACTGTAGTAAACAGAAAACACTTATTGTCAGGCAAGTATGTAGATATGACCTAAGGATAGAGGAGACCACAAATCACTTCAGGAAAAAAAAAAAAAGCTATTCTGTGAGCAGAACAACTAATGAAGCCTCATTTGTTACAGGCTTCTTATAGACCTCCCAGCACATTTCTTCTTTCCCTTTCCCCTAAACTTTCTCTTTGTCTGTTTGGCTGGATCCATGTCAATTCTAGTGGAAACTGATAAACAGGTTCCTTCAAAGAAAATAATTTATCCAGAGAAAGACAGACAAGTAGATACAAACTACCATTACAGAACCTTCATTTCCTTGGGAAAATAAGCTAGAATATGTTTCATATTCTAGCATGCTGGAATAACCTTGAGGTCCTGACCAATAACCCAGTCCTGCTGCTTTAGTTTGTGTTAGGGCTTGAGAGGGAAGCAGCTCCTTCTGTCTAATTATCACAAAATAACAGAATGGTAGGGGTTGGAAGGGACCTCGGAAGATCATTGAGTCCAACTCACCTGTTAAAACAGGCTTGTCTAGAGCAGGTTTCCCAGCACTGCATCCAGGTAGGTTGTGAACATCTCCAGAGAAGGATACTCCATAATCTCTCTTGGAAGCCTGTTCCAGGGCTCCGTCATCCTTATAGTGAAGAAGTTTTTCCTCATACACAGATGGAACTTCCTGTGTTCTACTTTGTGCCGATTGGCCCTTGTCCTGTCACTGGGCACCACTGAAAAGAGTCTGTCCTCATCCTCTTAACACCTTCCCTTTGCATGTTTATAAACATTTGTAAGATCCCCTCTTTTCCAGACTAAACAGACTCAGGTCTCTCAGCCTTTCCTCATAAGAGAGATGCTCCAGTTAGCTCTTCATCTTTGAAGCCCCACATTGGCCTCTCTCCAGTAGTTCTCTTGAACTGAGGAGACCAGAACTGGACACAGTACTCCAGGTGTGGCCTCACTAGGGCAGAGCAGATGGTGAGGAGAGCCTCCCTCAACCTGCTGGACACATTCTTGTAAATGGACACCAAGATATAATTGGCCTTGGCTACAAGAGCACACTGCTGGCTCATGGGTAACTTGTGGTCCACCAGGACTTCCAGCTCCTTCTCCACAAATCTGCTTCCCAGTAGGTCAACTCCTAATCTGTACTGGTGCATGGGGTTATTCCTCCATAGATGCAGGACTCTAAACTTGCTTTTTATGAACTTCATTACCTTCCCCTCTGCCTGACTCTCCAGCCTGTCCAGATCTTGCTGCACAGCAACACAACCTTCTGGTGTATCAGCCACTCCCCCCCCAGTTTTCTATCATCACAAAACTTGCTGAGGGTACACTCTATCCCTTCTTCCAGGTCATTAATGAATATGTTGAACAAGACTGGACTCAGTACTGACCCCTAGGGAACTCTGCTAGCTACAAACCTCCAGCTGGACTCTGCATTGTTAATCACAACCTGCTGAGCTCTGTCATTCAGCTAGTTCTCAATCCACCTCACTGTCCACTCATCTAACCCACGCTTCCTAAGCTTACATATGAGGATGTCATGGGAGACGGTATCAAAAGCCTTGCTGAAGGTGGACAACATCCACTGCTGTTGTCTTATCTACCCAGCCAGTCATACCATAATAGAAGGCTATCAGATTGATCAAGCATGATTTCCCCTCGGTGAATCTATGCTGACCATTCCTGATAACCTTCTTTTCTTCTACACATGTAGAGCTCACATCCAGAATTTGCTGTTCAATCACCTTTCCATGAATGGAGGTGAGGCTGACTGGCCTGTAGTTTCATGTGTTGTCCTTGCCCTTTCTGAAGACTGGGGTGACATTGACTTTCCTCCAGTCCCAGGAACCACTCCTGTTCTCCATGACCTTTCAAAAATGATGGAGAGTGGCTTAGCAATAATATCAGCCAGCTCCCTCAGCACTCGTGGATGCATCCCATGGGTTGTTTGGTATCCAGCTTGACTAAATGATCTCTAACCCAGTCCTCATCAACCAAGGGAGAGTCTTCCTTCCTCCAGATTTTCCCTTTTACCTCCAGGGTCTGGACTTCCTGAGGGCCAGTCTTAGCAGTAAAGACTGAAGCAAAGAAGGCATTCAGTGACACTAACTTCTCTGTATCCTCTGTCACCAGGGTACCCACCTCATTCAGCAGTAGACCTAGAAGTTAGGTCTTGTGAAATCCAGGGTTCTAACCCTACTTATTGCCCAGAATTTTCCACGTATGATACTGAACTCTGCCATGTCATGTTAATTGCAGCCAAGGCTGCCCCCAACCTTCATATTCCCAAGCAGACATTCTTTGTTTGTTAATACAAGGTCCAGCAGCACATCTCTCCTCATTGCCTCCTTCACCACCTGTGTCAAAAACTTATTATCAATATTCTGCAGGAACCTTCTGGACTATGCATGCCTAGCTCTGTTGCCTTTCCAGTAAATATCAGGGTGGTTGAAGTTCTCCATGAGATCCAGGAACTCTGATTGTGAGGCTAGTTTCAACTGTCTGTAGAAGGCCTCACTGACTTCCTCTTCCTAGAATCAGAGAATTGTTTTGGCTGGAAGAGTCCATTAAGATCACCAAGTCCAACCATTAGCCTAGCACTGCCAGATCAAACATGTCCTTCAGTACCATATCTATGATGAGGTGCTGATCAGTTGTCCTGCAGTAAACACCCACAACAGTGTTGCCCATATTAGCCTGGCCCTTAAGTCTTACCCATAAGATCTCGACTCATTCTTCATCCCCCTCTAGGCAGAGCTCAATACTTTCCAGTTGTTCTCACGTAAAGAACAACTCCAGCACCTTGCCTTGCTGGTCTGTCTTTCCTAAAAAGTACATAGCCATCCATGACAGCATCCCAAGTCATGTGAGCCATCCCACCACATCTCTGTAATTACAGTGAGATCATGGCCCTGAGATGACTCTCAGATCTCTACTTATTCCTATTTATCTCCCATGCTGCGTGCATTGGTGTACAGGCATGAATTTCAGAGAGGTAACTGATCATGCAGGTTTCCCTGGAGGAGTGCAATCCACTGTGTTGAGGTGGTTGGCCTTCTGGTTCTCATCTTGAGAGGCATCTAAGGAATGTTTGCAGCTGCTGTGGTTGACCTGGCTTATCCTGCATGGATGGCACTGCTTGGTTCTGCATGTTGCCAGGAGGCATGTTCAGCTAGAAAATTTATCATGGGTTACAGTCCTCTTACTGTAAGGCTTTCTTTTGTATTTTCCTCTTAAAATATAGGCTCAAAGGTAGTTGTAAATATTGGCCTTGAAGCAAGAATCAATTCAGAAGTTCCTAAAGTGTGTTTCATATAGAAGGTCAGAATAAATGATCAAGTGATTTTTCTGGTTTTATAATGTCTTGTCTGAAGAATCACATATAATCATATGAATAGCTTTCCTATCCAACTAGCTCTTTGCAAAGCAATCATGATTCATTTTTTTCTCCAATATGCATTATTAGTTATAGAATCACAGAAGCATAGAATGGTAGGGGTTGGAAGGGACCTCTGGAGATCATCAAGTCCAACCTTCCTGCTTAAACAGGTTCACCGAAAGCAGGTTGCACAGAAACAGATCCAGGTGAGTTTTGAAAGTCTCTAGAGAACTCCACAACCTCTCTGGGAGCCTGTTCCAGTGCTCTGTCAGTCTCACAGGAGAGAAGTTTCTCCTCTTGTTCAGGTGGAACTTCCCATGTTCCAGTTTGTGATCATTGCCCCTCATCCTATCACAGGGCATCACTGAAAAGAGACTGGCTCCTTCTACTTGACACTCACCCTTCAGATATTTGTAAACATTAATAAGATCCCTTCTCAGTCTTCTCTTTTCCAGGCTAAACAGCCCCAGGTCTCTCAGCCTTTCCTCACAAGAGAGATGTTCCAGTCTCTTATCCATCCTCGTAGCTCTCCATTGGAATATCTCTGGTATTTCCCTGTCCCTCTTGAACTGGGGAGACCAGAACTGGACACAGTACTCCAGATGTGATCTCACTAGTGCAGAGCAGAGGGGGAGGAGAACCTGCCTTGACATTGCTGGACACACTTTTCTTTATGCACCCCAGGACACCATTGTCCTTCCTGGCCACAAGGGCACATTGCTGTCCCGTGGAGAACTTATTGTTCACTAGGACTCCCAGGTCCTTCTCCATGGAGCTACTTTCCAGCATATCTACCCCTAACCTGTACTGGTGCGTGGTGTTGTTCCTCCCCAGGTGTAGGACTCTACGCTTGCCCTTGTTGAACTTCATTTGATTTGCCTTTGCCCAGCTCTCCAGTCTGTCCAGATCTCACTGAATGGCAGCACAGTCTACTTTGATACTGCAAAGGATATGACCACATGTGATAGACTCTAGGGGCTGATAAATGCTCTGTATCATAGTTTGGTCAAGAGAGTATGTATTGGTTCATAGGCTGGATTTGATGATCTTAGAGGTCTTTTCCAGCCTCAGTAATTCTGTGATTCTGGAGAAAGAAAAAAAAAAAAAAGATGGTCCCATACAGTGCTTACAAAACTAGTATGTTCAAAAACTTTTCGGCCTGAAATTCAGCTTAAGAACCTTAATTAAGAGTACTGCATCTCTACAGTCAGTGTTAAATTGATCTCTGTATAGGAGGATAGTCCTAACATTATGGATATCTGTATAGGATAATAGCCCACACATTTTTTGAAGATATAGATATACCCTCTTTTATTTTCCTTCTTTGCTGCTTCTTCTGTTTCAAGTCAGCTGCCATGAATATCTGGACAAATAAAACTTTACTGAGCAAAGACATCCTTTGTCTATCTATTGATAGACAAAATACAGAAAACACCAAAGTCATTGTGAGGTACTCCGCACTAACTTTTTCTCTCCTCCACAGAGGATTCAAATGTATATATGGATCAAAATATTTTAATGGTTACCTGTTCTAAATTCTTAGGTCTGTTAATGGACTGGAAAACTTGATTGTCAGAATGTCTCTGTAGTGCTGCTTGTGTTTATATCAGGGTAGGGCTACATCCATGCATTTTCTGTGACTTTCTGGACAGCAGACAATTCCTCCAAATCAGAACTATTCAGAAACAAATCACTTGAGGCTCAGTAATCTGAATATAATGGTAAAAAATATCTCCAGAAATATTAGTAACAAGACAAGAACAGTTGATCCTCATTGTCCTAGAGTGCAGTATCTGCTGACATCTTACAACACACTTCCTGCCTTGTGATTCCATCCCAGGAATTTTTCTCATGATAAAAACAACTTCCAAATATTTCAATTCACTAAGCAAAGCATTAATTGTACTTCTGACATTCTCTTATGTTTCATTTTCTCCATTTACACTGGGAAATCTGTAGGAATGGTAGCTTGATGACTCCCTGCAATTCTTGATTTTAAATTCCACAATATTGTTTTAACCTTTATCCTAATGGTAAGGAAATAACACCTGCAACCTCTCTCTATGCCAGCTCTGTCCACTTCACACTGTCCTATGGGTTTGGATAAGGATGGGAGCTGGACAAAAGACTTGCTTAGAAACAAGCTATTAACATGAAAAGTGTTTTGCAAATGTTCCCTAATTTAAGTAGTAGATGATCACACGCCTGATAGATAATTAATTTGGGGATTTAACAGATCAAAGGTCAGAATCACAACAAAATTATCTGGTTTCTTTATATTACCACTTATGAGGCAGAAGGTGGAGGATATGTATTGTGAGCACTCTCCAGTTAAACTGTTGTGCTAGCACAAAACATTACTGCATTAGGCTGTAGCCTGTAATCAATCCCAGCTGGAAGCTCATATCAACATCACTATTCTTCTTGCCAGTTCCCTGTTAATCCTTTAAAAGGGTAGGTAAAAACAGAACTAGTGTCTTATATTACATAGGTTGATTTATAGAACCCAGCTATTCAAACATTTTATTCTACACAGTTTACAGGCCAAATAATTTTATTTCTGAAATGTTTAATTGGTTAATTTAGACCATACAAAATAAATGACAAAAGGCTCCAGCGGAAATTCCATCCCATAGTCTCATTTTGGAGTATTTTGTTCCCATTTGTAATGTTGGGCCTCCTTCTGTTCACTGTAGCAATGCTTTGTTGGGCTGAGGAGTGAGCTTTTATACACATATGGAATTCTTAGAAATACTGTCATTGAGCCAGGTATTTCAAAATGTATGTTTTTCCAGCAACTCCAGTCTATCGGATAGCATGCTTATCCATGCTGCTTCTCGGCTTTTTCAGAGCTGATACAGGATGGGTAGATGGCTCAAGTGCTGCAGATTTAGCTGCCCTGAGAATGGCAGTAACACCCTGATGCAGGTCCCATTTTTCCAAACCAGTTAGTCCCATCATAATGAAGCCAAAAACTTGTAATAGACTGTCCCTTAGATGAAAAGAGATGAATTGAAACTGAGGAAAAAACAATATAATCCTAGACAGAAAACAATTAACTAGAGCTTTTTACTTGTTTGCTTGTTTGTTTGTTTTGGCTTAAAACCTCTATCTCCCTCCTGTCCCATAACCTTCAAAACTGTTTGGATCATTGGAGTCCAGTTAACTCATCATGAATCCTAGAAAAGCTGGTAGCCTATCAGATGATAAAGCCCTTTTCTTCTGAGAGTAACTGACAAACTCCACCTCCTTTTCACAGAAGCTAAGACCATAGTGATTCCACATATTGGTTTGTCTCTGAATTCCCAAAACACACTGTGACTATCCGTGACAGCACAGTTGTGGTTCTAGATAGCAGTAAATGCAGCTGCCAAGGTTCAGAGGAGCTGGGAACACATCACCTTGTAGTATCCCCACTTTCTGCCCACTTTTGTTCCCAGATGATGGTCCTGAGCTTCAGTATCATATATAGCCAGGAGTCAGTCTTCTGGGTTACACAGCACTCTACTCAGAGTCACATACCTCCCAGATACACTAAAACTTGCTAAAAGATGTTGCTTATTTTACTAAATTCTTCAGGAAA
The DNA here is from genome assembly GCA_024336885.1 of Actenoides hombroni. Taxonomy (NCBI): domain Eukaryota; kingdom Metazoa; phylum Chordata; class Aves; order Coraciiformes; family Alcedinidae; genus Actenoides; species Actenoides hombroni. The sequence continues at coordinate 79,258,915 of WUAM01000287.1, forward strand.
AAATGCTACCTTAAACGAGGTTACAAACAGAAAAACCTACAAAAAAATCACTAAACACAGAAAACAATTCCAGTCTTAAAGTAGTTGTTTTGGAAAAATGATACAGCAAATGGTATGAATTTTCAGGATGCTGGTTGTACAGTTCAAGAGATTACAGTCTGTGCCAAACTACCTCTATGCACAGTTGAGGGAAGTGTTTCTTTTATGCTTACTACTTATTCCCAATCTACAGTAAGCCATGGTTAAAACACTGATTCTGGTTGGTGTTTTTTTATTTTGAAGCTTTTATCTAGCAGAGAGGAAAGTGTAAAGCAGATCAAAGTTTAAGGTAAAGTCTGATTTCCAAAAAAGCAGATTTCAGTCCTTTAGCCAGTAGAGGAAACTGTCCCTCGATAGTCACCATAGAAAGCTACAGCCTTGTGAAGAGGACATTAAGAGTTCTTTGATTCTAATCTAAATGTTTTTCTAAACATCTAGTGGATTTCCAAGTGAGAAACTTAATTATATTAGAGTTAAATGGGATACACTATCTACTTCATTGATTTTTTATTTTCAATTTCTTTGAAAACCACCACATCATACTAGAAATTAATATCATTTTGGTAAACCATTTTCCTGCCATAGACAAATGGAATAAGAAAATTATTACTTTAAACCTATAGCCAGTGCTACCTTGATTTTCAGCTCTTGAACTTCTACACATCTCCTTGACATCTGGAATCCCTGTTATATCTTTGACCTTAATCTTGCAACTGGTTTGTTCTTGTGAACTTGTAACAATAGGTCCAGGGAGGTAAAGAGTTTTCTTCCATTTATAGAAAATCCTGTTATGGGTGTTTCTTTAACTGAGTTTAATTCATCATTTTGTATACAGTGATATTTCCTTTTCTGCATTCTCATTGTTTGCCTTAAGAAAATCTTTGGTTCAGTTATTAACCTCTCAGTTGGCTTGTAACTTTATCAAACAATACTTCAGAGCTGTGAGCCATCTTTCTGTGAGTTGAGAAAACATTTATTACTGCAATCTCATACAAAACCAAAACTGTAAGAACTCAAATAAGACATCGTGCCGTAGGTGTAGAACAATTAAAAAAAAAAAAAAAAAAAAAAAAGAGGGAGAAGGAAGGGGGGGGAGGGGAGGGGGGGGGAGGGGAGGGGAGGGGGGGGGAGGGGAGGAGAAGGAAAGGAAGGAG
>WUAM01000287.1:79280868-79306763 GCA_024336885.1 Actenoides hombroni
TTTGGGGAGGGAGGGGGGTTAACAGAGAGCGTCTGTTATCGGTCTAAGGGGCTGCCCTGACCCTAAACCGTGACAGCCCAGTACTTGTTAGACCACATCTAGACACTGCATATAGTTTTGGGCCCTTAGTACAAGGAAGATATTGTAAAACTGGAGTGAGTTCAGTGGAGGCCACCAAGATGGCCAGGGTTGGAACACTTGCCTTGTGAGTGAGGCTGAAGGTACCAGCCTTGTGCATCATGCATCCTTAAAAAGAGACAGCTTCAGTGGGGCCTAACAGCAGTCCCCCAGTAGGAGGTTATCAAGAAGACCTGAGGTGCATGTTGGAAGGCTAAGAAGCAGCGAGCATAAGCTGCAACAAAAGAGATTCAGTCTGAATATAAGGAAAACCTTTTCACATCAAAGACAGCCAAGCAGTCAAACAGATTATCTGGAAAGGTTGTGCAGTCTCCATTTTGAAGGTTTTAAAGACCTGAGTAGATAAAGCCCAGTGCCACCTGGCCTGATTTCATACCTTACTCTGCTTTGAGCAGAAGATTGCACTGAAGATCTCCTGAAATCCCTTCCAAACTGAATTATCATATGATCCTATGAAAATAAAGAGCAGCATATACTGATTATATAGGCACCAAGAGCTGTTCATGTCCCCAGAACAAATTAAATCTGAGCTATTTCTCATAATAAGCCAAAATATTTACTGGACAGTGGAAGCAATTCCACATGTTCAGAATTCTTTTGTGTGTTTGCAAGATAGACTTTTCTCAGAGATCTCTCTTTAGATGGACAATGTTAAACTATAGTTCATCATATTATTGCTATTTATCTCTTCTTTTATGGCCTCCTAAATCACTCAATACCAAAATGCTGTCTCATGAGGTTTAAATTAGAAAATTAAAGTCACAGCAGATATCCTCCTGAATTTCTACATTAATTTTTGCTTCAATATACTGCAGGCTAAGAAGTGAAATCAAGTCCATTCACTAATCCCTTTACCCTCAGGCTAGAGGTCGCAGGTGTTAGACACATCAAGAACCGTAGCAGTTTCTCAGACACAAGGAGAAGAATTTGACATTGAGCTTGGTTCTGATTCGACTATCCATAGTAATTCGAGCTGATGCTAATTTTAGAACTGTGCACTTCAAAGAAGTATAAAATCTTAGAAGACTGCTATGAAATAAATGCACATCTAAAGCACTTTTAGGATTGCATTAGTGTGCATATTAACTATAATTAAAATAATTAGAAAATAGAAATTAGGGGAAGACAACTCAAAGACTACATGAAAGCTTGCTTGTCAACAGATCATTAAAATATTCAGTCAAAAGTTGAGCTGGAAGATCTGACATGGTCAAAATATGGATTTTCTTTCAGATGTTTATGTTTCATTATTGACTGTTTACAGTCTCTGACTTGAGACAGATTCCACAGAAAGGATAGTGTTTAGTCTGACTACTTATCTGATCTCCTTCTAAAATCAATGAGTATCATGAGTGTCATCCTAGTCTTCAAAAAGGGCAAGAAGGAGGACCTGGGTGACTACAGGCTGATCAGCCTCACCTCCATTCTTGGAAAGTGATGGAACAGCTTGTTCTTGCCACCATCTCAAAGCATATTGAGGAAAGGAGGCTTATCATGATTAGTCAGCATGGATTCAACAAAGGGAAGTCATGCTTGCCTAATCTGATAGCCTTTTATGATGGCACAACTAGATGGATAGATGAGGGGACGGCAGTGGATGTGGTATATCTTGACTTCAGCAAAGCTTTTGATACTGTCTCCCATGATATCCTCGCAGAGAAGCTTAAGAAGTGAGGCTTGGATGGTTGTGTGATGAGATGGATTGGAAACTGGTAGAAGGACAGATCCCAGAGAGTTATGGTCAGTGGAGCAGAGCCTAGCTGGAGTCCTGCGGGTAGTGGTGTTCCACAGGGGTTAATCCTGGGTCCAGTACTGTTCAGTATACTCACCAATGATCTGGACGAAGGGATAGAGTGAACCCTCAGCAAGTTTGCTGGTGATACAAAACTGGGAGGAGTGGCTGACACTCCAGAAGGCTGTGCTGCCATCCAGTGTGACCTGGACAGGCTGGAGAACAGCAGTTTATCACCTACTAACAAGTATGGAAAAATTCCCCAGGAAAACAAAAGAACTCCCAAAACCCCAACATCAAGTAATACTAATACAAAGAACAATTTTAGATTGAGAAAAATAAAATATTCCTGTTTCGTTGATGACATCAAGAACCAAATTTACTTTTAATCCCAAATATGCAATTTGTTCTACATGACAAAACACTGTAGGAGGGAGAAGTGTTGACAGAAGGAATTGTTTTGCTTGGCTAAAACTAATTTTTGTTGAAAATGTTTTGGCCAAGATATTTTTCTATCTTTCTAACACATCTCATTTTCAGAAATATTGTGTGGGGTTTTTTTCCTGTTTGACACTTCTGAATAAACTTGTTTTTTTTTTCATTCTTACTTGAGATCTTATCCTACAATAAAGAAACATTTACAATTCTTACAATTTTTTCAAGGTTTTTTATTCAGTGTTTATTATTTCTGCTTTTTGGAAGGAATTCCTGTAGATAAAGATGATGGTGAAAAAAATATTATCATGAACTAAGACTAAATTTTAATTTCTGAAGTTGTAAGTCTTAACTGAAAGAGTTCAACAGCTAAGAGCAACTGAATAGCAGTTTTTTTGCACAGCATGAAAAATCCAGAAAATTTACAGATTTAGAAATGCTCTATTGATAGATAGTTTGCTTGGCTATGTTGTCACAAGGAAGGGTTATCAGTCACAAAACTTCCACGTGAACTTCTGCAGGTGATTGCTCCTGAGGTGAGGGTGGGGATCACCAGACTTTAGCCAAATAAATCCTCAAAATAAAAGAATGGTAAATTTCTGCTATCATACATAAACTTAGGAGTGATGAATGACTAACAAGCCATGCATGTTACTACAGTTTCTGCTTTGCTGTTATTTTCTATATAAGACATGGTTTATTTCTCAAAAGGCACATTAGCTTTGTGAATTATTTCCTGGAACCTTGTTCTTCACAGAATTAGACTGAAACAAATATCTTGACTCTGTGTGTCAGGTGGTTTTTGCACATTGGGTAAAGAACTCAGATTTGGGACAACAGCTAGCTTTCTGTAAACACTTCAAAACCCTTTATAATCAATCTTCCCCACAAATATATGTATATTCTGAATTATTTATACTATTTGTTACTTTTGAACTGCTCCATTATTTTCTCAGAAACAATATTAGCCGTTGACTTTATACAAACTGAACAAGAACAAGCAGACACTGTTAACAATTTCTTCATTTTATTTCTGAATTTTTGTTCTCAAGATGTCATTGGAATTTTAAAGCAACACGCAATTAAAACATGGAAATTGTTCATAGGTAGATCTAGCTATAAATTATATAAATAATTTTTTGTCTCTATATACTTCCTTTAAAATATTGTAAAGAGGAAATGAGTTTTAAGTGATACCTTTTTTTCATGAAAGAAAGATTTCTGTCATCAGGTAGCAAGCACCAACAACACAATTCCTATTAGAAAACTTCAGTCCCCCATGGATTAATAGAAACCATGAAGTTAGCTATGTGGTGGGAAACCAAAGTATGAAGTACTTTCATAACACTCCAAAACACTGACAAGTTAGTTCAAAACATTGTAAATACCTGATTATGTATTCCTTTGGGTCTGTCCTTAATTTTAGAATTAAAATTGTCTCCACTGAAAATATGGTTTGTTAACCATACATGGGTTTGTTACTCTGTGCATAAAAGTTGTATACAGCATGGTATAGAACATGAATTTAATTTTCATTCTAAGTCTGTTTTTCAAGTCACTTTCACATCTTCCTTCAGATTTCTTCTTTTGAGAAAAAGTTTAAAATTAGAAAACATACCTACAGTTACTGCATTTTTTTATAAGCTGTACTTGAAATTTACCTTTAAATTCCCTGTTAATAAATCTGCATCAAAATACTATCATAGAATTAAATTTACCCAGAAATTCCATCTTGGTTTGTCCATTTTAATTTTTAGGCTTTTTGAAGACATGATTTTTAACATTTTTAAATTATTACTAAGTGCAGAGAAATATCTTTGGCCAATTTCATTTACTAATATAGCTAAACAAGTGGCTCAGCTAAGGCTGAGGTATCAACCCAAAAGTATGCATTGCCCCTTGTGAAGTTTAGCCAACAATGTGCATTTCATTGACACCTTGTGAGCAAAATGTTATCCCTCTAATGTGTCTCTGTATTGTCCATTATTTTGTGAAACTTTCTGGATGTCAAGTGCCCATGACAATAAAACAAAATCCTCTTCTGATACCTTTCATAGGTACCATTTGCACCCTTTAAAAGATAAATGCACAAGTGTGCATAAAATAATGCTAATGCATAAATATGTCAGAGTAGCTGACAGAGTATCCATTTGCAAAACTCACAGTGAATTGGCTTAGATTACTTAATTTTTTCTTTCTATTTTCTGATTACTTTATGGTTGGAAAATGGCGATGATAAATAATAACTATCTCTTGTTCTCTATTTCTCCCCTGTTCTCTTTGTGCATAATCAGAGTATAGCACTTTTAATAAATCAAGACACAATCAGAGATTTTTTTTCTATTTTTTTTGGTACTTTTTCTAGTCTGCAGAGAAAGCAGATGGCTAACAGTTATGGTCCTGTGGTCTGCTTTTGGCTATTCGTTGGTGCAGGAGAGAGAAAGGAGAAGGAAAGTACTAGTAGCTAGGATCCCTGAGGCGAAAAGCGCTTCCAGGAGGGTGAGTCACAACACCTGAGGGAGGCAAGCAGAGTGCTCATCAGCTCTGTCATTTATTACCTGAGAGAGTCTGATGGCAGATGGAGTGAGAGAACATAGCTCTCCTGTAGGGCTAGATAAGGAAGCAAGATCATTGATTGCTATGTACAAAAGCACAGTAAAGACAGTGGAAAAACTGCCTGGAATCAAAATAAGGAAGTGCATAAAACAACAACAACAATAGCAACAGTAAGACCAATAACAATAATAAACAATGAGCCAGCATAGACTTGTGCAACTTCAACATTTCTGCTCTTTTGTCTTACAGTAAGATGATGTGCCAGTTCTAACTTTACAAACAAAACACTTATGAAATATATTTTGTGGTTTTAAGTGTCTATGAATACAACACCAGCTCCCCTACCACAATTTTAACATTGCCGTCCCCTTAGATTCCAGGGTGTTAAAGGAAAACAGGTGTTCAACAATCTGTGGCATATGGAGTTTCTACTCTGTCTATAATTTATTTCTGTTCCCTTCTCTGTAAACTGTGTGGTAATATACATTACCTGGTTTCCCTTTGAGTAAACATGGAATAGTTACAAAAGATGTTCCTGTTTCTTTTCCTTTCCTCCTTTCCTCCTTTCCTCCTTTCCCCTTCTTTTCCTTTTCCTTCTTTTCCTTTTTTTCCTTTTCCTCTTTTCCTTCTTTTCCTTTTCCTTTTCCTTTTCCTCTTTTCCTTTTCCTTTTTGAAACTCTTGCAATGTTATAGTTGTGTTGAATGGAAATAAGTAATGCCACAACCAAAGCAAAATCAGAAGACAAGATGCCTCTATGGAAGCCATGAGATTTCAGAAGGGATAACATTTTCCTTTAGAATCAGGAAATATGGAGTAACACATACTGGAGTAAAACAAGTTTTCTCCCTTGACTGTTCAGGGCTAGTCATCCCAAAAATTTTTAACCAGCATTAACATTCGGTGTGTGAATATACTCTTACAGCTTCTTCTTTATCTTGAGAGAAAAGAGGTATGCATATAAGGGAAAGTGAATATTTTGGGAAGCCCACTGGAACACCCAGAACATGAAGAACACTCATGAATGTATTGAGAATGATATTTCATCCCCTGGTGATATTTTTTCCCCAATAACAGAGTAAATTTGTACAAGGAAAGGAAATATGAAATTTCATTTCTATAGTTAAACCATGCAGAATATTTTAGTGGGGGTAAAATACGTTGCAATTCAAGAGGAATGCTGCCTTTTCACTTTGTGTCAATGCTAAGCAAACCTATGTAAGAATTTAAATGTTGCATGTTTCTACAGACTATGAAATGAGTCTGCAGAACTTGGAATGGGACTAATTAAGGATGCAACCAGAATTCCACATGTTGACCTGGTTTTCAGCACCTCTGTCACTGTTTAAAGAGTAAACACAGCCTATTCTGTCTGGTCTGCAAATTCTTTTACCAAGTTTAAAACTACAAAAGATTAATATTTTGAAAGTTCAAAGGAAAATCAGCCAAGCTGCTTTCATCTTGTAGGGTAGTGAAAATATAACACGTTTCTGCTTTAATTTACACATTCATTATGTTAATTCTTTGAAGTTATTTTGGGAGGAAAGTGTTAGCAACCAGAACATACTCAGTTTCATGTGTACATGCATATGTGTTTGTGCATATTTGTTCAGGAAAAAAAAAGTTGTATATGGTTTAAAATAAACTTGTCCTCATGTAGCAAACTGTTCTTTTTTTTCATAACTTTGTAGATTTACTATTGAATTGAAATGAGGTTGGTGATTCTGGACAACTGAATTTTCTCACTACAGAAGTCTCCCCAAAGTGTCTCACTGTAATATATATATTCACTATAGCTGACATCAAGGATAATATATTCCAATTTTAGGCTGTATGCCCCTTTCCTCTTTTGCATTGTTGCTGATGCCATATTGGTGGAATAATGGGCTAAATCAACAATAATAAATTATTCATGCTTGTGTTTATTCTCTGGTGTTGGAGCCTGCATTATTAAACTCTCTTACACCCCACTACTTGAAACTACCTGACGTTAATAGTTCCTTTGTAATATTAACCCCTCAAAGCATGCCAAGGCACCATCTGGGGAGTGGTAGTTGTCCCTGACCAAACTGTGCTAAGAATGTGGCAGCAATTTAATAACATAGTTGGCTGTCTTCCAGTGCCTTGGGATGGTCCCTGACCTGGTTAAATAAACCAGTATAGGTGTAACCTGAATGTAAACCTCCTCCCAGGGGTTCATCTGGCTGCAGTATAAGGCCTGGTTCTGATATAGCACAGCTATGCAACCTTGGCTTAGTTTTCTGAGAAATCAGCTAAGCTGTGGGAAAGAGCCATGAGAAAGTGCATAAACCACAGCTATTCAAGGTAAGAAAGGTAAAATTTCAGACACAGAGAAGACTTTTGAGACTGGGTAGTTAGCAGCTGAAGGATTTAGGACGGAAAACACTGACATAAAAAGGTATAAAATCCTAAGGGAAAAAACAGAGTTGGAAAATAGCTGTTCAGCAGAAGTAAAAGGAGCAGTGTAGCTCAAAAAGTAAGAGCAGCCAAGTCACCTACTTGATGAGTGTCTCACCAGCAAAGATTTATTAGGTGTCCTAGCATAGGTGGTGAGCATATTCATGATCTTTAAGGTCTCTTTCAACCCAAACTGTTCTATGATTCTGTGATAAAATAAATTAATAAATAAATATGGATTTCATCACAGGACTGTCATCTTTTGATCTGCCTGCTATAGTTGTGAAGAATAATTAAAAAAAATTAAAAAATAAAATAAAATAAAATAAAAAGACATTTAAATGGAAAACATAGTTATATTTTACCTTAAAAAAAAGTTCAACATGCATAGCTGCTTACTATTTTCCAGTCATTGCTACCTGCTTCAGTTAGCTTTCAGTGTGTATATTCTCTTGCCAGATTTTTTTTTTATTCATTTAAGCTGGGAAATAGGAAAGTACAGTGTAAAAATACTCAAGGACTCAGTCACCATAGTCATTCATATCCCAGTAGAGCTAGGTATGCCCAGATTTCCAAACTTTCTGTTTCTTCAGTCAGGAACCATGTTAGACTGGGCAAGATTGTACAAAGTTGTTTAGGTTTTTTTACAACTGGAATATGCTAACTCTAGCTGCTTTTGCAGTGACTTGTTTTGCTTCTGCTTTTCATTCATAAGCAGTTCTTCTCCTTCCTCTGTTTCCCACTTCCAATCAGACAGCTGCTAGTTCATTCTTTCCAGTATTCATCTCTCACTTCAAAAAACTGTTGAAAAATTACTCAAGTTGTGTAAAAACAAAGCATCTGTGGAGCTTTAAATTAATGTTACAAAACCTCTGAAAATTAGCTGTAATATACCTTCCTATGGCCTTGAGAATGACATTGAGAATAAAGACTTTACAAAGAAAGGTTGTTTAAAAATGTCTTTACTTGCACCATCTGTCTTCCTTTTCAGTTTCAGTCCACACTACTCTTTGCCCTCCCCTTCCCATATGGGCTGCCTCCATCATCAAAGCTTGTCATTTGAACTACGTCAACAGTTTGTTCAGAAGCATTAGGTGAAGAACGACAATTGAATACCAGTTACTGCGCAACAGTGTACTAAAATATTTGGCAGCTCTTTCTATGGTAATGACAGTAATGGCAATAGTTTGATACATGCTTGTAATTCCTCTGTTTAAACACAGACCGAGGCAGAAACAGACCTTGGGTTACAAATTCATCATGACACTTTGTTAGCTCAGAGCTTTGTTCTTTGACCTAGCAACACATACCCTGAACAATGTATTGTATTCCCTTTCTAAAGCTTTTTTATGAAGTTCAGAAAGATACAGCAAGGTAGAAGTACCTAAAAGAATTTAAAGAAATGGTCTAGATACTGAGGAAGATTTTGCTATAGCATAAATTTTACAGCATAAAACTTTTTATTTATTTATACTTACCTAGAATTCCTAATAATATGCATGTCAAAAGAACCAGGAGCAGATAGGAAGAGCATCCAAGGACCTCTGGGGTCTATACAGTCAGACAGTAGGAGTAAGATTCCTAGATAAATAAATTAATACTTTATTGCCATGTTTTATATAACCACTACTTCATAGTTACTTTACCACATTACTAACCAGATCTGTTTGAATATGTGTCCATGTGAGACTTGAATACATTCTTCAGAAACAGTGACTCTTCTATATGAACAGATTTCACTTTCTAAGAAAAAATCAAAATTGTTGTTTCTTAATAAATAAACAGAGACATAACTAAATAAGTAATAAAAATACAGCATTATGCACAAAGACTTATGAGCTTTGATAAAAATAAACCAGGTTTCTAGAACTGAGAATTGTATCATGAAGATTTAACCATTTAGGTAATTTATTTTTGATCATTGAAGTACTCTTCATTAGTCATTAGTCATTGTTTCTTTTAACTCTTTCATTTTACATTGCGTCTTCTCTTGTACATGATTCAAACTAAATTATAGTAGTTCAATTCATAGATTCATTGAATTAAAGAAAAAAGAATCTTTCAGAGAATATTGAGATTATCCATTAATTACTTTTACTGAACTCAAGTTGTTCATTAAAATGCTCTTGTGGTGTTTGATTTGCAAACAATTACTGCCACAGATAGTATTTATTGAGGTATTGAAGAAAACAAATATAAGTCACCCAGTAATGTTTTTGAAACTGGACTTCTTGTAGACAGCAAAATCTCAGATATGACCTCTTATCCTGTTTGGGAAAAAGATGGTGATGTGGAAAGGTTTGAGCCAGAACCATGTGGTATCTGCTCATTTCTTCTCTGTGGAGTTTATGAATGGCCTGTTCTGTTCTGGAACTGTTACACCAAAGATGAGTAGTAAATAAATTTATTACTGCAGCAGTATTAACAGATTCATCCCTGAGACTTCATTATCATAATGTTCTGAACAATCCTAATGTATAAGCCACTGGAAGATGTCTGTCTTGATCATTAGAAGTTAGACAAGATTGGTCCTAAAGCTCAGATCATCGTATGTATTGAGCATTAGTAGGATACTTCGGAATTTTTCAAAATCATAATTTAGTCACGGGTGAAATCAGCCATAACCATTGGTTTTTGGGTACCTGATTTGCTACTCACTGACTGATGTGGTGTGAAAACTTCATGACATGCTTTGGATCTAATTCAATGCTAAAGCCATCAATAACTATAACACGTTTCTCATGAGGCAAGGATTCTTTAGCTTTGCTTCTTTTCACTATGTGGTAAAAATAGGTGTAAAGCAAGGCATGTATCTATCCTGATATGGGACATTCCTGTTCCTGTGTCCTCCCTTAGGTCTCCTATACCTTACTGCACCTCAGAATGCAATAAATACTTTTTATTTTCAACCTTTACATCATACAAAGTGGTAAAGTTGCTAAGAATGTTTACTAACTAACATGATATGTATAAACATTTATTATATAATGTCTATTCCCATATTACAGAATACAGAGCCTTTTTAACTATCATTAATGTCAGGGTAGACATAGAGTCACATGTTTTAAGACTGAGTCACACTCTAACAGGTAGTGTGACATTGAATTTTACCACCAATTTTTAGTAATATCTTGATGTTTCTTTTTAAGAACAAACATTTTACAATTCAGAGTAACCAATTATGAAAATATAAATGTACAATAATGTATTTTCAAAGACTTCTTTCAGAACAACATACAAAAGTGAGGATCTGAGCAGTAAGTCAAGAGGGTAAATTTATCTCCAAAAACTTCAATATTTTTTAATGAGAGGTATTTGAATGAGATGACTAACATTCTGACACTGTCCTTAAACTGATATTGAGAAAAGTATGATTCCTGTCTTTGTCTTTTCCCTGTACTTTCACATACAATTTGGCTAATAAACATTTTCCTTCATTTCAGAACAGACACAAAGATCATTATGGCCACATTTTTGCTGTTCCTGAAGCGACGTGCAGAAGCAGCTTGTGTGTTGCACCACCACTCTTCCCGATCCACAAATTTTAGTTCTGACTTACATCACAGGATGAGACATTCTTACCTCTGCACATTTAGAACATATTTGCTTTATGTCTTATAGTATGCTATATAGTATATATAGTATAGTTTAATATATATAGTACAGTATATAGTATACAGTAATTTTTATGATGAGGAGAAAAAACCATTTTCTTTCCTATCAATAGATAAAATGTAATTACATAAGGATAGGCAAAGCTTGTATAAACAGAATGGTATAGAAAATTTATTATTAGAGTTGGTTTTCCATCAATCGTGTGAGAAACTGTCCTATTAAATGTTCAGGTTTTAAACATCGTGAGGAAAGTATTTAATAAAAATAAAAACAATTTAGAGTTGCTACTTCTTCCAGCTTAAGCTCTGCAGATGCAGAACTGCAACTTTTCTGGTAGATGAGACCTCACTGAGCTTTGTGACATGACGTTATAATTTTCTGTGTAATAATGCCTCCATTGATACAATATTGGTCCACATTTGCCTTTCTTACAGACAGGTTACAATTGTGCCTTTCAGTTACAAAAACTTACTAATTGCTTACTATTTTGAGGTTTTTCTCTGTTGTTACCAACTACTAATGTTCCATAGTACAGAAATATTACATCTTTGGAAAATTTCTGGTAGATTAGTTCAGTGGCTTTGCAGAGATGTGTTGACCTTTGAAGTGACAAGACCTGTAGATCCAGCTTCTACCTTATTGAAATCTTTCTTAAATATTTGTTAAATATTATGCCCTGAAGATTCATTTTATTTATTGTACTAAGTACTGAAACTGTCCAAGAACCATCTGTGTAAGAAGATGACACTCCAAGCTGTTAATTTAATTTTCATTATTATTCCCCAAATACATTTTCTTAGATTTTATAATACTTAATTTAATACTAAAGCTTTTTTATTGTCATCCAGCCCTTCCTGTGTGACATCCCATTTCTCCTATGAATGAACGATTCTTTTAAAATTCTGCTTGGAACCTTCTGTCATGGATGCATGTAAAGAGTCTTTGTCAAAGGTATTAGCAAAAAGTGATTTTAATGTGAAATTGTAAAAATGCAACTTAACAAAGTTCTGTGACAAGGTACACTCTATTACATAGAAGAAACATACAAAGGAAAACCAAGTTACAAACAAGCTAGAGTGATTCATGCAGAGTCAGGAGGAGAAAAGAGTAGGGAGACCATCCCATTGAGTTACTTCACCAATTTGCTGGGGAATAAGTGATTATAGATCTTACACAAATTTGATATAACAAGAAGTTAGTATTTATTAACACTGTTATGGTAAAAAAATTAAAAACTTAGGTTATATGATTTTTAACAATACTTAATCAGCAGCCAATTATCAGAGTGATTTAATATAATTTTTCTATAATCAACACTTCAAAATTTCCTCAGCTGAATCACAAAAATACACATGCACATACAGATACAGCTTAAATCAAATCAAATTGCGCACACACAAACACACACAGACAGATGTAGAGGTTAACCTATGATGAAGTTTTTTCTCTCTTTGCCAATTATAGTAAATTATTGGTACCAAATATCTTTGAAAGCTTGTGAAATATAATTAAAGTGGATTACTCGCTATTCTTCTTTGGCAACATTTGTCAGCAGACAACCTTTGACCCCTTCTTCTTCATTGGCAGATCATCTTGGAAGTCCTTGTGAAATCTACTCTTGGAAATTCTTGCAAAATCTACCATCAGAAAACCTCACGAAATCTACCATCAGAAAACCTCACGAAATCTACGCTGAGAGGCATCCCAGCTCAGAGGGAGATTCTGGGTTAAAACCTGCTGCAATATCAGAGAGCTTTCCCTTAGAAAAGCTATTTATAGCACTGTGAGATGATTGACTTTGGTCAGTATATTTCCATTCTGGCTACAGTTCTTGTCAGGTGATTCTGTCACCAGTATCAAATGTCCTAACTCACAGCATTTGTAGCCAAAACAAAAACACAAAGCCGGTTGGTTCTAATATCACCCTGTGGCCCAGAGAGTCTGCACCAATACACCTTCTGATGGTATTTCTGTTTTTCTGTCCATATTGGAATACTTTAATAGTATTTATCATTGTCTGCAACAGTACAGATATTATTTGTTTTAATCACAAGACCATCTGTAACTTCAGAGAGGAAAAAGAAAGGTCATTGACCTTTGACCTTTAAAATACAAGTATCTTCCTCTGTTTTCATTGATGTGAAAATAAAAGCAGGGCCTTTTGGAGTGGTGGTAAGTGTTTTGAATGTCCATTATTTGCAATTTGATCTGTCACACTTGCACAACTTTGAATCTTTTTCACTTTGTTAGGTACTTTTCAATAGAATTTAGATGAATTATACGGTTTGATCCACAACTAGGTTCCACTAAGTGTTATTTGCAGACATCAGCACTGAGACTTCTGATTATATTTGGTGGAACTAAGGAGAGAATAAATGTTTTTGATCTGTGATATGTGCCCTGATTGGTTATTGTTACATGACACTGAAAAGTCAGTAATGAGAAGCTGTTCAGCTTGTGCAATTGTTTTGTGGCATGATTTTAATTAATAAATACTGCCTTGTGGGCATTAACATTAAATCTCAACAGATGACTGAATACAAATTTTTATTTGTTATGGATGAGGATGTAGACTCCAATACAAGGTAGAAAGTACATTTGAAGAATTCAATTATTTGTGTTTAAGGCATTTAGAAATTTTTTAAGTTACTGCCATTAAAGTGACATGCTCAAATTTTCTAAATGCTGATTTTGCTAAAGAAGTAGCTATGTACCATCAGTAGTCACACACTATTCTAATTTAGAAGTGCTATTCTATTCCTGAATTACAACATCTGGCTTCTTTCCATTAATCAATACAATCCCCCAGGAGAGACAACACGTAGTAAGTTAAAATACTTGCATGAAAGTTATTTTCCATCCCCATATAAAGAACCTAAAAATACAAGGAATCTTCTACTGACCCAAAGTAATCCCAAAAGGTATCTCCTATAGATATTAAAAGAGATGAAAATTCATCATGTAATCTAAGTTTTGCATTCGATTTTGTTTTCCTTTTCCTTTTTGCTCCTACTCTATAATTTTCTTCTAGCACCTGTTTGTGCAAGACCCTTCATTCACTCTAATACTGACATGGAAGCTCTGTAAGGTTTTTCCTTGTATGTCCTTATGAAGATATGATTATTTGACCTTTTACAAAGATTCTCAGAATCAAAAATAGCATAGCACAGGCTGCTGAGGGACCTCAGAGGTATACAAATTCAGTAGCCCAGTTTCCTAATGTACAAAATGATTGATTCTTATGAGCAAGTTTTTAATTTGGAATAGAAATTAAGTTGATGGTTCTCTGAGACAGAAACATATCAGTCCTATCTGGAACTTTGGACAGGTAAATTACATTACTGCAAGTGCTCTTGAACATATAAATATGAAATAGTAATTTTTCAGCAGTATAAATAATAGCATATACTTGATGTCTTTTTTTAGATAAAATCAGTAACAGTAATAATAAAAATAATAATGATAACATTTTTAAGGCTTGTGCTTCTGTCAGGGAATGTTTTTAGGCAAGAGTAGATGTCTGTATAGTGCAGCGCTCCTCAAATCTTTTCTTTATATCTGAAAGGAAGTGGTTTCTTGCGTCAGATTACAGAGCTTATTTCGCTTTGCCCTTTTGTTATGGTGAGAAATCGTGCCATTAAAATATTTATATTTAGAGTTAACAGTTGCACACTGACTAAACAAGTACCATCAATAAATTTCACTTAGATGCTTTTTATGATAATACACTGTAATTGGATTGAGCAGTAAATCCAAACACAGCTCTAAGGCATTGATTTTCCAAACAGTTCTGTCAAAATTATGCAGTAAGAAATGAAGCAGCAGTCTGATGAGGCATATAATAAAAAGATTTTAAAATATGATTATGAACAGAAGATATCAATAAGTTGATAGCTTTTTTATTAAAACAATCCTAGTGGGGTTATCTAAGGATTCAATATTATTTTCTATTTTGACCTTTTGTAAATATACATTGTCAGACAGAGACAGTGTATTTCATTTTTTGATACTGACAGGCAAAATGCTTGTCAGTGATGCCAGAGGTTTTGAATTATGGTTTCAATAGAAAGCAATTAAAAGCCAATGAAAAAAACCCCACAAACAAACAGAAAAAAAAAAAAAACACAATCAAAAATAATCCTCAAAACACCAAAACACTTCATACTTTCTTCCGTTGGGATTTAGAATATAATTCTTGCAAATGGATGAGTCATTTTTGGAATACCATTTCAAAATGGTTTATCCATATGCTACACATAACACATGGTTTATTCGTGTTATGAAATGATTTATAGCCTCTGTGTACGTATGTCACTAGCATGACCTGCACATAAGATACATACTACCTAAGTATAGCTTTTTGTTCTCATGCTATTCAGGGTTATCAAATCTTACATCTATATAGAAAGTCCTCATCTCAGAATGAAAGGCAAAAAAAAAAAAAAGTTTCTTATGAATATAATTACCTCTCTTTCTGGTGAGGAAAGAAGTATTTTCCAGCTTAAAACTTAAATCTACTGTAATTCTCCTATAGTCAATTCAGTCTTTCTGAGGAAGAAATGAGGTGACTATTTGCTGAAGGGCACATGAACGGTAAAATTAAGTTTGTGACAAACAGTACAGTAAGATCTTCATACAAATGAGCATGAAGGAGTGACTAATTTAGAAATCAGGGTACAGTGGCACTGCCTGTATGGGTTATGTCATGCTCAGACCTTTTAAAAATCAATATGCATTGATTTGCTGTAGAATAAGTTATTCATTGTCCACAAGGTAAAAAATACAAGTTTTGTTTCTACCTCTAATTTGACCTTGCCTGAAATACTACCTGAATCCTTTCCTAAATTTTTTTCAACCAGCAATGGACTTGTATGTATTTTAATATGTACACAATGTTTTTCAACTATTTCAAAAATAAACATAAATGTCATTAAATATCTTATTTTTCCCTAAATTGCATAAAACCCCTGTCATTTTCTGTAAGAAAAACAAGAAAGTAATTTATCACTGCAGATCAATCTCTACTCAATCTTCTATTACCTTCTTATTATTTTAAGAAGATACTTGTTTCAGCCTTAGGATGACAGTCTGAATGGATTTTAAGTTAAAATGTTACTAAACCTAATTTCTGAATGATATTAATAATGATTATACTAAGCATAAGACTAATTCAGGTTATAGAAATAAAAAATTTAAGCTTTGTAGTAGATTTATTCTTTCTTCTCTACTAATATTTTGTATGAACCTATGCTAAATTAATTCAGATTAATATATCTAAAATTATATAAAATCAGCAAAAATGAAATACATGTCATACAGAATTTTGTCAAAGACCACATTGTTATGCTTAAACCTCTGTATAAGAGGTTTGTTACAGTGCATTGTGAAAAATAAAAAGGGTGATAATTTTATAACTGAATCATGATTTTTACATGAAATTAAATGTGGATCCACTTTCAATTAGAAAGACTGGTTCTGTAGTGAGTTTTGAATTGACATTGAAACTTTAAAGTTTCTAACAAATGTCTAAAGTTGAGTTTTGTAACTTGAAGTTTTCCATAATTAAATCAACAAGAATAAGGGCTAGAAGAATATCAGAAATAAGCATAGACAATGATGTCTGTAGTTTTATGTAATTCTCTGTTATTTTCTAGCAAAAACATTAATCCTGTTAGAAAAAAGAAATATGGGAAAACATAAGTTTTCTGAAGGAGAAAAATATAGGACATGCCTGGGCAGTAAATTTGTTTTTAATACTGTTAATGATTTTTTAATTATTATTTTAATGACAATTAGAAAAATTCCATTTAAAAATAAACAAAAAAAACCTGAAACCAAACCAACCTATGAGAAAGAGAGATGTAATATCTGTTAAATGTTTGCATATAGAGGCTGAGTTCCATTTGTAGTGCCAGAAACATGTAAACTAGTACTAAAGAGTGTTATTACAGCCCAAAAAGGAGTTGTGGTAGGAAGAAGATTGCTTAAAGTTCACAGGGGGAGGTTACAAGTAGGTGATGTACACAAGTGGCCACAACTCAGTCTGACGGTTAATTCTGATGTCTTGAAGAGAATTAGGGCACAGCTTCAAAGTATGAGATTAGATGAAGACAGTGATAATGACACATAGAAGTGGAAAACTGAAGATCCAGTGTCTTAATGAGTTTCAAATTTAGGGTTACTTTACACACTAGAAAAAAAGTAGGGATTATTTTATACCATCCAGTGAAATAGTTTTTTAAATAACTCTGTTAAAATACTCCAACAATTCTCAGAGAACTGAATTCTTCTAAATAAATTAAGTTGAAGGAGAAGAGAAATATTAGTTTTTAAAATCTCAGTCTATAAGTGGATTTTACCAGACATTAGAAGGCAAGTTGAGGATAGGAGGGGATTTTCTGTGAAACATCTATCTGTAATTATGCTGAAACTTCAAAGACAGTGTTCTAGCTGTCTATCTGAATCTTCTATCAACAGTTTAAAAAAAAAAAGTGTGTTCAAAGCACTATATATAAACATTCTGCAAGACAAAATTTCACAATTGTGCAAGGATACTAGACAAATATCAGGAGCACATTCAGCTTCCTAAACAGAGGAAGCATAGAGTTCCTTTGTTATGTTATCCAAAATACATCTGAAGCTCAGTTTCCTAGAGGTGAAGTTCATCTGTTTTTTAATATACCCTAGAAAGCCTATGAAGCAGAAGCTGACACTACTCAATCAATTTGGTTAAAGGTTGCTTGGCAGGATGCATACAGTCAATCATATGTTCAAATTCTTTTTTCATGAAGTGTCAGCAGTGAGAGAGAGCATCAGTTATATGAAACCATAAATTACTCAACACAAAAGAGCTGTTAGGATCATGTTTGGCAGAGCTGATGCCTATATTTGAGAATCTGCATTGTCCTGTTGGCCACACGAGTAATCTGCATTAGCCTAGAGTGAGAGCCATGTTTTAGTTGCAGCTGGTTAAATACAGGTTTTAACAGAAGATTGCTCTGTCCTGTTTTTTTTTCAGGAGGTCATTCTATTAATAAGTCACATTCTATATGAACTAAACACTTTTTTGGATACAGAGACAAGACAAACAGGCTACAGTAAAGGGAGGCTTATAATCCCTATGTATTTAATAAAATAAAAGTAACAGAATTTATATTCTATCTTGAAGAATTACTTCAATTTTAAACTAAAATCATGGTGCTAATCCAACACAAAGTGAATTCAGTTTAAGATGGTTGGGTAAACTTTTTTTTTTTTTAAATTGTTTCCAAAAGCAACTTTATAACTGGTTTTCTATGGATGATTTTATTTAGATAGGCAGCTGCTGCTGATTGAGATTTGTTCTAAGATTCAGGAAATCTTTCAGTTTGTACATTTCAAATCCACTAGCAGCACAATTGTTTCAACACTGCAGAGAGAACATAAACATCTCTAAATCACCGTTCCATCTTCTTTCTCACTCTGTCTACAATTAGCTTTCTCTTTCATCTGTAACTCTTCAGTTATGGTTGTCTCCTTTATATACATTAACAGATTTATCTTTACCATGATTAGTCATTTTAATTAAAATTATTGAAAATTTAATTCAGGGCCTGAGAACTGCCACATCAGGCAAGGCAGGCAGTCTCCATCATTCCTCAGTAGGCAAAAACTGCTTAAATCTAAAGAGATATATGTTACATAGGGCTACTAAGTTTTATAGGAGTTCTATATTTTTACCAGTGATCATATGATGGATTTAAAGTAACATGAAATGTGAAAACTCTTTTTTTTTTTTTTTTTTTCAATGAAAATATCTCCCCACAAGAGGGAAATCAGTGGAAATAGGAAGGTGTGGTTATTTGTGTTGTTGGTTTGGGGTTGGTTTTTTTTCCCTATGTATTACTATGGTCTGTTTTATTCTAGGTCTTAATTTCTAGAAATTCAGCAGTTTGGTATATGAAAAGATTAGCTTCTCAAGACCACTCTTCATTTCATTGAAGAAGTACATTTCCTAATTTTACTCAGTACCTTTACAGAGAGACACATCTGAGTACTGAAAGACTCAATAGTCCATGAGAGAAAAGCATACCAAAGTGAAATTCAGACAAATTTGCATAGGAGTAAACTGTTAATTGAGTTGCCAATTTAGCTTTTAGTCAAGTTGTGGACAATTTTATATCTCTTGACACCTTTAATTTGAAAATGAACGCCATTTTTTGGAAGTGATTTAGTTATGCATAAGTCAGCGAGTTTAATACAGGACTAAAGGCATCCAATTCCACAATTCAAGTTAATCATCAAGTCAAATAAGATAACCTAATTGTGTCTTCTAGAATTAAAAACTCGTAGACTATATAAATCTATTTATCAACCCATTAAATCAAATGGTCAGTTCTTCTGCTGAAGTGTTAGCTGCTTCTTCAAAAATATAAAGTCACCAATTTCTTTTCTGTGGCTCTGTGGTATATGGACAAATTTGGTGTAGCTGACAAAATAATGTGCACAGTACAATACCTGATTTACAAGAATTTCTCATAACATACGGAAAAGTACTAGCTGACAATGGTGAGGAGGGCTGTTGTTTAATAAAATAGTAAACCAATGGCTATAAATATTGTGATAATAGATTCTCTACAAGCATGGTGAAAAAGTCAGAATGTACAGAGAGAAAGATAGAGACAGAAAGAAAAATGAGATGGATTACCTGAACAATGAATCTTAAAAATAAGCTTTCCTGTAATTGGGAGAAAACTTAAGTATTCCATCTTGACCATCAGGCTATCTCATCCAGCTTTTCATTATTCAGACAAAGTATTGTCACCAAAATGAATTCATCAATGTAACAGAGATAAATGATCCAACATGGAACAGACAGAACTATCTTCCTGTTCTTATGAAGAAAATCGTCTCTTTGTACTTTTATATCAATGACAAAGAAGTCTGGACTTTATAAGCATCTCTTTCCATTTGGTCTGCCTTAAATATTAATGCAATGATTTAACCTCTCTATACTAGGCTGAAGAAAGAGTTTAAAAGTACTAATAAGGAGTAGGACTGTCTCAAGAATAAAATAATCAAATTACTTTAAAGACATGGTTAGTTCTCTCCACCTTTAAAGAATCAATAATGTTAAATACAAAGGATGTGGATTGAAAAAAAACCTGATATACACTGAGATTGCATCTAGTCTGTCTAATTGTTTTAACACAAATTGCATTATATTATGACAGTCCTCAAAGGGTGGTCTATATACAATCTAAATTTTAATCAGAAACACTAGCACCGCTAGGAGTCCTATAAACTTTGAAGGGAATAATTGTTTACAAAAGTAATAAAAAAACCCAACAAACATAAACTAACAGTAAAAGAAAGATATATTGGGCCAGTATTACCAGCTTGTATCTAACTTTGGTGGAAAAGAAAACTTTAATTACTAAACTGAAATAGTATTTGACATAAATATTTTTAATAATTAACTATCAGATCTCAAAATATCAGAGTTAAACAGTTACCTAAAGTCTTTTCTACATTGTGCCTCTTCCTGTTGCCTTTGAAATTGAAACTGCATTTGCAAGAGAAAACCGAATCATATTAACATTTTAAATGAAGCAGTCATAGTTTCAAATGACAAATGGTAAAGACAATTCCATGATCACTTTGCAAGCCTGAATCAGAAGTACTGACAGACAAATCTGCTGAGTTACTCAGCTCTGAGACTCTGCACAAGGAATTAATTTGGTTTACATTCAATAGACTTAAGTATAAATGGCAGACTCAATATACACCACGAGAGCAGAGACAAGCCCCTTATCTCACACTACACGCTTACCTCTTGTACTGTCCTTAGATATTAACTGAGGACAAGTTGCAAACAGATATACAAATAAATAGAAAATTAATGAGCCTGCTGAAACCAGATCACAGAATTGTTGTGGTTGGAAAAGACCCTTCAGATCATGACATACAACCATTACCTTAACTCTACCAGGGCCCCTACTACACCAGATCCTTGAGTACCACATCTAGATGGCTTTTAAATATATCCAGGGATGGTGATTCAACCAATTCCCTAGGCAGCCTGTTCCAGTCTTTGATAATCCTTTCAGTATAGAAGTTTTTCCTAACATCTAATCTAAACTTCCTCTGGTGTAACTTGATGCCATTTCCTCTTGTCCTATCACTTGTGACTTGTGAGAAGAGACCAAGACCCACCTCTGTACAACCTCCTGTCATGTAATTGTGGAGAGCAAGAAGGTCTCCCCTCAACCTCCTTTTCTTCAGACTGAACAACCCCAGCTCCCTCGGCCACTCCTCATATGACATTCTCAAGACCCTTCACCAGCTTCCTTGCCCTTCTCTGGACCCACTCCAGCAACTCAATGTCTTTCTTATACTGCAGCACCCAAAACTGAACACAGTACTCAAACTGCAGCCTCACCAGTGCTGAGTACAGGGGGATGATCACAGTCCTGCTGGCCATGCCATTCCTGACTCAGGCCAAGATGTCATTGGCCACCTTGGCCACCTGGGCACACTGCTAGCTCACATTCAACTGGCTGTCAATCAACACCCCCAGGTCCCTTTCTGTCAAGCAGCTTTCCAGCCACTCAGCCCCAAGCATGTAGCATTGCCTAGGGTTGTGACCCAAGTGCAGACCTTGGCCTTGTTGAAGCCCGTATGATTGATCTCAGCTCATTGATCTGGCGTGTCCAGGGCCCTCTGAAGAGCCCCATTACCCTCAAGCAGGCCAACACTCTCACCTAACTAGGTGTCACCTGCAGTGCATTATATCTCCTCACCAAGATTGATGAAGATATTAAGCAGGAGTGGCCCCAGCACTGAGTCCTGACCACTTGTGACTGGTCACCAACTGGATTTAACTCCATTCACCACCACCCTCTGAGCCTGGACATCCATCCAGTGTTTGATACAGCAGAGTGTATGCCCATCCAGGCCTAGGGCAGCCAGTGTTTTCATGAAAATGCTGTGGGGAACAGTATAAAGACTTTACTGAAGTCCAGGTAAGCAACATTCACAGCCTTTCCCTCATCGACCAAGCAGATCACCTTGTCATAGAAGGAGATGTGGCTCGTTAAGCAGGACCTGCCCTTCATGAACCTGTCCTGACTGGGCCTGATCACCTGGTTGTCCTGTAAATGGTATGTTATGGCACTCAAGATTATTTGTTCCATGACCTTCCCTGACAATTCTTCACCAGCTGCTACAGACATAATTCCCATACCTTCTCCAGGATGGTAATTAGACAGGTATTTTCCCTTTGACATTTGTGTTGTTAAAAAGTCTGTATTATCATAAGTTAATGCAAGTTTGTCTTATCACAAACAGGATTTAACAGAGGTGCAGCAACTGATATAACAGACTAGAATGAAGAATCTGTAGGACAATTTTACGAAGTGATGGAAATTTTAGAAAGAGTACTCTTTTATTAGCTGATGTTTGACTGTTGAAGTAAACGTAGTGATGGATTCAAAGTAAAACTGCTGAACAGTTGGTTACACATTAATATCTTCACCAAGTGAGTTCCTCTCTTCATGAACTATAAGGTGAAACAGAAGAGGTATCCCATTGTCTGCTCCTTTCAATTCTAACATCTCTGGGAAAAAAAAAAAAAAAAAAAAAAAAAGTAGAAATCCCAGGAGTATAGTGTTCCAAGAGAAAAAAACAGAATATATTTGGGAGGACTTTGTTTAACCACATCATCAAATCCAGACTCTACTAAAGGATTTAATGGAATATAATTCAATAGAATCAGAAAATGTACTGCTGTGTAACAAACAGAATATCAGGTAGCAGTTATTTTGCAGAGGAAAACTAAATGCTATTATTGTAACAGCCAGAATTGACAGTTATGAGTTGTCCTGGGCACTATTCCAATAAAAACATTAGTAGATGTACTAGTCAAATTTTTAAGAGCTTCCCTTAAAATGTATGCAGGTCAGAACCCAGAGGTGACATACAAAATATCTAATAAATTTCTTCATCTTTTTATAAATAAAAGGGAATTTCTGAAGAAGCCAATTAAAGAAAGAGATACTGGCATTGCACTAAAATATTGTCTCAGGGGCAAGTAATGGATTTATGTATTAATTTTATCTGTGCTGCAAAGAACACTTTTCACAATTCCTAACAGAAACTTTCAATTAGTCTTTCAGCTCAGTAAGATTTCTCTTGTTAATGGATGATGTCTCCCTCTTATTTAAGAAATTAGACTATGTCCCAAATTTGTCTACTTTAATGTATAAAATTCTTCTTTAAACATCTCACTACAATACTGATAGATAACATGTAAGTGGTGATATGTTATCAATCTAAAGGAGAGACTCAGTTAAGAGGGGGCTTTGACCCTGAATGTCAAAACTGGGAACATCTTTCTAAATGAACAAAGAGAAGAGGAATTTAAGGAAATAAATTCTGAGAGTTAAGTAAAAATGAAATAATTATTTAGAAAATAGGCCAGAGGAATCAATATTAGATATGAGAATACTTGAGAATTAATCAGCTGCTGTATGAGAATTCCACTAACATCAATTTATTTGTGTAGTCAGAGACAGAAAGTATAGTCAGATACCTGTTTCTCTCTCTCTTTTTTTTTTTTTTTTGAACAAGATGATATCCATTGACTGAAAGATTCTGCCTCCCAGATAAAGCTAAACCAAATGCTGAAGATAAAAACCTACTAAACCTAGGTATGTACAGTAATCAAAGTTTTAGACTATATTGTAAGATATAACAATTTTATCTTCAAATTCTAAGATACAAAGAAAAACTCAGATGAAGAATATTCATGGAAGATTTGAAAAAGATGCCATTCAAAAGTTTGTCTAGGCATAATGAAAAAGGACAGAAAGGTGGAATGTCATTTAGTCTACTCAGAGGATGAAGAATAGATAAAGCTAATAAATGGGCAAGGTTACAACTTATGTGGAAGATCTTTCCTTTTCCTTTTCCTTTTCCTTTTCCTTTTCCTCTTCCTTTTCCTTTTCCTTTTCCTTTTCCTTTTCCTTTTCCTTTTCCTTTTCCTTTTCCTTTTCCTTCTCAAAATGTTATTTTCTATATTGTTTGAGGAGTCAGCAATGACTGACTCCTTTTCCTTGTAAAGTTTTAAATATTCTGTAATTTACCCTTGGCAAGCATTTAATACAGAATTTCAATCACGCTGTAGGAAACAGGCACATCTTGGAAGCAGGTTAGCTGTATTCCTGTTCTGCATGTTGAGTCTGTTGTGTTCTTCTATAAAAATCAAATAGCCTCTTGGCTTAATGTTGAAATATGTACTTTAAAGATGTACCTAAACCCATGATTTGCTATTACTGCTCCAGGAGATGTATTCTGCAGTACTTCTGTGGTTGTGTCATGTCTACGTTTGTGCTTGTTGCATGTATTTAATGACACTTAACTGATTCCACTTGAGCGCATTTTTAACTCTAGGTGTACAAGCAGTGCTGCTGAAGTCAACAATTCTATTGAAGCACTTTAGGTTAATTATGTCCTTAAATACTTTGACTATGCCTTCAGTCACTACATTACAACGTTTGTAGAGGAAATGTGAAAAGTATTATGATTAAATATGAGTTAAGAAAGTCCAGACTGAGATCAAGTCCTATGCCTCTGGAACAAGCTAAGGAGTCCTGTTGGGCAGTAGCTCCTGGATTAGGGGATGCAAACACAAGCTCAGCGCTGATCTCAGTACTCTAGCTGGAGATTAATGGCACTGCCCAGCTGAAGGGGCTGTCACAGCATGTTGTAAATCAGCTGTCATAGCATATGTAGACACTAAAGAAGCTGCAAAACCCTTTAACAGAGCCTAGATGTACACTAATGGCCAACTTTCAGTATGGGATTCCCTGCTTATACACGTTCCTTCCACAGCTTCAAATACCATCAGACTTTGTGTAAGCTGATCTGAGTGTAAGTCAGCTGACATTGATTTAAAAGGATAATCTCTACAAAAGTATTGACCTCTGCATATGAAAGAGGTAAAAAGAACAGCAGGTAACTCGCTGTGTGAAACCAGCTCCGGAGGCATTCACAGGCTTTGTATTGCCTAAACCTAACCCCTGCTGTGCACTGAGCCACTCTGGATAAATGACCACCACCTACATGAATGTTGTAGCATCAGTTCTGCAAAGCAGTAGCCTGAATTATAGTGTTCATATGCTCAAATCTTGATGACATATCAGTATTGGTCCAGGGGAAGCTGGAAAGCAAACAAGTTAAGGTATTGATAAGACAACACGATATGCAGGGAATAAAAATAAGCTTTACATGTAGTTTTAAGCAGCATAGTAATGAATACACTGTGGAGTCAGATAGCTGGGAAAGAGCAAGAAGCTGCTTCCCCCTGACTTAGAGGTGTACAGAACATGAAAGTCCTCAACTAGATAGTTTGAGCTGTAAGTCATGTTAGGCTAAAGTCACTCCTCAGTCACTTAAGGGTATTATTTGGGCCTTATCAGTTTCAGTAAAAAAAGAAAATATGTATGTAAGATAATGTCCATCTCAATTTAACTTGGTGCAGTCAAATGGCTGGTCTGCAAATTGGAGGCTAAATCAAATAGAGTTAACCTATTATTTGGCTCAGTACTGGGGCCAGTTCTGTTTAATATCTTTGTCTCTGTATGAGGGGATTGAGGAAATTTAGATACAGTAGAAAAAAAATCCGAAACTCAGCAAGTTTGCAGATGACACAGAGTTAGGTGGATGTGCCAATCTGCTTGAGGGTAGGGTCCAGATCTACACAGGGATCTGGACAGGCTGAATTGATGGGCTGAGACCAATTGCATAGGGCACACCAAGGCCAGGTGCCGGGTCTTGCACTTGGATCACAGCAACCCCTTGCAATATTACAGGCATGGGGAAGAGTGGCTGGAAAGCTGCCTGTTGGAAAAGGACCTGGGGGTGTTGCTTGACAGCTGGCTGAATGTGAGCCAGCAGTGTGCCCAGGTGGCCAAGAAGGCCAACAGCATCCTGGCCTGTATCAGGAATAGTGTGGCCAGCAGG
>WUAM01000287.1:79326452-79342814 GCA_024336885.1 Actenoides hombroni
CTCTCCAACCACACTGCCCCAAGCCTGTAGCGTTGCATGGGGTTGCTGTGGCCCAAGGGCAGGACCTGGCACTTGGCTTGTTGAAACTCATATCATTAGCAGTGGCCCATCAATCCAATGGGATTATCCCAGTCTCTCTGTAAAGCCTCCCTATCCTCATGCACATCAACACTCCCGCCTAACTTGGTGTCATCTGTGAACTTACTGATGGTAGACTCTATGTCCTTATCAAGATCATCAATAAAGAAGTTAAACAGAAATGGCCCCAGCACTGAGCCTTGAGGAACACTGCTTGTGCCCTGCCACCAGCTGAATTTAACTCCATTGACCACCACTCTTTGGGCCCATCCGTCCAGCCAGTGCTTGACCCAGCAGATCATATGCTCATCCAGGCCATGAGCAGCCAGTTTTTCCATTAGAAATCTATGGGGAACAGTGTCAAATGTTTTTTGAAAGTCTAGGTAGACAATACCCACAGCCTTTCCCTTGTCCAACAGTCGGGTCATCTTATAGAAGGAGATCAGGTTCATCAGGCAAGATCTGCCTTTCCTAAACCCATGCTGACTGGGCCCGATATCCTGGTTGCCCTCTCTATGGCTTGTAATGGCACTCAAGATGCGTGGCTCCATGACCTTCCCTGGTACTGAGGTCAGACTGACAGGTCTGTAGTTTCCCAGATCCTCCTTTCAGCTTTTCTTGTAGATGGTTGTTACATTTGCAACCCTCCAACCCACTGGGACTTCTCCAGTTAGCCAGGACTTGTAAATAACAGAAAGTGGCTTGGAGAGCACATCTGCCAGCTCTTTCAGCACCCTTGGGTGTAACCCATCTGGTTACACATCTGATCTGTGTGCATCCAAGTGGTGTAGCAGGTCACTGACCACTTCCTCTTTGAATGCAATGACCTCATTCTGTTTCTCCTCCCTGTCTCCTAGCTCATGAGGCTGGGTGTCCAGGGAACATCTAGCCGTACTGCTAAAGGCTGAGGCAAAGTAGGCGTTAAGCACCTCAGACTTTTCCTCTGTTACTATGTTTCCCTCTGCATCCAATAAAGGATGGAGGTTTTCTCTAATTCTCCTTTTGTTGTTAATGAACTTACAGAAACATTTTATATTATCATTAACAGCTGTAGCTAGGTTGAGCTCTAGCTGAGCTTTGGCCCTCCTGATTTTCACCTTGCATAGCTTCACTATACCTTTATAGTCTTCATGAGAAACCTGCCCCCTCTTCCAAAGGGTATAGACTCTCCTTTTGTTCTTGAGGTCCAGACAAAGGTCCTTATTTAGCCAGGCTGGTCTCCTTCACTACCTACTTCTTTTTCAGCACACAGGGACAACCTGCCTTTTAAGTCTTCTCTCCTGAAGTATGTCCAGCCTTGCTGGACTCCTGTATCCCTCAGCACAGCCTCCCAAGGGACTTTGTCAATCAGTCTCCTGAACAGGTCAAAGTTTGCCCTCCAGAAGTCCAAGGTGGCAGTTTTACTAACACCTCTCCTTGTTTCTCTAAGGATTGAAAACTCAATCATCTCGTGATCGCTATGCCCTAGACGGCCTCCAACCTTTACTTCCCCCACAGGTTATTCAAACCTGAAGTCAAGGCTGCCATTCAGATGTACTTAGGCAGGCTAGAAAGAACAGGAATGTCATGAAATTGAGCAAGGACAAATGCCAAGTCCTGACCCTGGAAAAGAAATACCTCATGAAACAATACAGGCTGGGGACTACCTTCCTGGGAAGCAGCTCTGTAGAAAGGGTTATGGGGATACTGGTGGGCAGCAAGCTGGGCATGAGATAACAATGGCCCTGCCAACAGACAACTAACAGCATCTAGGGCTGTATCAGCAGGTGCATAGTCAGTAGGCTGAGAAATAGATTGTCCTTCTCTGCTCAGCACTTGTTAGACCTCATCCAGAATGCTGTTTTAGCTACTCCTCTCCTACCCCTGGTACTACTGTCTGTGAAGAAAGGCAAAGAGCTGGGCTTGTTCAGCCTGGAAGAAAACATGTCTTTGAGGAGGATCTAATAGGAACCCACCAGTGCCTGTATGAGAGTTATTTAGAAGATGGAGACAGTGTTTACACAGCTGTGCATGGTCAGTGGACAAGTGACAGTGAGCATAAATTGGAAAAAAAGTTTCAGACTGCGTCTAGGGAGGACCTTTTTTCACCAGGCAGACAGTCCAGCAGTGGTGCCAGCTTCTCAGACAGATTGTTCATTGAAGATCCAAGAAGATAAAGCCCTGAACAACCTGCTCTGACCCATGAATGACAGCATTGAGCAGGAGGCAGGATGTCCTGAGATGACTTAAGACTTGATTTATTGCATGATTCTAAGTTTATACACTGTTTTAAAGTCAGTTAAGATGACATAATATATCCATCTTCTTAATTAAGGGATAACATAGAAGTAAAGTATGGAAGTAAAAATGTTAAGTGTACCTTCTATTTCTTAAGAAACATAGAACTGATCAGAAAGTTATATTGGTTGGGCAGTATTTTGTAACATAGGATGATGTTAATATGGTCTTGTTAAAGGAGAAAGCAAACAAACAAACCAAGTCCAGTGGTAAATCATCCCTAAAAAATGAACTTATTTTCTGTATGATCTCTGTTTTACCAACCTTTCATTTGTATCATGTACATAAAACCAGAAAGTCAGTAATCTGGCAGCTCTTCTTTACTGCTTTCCAGTAAATGTATGCTGGGCCATTTGAACCATCTGCTGCATAGCGGTTTTAATGGGAAGAACAGTGGACAGTTGTCGACATCTGTGTTGTAATGTCATTTAGGGGCACACCAGCTATCAGGGGGAGGGAAACAACAGCAGCAGGAACATATACACTTGGGTTGGCAGGAGATGAGAACCGAATGTGAGGAGAAAGAGCAAGCATAAATGGCATTTGTTTTGCATTCAGAAATTTTACATAACAGTGAATTGAAATGTGAATGTCTAAACGTATCTTATTTCTTAGATATCAACTCAACCAGCTTTCAATTACTTATGAAGCTTTCTGGAAGTAACTAAACCAAACCTTACCAAAGCAAATCAAACCATATAATTCTGTTTCATCTTCAAATTTATAAAATGAATGAAAAATTTTGCTCTATGCATGTTACATTCCACTGATTTGGAGGTTATGAAGAATGAGATACATACATATACTTAAGTATTAGATGCCTAATGAAGCAGTTTGACATTTCCTACATAGATAATAGTGAAAAAGGAATTCTTATGAGCCTCCCAAAGCTCAGGTATCTATGTACCTTATTGGCTACATGAACTGATTTCTTCTTGTATCTTAAAACATCAGTGAGATATTAAAAAATACTAAAGAGAAAATATTTTCATGTCCCTAGTAGTGAAAATAAACAAAACCCACAATATTAAAATAGGTGGAAAAGTGAAGAAAAAAAAAAATTGAGTCAGAGGTTGTTACTGTTCTCTCTGAAGTGGCTGAGTCCATTCACACTTGGTCTTAGTCTAGGAACCACTATACTATATACAAATAGTCAGTAAAGGTGCTTGTAACATCTATTGGCTGTTAAGTACTGAAAGACCCAGTGAAATACATATTCCCCACAGAAAAAAAAAAGGCCAAGTAACCACATTATTGAAACAGAGAATACTTTATTTATTAGATGATTCCAAATCAACAAAAATGCATTTATGTATCTATGAAAATAAACAGTCTCTGTTCTAAATTATATTTAATTTAGGAACTTGATAGAAGGAGTTTCAGGACAAATATTAGACAGGTCTGGGCCCCTTCACTGTCCAAGTAAAGATTAGATATAAAAACTAGTACTGGAAGCTAATCAGAAGAAAACAGTAAATAAGGTGCATAAGAGAGAGAAATAGTTCTGCAATAATATTTTCTAAGAAAATTAAGCACAGTTTTTACAATGTCACCTGTTTTGCATAGTATAAAAAAAGACTTGTATTTATATTTTTATCTTAACATGCCTTGAGTACATATATAAAGAAATTGGGCTACTGTATGGCTCTCCTTATTGACGTGCTTGATAAATCTGCAAATGGCCAATCTCCTGAACACATCCTACACTCTACTCAGAGAGTAACAGTTTATCTTTTAAATTGGTCAGGCTGAGCGTAACTAGTATCAGAAGAGGAAGGGGGAAGTTGAATTAAGGCTCATTAGTCTAGTAAAAACCGTTTTGTTAGGACTCAATATATGTGGCTGGAAATCCATGAGCTTCTTAATGATTAATTTGTGGGGTTTTGTTGGGTTTTTTTTTTTCCCAGAAAGGGGTTGCTCTATTGCTATGAACACAAGGGTGACAATTCTAGATCTATATCCAGTCCTGAAGGAAGTTGAAAGCTGAATCTGCATCTCATAACTTGGTCTATTTCAAAAACCTGGACCGTACTGTAGATAATATTCTTTCCAGTTAGACCACATGAGACTTTCAGTAGACCACTATTGGTGAAAAACAGAAAAGTTTAATTTATACAGATGTTAAAAAAGCCTGAAAAAGACCTTAAATATCTTGTCTGTGTCTTCGTAAAATTAATATGGTATTCATTACAACTGACTCATTTTTCTGAATGAAAATGGTGATGCAGAAAGAAACAGCCCACATGGATATGTCAAGAGCAACTTTTCTCAAATTAATTTAGAGAGTTGGTTTTTTAACAGACCCACTTTTTTACTTCATGAGAACAAGTGAATAATTTTACTTCAGCTTGTCATTGCATTCATAACAATTTTGATACAGTCATGCATGTCATTAGAAAACTGAAGAATAAAATCTGAATAAACTAATCATGGACATTATATTTAAACGATATATATAAATGACTATATCTCAGTATTCAACTCCTGTAATTGATGTTCCTTGGGATTTTGTCCTTGTCTTGTCCAGTATTTTCTTTAATAACTTATGTGGCTGAATAGGGAATAGTTAAAAGCCTGTGGAAGCCTCTAGGAAGTGAGGGAATTCTTTAGGAAACAGAGTGAAAATTTCACATGATTTTAATAATTTGGAGAAGTGATATGAGATTATGAAGCTCATATTCAGCAAGTCCAAAGGCAAAGTATTTGGAAGAAAAATCAAAACCAAGGAGAAGTAAGTATGTAGGCAGCACTTGCTGAAAAAAAGATCTGTATTTCTAATAGATTTTAACACCTTATACAGATTCTAAAAAGTTAACTTCAGATTGAGATGAATGAAAAGAATTTATCATAAATTTGAAGGAGTTATTACACTGCACTGCAACAAGAACACTTCTAAGAATACAACTAAGTGTCATGAGGCCTCCAAATGAATACTTTAGCAGCTTACTTAAAGAAACTTTGAGGCAAATTAGAGAACACGGAGAAGAAAGCAACAAAATCTATCAATTTTCTTATCAAATTCATAAGGGAAGTTGAAAATAAGACTCAGAAGAAATATCGTAGATGAAAAGATAGGTTGTTATTAAAAAAAAGGATTGCTTGTTCGTTTGTTTTTTGATACTTACGCTAACGAAAATTTCTAAAAGTTTTGCAGCACATTGGAGGTTACAAAAACACTTGACTTAATTAGCTAGAGGCATTGTTGTTCATACAGTATTGAAGTGCACCAAGAACCACGTGGCTAAATGAGATAGCATTTTAATATCAGTAGAAGGAATGCTGAAAATCACAGTAAGTATGAGGAACAAAAACTGAATTAAAGTAAATAGGAGGAATGAAAACTATTGTCTGGCATGAACGTGCTAAAGACCTTGACTGAAGAATTAGCTCTTTGTAGCACCTAAGATCTTACAAAGACTGAGGAAAACAATGGAAAAGCAGTTCCTAGCCTTATCATCAAAAAGCAACACCAGGAATGAGAAACAATGAGAAAACCCAGACTCTGCAAAGACATGCCAGACATGTTCAAATCCAACTTAAACAATGTTCTGCTTATTTGTAGTAGAAATCAAGTTATTGGTAATGAAGTCACTCATTAGGTGACATTGAGTATCATTATATTAATATTTACAAGTGGAATAGTTATTCATCCTTCCTGCTGGGATGTGATTTCTCACCCCCTTTGCGAACCTTCCAGTCCAGCTGCTGAATAAGGGTATTCATTCAATGAATTAGTAAGTCACAGCAGCCCTCAATTGATGCAAAACATGTGTTTGGGTGTAGAACAAGAAAAAAAACAACCCAATTTTCAACAATTAAATACATATATATATATATATAAAAATATAATAAGGAAGACACCCTTTTCAGATAAATTGAAAAAGTGATATTTTATCTAGCAAAAATGTTTGTAACCTTCTCACCAGTGGTTTTTACAACACAGTTAATGAGCATCTGGAAAGACTGATGCAGTATAAATCTTCTGTGGAGTACAAGGATGGGCAGATGTGCAGCTTTATAACTCTAAATTCTGTAAGTTATGAAGAATATTATTTGGGTTAACAAAATACAACAATAGTGCAATTCTAAATGTTGGATTCACATAAGTACTTTGTATTTTTACAAAGTTGTGTTGGTGCATTACGCTTTTCTGATTTATTAAAGTTTTTCATTAAATATAACCTAAGAGTGTTCAGCAGAGTACAGGTGAAGCCATATGTGCTATGTAGACCTCAAGGAAAAGACCATGCTTTGTGGGAAACTGTCCTATCTATGAGAAATGTCAGTATTTGTGGGTTGGGAAGGGAGGAAGCATTCCTGTAATTCCTTTTTACAGCCTACAATGTCTATATTTTGCTTTCTCTATGAAGCTTATGAAATATGACAAATTAGTTGACAACATTTGCTCTATTTCTAGGCTTGGTCATTTTATTGAATGGCCAGTAATGAAAGGGTTAAGGGAAAGAGTTAGGAAATTATCCAGTCTATGTTGGGATTCAATTTACCTGGGTTAAATTCTTAACAGAGAATTGTCAAATTCTGGACTAATCACTGCCTGCTCCTATTTTATTCATTGGAGAAAGATAGACACATCCAGGAGAGGTTCTTTGTGGCTCAAGATGGCTGTCTAAACTTAGTGAGATGAATTGCCCTTTGCAGGTGTCTATTTATCTTCACAAAACTACAAGAAAGACCCTAGGATGATTATCTTAGCCTAAGATAGCTAATTGATGTCTAAATTTAGGGAAAATAAATGCTACTTGTAATACCTTTTTTATTTGTTTACTTTACAGGTTGGAGTAAATATTTTCACACAGATAAGCAAAAGAAAAAACATTGTAAGCTGTGGCATAATACAAAGTCTGTTGAAAGCACTAAGAATCTTACAGCTGGTGTCTGTGAGATTTAAATCAGACAAATACTTTCCTCTTGTGATGGAGTCTCTGGAGAGTTGTCATTAATCTAATTATATATGGAGGTTATAGAGTCTAGACATTTCCCTCCTCAAATCCATCTTTTCCTTTATGTATATTCCAAGTATAGACTCTAGAGATGAGATTCAACCATCCATCTGTAGCTGCCTTAAAATCCTGTGGACTAAGCTAGTCAACAAGGCTTATTCAGCATCAATGGACAAAGATGTTCATGCCCAGAGGGCAGCCTCTCATAAGTAAGAATGTTAGCAGTCATTTGCCTTCTGGAGGTGCCTGCCTTATTACACAACAGAAGCACAGCCAAACAATTTAAATTATTTTCCATAGCTCCACAGATGCTAACAGATAAATAGAAAAGGCAAGACTGGTTCATTCTCAAACCTACAAAATTAAATATTACTTTATGATACACAGTGAAGGAAGACTGCCAACTTAAATTGAACTGATGTGGGTGAACTTTTAAAAAACAAAGAAGTCTGATACTTATAAAATACCTTTTTCTCCCAAGAAAATACTAACTGATTTTTTTTTTAAATTTTCACTGCCTGATTAATTTAAAACTTTTTTTCAATTACTAAATTGTTTGTGAGCCAGTTCTGATTTCTATAAATACTTTAATCATTAAGCAAGATGGCAAAACAAGTATGCAAATTGCCAACTATGTAAATGTTATGAAACATCTCAGCTCAGTTAGTTCATAGTCAGACCACACTCAAGTGATTATTCACCTAACTTTCATAACATTTTAATGTCTCTTGTCTTAGTAGTTGATACAAATAAAGGAAGAAGCACTGTGACAATACTCTTAACTGAACCCTTTCATTGCACCATGTGAGTGACTGCTTGGCTTTTCAATTAATTGTAAAAATTATTCTTCTTCTGGTCCATCAACAACAAAAGTAACAACCACCTCTGAGAACTAAATTCAATCAGAGCTCCATTTCTAAAAAGCCAAAGTAACCCTGGTCAGAAATGAGTAGGCTTATTTTATTTTCATAATAAACTTGGTCACTTATTAAATTGATGAAAGTTTGTAGTGTGAGATGTTGTTCTTATAAATGGCTATATAGTAAAGATCACTTAGAAATTCTCTTACACTTTGGATGTAAGAAATGATGTCTTGACAGAAGTAGATACATCCCATTTTATTTTCAAAGGGTAAATTATCATTTTCTATTGTCCTTGATAGCAGTTTTATGTCAAAATAGGACTTTCACAGAGTGTTCTTGAACTCATAGATTCTCTCCTTGTAAACTGGTTAGAATTGGTCTCTTAGACCTGGCTGCTTCCAGTACTGAAGAAGTCTATCAAACTATTCTTGTTCACAGTTTGTAAAAGCTCACTCTTTCCTTATCTCACCAGCCCTTCCTTTTGGTTATTTTTAACCTAATTTGAGTGCTTTTTAATCACACTGTTGTGTGTGTTTCCCTAGTTAGATATCTGACTGCACCTCAAGTAACTGCTGCATAAGTAGGTAATCTCAATTAAATTCTTAGTCCAAATTGGCAAACTCCTAGTCTTCAAAAGGTTAAGTTTCTGTAGTTCTTTGTGAAAGATGACAGCCAAATAAAGGATATACTCCCAGCTGAGCTGTTCTTGAGAGAAAAGCTGCAGTATAAACACAACCTTTATTTAATATAATAGAATACACACAGAAAAGAAATTGTGAATACTTCAGCTAAAGGGAAATCTTTAGACTGGACTATTGCTATACACAGAGTTAAGGATCAAATTTGTGAAAACCAGGGTTCACTATTTGGCACTCACAAAATTACCTCTTGTTTTTATCCTCCTGGATTTTTCATCATGTCCTTGGGTTTGGGATTTGTGTGTGTTTGTTGGCTTTGTTTGGCTTTTTTTTGGTTGTTATTTTTTTTTTTTTTTTTTCTTTTTAGCACCATATAAAAGGGTACCTTGCAGTTATCAGCATGAAGACTTAATTTTTCTCAAAATAAACATAAATTTTGTCTAGATATAGAATGCACTTTTCTTTTTTTTTTTTTTCCAACTCAAATGTTCTATTTGTCCCATTAATTATTTTATCCATATATGGAATACATACATGATGGATCCTACTATCTTACCATATACTATGCTGCAACATCTCAATTCTAGGCCAAAAGGATAGAATATTAAATGAAGAATTAATAAGAACTGCAAAATGCTTAGTCAGTATGTCCGTTAACTTTCTTTCACTAACCAGATTTCCTGGAGGAGAGGAGGAAAGCAAAACAGTTGAAGTTTTTTTTCTGTCAGAATTCACATTTTACAATAGGAAACAGATGATTTTCAGAAACACTGTGATTATGTAATTTGGAGAATTGAATTAAAAATGGGCTTCAATTCAAAGTTCCAAAGAAAAAAAAATTAGATTTAATATGTTGTTTCAAATAACATCTATTTTGAAATTAAATGCCATTTCTAAACTTGATTTTGAAATTAAAAATATTGTGACATAAAAACATTATTTTGGAAGAAATTTCAAAATGTTTTATTTCAACACTTGCAATAAAAGCTATTAGTCCTTGGTAAATTTTCACATTTAATGCAACGGAAACTAATTTTGAATTACAGCAAATTTGTGTTTTGGGTTTTTTTTAATAATTCAAATGTTACTAGAAAATGGCCTAACTTTTGAGAAAATCACCTGATCATGAAATGGAAATGAGTTCTCAAAAAATCTCATTGTCTACCTCCTTGCCCTGTAGCAAGATAGCTGAATATAGAACATCTCTGAAGGTGATATTTAAAGTTGTTTTTTATAAGCTTGTAATGAGAAGAATTTAAATAGTTACAGTTTTCTAAGTGTGATATTAAAGGAGAAGTTGCCAGCAGTAGAAAAATATTTTAGTTCTAAGAATACATAAAGATAAAAATTATAGGATATACTTCAGGCTTGGAAAGTTAATTAATCTTGGTTTTAAACGGACTATCTAGAATAATTCCCAGACAATGTAGCAAAAGAGTCCTCCTAACACGTTACAGAGGTAATTGTGTTGCTGAGATGAAAAAACTTCAGTGGAGAAATATGATACCAGTTCTGCAGCTCAATCCTCTTCATCTCACGAATGTACCGGTACTGAAGCAGCTCCTGGGCTGATTACTCATTCTTTTTTTTTGGTGTATATAATTTAGAGCAATGCCTACAGGATTATTGTATTTGATGTTATATTGAGGCATACTGTTTGCTGACCTTGAGAAACGCAACTGTCCACTATGAGAGAGATATACTGCTTAACTCTGGCACATTAAACCAGATGCATTAGGAAGCATCTCTTGCACTACTGTTCCAGCAAAGCAAGCAAGTCTATTCCAGAGCAGATACACATCAGAATTATTAATTATATTTACTTGTGTTTTGGATATTCTGAAAGAGGAGCTTAGAGAAGGTAGTTTCTTTACTTTGTTTGGTGACTGAAATTAAACAATAAGAAAATAGATAGTTGAGTATGCCTGTTGTTAGAAGAGTACTCTTTCTAGATTTTATAAGAACTCAGTTGTTGGAAAAAGATTAAAAAAAAAATTCTGGTTAGCCTAAAGAATCAGTATTTCCAATTACCACAAAATGTGAGAAATACATTTTTTTTCTAATGCTGTCTTCATAGTAACCACTGTAATAATTAAAGAAGGGTGGCCAAACTGGATAACCAATTTTAGTGAATGGTCACTCCTTACATCTGCCAGTCTGCCTTTGCTCATTAGCATATTGTGCTGTTGTGTAGAACTTGGAGTATAAGAGATCATCCAAGTGTGCAGCACATAGCAGTAGCCAAACTTTCAGCAAATCTGAAAACCTGAAAACTTGCTTGCCCACCACATTATATCAAGAATGATGGCTAAGACAAAATATAGGTCTTCCCTTATTTGTGGATTGACAAACAAAGGCAAATTATGACCCTTTGTTTAATTGATCAACATTTTCTAAACTAAACCTCCTTAATACAGGTAGTTTGCTCATATGAAGTCTGTTTAAATCAAACAAATGTTCATGAATAAAAAGATCACTAAGCAGCTGAGTCAAATCCTGTGTTCTAGTTTGGTGAGCTGTATCAGGAACAACACTGTATACTATTTTGCCATGCCTAACTATAACTTCCATTGAAAAAAAACACTTAAATTCAAGTGTAAAATCAATAGTGTTATGTTATGCTCTGACATTTTAATGGTAATATGATTCTGAGACGAAATGTTAAGGTTTATTCTTGACCTAGAATCCCAGTACTGTTCCTTAACTGTTGAACTCAGTCCTTTTCTCTGCAGATAAATTTGTCCTATTAAGACTCTGCCTGCTTGCCAAACTGTATTTATTCCTACATTTCCAAATACATTCTTGTAGAGTAACTACCTAAGAGATGAGAAAGCTCTTGAGTTTGCTTCTGCTATGTTACTTCCATTCAGTTTGGGTTTTCTGACAGGAAGTAGCTTTTAGAATTAGCTACTGTTCCTGTGAATGTATGGGAACAACACAGTTTAAAGTTTACAAAAGTGTTTATATGATTAATATAAATATGATTTTGTCCAGAGTCACGGTGCTTTCTCTGTCTTTTGCTCTACTGAAGTTAAGCAGCTCAGGCATTCAGATTGGTTTATAATACTTTATACATTACTTTTCTCATGTTAGTGCAGTATGTCCTGTAAATACATTATCATAGTCATGGTCTTCTGGGCCAATAATCCCATTTCCAAAATGACTCTAAATACGTGTTTACTTGAGAGCATAATAGCTCAAGAGAAGCAATTATGACCAAGGAAGTCAACAACCCATGTATAAATTTTCCAGAAATCCTTACATTCTTCTCAGTTAACTCAGATTCTGTGTTTCTATAATTTAACTAAACTTGTTGCCATCTAACCATCATTTTAAACTACCTGCTATTGAATTAATATAGAGCTGTGCTAGATTCAAGGGGTCTCAATCCAGGTACAGCTGAAAGTAAGGAAAATACCCCCATTAAATTTTATCAAAAATGAACACAAGCTGAACAACATAAATTTCTGAAACAAATACCAAAATATAAACTGAAGACAATCATAAGTAGAAGTTTTGCTCCACTTTTTTAATTCACCCCAAAGGAAGGTGGTGAACAGAAGGATTTCAAGATTACATCTCAGATCAGCCATGGTTAAGTGATCTGACAATTGCATAGATAATACTGCTGTACTGTAAGACGGGAAATGAAAAATGCTGCTTCAGCAGGATTGGCAGACAGAATGCTCTTCTAACTTCCCATCTTTTTCTCATCTTACTTATTTTAAGATCATAAAAGATAGCAGCTAAGCCTTCAAAATATTAAAATTATTATCCATATGTAAGAGGCAGCAGTAAGAATCTATATAGTGTTATTAGACAATAAATTTTAATAGTCTAATACAAATTTCAACCCTTTTTCATAAAATTTCAAGCATGTAATAAATGGCCTTTGGTCAATATTTATTTAAATATTTTCAGTTCCCTTTTCATCTGCTATTTGCCCAAAATGATAGTTAAAGGCAGAAGCTTTATAGTGCTTTTTTTATTTATATTGTTTAAAGAGAAAAAATCCTATACCTTTGTATCTGTCTCCTCATATTTAAAACATGCAGAATGAAAAACCAAAATCTGTCATAGATACAACCAACCTGGAAAATGAAAATATTTTCTCACATGGTTCAGAGTGAAGTAGGCCTATTGGCAGATCAACAGGCCTTTGCTGTTCCTTAGAAAACAAGAATATACATTTATCTACATAATGCAGAGCCTTTTGCAATCATTTCTCAGCATTTTGTCTAAAAGAAATTTCCATTTTCATCATCCCATGAAACTGGTAATTTGTATCCAGAACTTATGCGATTCTTACCCTCAGCTTTTATACATCATTTCATTTCTTTTTATGGGATCATACCCTGGGAAATGTATTCTTTGTCTAGGTTGTGTTGCTGGTAATGTCAAGATTTCTGGATACTTTTTTTTTTTTTCTCCACATAAACTATCGTTTGTAACCATTTTCACACTTGGCAGTTTTGTATCCTGCTTTTCCTGAAAGTCTCCATTCAGACTCACCCTGGATGTTTTCCAGAATCAAACTAATTCTCATTCTACTTAAAATGCTTCCCCTCGTATACATGCGTGTGTGTAATAGGTAATAGATCTGAATTTAACTTTACAGGCCAATGAGCTAGGCATATCTGTCTCCCTGATCCATTAGACACTGGGGAAAACAGATCACTGTAGCAGACACACTCTGTTGATGCCTTCCCATTTTGCTAATACTGAGCTTTTAACTTACATCAGCATCGTGTGGCAAAATTGCTTCCAACCTCATTTAAACAGCTGCACATTTGAACAGGCGTAAATGATGGGTTTTAGTAAATTGGTGAAGCATAAGTTTGTGTATGCATAAATTAACCTGGCCAAAAGCCAGCTTTTAGGAAATCCATTCTTATTTTGTTGCTGAAAGTAAATGTCTTGTCTCCAGGAGCAAAGGGAAGAAAGTAAGGGGAGTGAGGGAACCCTTACTTAGCATCCTATTGATTTAAACCTCACAAATGATGCACATCATTGGTTTGCCCAAGCCTGTGGATTGAACAGATCAGCACTGAGCTACTACCTTCGAACTCACAGCTGCTCAGCTTTACTTTCTCAGTGCTCATTGAACTGAAAGAACGCTTTGGAGCTCCTGCCTGATTTCCACAGCCATCCTATGGCAGTACAATGTCCACTGCTGTTTCCCATTCATTGAAGCACATCTTTCATTTTTCCCCCTTTTTCTCTACCATGCTAGTCTACACAGGCTTCATTATAATTTCTTTTTCTTTTCCACAGAAATTAGTCTTTTGCAGCATTAATGCAAATAGTTCTCTAAAGATTTCTGCAGACTGCATATAAATCAAAACATATGTAACCACACAGAATTAAGGAATTAAGAATTAAGCACTGAAATCTTACTGGAGAATCTTGAAAGCATTTCTCTTGTCCCTCCTTCCTCCTTCAACTTTCCGTGTTTTTCTTTACAATTAAATCATTCCACAAATAGATTGAATCATACATTATTCAGGTAAAAGGAGTTGAATCAGAACACTGCCTTGTAAACAGGAAGTTTAAAAATATTGTAATTTGATTCCCAACTCCCCTAGACTTTCAATGGCTTTAACAGTAACTTGTGAAAATTAGCTTCCTCAGTAGTTGAGTGCTTTGGGGTTTTTTGTTTGTTTTGTTGGTTGTTTTTTTTTGTTTGATTGTTTTGTGTTTGTTTGTTGTTTGGCAGGGGGTGGTGTGTGTTTTTTGTTTTGTTTTGTTTTCTGGAAATGGTAGATGCTCCATCTAGTGGACTAATTGAGCACTGTTGAAATTTATCACAACCCCTTTAAGAAACGTCAAGAAAAAATATCCTTATCGTAACAAAAGAGAAGAAAGAAGGGGAAAAAGAAAAAGACAGATGTCAATATCTACTGAGGATGTAAAAAGTTTGAACAACGACTATAAGTATTATGACTCATCCTGAGAATTTATTCTCTTCACAAGCAGTACAGCTATTGAGATAGTCCATTGTTGCCATGGTAATATGCAATAAATTTCTGTCAACTACCCAAAATAGCTGCAGATCACAAGGTAATGAAGCTTGGTTTGGGTTTTTTTTTTATGTTTTTCTTATAGCTTTTTAATTTTGAACAGGAATAAATCTCTTTCCTTTGTAATTTGTAAGTACCTTTGTTGAAATTTGATTAATAAAACAATATCTTTTTTTTTTCTCACAGTTAAATGTTTATCATATTGTATAAAATCTATTATTAAAATCTCTTTAAATGTACATGTCTACCTTGACCACTAGATATTTATTTCCTCTAATTTATACTCTGAACATTAACAGGAGCATGAGGCTGGAAGAGTGTGCTGTGGTGTGGTAACATGTCTATGGATCTTAGTCGTTACTCTATTAATTGTTTATAACATGATTTTCAGCATAGTCAAGCACTCAGTGTGAAGAAAAATACTATTTTGAATTTAAAAATGCTAAAGAAGAGTCTGTCTCTAAATCCAGGGAAGGATAATTAAAGAAAAGCCTGTCAATTCATGTACAATGTCACCTACTCGCCAAGGTGCGCTACTCAGCAGTGTGATTGAAAGCTGCCATCCATGACAGAAAGCTTAAACAGATCTGATAATTCATGCTTTAAATGATGTAATGAAATGAGGAATGAAGAATTTGTAT
Organism: Actenoides hombroni; assembly: GCA_024336885.1. NCBI lineage: Eukaryota > Metazoa > Chordata > Aves > Coraciiformes > Alcedinidae > Actenoides > Actenoides hombroni. The sequence goes on from WUAM01000287.1 coordinate 79,341,931, forward strand.
CCCTAAAAAGGCAGTGGAATGTTATTATTCTTTGGGAAAGCATTAACATTTTATAGAAACATCCCCACAAGCTATCATACTTTAAACCATATGTAAATACTGGGGGGTGGGGATTTCAAGTTAAAAAGCAGCTTTCTTCTTTTTTATTTTTTCTTTTTCTCTCCCCCCCATTTAACCTTTCTGTGTTTTCTGTGCATATATTTGCCTTTTATGCAACAAATCAAAGAAATAGAAGACATTTACTTACTGTGCATGTTTTGTGTATGATTGTAAACAGTGTAACTATGTCTTTGTCATTTACATTCATCTTTGATAGATGTGTATTAAAACCAGGCAGTGTAACCACAGTTTATCAGAAACTTGTGATTGTTTTTGCTACATAATGTAGTCTAAAATACCTAATATTATTAACATTCTACTCAAGCCTCAAAAACATAATGCTGAAAACTCTATAGTTACCAAAGCCAAAGACAAAAATAGGCTTTAGTGTCCTGAGAAAAAAAAAACACAACATTTGAGAGTTGACGATCCTATTCATTGATACAGTCAGCTTTGTTAGTTGAGTGTGAGAGGATAGTTGCAGAATAGAAGAAACTTTATTTACATTCATGAGCTGGGGGATTTTTTTTACGAATGACTCAGAAAATACATATTTTGCCTACAGATGAGCTAATTGAAGGGAATTTTAATATAAACAGCTAAATATTTGAGGGGGGAAAAAAGGGAACATATCTGAACACTCCTTCCTGCTGACAAAAAAAAATAAAAATAAAAATTGAAAACTACAAAGTATAAGATAAAGTCCTTTTTCCCTTTTCTTTCCTCCCCACTTCTTTTTTTTTTTTTTTTTTTTTTTTTTTTTTTTTTTTTTTTTTTTTTTTTTT